>CM067550.1:15055000-16305000 GCA_034509755.1 Anisodus tanguticus
GAGTTTGTATTGAAAATAGCTAGGCAACAAAATCTCCCACCCCATCCGTTCCTATTAGCTCTTGCCTCAAGTGCAAATATCGGATCTTCAGCAACTCCGATAGGGAATCCACAGAACTTAGTCATAGCAGTACAAAGCAAGATATCTTTCGGGAAGTTTTTATTTGGAATTCTTCCTGCAATGCTTGTTGGAGTAGTCGTTAATGCTCTTTTGCTGCTCTGTATGTTTTGGAAGTTGTTGTCTGTGCAGAAGGATGTAGAAGACCCTGCAGAAGAAGTAGTTCCTGTGGAAGAAGTAGTTTCCCATCGTTTTTCTCCAGCGACAATGTCACATCTAAGTTCCTTGAATTCTCAAGAATTAAACAATGCCTTGGATTCAGTGGCTATCAGCAGCTCTCCTAGTGTCAATGGTCATACTAGTCATGCCGAGACACTTAAAAACCGTGGCAATGTTGTAGAAAGTGAAATACAAAAGGTCTCTAGTGGGAGGTTTGATCCGTCTAGTAATTCAAATATCTCAAAAGAAGGACTAAATGATGGATCACTGCAAAAAAGAGAGGAGAATAGTGTGTCTTCAAAAGGAGGTTCATCTGTTGGTGTATATGAAGATGAAAACTTCACATCTTATGACGAAAAGGGTAACTGTCCCAAAATATGGAACAATATGTTGTGGAAAATATGTGTTTATCTTGTTACTATTGGAATGCTGATAGCTTTGTTAATGGGCCTGAATATGTCATGGACTGCTATCACTGCAGCGCTAGCACTCGTGGTTCTTGATTTCAAAGATGCCAGGCCAAGCTTAGAAAAGGTAACAAATTTGTCCTTTTTCCCTCTTCAGGTTCTTATAGAAAGTTTAATCGTCATCTGTTAAGTGTTGATGTAGCGAAGCTTATTCATTTTTCTATTTCGACTTTACAGGTTTCCTATTCGCTTTTGATATTCTTCTGTGGTATGTTCATCACGGTTGACGGCTTTAACAAAACTGGGATTCCAGGTGCTCTTTGGGATTTTATGGAGCCATATTCCAAGGTAGATCATGCAGCAGGAATCACAGTTCTTGCTATGGTCATACTGGTCCTGTCAAATTTGGCTTCAAATGTGCCTACCGGTATGTGTGTGTCTGCACTTTTTTGAGCCCTAAATCAACCCTGTTTCTTACTTCATACACTCGCATTTCATTTCGTCACTCACTATATACTTTATGAGATACAATTGTTAGCCAATATATGTGTACAAAAAATATAGACAAATAGCTAAGGGGTTATGGGGAGTGACATTTTCTTCGAACCAGTGACCATAAGCTTTAGTAATTGTTCTGAAAGTTCTATTGGAATTAAAAAGTTGCAAGACCAAGAAAGTATTAAGGAGAAAAGAAACAGATAAAACCCAAAAGGAGGTAAAAGAGAGGCAGAATGAATAAAAAAAGCAGTTTAACAATATCTAAGAAACTTTTTCATGGTTTATTGCAAACTGATTTATACCTTATTGTTCACTCTAAAAATTAGATATGAAATTTGAGTAACTTTTGAGCTGATGCCTACATAATTATCCAGGAAAGTTAATTTATTGTGAGATTATTTACCTTTATGCAGTCTAAAATTCTTTCTTTCTTTCTCATCTTGTTGATACTAATTTAGTTGAGAATCCACAAGTCAATGTTTCCCCTTGTTAAGTGTGTATCAAGATCATATTGTATGTCCTAATTCAAGAATTATTTTTCTATTACTTGTTTTAAGTAAAAATATAGATGAAGAAGGAAAACAAACTACTACATCTTAGTTGCAAACATGATATATAAGTTAAATCCTAGTTATAATCAAATATTTATATGGCCTCAGTCTTGCTGCTCGGAGGACGAGTTGCTGCATCAGCAGCTGCAATATCTCCTGATAGTGAGCAAAAAGCATGGCTCATCTTAGCATGGGTCAGCACCGTGGCGGGGAACCTTTCACTCTTAGGCTCAGCAGCAAACTTAATAGTATGTGAGCAGGCTCGTCGGGCTCAACACTTTGGCTACAATCTCTCGTTCTGGAGTCATCTCAAATTTGGAGTTCCATCTACACTAATTGTTACAGCCATTGGTTTGATGCTCATTCGAGGGTGACACATATTTTAGTCGCGGTTACTGTGTTTTTGAACCTTCAAACAGTTTGTCAAAATGCAGCTATCATCCTTGTGTAAGTGTTGATTCATGGGAAGTTATTTATGAATTGTACAGTGTTCTTAAAATGTTCATCGTTATTATGTTCATCATTATTACTTTCAAACTGGTAAAGAGATCTATAAAAAGAATACCATTAATAAATAGGAGACTCTTCCATCATCCAGATCTCACAAATACAACATATATGTATTTATTTTTGTTTAGTTAATTGATGGGATCATGGGACTAGTCCATGTTAAGTTGACATAATCCAACATGTTAAAGGTTCCTTGTATAGATGTTCACCAAGCTGACAGGTTATGCTTAATGTAAGATTCTGTTGCTTTATCTGTTTTACCATATGATGAGATTGTCTTTTATTTGTTATTAAAAGTATAGATCTCAATTTCCACAAGACAAATAAATATTCGTCCAACAAAAAATTGGCAGTGATGATGTATGGAGATTTCAGGGTTATAAGAACAAGATTTCATCTCTTTTGTCCTATTGATGCATAGAAACACAAACCCCATTCAGTTCCTGTTTTGCCATGTTCTGTTAGTCTCTTTTCTTCTCTTTAGCTTCCGGGAGGGTAGGGTGTCGTAAATCCGACTCTCACCATAAATGGGGAACTCATTGGCCATAAATGACTTTGAATTTCATCTAGAGATGACCACCGTAAATTCAGGATCACTTACATGTTAATGTTGCAGAAGATCGTACTTGTTTATCCAAAAAAATACAGTTGAATTTGTTAGTAATTTAAACGATACGTAAATTGATTTGTTTGATTAATAATAGAAATAATGAACGATAAATAATAAAGTTAAGTAAGAAATGCAATAATGAAATTAGCATGGACAACTTGGATTCTGAAGAATCTCCTAGTAAGGATCGACTAGAAGTTTTAAATACCAATCAGTAGTAGTAGCAAAAGGTAAAGAATAATATTATAATAAGCTTTGAGTGATTGTAGTACAATTGTTAAGCTAGAATCATATGCCCCTCTGTGTTGAAGACAATTGTTCTTATATACGGGTGAATTTAAAGATTTTCCGCCCGAGAATCTCTCCCAATTAATGTACAATAAATGGGGAGTTAAAAGTCCTTAATGTCGAAGGAGTAACGGCAGACGTCATATCCGGACCAGATAAGAATTTGTCGACCCTTGTGATTTCCCACGATTTCATCAGTATCAGCTGGTCCAGCATATCAGTGGCGTATCAATTGGTCTGAAACCGTGAGCACCCTAACCCACTTCGAACTTGGTATCCGGACTTGGACGTGTTATGTCGAATTTTACCGTATACAAATAGTCCCCACACTTTCCGGTCAAACGTTTTTGCTTTATAGGGAAGTGGAAATGACCTTAACTTCGATTTAGTATGAAAATTTTCAAAAATGAATCGTCCCGTAATGGTGGGAAAGCGGAACGCTTCCTCTTCTCTATATACTATGACGCACGTCCCTTCATTTCCATCACTTCGGACACGTGTCAACTCATGACAAGTTGGCTTGATCGGTTCGAGTCTCGAACCACTCCCATAATGATGACCCTCCTTGATATAAAAACCCCTCCATCTCTTCCATTTCATCTTTCTACTCTTCTCTTCCGATCTCATTTGCTAAATTCTTCCCCTATTCTTCATTAATCCATTATTGATTATTGAAATCCTTCTTAACCCCTCTTTTACTAAAGCGATAACATGACTAAATCCTTTTCTCGTTCAACTTCTTCCGCCGCTCGCGACGCCTCAACGTCTTCTCCACCACCACCGGCGGTCACCCAAGACGGTGAAGGATCTGGGTCTCAGCCTCCTACACAACCCAGGGCCTTTAACTTGTTACCACTCTCCTACAACTTTAACCATGAATTCTTCGTTCAGGCCGTAACCTCTAAAAGTGATCTATGAGAAATGGTAAAAAATTATCCATCCTCCATTAAAGCTTCTGACATGGGGACAGTTCAGAAAGATTGCCACTATGAAGACATTTCCTATCATTATTCCCATCCCAAATGGAGATATCACTACGCCCATACCGGGGTTTTTCCAATGTAAATACCTATCCATTCACACTTGGACTTGAGCCGCCTATCCACCAAGTGATCTTGGATCTATGCAAGAATTGCAATGTTTTCCTTGCACAGGTCGGACCTTCCGTTTAGAGGGTAGCTTGCCTTCGATTCTTGGCGAAAAAAGTTGATTTAACCTTTTCTTTGGATCATTTGATCCGTTTATAAGTCTCGAAATTATTTCGGCGTGGAATAATCATGTTCTCTAGATTGGAAAGAATCCCATTATTACTAGCTATGATGAAGACCATGATAAAGGCGGGATGGAATGCTTTGTAGTCGTCCCTACTGCTAAGATCATTCTGAAAGTTGATATGCCATTTTCGGAGACATGGAATTTGTCCCGTAAGTATTACTCAATAATTTCCTTATTTCTATTAGCGAATATTCTCCGTATATTTTGTAATTATGATAGATGTATATTTAAGATAACTTAGGATTCTAATTGTATTAGGAATCAACCTTTGTAAGGTAAGTTAAGATTCATACTATATTAGGAATCAACATTTGTACAACTATATATATTGCGAATAATGAAAGGAATCCCTAAGGGAAATTATTCTATCTTACATGGTATCAAGAGCCTAAAACCTAAACCCTAGTATTCTCCATTCTCTTTCTCTTTCTCGGTCGAAACAATAATTTTCCCTTCCCTCGGCCGAAACAGCAACAAGGCAGCCACCATGTCTTCCCCCACAAATTCTGGTTCCTCCACTGGCACTTTTGACAACCCCTCTCAACGTTCATCGTCTTCTTTTCACCCGGCGTTCGCCGTTACAAATATCAAGAATTCTATCCATATAATTCTTGACCAAGAAGACTGTCAATATTTCATGTGGACAGAACTATTCTATATTCATGCATGTGCGTACAACGTGCTCGACCATATTGATGACTCCGTTCCTCGTCCCACCTATATTGCCGAATCAACATGGTGTCTCCTTGACGCCATCGTCAAACAGTGGATATACGGCACCATCTCAACGACTTGTTGTGTACTATCATGAAAACAGTTGTCACGGCACGTGACCTTTGTGTACGGTTGGAAGAAATCTTTCAGGACAACAAAAATACTTGGGCCGTATATTTGGAGGAGCAATTCAACAATACGTGCCTCGAGAATTTTAACAACATGTCCGAATATTGCAAACAACTAAAACTCATAGCCGACCAACTTTCCAACGTCAGAACATCTGTTTCTGAAACCAAGATGGTACTCCAATTAGTTGCGGGTTTACCGAAAGGTGAATACGATACTCTTGCAACAATTATTCAATAGGCCGACCCACTACCAAGTTTCACCAAGGCACGGTCATAATTATTGTTGGAAGAAACCTGACGTGCCAAACAAGAGGAACATAATCAAAAGGCGTTAGCCGTTGACGGGATGGCACCACCAGGAACCAACACCACCCCGCCACCACCGCAGGCCCACCAGCAGCAGCAGTCCAGCGACGGAGGTCGTGGCGGCAGAGGTCGCAGAAACAAAGGCAAGGGCCGCGGTAAGGGGCCAACGCAACCAGTGGGATGGACAGCAGCAACCGCAAGGCACAAATCCAGCCTATTTCCAGTGGGCTGGACAACAGCAACCAGCATGGCCCAACCAGCAGAACTGGGCCTCTCCTGCCAGCCCATACCCAACTGCAAGGGCCCAGTTCTAGCAGCCTTGGTCGACAGACATATTGGGCTCGTCTCCAGCCACCAGCAGGCCCACCAGCAGCAGCAGCAGGCCCACCTGGTCGCGGTCCCGGCCCGCAGCGAAGAAGAAGAACCCGGCAGCACGGCCCCCACTGATTTGAGCCAGGCCTACAACACCGTGAACCTTCAACAGCCTGACGAAAATTGGTACATGGACACCGGAGCCACATCTCACCTCACCCGGTCATCAGGTAACTTATCTCAACTACGTCGGTTAAAGTGTCCTCAATTTATTACTGTCGGCAATGGTCATCGCATTCCAATTTAAGGTTACGGTAACACACACACCAAACATCCACACCCGTCTTTATCCCTAAACCACGTCCTATACACCCCTAACATCATTAAAAACATGATTTCTGTTAGAAAATTCACTAGCAATAATTCTGTGTCTGTCGAATTTGACCCTTTTGGTTTTCTGTGAAAGAACTCAATACGGGGAAAATTCTTACACGCTGCAATAGTGTGGGAGATCTCTACTCATTCACTCAATCTTCCGCTGTCAGACCGCAAACACCTCTATTCCTTGCGGCGATCTCTCCCTCAACTTGGCACAACAGACTCGGACACCTCGGAGACCCAATTTTTTCTTTTCTTAGGAATTCTAAGCATATTCAATGTAATAATGGGAAAATTGTCCACCACTATTTTTCTTGCCCACTAGGAAAGCATACTCGTCTTCCATTTATGTCATCAAACAGTGTTACTTTTTCTCCTTTTGATATTGTTCATGCTGATCTGTGGACATCTCCGATTGTTAGCTCTTTGGGTCACAAATTCTATCTAGTATTCTTAGATGATTTTTTATATTTTGTCTGGATTTACCCAATGAAATTCAAATATGAAGTTTTTTCCAAATTCCTCGAGTTTCAAAAATTCATTAAAACACAATTTGAAAAATTTATGAAATTATTCCAATGTGACAATGGACGTGAATTTAATAACTCGGCATTTCACAATTTTTGTTCTAAACAAGGCATGGTTTTCCATTTTTCTTGTCCCTATACTTCCTCCCAAAATGGAAAGGCTGAATGAATTATACATACCATCAATAACATGGTTCGCACTCTTCTGTTTCATGCTTGTCTACCACCGCCTTTTTGGGTCTATGCTGTTAAAATGGTAGAATTCCTTCTTAATATTTTACCAACTAGCACCCTCCAAAACAAGACCCCTACCGAAATCTTATATCGTAGGCTACCATCATATGATCACCTACGTATTTTTGGATGCCTATGCTACCCCAACATAGCCTTCACTGCACCTCAAAAACTAGCCCCACGCACCACACCATATGTATTCGTCGATTTCTCCACAAATCATCGGGGTTACTTGTGCTATGATATAACCACTTGTAAGGTCATCGTCTCACTCCATGTCACATTCGACGAGACGAACTATCTATTTCCAAACCTTCGAAAATTTCAAACCACGGATTACACATTTCTCGATGAGTCTCCTATGTCTCATCTACTTCAGTCGATGTGTCTCCGGCAAAGGACAATACCGTTGCCATCTGTTCCGGTAGTGGACACTGCCCCGTCCCCACCACTGATGCCTTCAGCTCTCTGCTTTTGGTCTACTGCACCCTCGGCAGATTCTCCTGCAACACTGTCTCCTGTACCTCCCAGTTCAGACACCACCAGCCCGCAGCCTACCAGTCCCGCAACATTGCTGCCTAGCACTCCAGACCCAATAGCTCTGCAACCCTCCAGTCCTGACCTCCCACTGCTACCCTCTCATCGTATGGAGACTCGTGCATAATACGGGATCTTCAAACCAAGGTTCACTTCAACCTCTCCGCACAAACCTTATCTCCTATTCCAAAAAATCCAAAACTAGCAAAACAGGACCCCAATTGAAATGCGGCCATGTGCGAGGAGTTTAACGATTTAACCAAGCAGAACACTTGGGATTTGGTACCTAGACCAGAAAGTGTGAATGTTATCCGGTGTATGTGGTTATTTCGGCATAAGTTTAGAGACAGTGGTGACTTAGAGCGGTATAAGGCAAGACTAGTTGTCAATGGCACTAATCAGCAGGAGGGTATTGATTATGGTGAGATATTCAGCCCGGTTGTTAAACCGGCCACTATTCAGACTGTTATCAGTATTGCTATGGGCATGTATTGGCCGATTCATCAGCTTGATGTCAATAATGCATTTCTTCATGGGGATTTGAAAGAGATTGTGTACATGCATCAGCCTCCTAGCTTTGTTCATCCGGCAGTTCCGCAGTTTGTATGTCATTTCAGGAAGTCATTGTATGGATTGAAACAGGCACCCCGCGCTTGGTATGATCATTTTGCCAGATATCTTTTGCAGATTGGTTTTGTATGTAGCAGGTGTGATAACTCTCTCTTCACTTTTCACCGAGGTAGCAGCACTGCATATTTGCTATTATATGTTGATGACATTGTTCTTACTGCCTCATCTGACGGTTTAAAGAATGAAATCATTGCTCTACTCAAAACTGAATTTGCTATGACTGACTTGGGCAAGCTAAGTTACTTTTTGGGTATATCAGTGACCAGATCTACAACCACTATGTTCATGTGTCAGCGTAAGTATGCAGAAGAGATAGTGTTCAGGGCCAAGATGGCAAATTGTAAAATTATGCCAACTCTGGTGGACTCAAAATCCAAGCTTAGTGCCAATGACGGTGCGCCAGTTTCTGATCCCACTCTATATCGGAGTCTAGCAGGTGCTCTTCAGTATCTTACATTCACTAGGCCTGATATTGCATATGCCGTTCAGCAGGTGTGTATGTTCATGCACGACCTCCGAGAGTTCCATTTTGCCGCCCTTAAACGTATTATCAGATACGTTAAGGGCACACTAGACTTTGGATTACATCTATACCCCTCTGCCCCAACCAAGCTACTTGCCTACATGGATGCAGATTGGGCAAGATGCCCCGACACACGTCGCTCCACCTCAGGGTGCTGTGTATTTCTTGGGGATAATCTTATCTCATGGTCCGCCAAGCGGCAGGCCACACTCTCCCGTTCGAGTGCTGAAGCAAAATATCGCGATGTTGCTAATATAGTTGCTGAGATCTGTTGGCTCCGATATCTTCTTTTGGAGCTCCAGTGTCCACTCCGCAAGGCGTCTATAGTCTATTGTGACAACATATCTGCCATCTATATGTCTCATAATCCAGTCAACATCAGCAGACTAAGCATATTGAGATGGATATCCACTTTGTGTGAGAGAAGGTTGCCCGTGGTCAGGTCAAAATATTACACGTGCCTTCCTCTTATCAGTATGCAGACATCTTCACAAAGGGACTACCGCGACAACTCTTCACCGACTTCCGATCCAGCCTTAGCGTTCGGCCACCTCCCACTCCGTTTGAGGGAGGGTATTAGCGAATATTCTTCGAATATTCTCCGTATATTTTGTAATTATGATAGATGTATATTTAAGGTAACTTAGGATTCTAGTTGTATTAGGAATCAACCTTTGTAAGGTAAGTTAGGATTCGTACTGTATTAGAAATCAACCTTTGTACAACTATATATATTTTGAATAATGAAGGGAATCCCTAAGGGAAATTATTCTATCTTACAATTTCATTTTATAACCATATTTTCCCTTAGCTCCTGCTTTGATACCCGCAACCCTTATGACTCTTTCTGATTGGGTTCAAAGGATTTTGGATGTTTCTAGATACAAAACCTGCACTTGGAAAGAGATTTTCCGGGACCGATGTAAGGCTAAAAATCACGTTAATATATTCGCACACCTTTAATTTATGGTATGCCCTTTTCTTACATCAGTTCTTCTCCGATAGCCTTACCCAAAGGTTCTATCCGGAGGACAACGATGGTCGACCTCATGCTTGACCTTGTGGCCTCTGCTCATCGTATCAACCAAGTGTCAAAGAAGAAAAAACAAATGAAGACATTGTCTATTCCGGCATCGCCTTCATCTCCCCTACTCAAAAGGAAGAAAAGCTTAGGAGAAGGTAGTTCCTCGGGAGTCAACGTTGCCACTACCTTTTTAGGTGGAGCTTCGCCCGATCAACTCCACACCCCTTTCACCCAAAATCCTTCCGTTAATCTCTATTTTGTCATTATCGAGGATGACGAAGAGACGGAGGATGACTTGCATCGCAAGAAGAACAGGATCGCTAAGCAATAAGCCGATAGGACAAGGCCACTTCGAGCTATGGTCGTGAAGATCTTGACCAGGTTTTTTATTAAGCCAAAGCTGCCGATACCTCGATACCCTTAGCCGAGACATCCGGATTCACACATATTTGAATTCCCCTGAGGCTTTTTCACCTTCAACATCTTCCTGGCCTCCAAGGAATCATGCTTCTTCTCGGGACAAATTAGTCAATGTTTTTCCGGCCTCGAGCGTAAATCCATACCGGTTTAGAACGACAACCCTGACTTTCCCGGAAGATACAAATTTTTTATCTCGAACGACTGGAGTTGCTAATTAACTAAGACTGTTGATATCGGAATGAGAGTATCTTGGAAGTGCTTGTTCAATGAGGGCATGTACGCACCTGTACATGTATGCTTTTACTACTACTTTAGTCATTTTCTTACTCTATTTTTCTTTGCTATTTCATATTAACCTTTTTCTCTTAGTCGATGATTTTGATCGGAGAAGGCATTCGTCTCTATATCGAAGAAAATGAGGACTCGAAGGCTCAATTGGATGTTCAAGAAAATGAAATCCAATTTCTCCAGAATGATATTGCACGAAGGGAAAATCGGCTGGTTGGGGACCTTTATGTCATGAGAGCAAAACTTGACCGAGTAAAAAAGATTATGTTTGGGCCATACAAGATCTTGAACAGTCCAATGCGGAAGAGAAGCCTTCAGCAAACAGGTGGAGCAACTCCACGATGATCTATTCAGCCTCAAATTTGAGTTTGAGTTCCAAAAAGACGCCTTGCACTTCAGTGTGCAAAATGAAGCCTTTGTTTCATCTGAGGTCGATCGTCTCAACAACGAACTCTCTATCATTGACGAGGATCGAGCGGACAACCTTGAAGCAGAACTTTGACCAAGAATTGGGGTCGACTAAAGACCAAATTCATCAGCAGGCTCAAACTATTGACAAATTGAGAACTGACCTTGATATCTCGGCCAAGAAAAATGCTGAAAGATTTGCCTAAAGGGACCAATATCTTGCCGATCTGGAAGCTCAAGTGGATCGAATGATTCTCAAATCAGAGTATACTACTTGGAATGTTAGAAGGTATACTCTAGATAAAGCTCGGGATGGCTTTGAAGATTTGAATACAAAAATTATTGAGGCTAGAAAACTTGAGCTTATAGCATTCAAAGAGATGCCCCCTTCTCCCCCGATTAGTGCAAATAGTTCCGATGGTGAGCCCGAAGAAGAAAAGCCTGATACTGATTCTGGCAATAATGACTTGAAGGCCTTATGTGCTTTTAATTTTTTGTGAACTTTAATTGGATTGGAGGTATTTTTTTCTCCATTACTTGTAACTTTCTACGGTCTTTTCGACATGATTAACAATGGTACTTTTTTCCTTCAGTATTAAACTTGTATGAAATTTCAATTTCTTAAGTTAAAAGCTCATTGTTTTGTCACATTATCGAAACAATGACTTAGAACATAATTTTTCTGTCGGATTATAGATAAACACGAGAATAAATTAGTTTATCTTTGATCGGGCTAAATTCATACAATCCTTGGTCATTTGATGACTATTAATAAGGGCCTTATTTTATATGCTTATGAACAAGACGTCTCTTATTCATTCCGGCATAATCTTTGGAATCTGTGTGTTCTCAACTTCTACGAATATTTTATGAGTCTTTTTGACATCATAAAAAATGGATGAAGAAATGGTGTAACTTTTGTATATTATTGTTTCAAAATTTACACCTAATAAGGAATGGGCAACATTCATTCGATCTTTTCTCTTTACATAATTTGTCTCGAAATACAAATTCAATGAATGGTCAAGATTCATTCGATCTTTTCCCCTTACACAATTTTGCTTAGGAAATAAAAACTATATCACTGCTTCAACAACAAAAAACTCAGAATTAAAATATAACAAAACATCCCATGTCGCTAAATTCGACGGACCGTCAAATTAAGTACGGTCCGTCATTAATTTGAAGGTTCACTTTGACGCCCAAAACGATGGTCCGTCAAAGCTTTGACGGTACCGTAAAACCAAGTCTGAGAATTGTCTAATTGAAGTATTCAATTTGACGACGCAAATATCCGGTCCATCAAAATATTGACGGACCGTCAAATCTATCCGTCCCACTTCAGCCAACTTGCAAACTCTTAGTTTATTTCGGTCAGGTGTTTTGACGGCTCAATTATACGGCCCGTCAAATATTTGACGGTTCGTACAATCCTCAAAACTGGGGACTTTACTTCAATTTCCTCGTGTTTTGCTTTCCGATCACTAGTTACATGAAACATAAACAAAACACATCAAAACGAAACAAACTTACTTAAAAATAAATAAAACTTATAATTAAAAAGCATAAAATGCATCGTAAGTCCACGGCACATCAATACCCCAAAATTAAAGTCTTTGCTTGTCCTCAAGCAAGTAAAACAACACACAATACTAGCACAAATGCTCAGATATCACAAAGTAAAAATGTCTACAGTGGTTTTGACAAGTAACTACCGGCACATTGCTCGTATAACATAACTCCCCTATATCCACAATAACAAACAAGACGTATGACTCAAGACTGTTGTAACTAACATTGAAGCTCCAATCAATGACATCAAGTTATTTCAGGAACCATAGCGCACATGAATCTCAACTTACGGGAAATCAATCACTTTACAAACCCTTATACCCTCACATAGATCAAAGAATGTCGCAACACACATATGTCCAAACAAACAGGACAGAAGACTATAAAGAAGAGAAACACTCACACTCACAAAGAAGTTCTCAAGCTAAACATGCAGATACCATAGGCTTGCCCTTATTTTCAATACCCTCGACTTCAGACAGTTCGGTTGTGATCACATTAGGACTTTTTTCAGGGTCTTAGAGACGGGTAGGATGTATATTTGGACAATAGTGACTCACCATCCTTGACACTACACTTATTTCACCTTTTATGACCTTCCTTTCTTCCCTCTTTCTTTGGTTGTCTCAGTGTGGTTTTATTGCTACTCTACTTCTTTTTGTACTAATTTTCAATATTTTCTTCTTTTTGTTTTTCTATAACCTCTTTATTTTCTTTCTATATTTTTTTTACAACCACCACACCATGTTCATTAACTAGGAAAATCACTTCTACCCAACTTTAGGCATAAGCCACATTTCCCCACATTTCACCTATCACCCCCAACTTAGGCTTTTAGCCTATTTTTTTTTTATCATTTTAAGCGTCAAGGAGGGACCGGGTGCAAAAATAGGGATATACAAAACGAAAGGTATATGTTCATTTGCGGCTATTCAAAGAATAGGCTTATAGGCTCAAAATGGAAAATTAGGGATATTTATATACATAGGTTAGGCTCATGAAAGGCTAAATGGGTTTTATATAAACAAACAAGGCCTAAGATTATTTCACAGCTCAACGTATCCTAAGACACAAGGCACGACTAATCAAGAAAGTTCTAGACTACACATATAACAAGAGAACATATATACAAACACTCACAGCACACTGGCATAAGGATTGTTCACATACTGATTTCCCCGTTAAGCATTCAACACACAAGGTAACGTAATACTCTAAATGTCACAGAAAATAACATGTATGTCAATTAACCAACTCGTTCAAAGTATACATCATAAACATTTCGGAGGAGAGTATTTTTGAAATCTCAAAATTGAACGTGCCATAAGTTACTCAAACCACTAGCATATAAGTCAAAATTACTGTATTTTATCTAAACACGACCTAAACATTCCATGTTCAACAGAAATAAAACCTCTCGAGAAAAGAACCGTGGCAAAGAAAAGTTGAGGGGGTCCTAAACACATATATAAACTACATATCACATAGCTCCACCCCCAATTGAAAAATCATGCATTGTCCCCAATGCATCAAAATAAAAACAATAAAGTAGGAACTACCTGAAGCGCTCTAGGCGCGCTGCTCATCTCGAGGAGATGTGGCCTCCGAGGTATCAATAGTATATGCATCAGCATCAGCAACAACAACAACAAGATTTGGCATTGGTAGGGGTAGGGGCAGAGAAAAGGTCTCTCTGGCCGAAGTAATGCTGGATGAGGTACCCACATCCTCACTAGGAACTGAGGTCAGGTAATTATCAGTGAGGGACTTTTGGATGGCTATCCGTGCATTCTACTCCTCTATGCTCTGACCCCTAGCTCGAGTCCTCTCTAATTGCGCGTTACTCAACTGATCATCATCATCTCTTTTCCTTTTCCCTCTAATATCTGCGGGAGTGGCAATTGGAGAATCATCATCCTCAACTAATTGCTGAACATAGACAAACTCTGAAATATCCACATGTCTAGTCTGAGGAAGGTCCTCAAATGTAACATGATCATGAGCCTGCATTGCCTGAACTGCAGCTCTCAACTCCTGTAACTCAGTCCAAAGTGACCCAGTATCACTACTCAGACCTAATTGCTCGTGTGGTGCTAGCTTAATCGCAACCCATCTAGGCAAGCATGTAGTACCGCCATGAGATGTCTATGTGGCTAGCTTTAGTGGCTCAAGCGCTATAGTAATCTCCATGGAAAAAACATTCTTGAGGTGCCCCACAATGATATTAATCTGCATATCTGCCTTAATTGCTACCTACATGAAGTTATCTCTGGTAAGATCAAATAGATCATCAACTCTAGCTACAACCTATGGCTGTGTGGTAGGAATCTGACTCGACAATGAACTAGATGTAACTGCAGGTGGTGGCACAGTGGCCGTGGAAGGGACAATCTCTGAGATAGGGGCAGGAGTGGCAGGCGACACTTCTGTGGTAGCGTCATCTGCGGCCCCAAAAATCTGGTCAGCTTGAGGTTCCTCATGCCTCTCAAGTAGTGCTAGCAATATAACCTCAGCATCCTGACCCTTCCTGAGGGTCTCATCACTGTTCTTTTTCAAATCATACACATGTGATGCTGTGAGGCGGTGATCTCTATTCGGTAAGGCATGGACCCGTGCTCGCTAACATAGCTCAATGACCAGATATGGTAGACTCAAGAAAGTGAAAGGTTGTGATGCTTTCAACTTGATCTCCTCTGCTATACACTGCCCAAAATTTTTCAGGTACCGGGACATCAATGCAGCGACTAGAATAGCTCGATCCATAGTGAGTGCATTATCTTCCTGAGTGGGAAGAATTTTAGTTTGCACCACACTCAACCAAAAATTTTCCTTGAGCATTAAAAAGCATTTGAATATCTTATGCGTACTATTTGTCATCCAACTCCGCCTCTTGGGCCGGTGCACTATAATCATCACCAAAGTAGACTTGGTTGATTGTTGCTCTAGATATGTCAACTTTCACACCCCGTACCTCAACCTCGTCGAATGGATTAATATGTTGTATTCGTTGGCTCAACTTCTTTACTTTGTTGATCACAACCCCATAAGCAGCATAAAGCTCCCACACCAGAATCGGACAATACTCCCTAGGAGCATTGTCTAGAAAGCCCAGCCTATAGAATGTCAATGTCTCAATAGTGCGGGGAATGATCTCTAAACCACCAAAATTGATCTGCCGCTCATAAAAAACACTTCTCTGCAGATTCTTTCCTTCTCCATTTTTCAATTCGATCCTCTGTTCATACAACTCTTTGGCAACCTTGATTGTGAACCAAAAATAATTCCCCTCTAACTGTTTACACCGAATCTCCTTAGCTTGCCCTTTATCATCATCACCATCAGGTTACTAATCCATCCACGTCAACATTGAAGTTGTATTTGGCCAACCTCAGGTTTTCGATGTTATTAGATAATATCCAGCCGGAACAACCTTTGGCTTGCAACCCTCTACTGCTAGAACCCTAGTCGTTTCGTTTGTCTACCCCAGCTTTTTCTGTTGGGAAATATTGGTTGTTGCTACCCCTATCTAATCTAGAATGCAACCTACCCGGAGGACCATAAGTACAATACATGTCCCGTAAAGATCACAACTCAGAATCTACACTCCTTTTTGGTTTATCTAAAATTGACTTCGACCCGACGACCCTGCTAGAAGTCCCAATTGATCATCTTCTACCTGGATTTTTGATTCATATCTAATATGAACATCTGCCCATGTCATCACCAAGAATTCCAACAAGTTCTCTTTTAATTTTAAAGAGACACCAGGATTTTTTGGGTTCAACCCTTTAGTGAAAGCCTCTAAAGCCCATTCATCATGTATCGTTGGTAAGAGCATACACTCCTTTTGAAACCTGATCACAAATTCTCACAAAACGTTTTGTATCTACTTGAGCAATTTTGAATATACCCGTTATCCTTGTCTGCACCTTCTTTGCGCCAGCATGCGCCTTGATAAAAGCATTAGCAAGCATTTTGAAAGAATTAATAGAATGTTCAGGTAATAATGAATACCATGTCATTGCCCTCTTAGACAATGTTTTGCCAAATGTTTTCAGCAAAATCGACTATACTTCATCTGGATGCATATCGTTGCCTTTCACCGCATAATTATATAATATTACGTGCTCTTGCGGTCTGTCGTTCTGTCATATTTTTGAAGATCTGTCATCTTAAATCTCTTAGGAATTAATTTCGGAGTTGCATGGCGGGAATGACAATTGTATATATCTCTTTGAGTAAGGTTCCTTCAAGACCGGCGGGGCTCTTAAAATTTGATCTATCCAGGAATTGAAGGCTTTGAACTACTTCTCATTTCGATCCAACTGATTGCTCAATTATTTTTCATTCCGCTCCAATCGACTGGATAAAGCCAGCAAATACTTCATAATTGCTGGTGCTTTATTTATCTCGCAAACCATTTCTGTTTCCTTCACCACGATCTTCCGTCCCGATCGCAACATTTCCATTCGCAACTGTGAGATCGCTTATTATTGTTTTTCTAGGATATCAAGGATTTTGAACAAATCTGATCCAAAAACTTTTACCCCATCATTGACCTCCTTATCATCATTCGGAGTTCGACCATCCCAATTCTCCTGGATGCTTAAGGTGAAGGAACCCAATCATTCCTGATTCGGATTTCACCGGTTGCCGGATCGATCTCCTGAACAGTAGCATTGTTCAACAGCTCATTATAGTTGGCATCAGTTTGACTTCCAATTCCTTCCATGCTCTATAGTTTTAACTTGATTTCACAACCTTAAATGAAATTAATGAGATAGAAGCGAATCAATACCACAATTATTCTTAGTCTCACGGTGGGCGCCAAACTATTTACCCCAAAAAGATACAATTGAATTTTTTAGTGATTTAAAGGATGCATGGATTGATTTGCTTGAAATAATGAACGATAAATAACAAAGTTAAGTAGTAAATGCCAAAATAATGAAATTAGCCTGGGCAACTTGGATTCGGAAGAATCTCCTAGTAGGGATCGACTCCAAGTTTTAAAGACCAATCTGTAGACATAGCAAAAAGTAAAGAATAATATTATAATATGCTTTGAGTGAGTGTAGTACAATTATAAGCTAGAACCAGATGCCACTCAATGTTGAAGACTATATTTCTTATATAAGGGTGAATTCAAGGGTTTTCCGCCTGAGAATCTCTCCCTATTAATGTAAATAAACGGGGCATTAAAAGCCCTTAATGTCGAAGGAGTAACGACTGGCATCATATTCGGACCAAATAAGAATCTGTCAACCCTTGCGATTTCCCCCAATTCCATCTGTATCAGCTGGTTCGATTGTGCTCATTCGGTCATGCATCAATTGGTCCAAAACCGTGAGTGTTTTTACCTGCTTCGAACTTGGTATCTGACCCTGCCACGTGTTATGTCAAATTTTGCTGTATATAGTACTCAAGATTGGGAACTTTTGCGTCACTTCAGATAGTCGGTCTCAAAACAAAGCTAACACTTATATAAGTTTTTCTCGTAAACTTTCTTTAAGGTTAATGAAAACGGCAAAATAAATGACTCCAAACGAAGGTTGTGCCACAAATTTATAGCAAAACCCTAATGAGGGTTGACCTATTGATGCAGAGTAAATCGCAGACCCTCTGTGATATGACTCACTAACCGAATGATAGTTAAAATTTGACCGTCCAAAAAGGTTACATGTCACAGACTTCTCTGCGACAACCCCATTTTTGTTCCTCCCGAATTTCTTAACCCCCTTTCTTTTGTTTGTTTGAATAAAGTGTCTTTTAAACTATGAACTCTGATATGACACCATTATAATGAAGAAGATTATAGAACAATATTGATGTAAAAATACAACTTTTTATGTTTTCTTCTCTTACTTCTATATATGAGGAATTGACTTTATTATATAGTCATGCCTTCTTTATTTAGATTGGAATTAGTCTACAATTCAATCTTAGTAATATATAACTAATCCTAAGCTATATCAATATTTGAATACCAATTCTGGGCTAATTAGGCTCTACCCCTGTATGTTCTCTCTATCACCACACCTCCCCCGCCCCCGCCCCCTCAAAAGCCTAATGTTGGTAATGGTACAACTCCAAACTTGTTCTAGAGTCCATGTAAAAATTGTTGTCTGATGGTTTATTGATTGTTAATCTAGAGAGTCCTTGTGGAGTTTTATGTTGAGATTGGTAGGAGTAATCCCACCTATAAACGTAAGAGATAGTTGTGTGATCGTCTCTTTTACAAATTTGGCATGAATTTGCTTGTATTGAGAGCTTCTCTAATTATTTTGGAAATCATATTACTTCCCAAATTGTCCACCAGTGGAGTACGTGTTGAACTTAGGTATGAATTGACCTCTTCCTCGTATCTTTCTCGCTATATTTTTCTCTCATATCATGCCCTCTCAATGCTTTAACAAATTGAGTGAAGTTTAGATATAGATCCTTCCTAGCATAACAGTTCTCAAGGTTCTTGCATTTATTTTCAAGATCTTTAGCAAGGTTTATAACCTTATTATTTGCGTCTACCAGTGTGTGTTTAGTGGTGAGACTATCACAAGTTCCCTTAAATTTTTTATGTTCATCTATAGATTTTCACCCTATTTTAATGCTAGTAATTTGTTGTTTCAATTGAAATTTCTTATCATTCTATCTTGTAGGTAATTGTCCTTATGACTCTCCCAATTTGTTTTGTTGAAGTGCAACCAATAATAAAGAACACTGACTCTTCAATCAAGGTTTCAGATAGTCAATTTCTCACGCCAATAAGTCTTTTCATCCAATTGTACAAATTTGGGTTGATGTTTTAAGTAGATGGCAATTACTTCACATAATAATGTCATCAATCTTCAGGATATGTATTAACTGGTTTACTTGAATCCTTCATACAAAATAATTTGAGGATTTTAATTCTATGAGATATAACTATGAATTGATAGAGAGATCCTGGTGAAAGGGAGAGGATAAGGAAGATGAACTGTCCATTAAAGAACGTAGAACATGATTCACGATACAAACTAACTTAGGTTAAAACCAAAGCTTTATTTTAATATAATGGAAAAGATTATAGAACAATATTGAGTGAAAAATACTATTCTTTATGTTTTCTCTCCTAACTTCTCGATGTGAGGCAGTGACTTCATTATACAATCATGTCTTTTCCATTTATTGGACTCTACACTCTCAATAATATAACTAACGGAAAAGGGTCATAGATACTCCCTATACTATCTAAAAAAAAGTTGCACCCGTCCTCTTTTTATTTTTTGATGGTATCTACCCCACCGTTATAAATTTTAAAATTTGTACCCCCAGATTTAACGGGGCCCTCCCTGGACACGTGGCATGATCTAAACATCCTAACCCTTTTTATTTATTTTATTATCTCTTGATCCGCCCAACTTCAGCCCAAAACGACCCATTTACCAGCCCTAGTGTTGATACTAGACTGCTTTCTTCAACAGTACAATCAACATTTTATGTCACTTGCCATATGACCTAAAAGAGGATCTTGGGAAGTTTACATGTAATTGAAAAAAATAATCCCTTGATTATTTTCATTAATGAAAAGGTATATATATAATATACAATATACAATACCTAAATATGGAAAATAAATCTACAGTTTCCTAATACAAGACTAATACATATTCATACTATAATACTAATATCATAATTACACTTGTACAAGAATTCTACAAAATATGGTAAGTAACCTCATTCTATTTGGTCACTTAGTATACACGGGTATACCGTGTATACACGTTCTATGACACCCCCGCAGTCATAGCGGGCGATTGTCGTACGTTGAGACTGTCCCTAAAATCTTCAAACAGAACCAGGGGAAGACCCTTAGTAAAGATGTCAGCAATTTGATACCTTGAAGGAACATGTAAGACACATACTTGTCCATGAACTACATTTTCACGAACAAAGTGAATATCCATATCAATATGTGTTAGTGCGCTGATGTTGGACCGGATTCCCAGAAAGATAGATTGCACTAACATTATCACAGTAGACCAAGGTAACTTTCTGAATAGGAAAGTGAAGCTCTAACATAAGATTACGTAGCCAAAATGAATCAGACACCACATTGGCTACCCCTCGATACTCGGCTTCTGCATTGGATCACGATAAAGTAGCATGACGTTTTGCCTACCAATAGACCAAGTTATCACCAAGAAACATACAATAACCAGATGTCGAGCGTCTGGTATCGGGACAGCCACCCCAATCAACATTTGTACACGACATGAGAGTAGAGACAGAGGACAGATATAAATGCAAACCATAATCAAGTGTGCCATATATGTATCGTATATTGCGTTTGCGCGCATACATGTGCTCAATCCATATATACACGTTCTATTAGTAATATCTTATCAAACGACATGCATTTTCTTTATTTGGTTAATACTTTATTTGATAAAAAATATACCATGTTAAAAAAAACAAAATTGAAGCGGTGGGAGAAACACTAGGTGATTTCTTAATATCTGTTCAAGTCTGGATTATAAAATTAACTGAAGTGCACACAAGTTGATTTGGACACTACTATTATAAAATAAAAGAATTAAAATTGAATAGGAGACAAGAAGTTATCTACCAAACATTGTATTCACAAAGTACCAACACAGTATAATTGAATATAGTACAAAATGATACATGCACTATATAATGATGGATAAATGTATTCGAACAGTGTGTTAGGGGGCATGGAAGTATATCATATTATACACACATGATATACACGGTGTATACTATCTTAAGTATATCGTGTATATCACGGAAATCCAAGGCAATTGGGAGACCGTGATATACACGGTATACCCACCGTGTATATCATGGTTTTTGGTATTAGTTTTGGTAATAGTTTTTGTATATAATTAGCATTGTACACTTACCATAATTATAGAATTCTTGTACAAATAGAATAGGGTTTTAGGAGTAGAGTAGGAATAGGATTTTTCATATTATGAAAATTGTAAATTGTATATATACTCATTCATTAATAAAAATAATCAAGGGATTATTTCTTTCATGGTATCAAAAGTATAGGTTTCACATACCTCCTTCTCCAAAAGCTTCCGCTTTCGGCTTCCTCGATTTCCGAGCTGACGTTCTACCTCATCTCTTCCCAATTTTTCTTCCAAATCCCTCAATCACCTATTGTTCTTTCATTATGTCTACGTCAAAGAACACATTTCATCATGCCCTTACTGTTTCTAACATTAATAACAACATCCCTATTGTTCTTAAGATGGAAAACGTCCAATATACGACGTGGGCTGAGTTGTTTAAAATTCACACAATCTCACATCAAGTCCTCCATCAAATAATTCCTCCGGCTATCCCTCCTCCTGCGGAGGATCCTCAGTTATGGATCAGTCTTGATACTACCGTCCTTTAGTGGATTTACTCCACTATTTCTCGACCTTCTACAGACGAACATTGAATCAGATACTACGTCTATGGCTATTTGGAATAGATTGCGTGATATATTCCAAGATAACCAACATTCCCGAGTTGTCACTCTTGAGCAAGAATTTTTGCAAGTTAGCATGAATGATTTCCCGAATGTTTCAGCTTATTGTAAACGGCTCAAGAAATTGTCGGACCAACTCTGTAACGTTGGTGCACCTATTACCAATAATCGTCTTGTTCTCCAAATGATTTCAGGCTTATCTGAGGCCTATAATGGTGTTGGAACTCTACTCCGACAAAGCAATTCGCTTCCCCCTTTTTATCAAGCCCGTTCGCTGTTCACTTTAGAAGAGGTTGGCTTGGCAAAAAAGGTGGCTACCGGTGCCAGTTCCGTGTAAATGATGACGTCCACCGGTAATTCTCATGCGGTTGTTGACAATTCGGGCCAAAATTGCAACAACGGTGGCGGCAAGAAGGGTCAAAACCGTAAAAACAATGGCAAAAATTGCGGCGGCAACAACGATGGCGGCCGAAATAGTGGTAGTACCGGCGGGAACAGTAACCACAATGGGGGTAGGCCTTGGTATAATGGCAGTGGGACGCAGGCCGCCTGGTCCCAGCCGTGGAACTGGGCCAGTGACCCTTGGCCCAATAACCCCTATTTTTCTGCCTCCCCTTTCCTTGGACAGTGGGCTGCAGGCCAACCTTTCAGGCCCACCTTTTCACAGCAGTCCAGTAGTTTCCGACACAGTGCTGGGCCGGGACAACAAACATGTGTGCTTGGGCCTCAGCCTCTACAGGCCCACCATACTGCAGGCCCCACTCCGACCGACATTAAAGCTGCCATGCATACACATGGAATGAATCCTCCCGATGCGAATTGATACAAGGACACCGGTGCAACTTCTCACATGACGTCCGACCAAGGTACTCTCTCGTCTTATTCCAATTTGAGCAAAAATCGTGGCATAATTATTGGTAATGGCAACTCAATTTCAATTCGTGGTTACGGTCATAAAACTTTGTCTCCTCCCCATCCACATTTGTCTTGAAAAATGCCCTTCATTCCCCTAACTTATTAAAAATTTGGTATATGTCCGTAAATTCACCACTGATTTTTGGATTTCTGTTGATTTTAATCCTTTTGGCTTTTTGTGAAGGATTTCAAGATGGGGATACCTCTCATGCGATGTGATAGTTGGGGAGATCTTTATCCTATCACACCCGCATCCAGTCTCTCGAGTCAAGCTTTGCCATCTACTTTTGCAGCTCTAGCTCCTTCATGTGGCATGCACGTTTGGGTCACAAAATGGGAAAGCCGAATGAAAAATTTGTACCATTAATAATATTGTCCGAACTATATTGGTTCATGCCTCTGTACCCCCTTCCTTTTGGAATCATGCTCTACAAATGACTACATACCTTCTTAACATACTTCCTACCAAAGGGTTGGCAAATATGTCTCCTCTTAAAGTCCTCTATAATAAAGATCCTTCGTATTCACATCTTAGGGTATTTGGGTGTTTATGCTATCAGCTTTTTTCCGTCAAATACTATTAACAAACTTCAAGCCCGTTCTACCATTTGTGTATTTTTGGGTTATCCATCTAATCATCGTAGTTACAAATGTTTTGATTTATCATCTAATAAAATCATCATTAGTCGCCACGTTATTTTTTATGAAACCCAATTTCCGTTTGCTAAAGTGAGTAGTCCCGTGCCTAGTTCGTATAATTTTTTGGATGACGACGTCTCTCTGTACATCGTACACCACTTAATGGGCCCCTCCAGTGACCCTCCACCACCCACTTTTTCTGCCCCAGTTTCGGCTATTGGGTCGGTTGCCCAACCCAATACCGAAACTGCTTCTGCCTTACGTTCTACTTCTGACCCAACCATTGTTCCCAGTTTTGGGCCAGCAGGGCCACTGCTTGCTGGCCACTCCGTCACCCATTCGAATTTTCCCCAAAATCCACTCAATTCTCCCCCGAGTCACAAATTTGTCACTCGTAGTCAACGGGGTATTTTTAAACGAAAGAGACATTTTAATCTAAATTCAAATGTTCTTAAATCTCCACTACCCTGTAACCCAGTGTCTGCATTAAATGACCCGAATTGAAAATTGGCTATGGACGACGAATATGATGCTCTTATTGCAAATAAGACGTGGGAGTTGGTGCCCCATCCTTCTGGTGTTAATATTATTTGGTCTATGTGGATTTTTACTCATAAAGATAATTCTGATGGTTCTTTTGTGAGACATAAGGCTCGTCTTGTCGGTGATGGTAAGACTCAGAAGGTTGGTGTGGATTGTGGTGAGACATTTAGACCGGTGGTCAAACCGACTACTATTCGCACTGTTTTCAGTCTGGCTCTTTCCAAGGCATGGCCCATTCATCAGTTAGATGTGAAGAATGCTTTCTTAAATGTGATCTTAAGGAGACCGTTCACATGCATCATCCCTTGGGTTTTTGAGACCCTAAATATCCTCAACATGTATGTTTATTGAAGAAGTCCTTGTATGGGCTTAAGTAGGCCCCACGAGCTTGGCATAAGAGATTTGCAGACTATGTTTCGTCTATTAGGTTTTCTCACAACATGTCTTATAATTCATTGTTCATATATCGTCGTGGTTCTTCCCTGACTTATATTCTATTATATGTGGATGATATTATCTTGACTGCCTCTTCTGATGCTTTGCGCAAGTCTATCATAACAATGCTCAGTTATGAGTTTGTTATGAAAGACTTGAGGCCCTTGAGTTACTTTTTGGGGATTGTTGTCTCTCGTCATGCAAGTGGATTATTCTTATCACAACGGAAGTATGCCACTGAGATAATTGACTGGGCTGGTATTTCCTCGTGTAAGTCTACTTCCACTCCAGTTGATACTAAGCCGAAGCTGGGTGCTGCAGCTGGCTCACCTTATGAGGATCCACTCACTATCGCAGTCTTGCTGGAGCTCTTCAGTATCTTACTTTTACGAGATCGGATATTGCGTATGATGTACAACATGTGTGTTTGTTTATGCATGATCCAAGGGTGGAGCACATGAATGCGCTCAAACGCATTATCCGATACATCCAGGGGACACTTGACTATGGCTTGCATCTATATCAATTATCGGCCTCTACACTTGTCTCATATACCGATGCTGATTGAGGTGACTGTCCATATACTAGACGCTCCACGTCTGGTTATTGCATGTTTCTTGGTGATAACTTGATCAAATGGTCTGCCAAATGACAGGCTACCTTATCACGCTCTAGTGCAGAGGCCGAGGATTGAGGGGTAGCCAATGCGGTTTCTGAATCATGTTGGTTACGTAATCTTCTCTTGGAGCTTTACTTTCCCATTCGAAAAGTTACCTTGGTATATTGTGATAATATTAGTGTCGTATATCTTTTTGGGAATCCGGTTCAACACGAGCACACTAAACATATTGAGATAGATATCCATTTTGTTAGCGAAAAGGTAGCTCGTGGACAAGTATGCGTCTTACGTGTTCCTTCCAGATATCAAATTGCAGACATCTTCACTAAGAGTCTTCCCTCGGTCATATTTGAAGATTTTAGGCACAGCCTCAGCGTACGAAGACTGTCCGCTATGATTGCGGGGGTGTGAAAGTATATCATATTATACATACATGATATACATGGTGTATACTATCTTGAGTATACCGTGTATATCACGGAAACCCAAGGCAATTGGGAGACCGTGATATACACGATATACCCACCGTGTATATCATGGTTTTTGCTATTAGTTTTTGTATATAATTAGCATTGTACACTTACCATAATTATAGAATTCTTGTACAAATAGAATAGGATTTTGAGAGTAGAATAGGAATAGGATTTTTCATATTATGAAAATTGTAAATTGTATATATACTTATTCATTAATTAAAATAATCAAGGAATTATTTCATTTAGGGCCAAACTAACAACGATCAACTGGATTTTCTGCAAAAAAAGTCATTAGCAATTAGGAAGAGGCCTAACATGGTAAGAAATAACAAATGTGCCAAGACTTAGTCTTCTTCACCTCTTTGTGGGTCAAGAGAAACCAAAAAGAACCTTTTGAACGTTGGCGAAGATGTGGAATTTAACAAAGTACGTATTAATAGAAAATTGGAAGTGTCCTACCGCTTACCGTTCATCGTCAACTACACGGTATGCAATTTTTTCCCACATAATTCCATCCTTTATGACTTCATAATTCTATTTCCACCAGTAAGGATGTGACACCTCAGGTCGTTTAGTTGGAAGATAAATTATATAGTGATTAGTAATATAGGGATTAGTTAGGCAAAAATTCAATATGCAAGGGTTAATAATGCTCAAATTATTCCTTATTGGTTTTTCATTTGTGTTGTACTTAATTTTTGGAATAACCGAACATTTGATTAAAATTTTAAATTATGAACCGTGGTTCTACATATTAGACCTAGGAAAAGAAAAATATTTTAAGTATGAAGTGATGAGGGTAATTTTGTTACTTTATTATTTTTATGTCTATATTACTAATATCTATATTATTATTCCAAACTTTTTCGGCTTAAAATAATAGATAAATTTATGTATAACTTATACATATTTTGTTTCTATATTTAAGACAAAATGCAATCAAATAATGTAGTTCTTCTATGCTGATACTTGCACATAATTGTTTATCATGAACCATCAAAGGATGTGGTGCAACTAATAGAGTTGTTTCTCCCTTAATCAAATTTTTGGGTTCCAGCCTTAAGTATGGAAAAATCATTGGTAGGAGCACTTCTCCTGAATGGGCCCTAGACAGCGCGAATCCGGATATAGTGGACTTCAATACAGATACCGGACATCGGGTGGAAAAAAAGAGAAGTGCTTACCATGTGCATGAAACGAAACGGGCCTTAGAGGTCAATTAAGCTACCTATTGTGAAGACCGACAGAACGTTATTTGCAAGTAAACACTTTTATTCGTCTGCCAGTGCAATGCGCGTCCACCTGTCACCTTACCTTTCTTTAACGTAAACGTCTCTTCGGCTAATGTAACTCTAGATCCGTCTATGCATGTTGGCCAGAATTTACTATTCTGAAGTCAAACAATAGGGCGGCCAGTGCACTAAGCTCTCGTTATGCATGAGTTCGGGGAAGGGCCGAACCACAAGGGTCTATTATATGCAATCTTATTTTATATTTCTGCAAGAGGTTGCTTTCACGGATTGAACCCATGATTTTCTGGTCACATGACAACAACTTTAACAAGTGCATCAAAAAAATCTGAACAAAAAATAAGAACACATAAGTTTAAATCGGACCAAGTGCACCAAAAAAATATCAGTTTAATTTATTACTCCATTTTTTGTTTCTCACTCGGTGTCCGATACTCGTATTGGGCGGACTAAATCCGGATCGCTCATTGCTAGTGCTCCCAACATGATTTTTTCCATTGCTAGGGTTAACCAGGGACCTCTGGTTAAGAGTGAAGGCCCCAACTAAATTTGAATCGCGCGTTGCGGGGCCTATTTTCGAGAGATGCGCTCTCAATAGGATTTTTTTCATTCTTTAAATTCAAATTCAAAACTTCTGGTTAAGGGTGGAGGGACCTCAACCATCCCATCACAACCATGTAGGTTCATTTTAATTGAAACAGAGACGGGGGATGATAGAGTATTGTTGAAGGCTTAATGGAGAACTTGACGAGAAGATAAAATTCTTTAGTACAATCTCAAGCATATAGATAAAGCCGATTAAAATCTGAAAATCGTAGAGTAACGGGCAAATAACAAAACTAAATAGAAAAAAGGAACGACCAAACAAATAAAAGTAAACTTGTGACCAGACATTGGATAATTGTCATGACCGCATGTCATCTTTGGTTTCTCATTGTCATGTCCTCCCTATATATATTCAAGAAAACCCCTCTCATATTACAAACACAATTCTTAAACTTCATTCTTCCAACATTCTCAACTACACAAATCCTTACAAAAATCATCAGGACAAAACAAATTCTAAACAAACCAAAAGATTAAAGAACAAAAGAACAAAGAAAGAAGAAAAATGGCCTCATCCATGAAGCACTCTTCCGTGATTCTTTTCTTTGCTTGCACCCTTTTCCTCCAAGGCGCATTAGGTATGTTAATATTCAGTTTTATTCCTTTTATGCACCTGATGTTCTTATGATGAATTTGTTTTCGTAATTTTGATCATATCATGCATGAATTCCATATGAATTAACATGTATACACAAAGGAGCATTTTGGTGCACAAAGCTCCCGTTACGAGCAGAATCTTGAGAATGGTCAAATCATATTAAGTCTATTGTACATAGTCATGTTATCTTACATGTCTGCAAGAGACTGTTTTCATGGTTTAAACTCATGACCTGATCACAAAATGAACATAACGCTTACCATTACGCCAAGATTTCCTTTCAATTCAACAAATGTATAATATTTATATAAAAAGGCATATTTGGTGCACAAAGCTCCTGTTATGAGCGTGATTTTGAGAACAGTCAAATCACGCTGAGTCTATTGTACGTAATGTCAAAAGACTATTTTCAAAGTTTAAACTCATGACCTGGTCACAAAGCAACAACTCTTACCATTGTACCAAAATTCCCCTTCAATTCACATGTATTATATATACACTAGTTAACATTCATACTTTGTTTTTCCATTTTAGGGGAAATTATCTGTGAAAACTTGCCAACAAATGTTTGTTCGTTTTCGATCTCATCATCCGGGAAGAGATGTTTATTGGAGAACTCAGAGAATAAGGATGGGAAGATGGAGTACCAATGCAAGACATCAGAGGTTATTGTTGGAACCATTGCAGAGTATATTGAGACAGATGAATGTGTTAATGCATGTGGTGTTGATAGGAGCTCTGTGGGGATATCTTCAGATGCTTTACTTGAACCTCAATTTACTGCAAAACTTTGTTCCCCTGCTTGTTATCAGAATTGCCCCAACGTTGTTGATCTTTACTTCAATTTGGCTGCTGGAGAAGGTAAATAATAAGATTATTCAGTGTTTTTCCTTTTACCCTTTAAATTAATTTTACAGGGAAGGTAACAAATCCTTTTCTGTTCGTGTCTTTGTTGAATTATTATGTGTCATCTCATCTAAAAATTTAAATCCTTAAAAAAAATATACTTTTATTTAATTGATTATATCTTTAACACACCCTCATATAGTCTATGGATGGCATTAAAACTATATTTGTACTAGACAAAAAGAATGAAAATCTTTAATAAATGTCGATTATTGACGAGTACTTCCTCTGTTCCAATTATGTGTCATATTTTTCTTTTTAGTTTGTCACAAAAACAAAGTCATGCTTCATTATTTAGAATAATTTAATTTTAATTTTCTTATTTTACTCTTAATGTGACAATTTATAACCACACGATTGTCTTGTTTTAGGTCATAAATTTCAAAAGTCTTTTTCTTTTTTAAATTTGCCTAGCCAAATAATGCCACATGATTTGAGACGGAGGGAGGAGTTGTTTGCATCTTTTGAATTTTTTAATTTTCTTCAGCCAGAAACCTCAGTCACATAATTGTTTCAACCTAAAATGAGAAATTATTGTATTGAGGCATCAATGCTTAACAAAATTTCATCCTTTTTTGGCTACTTATACTTTTCTGGCTCCTTTGAAATGTTTGCAAAGAAGACCAAAAAAGTTGATGCTTTTCTTGCAAATCAAAATCTTATAGTTGAATCAAAGAATATTCTTTTAATAAAAAATTAAATAAATTGTTCCTCACATTTGCAACTTTTATGTCTGTTAAATTTATTTATTTTTTGGTTGAAATTTGCAGGAGTTTATTTGCCAGACTTATGCAACAAGCAAAGGAGCAGCCCACACCGTGCCATGATTGAACTATTGAGCAGTGGAGCTGCTATGGATGCCTCTGCACCTATTGCTTCTCAAGATGTAGTTGTTGGTGCTCCTGATATTTCCCCTGCTTCTTTCTAATTTATATATGCATACACCTTCTAAATTTATACATGTAGTCATTTTCCTTCATCCAAAGGAAATGCGAAACAGGTATTTTAGTATTTGTTACAATATTATAATTGTAACCGTTATTGTAGTATAGTGAGAGAGGGAGAGATGGGATTTTGATCTCACTTTTTTATGTTTCATAGGGTTTATAGGAAATTGTTGTGAGAGAATCTGTTCTCCAGTTTTTCTCGGCTGGGACTTCAATAAAAAAATTCTTTCTTTACATGTCTCTTGTTTGTTTTTGTTAAATATACTGTGATATACAACCATGTATCTCACGGTTTGTAGCACTTACCATAATTTTGTACCACACAATTTAGTGTACCGATTTAGTGTAATTGGACCATAATTATAGGATTCTTGTACAAGTAGAATAGAGTTTTGGGGGTAGAATAGGAATAAAATTTTCCTATTATAAAAATTGTAAATTGTATATATACTCTTTCATTAATGAAAATAATCAAGTGATTATTTATTTCATGGTATCAGAAGTCTAGGTTGAAAAAAATTTCTCCAAATTTTTCGTCAGTTCCAAGCTCCTCCCCTCGGTTTCCGTGCAATTTCCGATCCTCCCTTCTCTCTTCTAAACCTCTCAATCACCTATTGTTCTTTCATTATGTCAACGTCAAAGAACACGTTTCACCCTGCCCTTGTTGTTTCTAACATCAAGAATCACATCCGTCTTATTCTTGAAATAGAAAACATCCAATACGCGACGTGGACCGAACTATTCAAAATTCACGCTCGCTCGCTCGCATCAAGTCATCCATCGGCTCCTACGAATACGGACCTAAACGCGAGGATGATCCTAAGTTACGGACAACTCTTGATGCAACCGTCATTCAGTGGATTTACTCCACTATCTCTACCGACCTGTTGCAAACGATTATTGAGCCAGACGCTACGGCGATGGCTGCGTGACATATTCCAAGATAATCGAAAATCTAGAGTTGTTATCCTTGAGCAGGATTTCTCCCACGTCAACATGGAAGACTTCCCGAACGTTTCAGCTTACTGTAAAAGGTTGAAGGAACGGCGAACCAACTCCACAACGTTGGTGCCCCCGTTAGCGAAGATCGTCTTGTTCTCCAGATGTTTGCTGGCCTATCCGAGGCCTATAGCGGCGTTGGAACACTCCTTCGTCAAAGTAATCCTCTCCCGAAGTTCTATCAAGCCCGATCCATGCTTACTTTGGAAGAAGTCGGCTTGGCCAAAAAGGCGGCTATGAGTGCAAGTCCCGGAGTCATGATGACGTCCTCCCCTAATTCTCAGAGTTTTGGTGATAATTCGGGCCAAACCCGTTCTCAAGGGAGCGGTAAAATAATCGAAAAAATAATGGCAAAAATCGCGGGGGCAAACGCAATGATTCCGGCAGTGGTGGCGGTAATAGCAGTGGGCCCTATCCCGGCAATAGTGACCCACCGTCCAAAGAGCTCGTAGCCACATTATTAGGCTTGTCTTGTTGATAACCTTGAGACCGGCGAAGACCGTGCTCTAGCTGGTGGTGAAGGAAAGGGGGAAGCAACTCATTCCTTCCTTGCTAACCTAAAGGTAATTATTTCTCTAAAAGGCGACGCAAACGTGAAGGTCATTTTTCTTACTGTCACTGAAAACCTTCAAGGACAGGCGTAAAGCCCTTCTCACTGGTTGGCAGAGACCCCTATTCTATCGTATGGACCTATTCCCATTTATGGGACTAGTGGGCCTGGGCCAATGGGCAGTGGCCCAACAGCCATTATCCACAACAGTGGCCCAATTAGCCTTTGTTTTGGCCCAATACAGCCTGACCCAATGGTTTCTGAAATAATTCTGGGCCAGGGCCAGGGCAGCAAGCAAGTGTGCTTGGACCTCAGCCTCCACAGGCCCATCATGCTGCAGGCCCCACCCCGACCAACAATGAAGCTGCTATGCACACACTTGGTTTAACTCCCCCGGACCCGAATTGGTACATGGACACCAGAGCCACTACCCACATGACATCCGATCAAGGTACTCTCTCGTCTTATTTCAATTTGAGCAACAGTCGTGACATAATTGTTGGTAATGGCAATTCAATTCCGATTCTTGGTTTTGGTCGTAAAACTTTTTCTCCCCCCCCCCCCAATCCACTTCTTATCTTGAAAAATACCTTTCATGCCCCTAAATTGATTAAAAATTTGGTGTCTGTCCGTAAATTCACAACTAATAATTCCATTTCTGTTGAATTTGATCCGTTTGGGTTTTTTGTGAAGGATTTCAAGACGGGGATTCCTCTCATGATGTGTGATAGTAGGGGAGATCTTTATTCTATCACGCCAACGTCCGGTCTCTCGAGTCAATCCTTGCCATCAACTTTTGCAGCCCTTGCTTCTTCCTTGTGGCATGTTCGTCTAGGTCATTCTGGGTCGTCTATTTTGTCTTCCTTAGATAAAAATAATTTTATTTCTTGTAAGGGTACGCGTAGTACTCCGAGTTGTCAATCTTGTTCTTTAGGAAAAATTGTTAGATTGCTGTTTGTAGACTCAAATTCTCGTACTTTAATGTTATTTGATATTATTCATAATGATTTATGGACATCTCTTGTTCTCATTTCTTTGGGTCATCGTTACTATGTTCTATTTTTAGATGATTATTCTAATTTTTTATGGACTTTTCCAATAGCGAAAAAATCTCAAGTTTACAATTACACTAAATAGGTACACTAAACTGTGTGGTACAAAATTATGGTAAGTGCTACAAACCATGATATACATGGTTGTATATAACGGTATATTTAACAGTTTTTTTCACTTTCACTCATTAATTTACTTCACCTTTGTTTATATGGATGAATGTCAGGAAGTATATATTACTATTACATGTCCCTGGAATTTCTTTTCGTTTCTTTTTTGTTGGTTGGCTTGGCCTGTGAATAAATGAAAATAGCGAAGTGAATTGGTGGGATTTCAACCTATGTTATAAATTTCACTTATATATACACAATGTTAGGAAAGAAATTCTCTTCGATTAATGTGGCTTCGCCACTGCAGTCTACTCTTATAGTGATCCAATTTACTGGTCGCATTTAGCCCATGTAGCTATGACATGGCCCAAAATGTCTTTAACGCAAGTCTAAAGCATTTCATGGACTATAAATAATTGATCTTGGCCTGCCTGAATCTACGCTATATACCTTAGTTATGTGATTGAATGATAAGCTTAGTTATCGCTGCATCTTCTCTTCCCATTTCTCGCAAGAATGCCAGCCAATATTAGACAGTAACTAGTTATTTGAAGATATAAGTTATAATAATTCATATATAGTTGCATCAAATCACTATATTCATATTTTTATGCTCCACTAACTTGAAGCCATTTTTTTGACTTGATACTAGTCTATTAGTTATGTTTATTGTACAATAATGTGTTAGAGTGGGTTAGAGTCCTACATTAGGTTGAAAAATGGACAAGTAGCCTCCTTATATGGATTTAAACAATCCTCCCCTCAAGATCTAACTTTTAGAATTGAGTTAGGTTCAAGTCCATTTCTTTATCATAATAAATAAATCTCTTTCATCAGAGGTTTTCGCCGGTATGCGGAGCTACTCCTGTATCATGAATCGTTATATATGTAACATCTCGTACTTTCGGGCGATGGTTTGAACAGCTAGACGTATGCAAGTAGATCCAAGCCTTGAAGGATTTATGTCATATTCACGTACGCAAATTGTTTAATAAGGCAATATACACACAATATACATGTGTATATTGCCTTATTAAAGCCTCGGATTATGCCCAGATTGGGCTCCCGATTTTGGTATGGAAAATAGAGTTTGTTATGGTAAATAGACAAGGTAAGAATATTGTATATTAGGAAAATATATGTGTAGTTTATTGTAATGTATTTGTTACCTAGATTAGGATTATACACTACCATAATTGTAGAGTTAGAATTATGGTAGAATAAGATTTTAGGAATAGAATAGGAATAGGATTCTCCTATTTTGTAACTTGTATATATACCTATTCAATTAATGAAAATAATCAAGGGGATTATTTCTTTCATGGTATCAAGAGACTAGGTCTAAACAAAAGTTTTCTCTCCCAACTTTTGCCTCTTTACGGCCGAGACCACCCCCCTCGGGTTTCTCTTCCAAATTTCATCTTCCGCTCTCAAAAACCTCTCTTAAATTTCCCCTCCTTCTTTGTTCTTTCAATATGTCTAAGAACAATTATCATCCTGCCCTCATGGTTTCCAACATCAAGAACAGTATCTCTATTGTGCTTGAAATGGAAAACGCCCAATATGCGACGTGGGCAGAGTTGTTTAAAATACACGCTATCTCCCATCAAGTTATCCATCACATCATTCATGTCGCTACACCTCTCCCCGCGGAGGATCCTCAATTATGGATTACGCTTGATGCTACCGTTCTCCAGTGGATCTATTCCACTATCTCGGTTGATCTTTTATAGACGATTATTGAGCCAGATACCACGGCTATGGCTACTTGGAATAGATTGCGTGACATATTCCAAGATAACCAACATTCACGTGCCGTCACACTTGAGCATGTATTCTCCCTCGTTCGCATGGATGAATTTCCTAACGTATCTGCCTATTGCAAGAAACTTAAGGAGTTGGCAGATCAACTTCGTAATGTGGGCGCACCTGTCACAAATAATCATCTGGTTCTAGAATTGGTTGCCGGCCTTTCGGAGGCCTATAATGGCGTTGGAACTCTTCTACGTCAAAGCAACCCTCTTCCCGCCTTTTATCAAGCCCGCTCCATGCTTACTTTGGAAGAAGCCGGTTTGGCTAAAAAGGCGGCTACCGGAGCAAGCCCCGTTGTCATAGTGGAATCCTCCCCAAGTTCTTCGGTTTTGTTAATAATTCGGGCTAAAACCATAATCATGGTGGCGGCAAGAATAATAACAAAAACCGCGGGGGCAAACGCGGCGGTTCCGGTGGTCAGCAAGCAGGCAGTGGGGCCCGTCCAGTGAACAATGGCCCACTGCCCCCTGGTCCCAGCAGTGGGGCCCATGGCAATGGGGATGGGGCAGTGGGCCGTGGGCCAGCAGCCCTTACTACCCAGTGAATTCCAAAGCAGCCGGCCGGTGGGTTGGCCACCTTTCAGCCCAACACCCCAAGTGGCGGCCCATCGGCCGCGTGGCCGGCCACAGCAGCAGCAGTTCCAGTGGCTATTGCCCAACTCAGTCTCGTCCGGGAATACTTGGGCCCCGACCTCCGCAAGCCCACCATGCAGCAGTCCCACTCAGACCGATATCGAGGCCGCGATGCACACGTTGGGATTGACTCAACCGGACCCAAATTGGTATATGGACACCGGTGCCACTACTCACATAACTTCCGAATCAGGTACTCTCTCATCTTATTCCAATTTGAGCACCCCTCGGAGTATAATTGTTGGTAATGGCAACTCTATTCCAATTCAAGGTTATGGTCAGAAAACGATGTCTCCCCCCAATCCACCCCTTATCTTGAAAAATACTTTACATGCCCCCAAATTGATTAAAAATTTAGTGTATGTCCGAAAGTTCACCACTGACAATTCAGTTTCTGTTGAATTTGATCCTTTTGGTTTCTCTGTGAAGAATTTCAAGACGGGGAGTCATCTCATGAGGTGTGATAGTTGGGGGGACCTTTATCCTATCATGCATGGTTTCAGTCCATCGAGTGAAGTCTGGCCGTCAGCTTTTGCAGCCATTTCTCCTTCCATGTGGCATGCTCGTCTTGGTCATCCGGGCTCTTATATTTTATCAGTTTTAGATAAAAATAGCTTCATTTCTTGTAAGGGTACGAGTCGTACTCAAATTTGTCAATCTTGTTCGTTAGGAAAAAGTGTTAAATTACCATTTGTGGACTCAAATTCTCATACTTCACAGGCTTTTGATATTATTCATAGCGACCTATGGACGTCTCCTGTTCAAAGTTCGTTGGGTCATCGATATTATGTTCTGTTTTTGGATGATTATTCTAAATTTTTGTGGACGTTTCCAATTGCCAATAAATCTCAGGTGTTTTCTGTCTTCATAAAATTTAGAGCATTCATTAGAACACAATTCGAAAGAGAAATAAAAAAATATTCAGTGTGATAATGGGAAAGAGTATGACAATAGGGTGTTTCGGGAGTTCTGTGATAATCATGGGATAAATTTTCGGTTTTCGTGCCCTCATACATCTTCTCAAAATGGGAAAGGCGAATGCAAAATTCCTTCCATAAATAACATTGTCCGCACTCTCTTACTTCATGCGTCCGTACCCCCATATTTTTGGCATGATGCTCTGCAAATGGCAACATATCTCCTTAACATAATTCCGTCCAAAGGTCTGACATATTCTTCCCCCCCTCAAAATCCTATATAATAAGAACCCTTCTTATTCTCATCTTAGGATTTTTGGGTGCTTGTGTTATCTGTTATTCCCATCCACCACAATTAACAAACTTCAGGCTCGGTCTACCCCGTGTATATTTTTGGGTTACCCGTCTAATCATCGTGGTTATAAATGCTTTGATTTATCCTCCAAGAAAATCATAATTAATCGCCATGTCATTTTTTATGAAACCCAATTTCTTTTACGAAAGTTCATACTCCCGAGCCTAGGTCGTATAATTTTTTGGATGACCAAATATCCCTGTATATTATTCAGAATTTTTCGGACATCTCCCGCACCCAAAACTCTCCAGCGGGCCCACTGCCCGCTGGCCCCACAATCCCGTGCCCAGTTTCAACCACTGGAACAGTTCCAGCAATTGGGCCAGTCCAGCCCAATTCTGGAACTGGTCCAGTTCACGCCACAGATTCTCAATTTGGGCCCGCAGGCCCACTGCCTGCTGGCCAGTCCGTCCCGAGCCCAGCAAATTCACTAAATTCTTCCTCGAGTCATAGACCGGTCACTCGTAGCCGACGGGGTATTTTTACACCTAAAAGACATTTTAATTTATATTCTGATGTCTCTAAATCCCCCTTGCCCCATAATCATGTGTCCGCCTTAAATGACCCTAATTGGAAAATTGTTATGACTGATTAATATAATGCTCTTATTGATAATAAAACGTGGGAGTTGGTGCTCCGTCCATATGGTATTAATGTTATCAGGCCTATGTGGATTTTTGCTCATAAGAAGAATTCAGATAGTTCATTTGCTCGACATAAGGCACGGCTTGTGGGGGATGGTAAGACTCAGCAGGTTGGGATAGATTGTGGGGTGACGTTTAGCCCGGTGGTCAAGCCAGCTACTATTCGCACTGTGCTTAGCTTGGCTCTTTCAAAGACTTGGCCTATTCATCAGTTGGATGTCAATAATGCTTTCCTACATGGTGATCTCAAGGAAACAGTCTATATGCATCAGACGTTGGGTTTCAGGGATCCCAACCGTCCTCATCATGTCTGTTTGTTGAAGAAGTCATTATATGGGCTTAAGCAGTCTCCATGGGCCTGGTATACGAGGTTTGTTGACTTTGTTTCGACTATTGGGTTCACTCACAGCAGGTCAGATAATTCCTTGTTCATTTACCGTCGGGGTTCGTCCTTGGCCTACATTCTGTTATATGTGGATGATATCATTTTGACTGCTTCTTCCGATGCCTTGCGCCAGTCTATCATGGCCATGCTCAGGTCTGAGTTTGCTATGAAAGACTTAGGGCCCTTGAGTTACTTTTTGGGGATTGCCGTCAAGCGTCACTCAGGTGGTTTGTTTTTGTCCCAACGAAAGTATGCAGCTGAGATCATCGAGAGGGCTGTGATGTCATCCTGTAAGTCCACATCCACTCCAGTTGATGCAAAACCCAAGCTTAGTGCCGCGGCAGGTGCACCATACGAGGACCCAACCCGCTATCGCGCAGATCTTGCAGGGCCCTCCAAGATCTTACCTTTACCAGACCGGATATTACGTATGTTGTTCAGCAGGTGTGTTTATTCATGCATGATCCCAGAGTTGAGCACATGAATGCAATCAAACGCATCATTCGTTATATTCAGGAGACGTTGGACTATGGTTTGCAGACTGTTTACCAAAAACACAGGTCTCCGCAAAGTCGTAAGACCATGTTGCCTTATTTAACACAAATAAAGAGCTTAACACAAAAAAAATGATGAAGTCCCGAAATAATTTAAGAATTTTAAAAGTGTGAAGATGATGATCGAAAATACTGTTTCATGTGAGCCAACAAAGACTATAGACTAGCGTTATATCACATGATAATGATAAGGAGCATATGAAGTGTGTTAAAAATTATTATTATTATTTAAGTTAGTGGATATATCATGGTCCACGTGGGGCCTTGTTATTTAGGCAACTAGTGTTTTACATATAGGTATTTGAATGAATAATGTGGTGGTCTCAATAGATTAGGAAAAGTGTTAAAGGATGGGCCAAAGAAGGCCACGTGTAAAAGTAGACGTGTATATCTCTTATCCCACTTGTAGAATTGATTCAAGGAAAATGTGGGCAGCATATGTTTGTTATTAGATAAACATGGAATTATATTTCACGGAAGCAATATGGTTTCATTTCTAAAAGGCCAAAAACATTCAGCAACCTTTACTTTTATTTTCTTTATGAAAAGCAAAGTTTCAACATTTTTTGGAGGTGAAAATGTTGCCAACAACTCTTTTGTACTTTGAATAATCTATTGGAAAATATTTCTTACGTTGTGGTTCGTTTGGGAAGCTCTCGGCCAAACTCTCCTTTCAACAAGAATTTCTAAAATTTTAAAGTGTAAGCTAAGGTTTTTTCTACACTTATAAAGATTAACTTGTAAAGGAGGTTGATTCCGTTGTCATTCCAAGGTATATTAAGGCTAACACTTTCTTCTTTTGGCATGTTCTAAGTTAAGAAATGTAAACGTAATACTGTCTCATAAATAATTCTATTCTTAGTAGTTAAGGATGTTCATGTTATTCATTCATACTTTCAAAGCATGTCTAAATAGTTTCCTAAATCCCTATTGAGATATATGAAAAAGATGTTAATATTCATAATGTTAATCGGAGGTGAAGCGACCTTACATTACTCCGATAGACTCAGAGTATCTTGTTATCATTCATGCATTATATTCATGTATATACCTTGACCTCAAAGGCATTATATACGCTACTATTGGTATGCATAATATGTATGGGGTATGGGAAAAGGGAATGCGTTATATACGCACCACCACTTGATCAGCTGGTACATGATGATTATGCCCACAGAGGCCGATATGATATGATGGAATGCCTACAGAGGCTTGATGACGTTATATACGCATATGTATACGTATGACCGACATTGTGCATGCACATACATGATACTTAGGCATATTATGGCCCTCAGAGACATTATGTACATGTTGATTACTCTTGTCTCGTGTTACTTTCATGTCTCTATTATGATATTCTTCATGCCTGATATACTCGGTACATCATTTGTACTGACGTCCTTTTTGTCGGGGACGCTGTGTTTCATACCTGCAGGTTCAGGTAGACGGGGCGACGATCCTCACCAGTAGGTTGCCAGTTCAGCTGATATCGGAGCACTCCACTTATCCCGGAGTTGCAGTCTAATCTCGGTACGGTATTTTTGCATGTGCATATGGGTATGGCGGGGACTTGTCCCTACCTTAAGAAGTCACATACTCTTTAGAGGTTGGTAAACAGTTGTCCTGTGTATAGTAGTCGTGTATGGCCTTGCCGGCCTTAGTATGTATATATGCATATATTGAGTTCTTCTGTTTGCAGGATTTTACGTAGCACTTTTCCAGTTTATTATTTCTATGTGTCAACAGGTTACCTCGTAACGACCCTCGTGGCCCATTCTTAATTACGGTTAGGTGGTAAATACATGATTAGTAGTACTCAGCAAAGGCCCGGGTACCCGTCATGGCCCTCCGATTTGGATCGTGACAATATATCAATGCAAGCTCCTCCATCATGAATAGTTAGATATCAATGTAAAAAAAGTTTTTTATACTCAGATGTTTGTACCAAGCCAATAAATGCAACATATGTCTTACATATAAATTTTTATAACATGACATGATTAAACGATATATATTTTCATTCTAATTTTCAACTAAGGTTAAATTGTTTGAGTTTTATATACACTACAAAGTGCAAATAAGTAAAATGCGTGGATGACTAGATTATGGAATAGGTTGCTCAGCTTGCTTTAGCTTGGCATATCATATTTCTTCTCAAATTAATTTGTTACTATTATTCTCTTCAATCGTGGACTATGCTATACTTCTCCACATGGGATGCTGGGAATTATCAAAAGAGACGAGGGATTTAGTGTGCGAGTTGTGGGATAAAGTGTTCGAAAATGGATCTTATAAACAAGCAAATTATTGATTCTTGATTCATGAAAGTTCTAACATTTTGCAACTTGAAAAACCTCGATAAATTAATAAATAATACACTAACAAGAATATGTAACATAATTAATTGGCACTTGGAAGAACAAAATAATAAAAAGAAGTACCTTTTGTACTGTATTAAGTAATTAAACTACAAGTCAAGCAAAGTTAAGACTCAATTTCCATTAAACAATCAAGAAAAAAAAGGCGCATCAGAGGACACACTAAAATTCTCCAATGCCTTCACATGGTGTGAGCACAAAATCAGAAGAAATATTGAAGAAATAAACTATTAACATAACAACAATTTTCTATCACCTTTTAAATACAAGAAACTTGAGACAATAAAAATCTACACATTTTATTTTAGTTTTTGCTCCTTTTAGCTTCCAACTTTGTGGCTTCTTTAAGTGCTTCTTGGGCATCATTCTCCATCCCAAGGCTAAAAAGGGCAACAGACTGAACGTAAAAGGCAGTAGGCCACTCAGAGGATATAACCTGAGCTTGCATTGCATCCCCTAGAGCCTCTTGCGCCATGTCGCTCATCAGGTAACACAAGCAGCGCCTCGCATATATGGTTGGCGACACCATGGTCCCTCCATCATTGAACTAATAGAACAAAAAAAATTGTGTTTATTTAAGCCCCTTCTTGTCTTGCTCAAACTAAAATGTTATTCCAAGATCAGCACCACAACAATAATGGGCGAAATATTTAAGAGTTGGTCTTTCATTTTGAACTTTTTCAGACAAATTGAGAGGATATTAGTTAAGTGATTTGATAAAATATTTATCTGGAAGCAGAACCGAGCAGTAATGTTAAAGATACACATGAATCATTAAGACAATGAACAATTTTAGATGGTTAAACATGTGTATAGTATTCAATGGCAGTTATGAAATCCTTAGCTCGGAAAGCAGCATCTCCTTGCTTCTTAGAATTCAAGGTTTCCTGCATCTGATTTGTCCACATTTGGTTGGACCAACAAATTCTTTTAACCCGAACCCGACCCACGACCCCCAATTCTAATACCAAATGAATTAGGAGTAGCTTTATTTTCCTCCCCTTTCTTTTTGTTTCTTCTTCTCCGTTGACACAAGCTCTAACAATATCAGATTGAGCTTTGAATTAGGAGCTTTAAGAAAGAAAATGAAATGGAATGGAGAAAATTAATGGAGAAGATGATGATTTTCTCACCGAAAAATCAGAATTTATCTCGATGAAATCAATCATTTCTCTGCCTGAACCTATTGAACAGCCCGCCATAGAAGACAACCAAAAAATGCTATCAGAGAAGATGACAATTCCACTGGAACATCCACAATTTCTCTGCTTAAACCCATCAAAACATCCATCGGGAAAGACCACCAAAGATGACAAATATTCTAATCATAAAATCCATAATTCTCTGCACGAATTTTTTGATCTTCTGAAAAACATAAATTGTGCGTAAAGGAGAACAAAAACTAACACAATTTTCTTTAATACCTTCTTCCTTTGTCAAAATCCTTCAAGCTTCAATGCAACTGGCTTAATCTCATATCTGAAATTATGTTGTCAAAACGGAATGTGTATTGTTGAATCTAGTTCATATTGATTGAACGAAGATTATTCTTAAGTTTGAAGCGATTCCATCAAGATTTAAAATTGAATTTTGGATAGAAAATGCGACTAAAAAGTTGAAGAACAACAACTAATTTTTTCAATTTTACTTGGGACAACTTAATTGAAGAACGAGTCAAAAAATTTGGGTTTGAACTCGGCATTTGGAAGTATCTCCATGCTAAGAATCATTCGTTCGTCAATCGGGTCAGGTAATGGGGCAAATTCAGATTAAAATAATAACCCGATCTAATATTTAATTAAATAAGTTGTTGAGATCGTGCCATATGTCCAGCTGAAAGTGGCCGTTAAATAGGCGGTACAAATTTTAAAAATAGTAACGGCGGGGTAGATACCATCGGAAAATGAAACGAATGATGGGTATAACTGTTTGGGTAGTAAAGGGGTATGTTGAGAATTGACATTTTTGCCAACTTCCGCTACTTTTTATTGATAAATCATACCTCATTTGAAATATTAATGGACTAATAATTATTAAAATGATGTATTTGTAGGTCTTGGGAGCTTTTGAAGAGCACAAGGATGAGAATAGCTTCATATACTTGAGAAAATTGGACATGAAGGCCAAAATCTGAAGAAAAAGTCGTTAAAAGAGCAAAGAGAGAAATGTGTGTGGGCCATGTAGTTAACCCACGTAATCAGCCACGTAGCCAAGGAGAAGGAAAAAATGACTTCTGGAAGTACCCGCTCAAGCTACATGGATGGGAAGCTTACCCACGTAGTTGAACGTGATGATACCTTTTGTCACATTTTTGGATGACTTTAAATAGATTTTTACTACACTTTCTTATATCATCTTTGTACCTTTGAGTTAAGTAGAGTGTAACGACTTGTTCCGTCATTACGTGTATTTTGATAATTTTACCCCTATCGACTCGATTACCGAAGATATCGGACGATTCTAGTAGAAGTTGAGAAAGTAGAACCTTAAATAGTGTAAGTGTTGACCAATAGTTGACTTTTGTGTAAACATATCTTTTTCAAAAATCTGTCAATTCCATGAGGTCCGGAGGGTCAATTCAGACTTGGTGGGATAGTTGGTTCGGTTCCTGAGACACTCGGTAGCATTTTTGGTATTGGGTTGGAAAGTTAGTTTTGGTCGTTGGGGGTTGACTCGGTAACATAGACCACCGATAAAAATTACGAGACAATGAGTGAGTCTGTAGCGTGTTTTTACGTGTGGTTACATATTTGGTTTGTGTTATTTGGCTTCCGAATGATTTTTGAGGGTTGAGTCGAAGTTAGGGAGAAAATAGAAAAAAAATTGGTCTTACTGTTTTGGTTTCCTTCTTTGCTATCGCGAGGAAGAGGACGCGATCGCGAGCCTTGATGAAATCAGGCTCTCGTGATCGCGGTGGTGTTGGATGTGATCGCGTGGACACGCGCCTGGGGGAGGATGAATCGCGGTGCTTCGTGGTCGTGTGGTATCTCTCACGATCACAAAATGTATTTCTGGGTCGGGTCAGTTTAACCCTTCGTGATCGCGAGAAGGGTCTCGCGAACGCAAATGAGTCACTCTAGCAAACAATGATAAAATCCTTGTGTGATTTCTTTTGTCCCCATTTCAAAATTTTCCATGTTCTTAGCTCGGTTTTGAGAGATTCAAGGTGTATCTTCAAGGTTCTTCTCATAGGTAATTTCTAAACCCTAAACCTAATTAATTATAGTAATATATTTCTTTATTTTAAACTTTAATACATGTTTTGGAAAGTGGAAAGAGGGTTTGGCTTGTTTAGAATAAGAGGGCTTGAATTAGGGAAATTGGAGGTTGTGAATTGGTTTATGACTATGGGTATTATATATTAGTGATGTAATGGACTAGTAGATTTTAATTTATTGATCAATTTCATGTTTAAACCTTTTGGTAATTTGGGGAGAATTCTAAGGATTATACTAATTGGGGGGTTTTGACTTGATTAAGGTAATTGACCTATTATTTGTCTAATTATGCAATTGGAGAGTAGAATTAAACTTCTAGAATATTAGTTTACTAATTTTACCCTTTAATTACCTTTTTAGCCTCATAGGCCCACTTTCCCTAATTTTCCATAGTTGGTTGGATTCAAGAAATAGTCTAGTGTTATGGATGTTGTCAGTTTCTGTTCTAACTTACATTTCTATAATGATTAGATTCCGAGCATTACTGAGACCCGCAGAGAGGCCATGCTCATTTGTGATTATGTATGGCTTCTATTTGCCATCTGGTAGGTTATGACTTACCTTCTGGTTAGACTTGGGTTAGCGAAGAGTATGTGTAGTTAGATTCTGTTGGAGAAAGCATATATGCCTTCGGGTATGAAGTTAGGATGGATTACTTACGTTGGTTATTGTTGACTGATTATGTTTTGTTGTCTCTTTGTGACAACTAGACTTGTTCGTAGTGCATTATCATACTTGTGATATAGTTTCCTTCCATTTATCTTGGCATGTTTATGGATAGAAGAAATGACTTAATATGATACTAATATTATGATAAGTTTCCTTGCGTGGCACGATTGGGGATTTGATATTGTCACTGCATTGCATTCATACTCATCTCCATAATACATTGATACTACCGGTGATTGGCGTGATGGTGATAAATGAAAAAGAAACAACATTGATTCTTATTACATATTGATTGCGTAGCCATTCTATGTTGAGTGATACGGAATGGCTATCGGGGTGTTCGGTGAAAGAGTCGTCTCTAGGTTGAGTGATACAGAGCGACTGGTACATGGACTTCGCGGGCCCTTAATGGGTCATGTCCGCTGGAACGATGATATATTCTGCCCGAAGCATGTGTGTACGGAGATTGCATTGGCCATTGCATTACATTACATATTCATCATTACATTCTCATACTTGGATTCTGACTTGATTCTCTACACTTGAGCTGATTATTCTTGGACTGTGATATTACCTGTACTTGATTGCGAGCATATCTATCTTTTAGTTTCTTTCTTATGCATATGTTAGCTAACTGTTATCGGCCTATGATACCTACCAGTACATATTGTTTGTATTGATACTACCTTGCTACATTCTATTTAGTGCAGAGTACGAGACTTGTGCCACTTCTGCACCTCGAGACTGATCTCGAGGCTATCTGTCCAGTCTTCTAGGATGAGCATACTGGACGGATCCGCTGCCCGAAAACTCCTGCTCTACTACTTGTCTTATCTTGATTTCTAGACAGTATTCCTGCTTTAGAGACTTATGTATTATTCAAACATATTGATTGGTGGCTCTTGTACTATTTGAGACCACTATCCTTGGGTTGTACTAGTATTCATATTTCCGCACTTAGTATTTATGACATGAGTAGACTTTATATTATTCCGCTTATTTTACATAATTGTGGTTGGGTTGTTGGTAAATTAAAGGGTTCTCCTACCGAGGTCGAAAATGGTAGGTGCCCTCACGACTTAGTGATTTGGGGTCGTGACATAGAGCCTCCATAGCTACCTTTGGAAAGTTATGAAGAATTTTTTTCTTGCTTAATTACTCTTTGATTATGTCTTTATTTTTCTTCTATCTTGTCTTTTTCATTTCTATCATGTGTAGCTAAACTTCATTGTCGGGGTTGTAAACTCTTATGGCGTTAATATGAATTGATATTAGTTTATCTTGCTTAGTTTTACTTGGATTGTGATTATTTACTTGTTTACATTCTTATTTGTCAATTTGGTGATTGCAAACACTAAATTAAGCCCTGCATATCCATTTCTTACTTGGATGAGTGGATATTGGATTGAGTAATTAAAAATTAGCAAGGAATTGAGTATATTAAGAAATTATTATGTGAAATGAAATTGAATTAGGAATAGGGAGATTTTCTACTTCGATTTTATTAATTAGGGTCTTATTGTGGTCTTTTGGGTTTGGAAAAACTCATAAGATAAGCTCGCCTCAATTATAGAAGTTCTATAATATAATAATTTATTCATATAATAAAAGTATCAAGACACTCACTCACTTTCTAAATAAATATTTGAGTACCTAACATGAGAATAGTTTATTCTCCATCAACATTTTCTTCATTTTGTGCTTTTGATCTCCTCCTTAGTTTTATGGCTGACAGTGGGCCGGTCGGCCCGGTCCCGCCCCGACATCGCTCCGAACATGACTTTTTTTTTTTTAAAATGCGGTATCGAGACTCGAACCAGGACGGGACATGGTCTCGTCTCGCCCCAATCCCGCCTGAAACTTCCCTTTGCACAAATAGTCGTTGCACCAACAACGATTTTACATTTTGGTCATTGTGCAACGGCTATTTTTGGCCTCCTATTTACACTTTAACCCAATTTTCAACTATAAATACCTCATTTTCTCTTCATCTTTCTCACAAATCTTCCTACAATCTCTCTATTCTCTCAATCTATCTCTCTACAAGTCTACATTATCTACTAAATATTGAATTTTATTTATTTATTTGGGAGTAAAGTTGGCAACTAGCTTAAGGATCTTCCATTGAGCAAAGTTTCAATTTGGGAGTGAAGTTATAATGGAAGGATTTAAACGTATGCTTACGGGTAGGGGTCATGCTTCTTCTAGTAGGGACAACAAGGGCAAGGGTACTTCTTCTAGTCATCCTATTTCTAGACAAAATCCTATTCCTACACATGGTGATTTTGTTGATACTGAACATTTTTCTACAATACCATTAGATTTAGAGAAGATTTTAATTTAGACGATGATCTAGATGATACACCCACTAATGTAGATGACAACACACCCACTAGTGCACCTTCAACTGAAATGCCTCATATTCCCCCTAGTATGAGACGAGGTCCAGAAAAACGACCATTAAAATCAGATGCATGGACATTTTTTGATAGGGACGTAGAGAATCAAGTAGCTAAATGTAAAATTTGTAAAGATGTTTTAAAATTTAAAACTGGAAAAGGTCACGGTGGGACCGGGGGTTTAATGAGACACGTAGCAAGGGCTCATCCAGCTAGGTATGCCCAATACAAGACTTCAAAACCGGGTGCGCAAACGCCCGCTCCATCGAGACAAGGTTCACATACTGTCCCGGACCAAGTACACGGTCAAATTAATCCCACGACGGGGGAAATTATAGGCCCTAATTACAATAAACATAGAGATAGGGAAGCAATAGCAAAATTAGTTGTTGTGGAGGGTTTGCCTTTTTCATTTCCTTCATCTCCCGATTTTATTCATTACATTAGAGATATGTATAATCCTGCTTTTAACGATTTTCCTAGATCAACTGTTAAGAGAGATGTATTTAAATTTGCACATGAATATCAACAGTACTTACGTTATTCATTATATCATTTTAATGGCAAAGTGTCTATCACTTCTGATATAGGTCGTAGTACTAACGACCATGATTATTTAACGGTAACCTGTCATTGGATAGATTATAAATGGTCTATGCAAAAACGTATCTTAGCATATAGATATATAGATGATATGCACATTGGTACTTTTATTGCAAAAAATATTTATCAAGTGTGCGATTATTACGGAATAACTGATAAAATTATGACTATTATACTAGATAACGCTTCTTCTAACAATTATGTTATTATAATTTTTAAAAATAGTTTAACTCCATCTTTTCCAAATCATTTTCATATAAAATGTGTGTGTCATATATATAACTTAATTGTAAAGGACGGTCTATCACTTTTTGAAGACATTCTTAGTAAAATACAATTTGCTATAAACTTTATTTTTAAAAATAATAGAATAAAACGAAGAAAAGAATATAAAAAAACTTGTCACGATTGTCAACTACCTTATAGAAAAATTTCAGAAAAAGTACCCATTAGGTGAAATTCTTTGTATGAGCAACTACTTGTTGCTTATGACTATAGAAAACCTATAATTTTATTTTTTAACTCTCATAATCAAAATCCAGTTGATATGGTTGTAGATAGCGATTGGGGAAATTTTTTCGAACTTATTGTATTTTTAGAGAATTTTTTTCAAGCAACAAAAGAATTTTTCGGTATATATTATCCTACTATTCAACTATGTTGTTTTATATAGCTCTAATATTTTTACTGTTTAATGAATATATGGATAAACCAGCTATTAAAAAAATGTTTCTCAAAATAAAAAAATATTTTATTCTTGTTCCCACTATTTATATTATTGGTGCTGTATTAAATCCGACTATTAAAATAGACGGTACTAAATCACTTATTGAAACTATTTACGATTGTATAGCAGTACTACCACCTCTAAGTCCCAAAAATCCAAATCACCCACCACCTATTGAACAAACTAAAGAAAAAGTGTTGTCTAGCGTAGAAGACGAATGCAAAAAAGTATATAGGTTTTATCAACAAGAAAGTGCTAGCAACCTACCGGCTTCCATACCATCTTCTTCTTCTTCAACACAAACTCACAAAAGACATGATGTTTCTGCGTCTAGTATTGAAAGCCTCAGAAATAGAATGTGTGGTCGTACCGCTACTAACCAAATTAGCAAGATTGATATTTTTATTTTGCAGGGTTCTGTACCATACCAAGCAGTTCTCAATGAAGAAGGACGTGAAGAGTTGTTGAAATACTGGAGGGGGAATGAGAAGACCTTTCTGACACTTTCAATGATGGCCCGAGATATTTTGAACATTCAAGCGTCATCAACGGCATCTGAAAGCGTTTTTTCGGCCGGCAGATATCAAATAGGAGAACACAGACACTTATTAGTCGGAGACAACTTGGAGATTGTAGTATTATTCAGAGATTGGATACGAGCGGAGCGGAGAAGGTGCGGTCAACCGGAGATCAATGAAGAAGAAGACGAAAACTACAACAAAATCTTATCTGAAGGTGGTGGAAGTGACGTGGAGCAATTTGACCAACAAATACCAATTCTAATCGAAGAACCACAAGAAATTATCAAGAAACTAGAACATGTTTTTTTCAAAATGTAATTTTTTTAATTGCAATTTTACTATGTAATTTGCAACTTTTGAACAACATCACAAAATTGCAATTTTGACAATTGTATTTGTATTACAAAAAAAACATATGTTTATTAAATAATATAAGAGGCACAAAAACAACCTTGGGATGTTTTTATTACACTACCATGTTTAATTATTGAGTTTTTTTTATATATATAAGTTATTTTTTAAATTAAGTGCAAAAAAAAATGTTCCGATCTCGATCCCGCCCCGACCTGATTCCGACGGGATCGGAAACCGGACGGGACGGCGGTGAATCCCGCCTGTCCCGATCCCGCCGGTCCCGACCCGCCCCGATCCCACCCCAACCCGATCCCGGCCCACTGGCCACTCCTAAGTTCTAACAATTTTGTGCTTGGAATGAAAATATCATGTTGATGTGATTTTAATTAGGTGTCATAACTTGTACATTAAATTAGAAATTATGAAATTAATTATTAATACTAATTAAGAGTTGAAGTTATGAAGATGTGTGAGTTATGGAGATGACTTTTTAATATTAAAATAAATAAATTAAAATAATATAAAAAACCAAAAAAAAAGAGAAAAAAGATAAATAGAATTATTGGCCATGGAGAGGTGCCACATATGATTGTCTATTCCTAGCTTTATATTATACATATAGAGAGAGATATAATTTTTTTCCTTTTTCTATTTTGGAAATCGGAATACTCAGAATCACTAAATCTCATCTGAAGGTGTGATTTTGTAATAAATCTCGATCTCGTAGGCTCATGAGCATTCATAGTTTGAGCTTGCACACTTTTCGCTTACAAATTTCATGTATTCCTCGAACACTTAATCTAAAATTATTTCTATTATTTTAAAAAGTTTATAGTAATTGCGTGTTATACACGTGCAACAAAACATGTCTAATAACTAGTGTGTTTATATAAGAGCTAGAGAGTGAATATAGCTACAATTAATGTAATTTGGACGGGTCCTTCTATTATGTCTCATCGAGTTGAGTCTGCACTCAACGTTGCACTAAATTCGATCAAATAACTATTTATCACCCTCAGGGGCAGATTTACTCTTGACATTGTGGTGCACATGAACCCATGGATTCTCCGCTAAATTAGTTATTTTATGTACATATTTTCTAAAATTGAGCTAATATTATCTAGTTTTCGCGCTCCAAAACAGCTAAATATGCACTAGATTAAATGTTGAGTTATCTCAATGATAGATTTGCCTCTAATCACACTTATAGTCGAGCCTATATTTATGTACTAACATCAACCAAAAGCTTGAAATATAAATAGAATGTTCTATAATAACGTAAGCACATTTTTCTTATATATATGACAAATAGATTTCGTTGGGGGCTCGACTGTAGTTTTACCAAAATAAAAAAGGATGCAATTGCAATATATCTATTTTACAATATGCTGTTGCCTTTTGAATTTTCACAATTTAAGCGTGAACCACGGAAGCTTATCCCACATAAGTTACTTCCTAATACCCCCGTGAGAAGACAAAATGGATTAACCATCGATCAGAGGCATCATACGAGTACTTCACATTCATCCTCAGGTTCATCTTCTTCTCAATTTCTCTTTTTTCACTTAGGGCTCGTTTGATGGTGTATCAAAGAAAATAATGTATGGATTAGCTTTGTGTATTAACAATATCTTATTTGGTACATTTTTTATCCTATGTATACACCCTATTTGGTATTATGTTATGCATAATTAATATCTAGCAAACTATGGTATTAGAAGTGCAATGAGTTTTAATGCATGTGTTAGCATGGTTAAAGACACAATTGCCCATGAAGTTCCTCAAAAAGTATAGTATGAAGTATATTTTTGTAAACAAGTAATTATTTTTAGAAATTATGCAATGCATGCTATTTCTAATACACCAAACCCAACGGTGAATAGAATGTAATCTCTGCATAACTAATACCAGCATTACTAATATCAATATTACTAATGCCAACATTACTAATACATCCTATTCAACATTATTATTATACACTCTACCAAACGACATCTTGTGCTTTCTTCATTGTTAACACAACTCGTATGTTTTTATGGTTCTGAATTTGTAGGAATTTCAAATCAAGATTGCATTTTTATTTTCTTGGTATACTTAAATTAGATGAAACTGAATTGGGGTTTTCTTAAAACATGATGGGGTTAACGTTGTCATGAATGTGGTGATAAAAAAAATACAAAGAAGGGTCTAAAATGCGCCTAAATTATGGATTCGGTATAATATTGCCCTCTGTCCATTTATCAGGCTAAAAATGCCCTCAATTTAACTTTTTGGCTCAAATCTGTCCTTATTTCTAACGGTCCCTTTAAAGTAAAATAATTAAATATTTATTTATTACGTAACCTAATTTTATTGATCCAAAATTAAACCCTTTCCAAATAAAAAAACATAAATCACCCATGACCCGTGTTTTGATCCGACCAACCTGAAAAAATAGCCAAGTCTCGATTGTAAAAAAAAAAAAAAAAAAAAACTTCTCATTTTCCCAACTCTACCACCACCACCGCTGCCACCCCGCCCCCTCGAATTTCACTCAAAACTCGAAATTGTGTATGCCATTCTCATAAAGATTAACTTCTCCATCTTACTAAGACTTTGCAAAATTCGCAGAATGGTGAAAAGAAAGCTGGTTTATTCGGGAATTCGAAAATAAAATCAACATCTTATTTCTCTTCTTATTTTTGGGAATTTCAAAATTGGGGAGTCCGATATCACGATCCAAATCACGGACTATGATGGGCCTAATCTAATATAAATTTTATTATTTTAAGAAGTTTATAGTAATTGTGTGTTATATTCGTGCAATGTACGTATCTAAAAATAACTACTAGCTATTAATTGGCATCTTATATATGCTGATTGAATTCTTAAGCATGTCTATTTCAGATGGTGTCGTCTACTAAAAGATGGATGGGTTGATAGATAGATTAATCTTAATCATTGTCATATGACACAAGAAAATATATCTCTTGATATTTAAGCTTTTCGTCTTTTTTTTTCTTATTAATTTCTGATATTCATTTTTAGCTTCATTTTAATCAAAAAAGGCATATTCTTAAGATTCCGACCCCAAATCTTCAATTAAAACACAATTAATTTTTTCCACATATGCCATAGCACTAGTTTATAATATTATTTTACTTTGTGAATTCGATTATTGTATGCTTTTTGAGCAGTGTACAATTAATCTATTATTTTTTTAATCTCTAATGATAGGATTCAATAAATTTTTAAAAAGGAAGATAGAAGTACCCACCTGAGCAAAACAAAGAAGAAAATTATAGAAGATTTCTTTTGATAAGAATCAAATTTCGTGAAGTTGTGTGCTACTTTTTTCGTTATATTTACATGTCAATATTTTTAATGAGGATTCAAATCACACTTTCTTTAATTATGATGTCAACCATTATGTAAATACTTTTTATTATAAGTAGCTTGAACTTATAGTAATCTTTATTTAATTCTTGAATATAAATTTTTCTAAATTGACGATTTAAATGTAATTATTGTCGAATTTAAATATTTTAATTCTTGTCCTCTAATTAAAATTCATTGTACAAGGAGAGCAATTAAGTATAGACTATAAAGAATTAGAGCAAGTCAACATTTTCTATTTGGCATGAATTGGAACAGCAAATCTCGTGGTTTGCATTTGTGGAGTGGACGTTTGTTTACCAGAAAATATTTTATTTGTTTGTTTTTATTATTAATAATAATGCTTTTTTTTCTTTTTGTTCCAAAGTCACCTGTCATTTTCAAGTACTATGGTCCTCTTTGTTATCCATATCGACATCAAAGATTATTACTCCATTACAATTCACTCACAGCTACTATAAATATACATATCCGGAGAAAAGCAAAGAAGAAAAAGCAAAAATCTTTAGACCGTTAGATCATTATTGACACGGATGTGGCAGGCGTAGATGGTATAGAACATGAGCCTACCTCTTAATAAACAACTTGCTGATATAATAGAAATTTAAGAAGAAAAAAAAAAGCATTCCCACATGAATCTTTTCTTAATTATAAAATTAATATTCGTTTCGTTCACAATAATTACTCTCTTTTATTTGGTGTGACCTCTTCTCCTTTTTGATATTTTTTAGTCTTAGCGTTTCAATTTATCGAGAAAATGTAATTAATTAGGAGTGAATTTTATTATCAACTCCATATTATGTGTGTGAATTATCCATTGGAGTATACAGTAGACGCGCATTTGTTGTTTAAAATTACGATTTCTAGAACGATCTCAAGTAATATATAATTAATTATATGGAAAAAAATTTGTATCGTACGTCTGGACGAATTCTATCATAACACGTGACAAAGAGGATGAGTCACATCCAATTCAGCCACGAGTGCACCCAGAGCTTCTTGTATTGTACATGAGACATTGTAAGGTCACTAGTGCCGGAAAGGCATATTCGATTACCAACGGATGACCATTACAGATTTGGCCTTACATCTTCCACAAATCATTAATAGCTCTAGTGGTCATATTTATTGTCCATTATTACCATATCATTAATATATAATATTAATGGGGGCATAATTCGTGGAAACTAATTTATAGGGCTAATTAAGGAAACTAATTTATAGGTAAATTACGAAAATAGTGTGAAAGGGTTTATTCAAATTAATTGAAAAAATCCTATCTAAACCAGAGTCAATGTAAGGGTTCTGGTGATCCCCGGGAAAGGTGTTAGACACCCCGGTATTAAGGATCTGTAAAATACAATTAACCTATAGATTCTATAGCATGCTTAAAATCATTCAAATTGCTTAAAGTTTTTAAATATCCGCAAAATACTTGTTATTCCATCCATTCAAAACTCAAGAGTTTTATTGAGATGGATCCTAAAAATGGTACAACTAGTGATGTGATGCAATGGCAAGATCTGCAGGTTGATACTATTGAAGGAAATGGCACAAAAGTAGTTGAGAAGACTAATAAAGTGCAGGATAATGCAATAAAGAATGAAGCAGATGAAGGGTGTTTGACGGAGAATTTGATGAGTTAGGGTTGTTGTTGGTGTTTGGTGTCCACACCAGCGACCCACCGCCTACTTCTGCTTGTCCGCCACTACGGAGGTTTGGCTCCCCGTTTTCGGAACATCCTCGACCAGAATCTTCATTTGTGTGAATCGGATGAGAAAATGAGAGGAACTCAGCTTTATTATTCCCTCAAACTATTGTGGTTTAAATAACTAAGTTTACATGTCCTAAAACGGAAAGAAAATCAATACAAATCAAATTTTAATTAAATGATATTCTATCCTAATTACAAAATATTTTATCTACTATATTTACAATTATGCTAGAATTTTCACAGATTCTAACACTCCCCCTCAAACTGGTGCATAAAAATTATATGTACCAAGCTTACTACATAAGTAACTCGTTTTGGGATCGGCTAGGGACTTGGTGAACATGTCTGCAAGCTGATCATTTTACTGCACAAAACTTGTGACGATGTCTCATGAGAGTACCTTCTCTCTGATAAAATGACAATCAATCTCTATGTGTTTGGTCCTCTCGTGGAATATTGGATTCGATGCAATGTGAAGTGTAGCTTCATTATCACACACAAGTTCCATTTCTTTAATTTCTCCAAATTTCAACTCCTTCAGTAGTTGCTTGATCCATATGAGTTCACATGTCGCTACTGCCATAGCATGATATTCTGCTTCTACAGTAGATCTAGCAACCGCATATTGTTTCTTACTTTTCCAAGACACCAACTTTCTCCCAACTAAAACACAATATCCATAAGTGGATCGTCTATCATAGGGTGACCTTGCGTAGCCTGCATCTGAATAGCCAACAATTTTCTCATGTCCTCGATCTTTATAGAGTAGTCATTTCCCTATAGTAGATTTTACGTATCGAATGATGCGAATAACTGCATTCCAATGAATTTTACAAAGAGAATTCAAGAACTGAATTACAACACTGACTGGGAAGGTAATATCAGTTCGAGTCACTGTGAGATAATTCAACTTCCCTACTAGCATTTTATATCATCCAGGATCGCTAAGAGACCCCCCTAACCTGGTAGGAGTTTAACATTTGGATCCATTGGAGAATCAATATGCCTACAGTCTGTCATCCCCGTTTCCTCAAGAATATCAAGTGCATACTTCCTCTGTGAAATGACAATTCCTGTTTTGGATTGAGCAACCTCAATGCCCAAGAAGTACCCCAATCAACCAAGATCCTTAGTTTGAAAGTGTGAAAAAGGTGATGTTTCAATTTGGTAATTCCCTTATCATCATTACCTGTGATGACTATATCACCAACGCACACCACAAAATGCATGCACAAACCTGGAGCAGAATGACGATAAAATACAGAATGATCAGCTTCACTTCGTATCATGCCAAATTCTTGAATAACCATGCTAAACTTTCCAAACCATGCTCGAGGAGACTGCTTCAGTCCATAAAGTGCTCATCGTAATCTGCACACCGTGTTACTAGACTCCCCTTGAGCAACAAAACCAGGTGATTGCTCCATATATACCTCATCTTCAAGATCCCCGTGAAGAAAGACATCTTTGATAATCAACTGATAAAGAGGCCAATGGTGAACAACAACCATAAATAAAAAAAAAGAGGCTGAAGCAATCTTAGACACATGAGAGAAGGTATCACCATAGTCAAGACCAAAAATCTATGTATAACCCTTGGCAACTAGTTGAGCTTTTAGACGATCAATCTGTCAATCGGGGCCAACCTTCACTGTATATACCCAACGACAACCAACTGTAACTTACCTGGAGGAAAAGGAACGAGCTCCCAAGTACCACTAGAGTGTAAGACAGACATCTCTTTAATCATAGCTTATTGTCAGCCTGGATGAGAAAGAGCTTCACCTATAGTCTTAGAAGTAGACACAGATGATAGTAATGATACAAAGTCAGAATGGGTCGGTGAGAAACGATGACAACTCAAACAAGTATAGATAGGATGAGGGTTATGAGTAGAGCGATTACTTTTGCGAGTGGCAATGAGGGGACTCTGTGTAGACAAGTCCTCAATATGTAAGGATTCTAGTGGCGGGCATGAGTCATCTCGATGAGGACAACGATGATAAGTCAATATTGGTGAAGGTACAGTTGAGGAAGATGGATCAGTAGGAGATGATATGGAAGGGTAGACTATGGCGGGATCCCCAAATGATGGAACTGGTAAAGCCTAAAAAATACTTAATTGTTCAGCAGAAGAGGATGTAAATTAGGGCTGACCTTCAAAGAAAGTAACATCACCAAACATAAGGTATCGCTGAAGGTCATGTGAGAAGCATCGATATCCCTTATGTACCCTTGAATAATCAAGAAAGATACATTTAATAGCACGATGAGCTAATTTTTCTTTTCTTGGAGTGAGAATGTAGACAAAGCATGTGCTCCCAAAAACACATGATGGAAGAGAAAATAGGATTGACTGTAGGAAAAAATAGAGTGCGGAACCTGATTTTGAATAGCAGAGAAAAGCATACGGCTAATTAGATAACAAGAAGTAAGAACTGCATCCCCCCCAAAACTCAATGGAACATTTGCTTGTATGAGAATGGTGTGTGCAGTCTCAACAATATGCCTGTTTTTTCTCTCTGTAACCCTATTTTGGTGTGCAGTGTAAGGACAAGAATAATTTTATGGGAAGACATAAATTGTTGAAATTGAGATGATAGCATTATCACTACGAAAAGTGCGAATAAAAATACCAAATAAATTTTGTATTTCAGCAAAAAAAAGTTTGAAATATGGAGAATAATTCAGAACGATCTTTCATTAGGAAAATCCAACTACACCTTGAGTAATCATCAATGCAAGTAACAAAATACTTAAAACTCAACGTAGAACTAACTCTACTAAGACCCAAATATCATAATGAACTAAATAAAAAAGACTCTGCATGATTATTAGGACTATGTGGAAAGGTAGCTCAGGTGTGCTTCCCCAATTGACACGACTCACAATCTAACTTAGATAATTTGAACAAGCTAGATACCATGTTTTGAAGTTTAGATAAACTATGGTGACCCAACCGTCTGTGGATTAAATCTTAAAAGTCGGAGACCGAACAAACTGCAGTGGAGGTGGGCGAATTGAGATAATAAGTCCATCTACCTCACGCATTTCGCCAATCATCCTTTCCGTACCGAGGTCCTGTATAACAATGAAGTCACTAAAGAATGAGATTAAACAATTTAAAGCCTTAACCAAATGACTAATTGATAGAAGGCTAAAGAGACAAACAGGGACAAAAAAACATTATTCGGAGTCAAAAAATGCAAAGAATTGGCTTGACTGACTCCAGTTGCCATGGTCCGAGAACCATTAGCTAAGGTAACAGTGGGAAGGGATCGAGAAAAAGTAATATTAGACAATAAATATTTATTATCAGAAATATGGTCAGAAGCGCCTGAGTCCATGACCCAAGGGCCAAGCATGGTGGACTGTGAGATACAAGCAACATGGGTACCATTTTGAGCAACAAAAGCTATTGATGAAGATGGCTGCTTACTCGCATGATACTGAAGATAGTCATTATATTGTTCCTCACATAAAGAGAATAGTTGATTGGTTGCATTACTAGTGGATTCCATCTGAGGAACATGATCATTCTTTGGATTACCATGGAAAGCGTGATACACGTTCTGAGTATGGCCCAATTTGTTATAATACCCATGCCTTGGCCGAAATTTCCCAGAGCGACCTCCATGTTGATTTCCAATTTGAAATGCAGTCTGAGATGCTCATAACGAAAGAGTCTGCAAGTGTCACCGAATGACTAGAGGACATATGTGGTGCAGCCAGTCGTAACATTCGAGCGTACATGTCATCCATAGCAGGAATAGTGGGGCTAGCAAAATTTGATCACGCACAAAGTCAAGATCAAATGGAAGTCCAGCAAATGTAACAACCAAAATCATCTTCTGACGTTTCTCCAAATTTTTTTCAACACTTGGAGTAGCGGACATCAACTCATTGAATTCTTCCATAACCGCTTGAACCTGTTCAGGATAGGTAGACATATCCAAATCCTGCTTTTTAAGATTAGTCAACCGAGAAATCATATTATAAAAGCGGGAGATATAATTTATGTATAGTCCACAAGCCTTTTCCCAAACTAAGAAGCAAGTTTGGAACAACCTAGCATCAACTTTGAGTCAATAGATTTCCTCAAAATACTACACAAATGAGCATTAATCCTTTCCCATTCGCCCCTATCTTTTTCATTTATATCCTTAGCCTATTTAACTAAGTGGTCCTGAACACTTTGTCCCTTGCACCATAACTGAACAGATGAAGACCAAGATAAGTAGTTCACACTACCAAACAAGGGTTCAGTAGTGATGGGGTGGTTCGGGTTACTGGAAACCATAGATTTAGAAAGTATATCTGATCCGAGTGATATTTTTCTCAAACACTAGATTAAGTAACTTCAAAGATAAGCTCAAGAGACTATTACTAGAAACTATGACAGATCTGAAGTGCGGAATAAACCAGATCTTGCCTGAAATAGTGAATAAAACTAACTGTTTTATCGGAATCTGGTCAGAATTTGTGGGAAAAAAATTCGCCAGAAAGTGACAAATAGTGCAATCGCCGGAAAAGTCAGATATAACCGCCGAAAACCCACCGGGATCGGGTGGAAATTGGATGGATAGGGTAGGACAACCAAGAAATTTTACTGAAAAAATGATTTGGTCGCCGAAACCTCACCGGAATCAGGTGAAAAAAATATGAGTTTAAAATTTTCTCTTCCTATATCGGTGGGCTTAACCAGGCTCTGTACCATGTGAATTAGAAGAGAAAATGAGGGAACTCATCTGGATTATTCCCTCAAGCTATTGAGGTTTAAATAACTAAGTTTACATATCCTAAAAAGGAAAGGAAATTAATACAAATCAATTCTTAATTACATAATATTCTATCCTAATTACATAATATTTTATCTACTATATTTACAGATATGCTAGAATCTTCACAGATTCTAATAAGCTGGTGATAGCATGACCTCAAATCAATCTTCGAAAATATCGATCACCCTGAAGCTGGTCGAACAAGTTATCAATACGAGGAATCGGATGGTTCCCGAAATTTGGACAGTGGGCTTGTAGGTTATCCTTCCTACTTTCTCTGTCTAGGTATGAGGGACCCTCATATTTGTTTAGGTGTTTGATAATCCACCATTGAAATAGTTGGTTACACCCTTGGAAGTACCTATGAAGGTTTCAGTATTGACCTAAAACTCAGTACATGTCGGCTAGGATGACGGAGATCATGTCAAAGTATTTTATTTCTCCATTTTAGTCATGTAACGAAAGATAACATAGGTGACATAAATGACACGGATATCCTTGGCGAGGTACCGATCTTTGGAAAAAACCACGAGTCCTAGTAGGCATATGGAAAATGCTAGGGGTTAGGTGGCCTCCTAATCGACATTAGTTCAAAACTCGACTGAGTTAGCACCTGCACCGCTCTCCTAACGCCCTTATCTGACGGAGCTGGTGGTGGAATTGGTGATATGGGAGCTTCCCTCAGCCCCTCTAGTACTACTAGAGTCGAAGATACCTGAAAAGGCGACTTGTAAAACGAATGTAGCTTTGTGGACAAGGTATGTAAGAATATCCCCTTCTTCCAAAAGCATGAAATCCAAAGAGTATAATTTTCAAAAAAAATGTCGAAAGTTTCATTATATTGTATATCGTAATCTCTCTCTTCTATTGCTTCTCATCTGACGCGTTTGACTTAGAAGGAAGTGTCGTTTCAGTGGTTCTACCAGTGTGAGGAGAGCTTTGAAAAGCTTAAGACTCTTTTGACCACAACCCAGATTTTATCCCTTTCGGTGGAGGGGAAGGACTTTATTGTATATTGTAATGCTTCTAGAATTGAGTTGGGTTGTGTGTTGATGCAGGATAGTAAGGTTATTGCTTATGCATCGAGGCAGTTGAAGGTGCACGAGAATTTGGACAAAACTTCTAATTCTTGTTATCAAGTACCCTATAGTAATCAATGCCGAATGTTTTCTAAAAAAATCAACGAAATCACGCACTGGACCCTTCAAAAGCTCTTACCTGATACCGCAGAAACCGTTGGTCAAGCAGCCACAACCCGTGGTTGCCAAACCATCACCCCGTTCCCTCAAAGATTGACAAAGCAAAAAGAAGAGGCAACATACAAAAAGTTTCTTGACCTATTGAAGCAGGTACTTGTGAGTGTTCCCTTGGTTGACATGTTACAGGGAATTCCGAAATACACAAAGCATATCAAAGACATCATAGACAACAAGAGTTGAAGCGAACCAACGACTTGATTAAGTCATAAATGACCTTCCGGAACTACCGGAAGCGACAGAACCCAAAAACGAACTCATCTAACCAAAAGTCAACTTTGAGTCAAATATGTTGATGTATTTCTGAAAGCATGTGGGATATTTTAGGCACTTGAACCTTTGAGTCCAAGTATAAATAAGGCTCATCATTTTGTCGTAAGACATCAAGAAAAGGATATATAATACACACATGATACTTACACAAATTTCTAGTTCTTGTCTCAATTTAGCATTTCAATATCGCATTAACGGCTTGCCTGGAGACTCTAGCTCAAAGCTTCTCCAAGGCTCAGGCTACTCTAATCTCTTACTTTCAATTATATTTTGTTTATATTGGTTTCAACTGCTAATTAAATAGTTATTTTGGTCACTTGAGATCCACATGTTCTTGACCACATGTATAAATTCAAATGTACCAATTTACGGGTAAACAATAATAAGTAATAAATGAGTTTATAATAAAATATTTATAAATATTTAATTAATCTTTTAATATTAATATAAAGTCTATATGATAGTTATAGCGTCTAGTAAACCACGATTCGCCACTGAAACTTCTTAACATATGTTACAAGAATGGAATTCATACAAAAGAACACTAGTATGGAACATTTTTTCCTCAAACCGGGAAGTATTAGCACATAAATTTACATCCCTATCAATAACAGATATAATTAGATATAAGACATTCTTCCTTTTTGGATAAAAAATCATTACTATGACTTAGTTTCTATATAAAGCATGTATTTTTAGTATACATTTTAATGTATGAAATTATAATACAAATGGAGTAAATATTTTTATGTTATGTTTGTTTAAGGTAGGAGTTAAGAGTATTTCTTATTTAGTAAAATTTAGTCATATAAAAATCAAACTATTACTCGTGTAATAATTTACTAATTGAGACAAACACTGTAACTCTCCCCTATCTTGATACACTCCCATTTATCTCCTTCACCATTCTTACGCGATCTCTTCTTTCTAACCTTTTCTCAAACTCAACTTCTTCTAGAACCTTCCATCTCTCACAGTTAATATCTCATATAAAGAGTAATATTTCTAGGGTTTTAATTTGAGCTAATTTTGAGTTGATTCATTGGGACAAATTTGAAGCGAGCTAGTTTTATGCTCGCGATGTGAGAACTAAGCAGTTAAAAGGTGAGTTTTTAGTAATATTTCTTTAATTTTTGTATGTGATGTAGTTTTCTGGTGTATTTGTAGTGTTTTAGATCTGTGCGGAAATGCTGTGTTGTTAGGATTTATTATTGAAAATTGAAGTTTGAGAGAAATAATTAGAGATCAGTAGGATCACTTTAGTTTTTTTTGCATGTAAGGAAAGTGAAAGATGGGAAAGAAGAGTGAAAAATATTTAGTATTTTGGTTGTCTGCGTGGGGTGGACGCAGGTAAGACATAGAAAATAATAGAGAAAGCGTAACATAGCATTCAGAGCAAAATAAAGGGATAACACTCTTCCCTTCCCAGACCCACCTGTGAATTCTCACAGCCTATGTTGTTGTTGCTGCTGCATGGGGTGGAAGAGTAGTGATGTCCTCGAGAATAAAGGTCGTATGCCAGTAGAGATTGCGATAGGTGAATTCTGTCACGTGTGTAAGCGAGTGTCCGTAGAGCTACCCCGTATTTGCGATAGGTGAATTCTGTCACGTGTGTAAGCGAGTGTCCGTAGAGCTACCCTGTATGTGTGCGGGTGGGAGGAAATAGATACTTGAAAGGACTTGTCGAGGTGTGCTCAAGCTGGTAGGATGCTGTTGTTATTAGGAAAAAAGTTAAAACTTTTTGTGGCATTTCCGAAGACCAGAGAAAAAGAAAAGAAAACATGAAAGAGTACTCTACCTTTTATATCAAGAAGAGTTGGTCCTCCCTGCTCAAAGTCTTGACATTTCTGTGTGTTGAAATACAGATATTGAAAATTGTCTTGGAAATACTCTATTGGGTTTTTGTTAGGGGTAAAATCTAATGCTCAATAACTGCATCAAATCTTGTATAAGTTCCAAGAGGGAGAGGGCCGATGGGGGCGGCTACCATCATCATTGGGTAGGGAAGGTCAACTCAAGTTTATCTCATGAATTTTTTGTTGTGGGTGAGTTGAAAGTTCTCAAGTCCGATGACGGTAGGCACCCAAAGGTGTAACCTAGTGGTCAATGAGGTGAGTGCAAACCTTAGAGATCAACGTTCAAAACCCAACAGACACAAAAAACTAAGTGATTTCTTCCCATGTGCCTAACCCTTAGTGAGTAGGGTTAGTGGGAGATGGCAGGCTATGTTCCTCGGAATCTTCAAAATCCTTGCCGCACCTGTGTCGGCACGACATGGGTGTGTAATCCACACCAGGTTTGGTCAACTTACCTTGGGTGCTTCACTGCTTTGACTATAGCTATGACCGAGAAGCATAGATTGATTGAGTATTTAGTTTGATTTTTGCGTTTATGTCGTATACATGTAGTTATTTGAAGTATGAGAATCTTTTGCTATTACACGAGATACTTATGAATAAAATATTAGGTGTTTATAAAGAATTAAGTTTTATTAGTTTTAGTTCAATAGCTTTAATTGCTCGAGATATATACTTTATATGTCGTAATATACATTTATTGGCCGTATTCCAACACCCATATCTGCACTCGAATCCTAAAATCTACGTGATGAAGAATCCAACCTATAGATCCGCATCCGTATCGGATACCCGCACCCGAGTCCGAGCAATTTAGGTAGCAGGGACTCGGTAGAATAGTCGAGGTGCGCGCATCAACACTGCAGTTATTACAAAAAAAAATGGTCTGGCGATTGTAGATCTTTAAAGGGAAAAGCTGAAAAAATGGAGTAGAAGCAGGTGGAGAGGTTTCATTTTCAAATCTTTTTCCCAAAGATGTGTGTTGTGTGTGTGTGTTTTTGGGTTTCTGTGGGGGAGGAGTAAACTTTTGATTCCTTTGTGGAAGGAAGTTATTTCACTAAACTGGTTCATGGGGTCCTATTTTAGGTAAACTGTCTATTTGCATCTAATAGATTTTTTTAAAGATAAAGACGTCTAAATTAATTTTCAGGAAGGTCTTTCGTAAAAGGAAAAAAAGATTTTTAGGAAGGTCTTGGTGACAGTAAAGTGCAATGTTATCTGGAAAAAATAAATACACATATAAGGTGTAAAGCTATGGTGTTACAATTCAAACTCTTTTGAATATTAAATTGTGATGAAACAATCATCTAGGCCAACATTAGGGAGGTGAGACAAGCCGTGGTCGCCTCGTTTTAGCTATGTTATCCAGTCTTAATGACTTGGGCACTACTTGATTGTCCATGTTATCCTTTGCCAATGAAGTGATTTAATTGGCTTTTCATGGTTGTACTACGAAGGTGACTGCTCTAGTTGACTGATTCTATCATTCATTACTGCTCCTTTGGTTTCTAAGAACATGTTATGAGTGTCTGTTTTGGAATAACGTTGACGAAATATTATCTTCAGCAGATTTTATTGAAAAAGATATGATATGATAACATGCATGTAGTGACAATCACTCCAACTATCACTCCAGTTCTCGTTGAGGTCATATTGCTCTCTTTTCTGCTTTGCGTATGTGTTGTCATATAGTACGTCTGGCTTGTTGAAAGAACTTATTTTAGTGGGTTGTTATTGGTTTCGTATATCTTTTAGCACCGGAAAATATGCTTTCATGGTGGGGAAAGTCATCTTCAAAGGAAGCAAAGAAGAAAGCGACCAAAGAGAGTTTTATTGATACATTGCATCGCAAGTTTAAGAGTCCAGGTGAAGCTAAGTCTCCGAGTAAATCAGGAGGATCTCGAAGGCACAACAGTGATGTTACTTCTGAGAAGGGTTCTCAGTCCCAAGCACAGTCAAGGTCATCATCACCTTCCAAGCATGTTGCGAGATGTCAAAGCTTTGCTGAAAGGGCTCTAGCCCAACCACTCCCACTTCCAGGTTTGCCACCAGCAAGTGTAGTCCGGACAGACTCTGGAATCACTCAATCAGCAAAACCCAGAGTAGAGAAGGGCTCAAAGCCATCCTTGTTCCTGTCTCTCCCAAAGCCTGCATGCATCAGGCACAGACTAGACCCTGCGGATGCTGATGGAGAGCTTGTCTTTGCGTCAATTTCAAGTGAGTGCTCTATTGAGAGTGATGATCCTACTGATTCACGCCAACGTAGTCCACTAGCATTTGATTATGAAACTGGTAACCAGACTGCCTTGGGTAGCCCTCCAAGGTAAGAAAATGCTGAAGGTCACTTAAATGGAATGTATTCAGAAATGGATTCTTTGACTGCTAAAGTATTTGTTGCTTACTTGAAACAATTCATTTCTCTAACTTGTTAGTTTGCTGCTTTTTTTTTTTTTGGTAACTACACCACCCTGGTTGACAGAATTTCTGTTTTGATTTCAAAGATTGGCTGTCAAGGATCAATCTGATGTTGGACAAATAAGCACAAAAGAGGCAACAGGACCAGTTACTCTTTCTCCCAGTGGACGTGTCTCCTCTCGATCTCCTAAGAGACGACCATTAAAAAGCCACTTGCCCAGTATACAAATCCCTTCTCATGGTGCCCTTTGCAGCGCTCCTGATAGTTCTATATCAAGTCCTTCTAGAAGTCCAATGAGAGCTGCTGGCTGCGAGCAAGTTAGTAGTTCTACTTTGTGGGCAGGAAAGACTTATCCGGATCTTCCTTTACTTGGATCTGGCCATTGTTCAAGCCCAGGGTCTGGTCAGAATTCTGGACATAATTCCATGGGAGGAGATATGGTAGGACAATTGTTTTGGCAGCCTAGTAGAGGGAGCCCAGAGTACTCTCCAATTCCTAGTCCCAGGATGACAAGTCCTGGACCTAGCTCAAGAATTCACAGTGGCGCTGTCACGCCTATTCATCCTAGAGCTGGAGGTGGAGCATCTGAACTGCAGAATAGTTGGCCTGATGATGCAAAACCAGAAAGTCATCCTTTGCCCCGTCCTCCCTTGACAATTTCCAACTCTTCACCCTTTTCTCATTCCAATTCAGTTGTAACATCTCCCTCGGTGCCACGAAGCCCTGGTAGAGCAGAAAATCTATCTAGCCCTGGCTCCCGCTGGAAAAAGGGGAAGTTGCTTGGTAGAGGCACATTTGGGCACGTTTATGTTGGTTTTAATAGGTATATTTATACAGTCGACACTTGATTTTCTATTGTTTCCTATTTCATTGTGCGTGGCCTTTTCAAATGAACAAGAAACTCAATCTTTACATATTGCCTTGTCATTGACATGTCCAAGATTGATTGCTGATGTCCTAATTTAGTGCTTGGCCATCTTATCCCAGAATAGGGAAAAATATTAATGCTTAGCAATGTGTGTGCTTATAGTGATAGTGGAGAAATGTGTGCAATGAAGGAGGTGACCCTATTTTCGGATGATGCAAAGTCAAAAGAAAGTGCAAAGCAGTTGGCACAGGTAGGTTTACTATATAAGTAGCAATCTGTTAGGTCTTTTCTTCTTGGACTGCCTGGAGGTTTGTATTCCTGATGTGCTCATAATTGAATATTCTCTCCTATTCATGTATTTTACAGGAGATTGCATTGTTGAGCCGATTAAGACATCCAAATATCGTCCAATATTATGGCTCAGAGATGGTCAGTTTTCAACAGTCAATTGATTTCAAATGTTTCAATTGCGAGTTTTTTAATTTTAATTTCTGGTGAGGGACATGTCATAGTGCCAACACTGTTAGTTATGTTAACAGACTTCAAATTGTTCCAGGGTATTGATTTCTTGCTCTATTTCTGTAACGGCTATCTCCAAAGCTTAGTCATGAGATTAAGGAGTTGTAGGAAAAACTAGAGGGCTTTTCATGCGAGTTATACGTGTTTCCGTTCATAAATTGCAATAATCTTTTTAGCTTGCTTTTCTTCTGAATTGTTTTCCTCAATCAGGTTCCTGATAAACTATATATCTACTTGGAATATGTATCCGGTGGGTCCATTTATAAGCTTTTACAAGAATATGGTCCATTTGGAGAAACAGCAATCCGTAGTTACACTCAGCAAATTTTATCAGGGCTTGCATTTTTACATGCTAAAAATACTGTGCATAGGTAAACCAATTTCTTTGGCTGGATTATTTTTGTGATATCACCTTTCAGCAGCCTTGACATGTATATGCTGATTACCTGACAGCAGCTGCACTTTTGCAGAGATATTAAAGGGGCAAATATTCTCGTTGATCCTAATGGGCGCATAAAGTTGGCAGACTTTGGAATGGCCAAGCATGTAAGTTTAAGCATATGTTTCTAACTGCATTATTTAGTAAGATGATGCCAATTGCTACGAAGATTGTAAATAATTGGAAATAGCATGTGACATCTAAGCTTCTAATTTAAGACTAGCACTGTCGGAATGGATAAAAAACTGTTTAAGTTTTTAGTTTTGTGGCGTTAAAATTAATTCCTTATTTTTGGAAACATGAAGTAGGATTTGATCCATTAAGATTTGCATTTGGTGTAATTGGCCCCCACCTGGAACTATATAGCTTCGTCATCAAAGTTGAGCTGCATTTTCAGATGGAGCTGGGTCTTTAATTGCTCAATTACAAATTTGCAGATCACAGGGCATTCCTGTCCATTATCATTCAAAGGAAGCCCTTACTGGATGGCCCCTGAGGTTAGAATATGCTTAGGCATTTAAATGTCTGTGTGCACCTCCGTTGTTAATACTACACAGTAACATGTTAAATCATCTCTTTACCATTGGCTCAGGTAATAAAGCATTCTAGTGGCTGCAACCTTGCTGTTGATGTATGGAGTCTTGGATGCACAGTCTTAGAAATGGCTACATCAAAGCCTCCTTGGAGCCAGTATGAAGGAGTAAGTAATTTTGGCCTAGAGAAGCTTAATTAGAGCATCTCTCTACTTTTTCGTTTTTCTGAACATTGTTGGAAGATGGGGCTTTTTGCCTTGATAAAATTTGGACTATCAAGTTTTACAATACCAGTTCATTCCCTTGACCTGTATTATGTGGTGTTTGATGTCATATGACCCATAGGTTGCTGCCATGTTTAAGATTGGGAATAGTAAAGAACTCCCAGCAATACCGGAACACCTTTCAGATGAGGGAAAAGATTTTGTGAGGAAGTGTTTGCAGCGTGAGCCGCGAAATCGCCCTACTGCTGCTGAGCTGTTGGAGCATCCTTTTGTAAAAGATGCTGCCCCTCTGGAAAAGCCAAATATATTTCCCGCATCTTTTGATCTTCCATGTGCTGCTGCAAATGGAATAAAACCTCTGGTACATTAGCTGTTCATCTTGGTGTTTTTTGCTTTTATTAAGACCTTGGGAAACTTCCGTTATGAAACGTGAAATACTTGCTCCTCATGATGCTTGTGTGAATACTTTTATTGATTTCTTCTTTTTTTCTAAAACCATAAAGAATTATTAATATCAGCAATTAGTTGATAAAAATGAACTGATTGGTTACGCATTTTCAGTAGTCAGGCTTCCATCGTTGAGTTATGCCGACATATTATCACAAGTCCATTCTTGATTCAGATTCATATGCTTATCAATGTTTGGCATTCATCTAGTATCTTATCCTGTAATCATACAGTAAAAGTTTTTTTTTTTCTATTTTGTTAATAAGGGAAAGGTAATTTTATTAATAATGACGTACCAAGAAGGTACCTAGGCATATTACAGTGAGTAATTTTCGACAGTTGCATGGAAATTACAGAGAAATTTGGACAGTTTCATGGAAGTTACCTAGATTCTTAAAATGAGGTTGCTCACTCTGGACGGGTAGTATTTCAAGGTTCAGGATTATTTGCTCGTACAGTTCACAACACTGTATTGGGGCAGGGTGGATTGAGAGATTGATGACGATGTCACACACCGTATTGGGGCAGGGTGGATGAAATGGAGGCTCGCATCTGGAGTCTTGTGCGATAAAAAGGTGCCAGCAAAACTTAAAGGCAAGTTCTACAGGGCGGTGGTTAGACCGACTATGTTGTATGGGGCGGAGTATTGGTCAGTCAAGACTTCGCACATCTAAAAGATGAAAGTTGTGGAGATGAGGATGCTGAGATGGATGTGTGGGCATACAAAGAGGGATAAGATTAAAAATGATGATATCCGGGACAAAGTGAGAGTGGCCTCGGGGGAGGATAAGTTGCGGGAAGCGAGGTTGAGATGATTTGTGCATGTGCAGAGAAGAGACACAAATGCCCCAGTGCAGAGGTGTAAGGTTGGCTATGGACGGGTTCAGGAGAGGTAGAGGTAGGCCGAAGAAGTATTGAGGAGAGGTGATTAGATGGGATATGGTGCAGGTGCAACTTACTGAGGACACGACCTTAGATAGAGGGTTGTGGAGGACACTGATTAGGGTAGAGGGTGGTAGGTAGTCGAGCATAGTCTTACATACGCTTGCAAACCGGTAGTTGTAGTGTTATTACTCTAGGTCCGCTTAACCTATCATACTAATAGGCGCGGTATGACTTTATAGTCCCCTGTAGTTTGATTTCTGCTACTATGTGTTCTCTAGTGAACTTTGTGTAACTTATTTACCTGCGCTAGTTACTGCTTACTTTTTCAGAATGCGCTATTCGCTTTTGATATCAGCATTTTCATACTGATCGGATCTGACCGTTTATCTTGCTTTGCTTGTACTTTTTCTTTGCTTGTGCTTATGCTCTGTCTTGAGCCGAGGGTCTCTCGAAAACAACCGCTCTACCTACGAAGGTAGAGGTAAGGTCTGCGTACACTCTACCCTCCCCAGACACAACACCCCACGTTGTGTGATTTCACTGGGTATGTTGTTGTTGTACAGTTCACAACACCATGTTTTTGAATATAATTTCTCTCTTACTGATCGAAAAGGTTTAGGATTGTACTCTTGCATGCTTATCTTGCTTTGTGGTATGTTCTAGAAGTTTGTTTTGGCTTATTTGTATAATTCAGGTTAATAAAGAGGCAAGGTTTTTAGGGACACTAACAATGTTTCCATTTCTTGGGCATCACCAAGTAGTTTAATTATTTTTTAGGCAGGACATCGAATCAGGAGAGGAAATTCTAACTTGTTGACCATTTGGATTGGTGCTCTGAACAGTCTTAGATAGTTTTTTCCCTTTTCAGAGACTAACAAACTAAAGTTCATTTTGACGGTGGAGGAAACTTCAAAAAATTAATCCCCCTCTCATTCCGTTTGCTTTGCTTCTCTTCCCACTTCACTAAATAAAAATGAAGAAGGATAGTGATGCCACTGAATGTGCATAGCATAAAGATGTCTCACGGTAAATGGCATCTGTTTTGTCCTTGCCTTTACTTGAGTTTAATTGCTTGCTGCTAATGCTTTTGCACAATTCAACCTCAAGTAAGATCAATGAGATGAGATGTCTTTAGCTTCTTCACTCAAAAGAGAATAAGTAGTGCTTGTATATCAGCAAAATGAGAACCCCACGCTCAACCTCGGAAAAGAAGAGACCATAGCAGAAATGGCAGAAGATGGTGATATTTAACATCTTTTCATTTCTTTTTTTAAAGAAAAACAAATTATGATTTGAGCTGCTATTATAGACATCAAGCAATTGAGACTGAGCATCCTGGTGCAATGTGCGAAATGAAGATGCATCTTCATGCCACTTTGCTAATCATTAGATTTGATCTCTTAGTTCCAGAACATTGTAAAAGGGGGCATTTCCTCCTTAAAACAGGTGATAATTATTGGTCCCATATCAGAATAGTTTTAGGAATAAAAGACTGAAACCCTGTTAAAGACGTAGAACAAGTCCTCGATGTGTGCAAATTGCAGTTCCAAGTGAACTTTTCAATTTACCGAATTAATCTTTAACATATTGATGACAAGAAAATAATAGATTGACGTGGCATAGTTTCTTTATTTTGAAAGTCTGTCCCCTTGGGTTAATCTTTGCTGCTGTGTTCTTTACAAATTTGTTTTAGGGCATTGGATCTGCAAGAAATTATCCTACGCCAGAATCAGAAAGGCTTGCTATCCACTCATCCAGAGCGTCAAAATCTAATTTTTGCTGCAGGTCTTTTTTCTCTTAATTACTTAGCTTTCAAATTGCACTCTGATTCATTGTTAAGAAAATTCTAAAGAGGAAAGAAGTTCCCATTAAATTTGTAATTTTCTCATCTCAATATAATTGGAGTAAAAGAAAACTGCATGACAATAGTATTCGTACTTACGATTGCTGACTTGTTCTTTGTTGTCCAGTGATATCCACATTCCGAGTAACATATCTTGCCCTGTCTCCCCAATAGGTAGTCCTCTTTTACATCCAAGGTCGCCTCAGAACCTAAATGGGAGGATGTCTCCCTCGCCTATATCCAGCCCTCTCAACACATCTGGCTCATCAACACCAATCTCTGGAGGGAATGGTGCTATCCCTTTTCGTCACATTAATCAGTCAGTTTACTTGCAAGAGGCCAGAACAGCTCCAAATAGTCCCTATACAAATGGCCCTTCTTACTGGGATCCTGATGTTTTACGAGGGACACCATCTGGATCTCATGCTTTCCAAGAATTGGCATCCGTAGAATATGATGCTCTGGGAAAGCAGTTTGGGAGGCCTGCCGCAGGAGAACTTTCCAATGCGCAATCAGCCTTGGCCAATCGGGTGTCACAACAACTTTTAAGGGATCATGTGAAATTGATTTCTTCTGTAGATCTCAATCCCTATCCTCCCATGGCAGGTCGCACAGGTGGATCATGATATGTATATCGGACATATATTGTTCATGGAGAGCCTCAATGTTTCATTGTTTACTGGATTTTCTGTGTAAATCTGCTTTGTCTTGGCACGTTTGGAGGAAGTTATTTTGTGCAATAAGGATTTCCTAAGAGGAGAAAACTAGGAAATACAGTGGCATCTTGGCAAAACTTCATTATCTATCGTCAGATTGTTCAACCTGATTTCTTCCACCTGCTCTTTGGGTCTAGTGTTCCAAAGATGAAGCACTTCCCAGTGAGAATATGTTGACCCTGTCACTAATAGCATCTCTTGAAATTATAGCAGCTTGTCCAAATACGTGTGCCTGATTGGACTTGATAACTAACATGAGCCACAAACTAATGATTCATTTGCTTTTGGAGGTAGGCTTCCAGTTATTCAGTCTATAGCTGATCCTTCAGGAAGACATTAATGGCACCAAACTTGTATAATTATGCTGTCCCATAGAAGATGGAAAAGAGTAAGACTGAAACTGAAGCCTTTTTTCTTTTTTTCCTTCCCCCTTTCAGAGCGGGGTTCCTGTACAGCAAACAATGAACTGGAATATTCCAGGTACTGTTGATTGAACAATGAGAGGAAGATTTTGCTTTCTGTATAATGCTGCTTTAATGCTTAGCTGATATCTCGAGTTGGATCTTGTTTTGTATGCACAAGCATTTGCGCTATCTACCTGATTCTGATCTGCAGATGCATCACCAGTGGATTATAGGCATTGAATTTCAAGTTACATGGTAATGTGATGATTTTTGGTACATACTCTACGTGAAGATTTAAATCAAGTGTCACGCATGCACTATCATAGGCTATACTTACTGCCTACCTTCCTATTACCAGTGGGCCAGTGTCACGTCTGAGTCATTATTATAAAGTATTTTCCATAGTTTAAGCTAAGGCCGGCCAGTGGGTCCCCCCCCAAAAAAAAATTGGTATCGGGGTTCGAACTCGGGACTGGTCTTGGGCTCGTCCCGCCCGATCCCGATCCGACCCCATCCCGTACCTCCTCGCCAGCCCCCCCCCCCCCCCTTTGCAAAAATAACCGTTGCAACAACGATCAAATTTCGATTTTGGCCGTTGTGCAACGGCTATAACGGCCATTTTTGGCCCCCACCCATAAACCCCCTACCCCCTTAATATTTATTTTTAACCCCTAAGTTAATATATTTACACTTAACCATATTTCTCAACTATAAATACTTCATTTTTCTCACAAATCTTCCTATCATCTCTCTAATCTCTTAATTTATCTCTCTACAATTCTACATTACCTACTAAATATTATATTTTTTTTGCTCATTTATATCAAAGTTCAAAATAATGGGAGTGAAGTTGGCGACTAGCTCGAGGATAATCCATCAAGCAAAGTTTCAATTTTCAACCTCGATTACACGTCGGTGTTTGGTACCTTCGTTCCTTCTTTAAATTATTATTGTTACTTAATTTTAATTATCGCACTTAATTTCATTTACTTTAATTATTTATTTACATAATTATAATGAAACGCCTTGGACGTATGATTAAGATTAAGGGTGCTTCTTCTAGTAGAGGTAACAAGAGTAGGAGTATTTCTAGTAATCTTATTCCTAGTCCCGATGATTTGATTAATTTTCCTCATATAGATGAAACTACTTTTTTAATGATATATCATTAGATGATGAGGTATATTCTGCATCTGAATCAGATTTTAATTTTGACGATAATGTAGATGACACACCCACTAGTGCACCTCAAACTCAAGCTTAGACTGAGTCTCAGCTTCAAACTGAAACTGAAATGCCTCTTATTCCCCATAGTATGAGTCGAGGCCCCACACAATGAAAATTAAAATCAGCTGCATGAAATTTTTTTGATAGGGACAAAGAGAATCAAGTAGTTAGATGTAAAATTTGTAAAAATGTTTTATAAATTTAAAATCAGAAAAGGTCAAGGTGGGACGGGAGGTTTATTGTGACATGTACAAGGCGAGCACACAACTAGGTGAAATCAATACCAGGCTAAAAAATCTGGTGTGCCAGTGGAGTCGGGACAAGGTTCACATAGTGTCCCCGATCAAGTACAGTGTCCTTAGCGGATAGCCTTTTTCTAATCCCACCCTCCAGTACTAGCCTTAGCAATGAGGCAAATTAATCTGACGCGCGAGGCAAATTTTTTGTCCTAAATATTATAAAACAAAAAATATGGCAAAATTAGTTGCGGTGGAGGGTTTGCCTTTTTTCATTTCCTTCATCTGCTGGTTTTATTCATTACATTAGAGAAATGTATAATCATGATTTTAACAGTTTTCCTAGATCAACTGTTAGAAGAGAGGTTTTTAAATTTGCAAATGAATATCAATAGTAATTACGTTATGCATTATATCATTTTAATGGCAAAGTGACTCTCACTTCTGATATAGGCTGTAGTAGTAACGGTAATGATTATTTAACCGTTACATGTCATTGGATAAATCAGCTTTGGTCTATGTAAAAATGTATTATAGCATATAGATATGTTGATGATAGGCACACTTGAACTTTTATTGCACAAAATATTCATGAAATTTGTGATTATTATGGAATAATTGATGATAGGCACACTGGAACCAACTCACGAACCAACTAAATAAGAAGTTATGTCTAGCATACACAATGAATGCAAAAAAGTATATATGTATTACCTATAACAAAGTGCAAATAATCAACCGACCTCTGTACCATCTTCTACTACTTTGCTGTAATCTTATAAAAAACACATGTTTCTGCTGCTAGTATTCAAGGCCTTAGAAATAAAATGTTTAGTGGTTCAACTTCTTCATAAGTTATCGAATTTGATGTTTATGTTTTGCAGGTGTTGTACCGTACGAATTAATTGTCAATGATGAAGGACATTAAGACTTGCTGAAATACTGGATGGACAATGAGAAAACATTTCCGACACTAGCAAAGATGGCTCGAGATGTGCTGAACATTCAAGGGTCATCAACAACGTCTGAAAGCATTTTTTCTGCGGGAAGAATTCAAATAGGATAGCAAACACATTCATTGTCGGGAGACACATTGGAGATTGCAGTTCTATCAGAGATTGGATTTGAGTGGAGCGTAGAATGTGCGGTCAACCAGAGATCAACGAAGAAGAAGACTACAACTACAACGAAATCTTGTCCAAGGGAACAGGAAGCGACGTCGAACAATTTGACCAACAACTTCCAATTCCAACCGAAGATACTCAAGACATTGTGAGGAAATTAGAAAAAGTATGGTTAACTATGTAATTTTTTTAATTGCAATTTTATTATGTGATTTGCAACTTTTGAACAACACCACAAAGTTGCAATTTTGAAATTGTTCTATTAAATAATATAAGAGGCACAAAAACTGCCATAAGATGTTTTTATTACACTATCTTGTTCAATTATTGAAGTGTTTATATATATATATATATATATAAAGCGGTAAATATAGAGAAAAAGAAAACATGAGTAGTATAGACGCCGAAATTTTAGCAGTAATATATGGACTAAATGCCTTTAGACTATACATACTCAATAAATCGGAAATCTTAATAAGAACAGACTGTGAAGCAATAGTGAAGTTTCACCAGAAAATAAACGACACGAATAGTAGTAGAAGACGGTGGTTAAATTTTCTAGATACAATTTCAAACGGTAGCCGGTAAAGACTTAACAAATCCGTTGAAGGCTGTCACTTTGCCCAAAAGTGAAAAGGAGGAAACTCCTATAGCAGAGATGTCCAAGACTAGGCGAAGGTTGCCCAAAACATTTACTCAAGGATCAACCTCTAGAAAGACAACATCAGTAAGAAAAAGGCAGAATGAAATAGAAAACATGGTTAAAGAGACTCTAAAAAGATTTTTCCAGACAACACAAAAAACAGACAATGTAGAAGAACAAGACAAACACGTAACAGAGACACATGTTCCACTAAGTCCATACCTAGGACAAGACGCTATTAATTTAAACATAATTAACCAAGAATCTATAAAACAAATTAATAGTACAAAGAAGACTCTCATGCACATGGGATTAATCATAATAGGACTAAAAGGTTTGACTAGAAAGAACTTAGGAAGTAAAGTATTAATAGCAATTTACGACGATAGATGGTCAGTCATGAAAATGTCAATAATAGGCATGACAGAAATAGACATGACTAATAACGGAGTGGTTCTTCTATAGGCATTCTTTTTCCGCTAGGTTTTATATTGCTACTTACCGGTTCTCCTGCGGTATATATATATTATTTTTTAAATTAAGTGTCTAAAAGAAAAAAAAAACCTAAATCCCCCTACTGACCCGCCCCCGCCCCGCTAATCCCGCCGGAGTCCCGATCCCGATCCCGATCCTTCCCCATCCCCCATCCCGTTGGGACCCGCCCCGACGCACTGACCACCCATAGTTTAAACACACGTTTTATACATTAAAATTTGTATCACATATCCGGAAGCTATATAATCGACGTGCAAGGAAAATCTTGATTCGTATTCCGCACATTATGAGCTGTTTAGATTCGTGAAAGAAATAACTCAAATATTCCCTTATTTCAACCCACGAACGCTCGAAAGAAATCGCAACACTACAAACATTACATGCAAACAAAATCAAATGATAAGCCATAATGATTAATAAAGTGGATGCTATTTTTAGAGATTAAGATTCAAATACCTATAAAAGCAAGAAAATAGTATTAGATACTATTTCTTTTCTTTTACTTAAATAACTTGACCCCTAAAACATTACCTTTATATTGAAGGAGAAGAAGACATAAATCACATGTTCCCAGGCAGCACGTGCGAATTGGGAGTCACGTGGGAAGAACACGATTACCAGAAATTTCAAATAAGAAATACTCTACTCCATAGAATTACTATTCCCTTTAGTTTCCATATGGGAAAATAAAAAGTAACCAAAATTTCCCCCTTTTTCCCGACCTGCAAAACCCTAGTTTCCCTCCAATTTTCTTATCTCTTCTTTTTTACTTTTATTTTTTGTTTGCTGTCTGTGAAGCAATTATTATTATTACGTCAGGTATGCCAATCTCTTCATTTCTAATTTCATTTTCCCAACTAATTAGCTCATAATCACCTGTTATTAGCTAAAATTTGGATTTTAATTGCGGCTTTCATTTGTAATTTGTTTCATATTTTTATATTTTTTCGATTTAATGACTACCCATTTCTCTCAATTTGTAGCCTTTGTGGCTAATTTCAATTTCATGCTTTATTTTCTAGGGATTTTTTATTCTCTTGTTAATATTTACCGCTTGAAACGAGTCGAAAAGGAGCTAAGCTGGCCTCAACTAGTTTGGGATTGATGGGTAGGAGTTGCTGTTATTGTTTTGCTTCGGGGCAGCTGTAACGGGTGGTAATTTGGTTTTCAATTTATTCTCTGATTGGTATTACCCATTAGGATTTGGAAATGGGGTCTCAGGTACAAATCTGCTATTCAAATCCCAGCAGAGACAAAAACACTAGGTAATCTCTTCCCATCATGGTACTTGTTGCTCGTGGGAGGTGACACGTATCCTTTGGAAATAGTCGAGGTGTGCACAAGCTGGCTCGGACACTACAGTTATAAAAAAAAAGACTGGTAGGTGGATGATATTTCCAGAATAGCTGCAATTTAATGGCAGGGGCAGACCTATGTGCACTTTAGTGGTGCTCCAGCACCCGTTAAACCCGACACATATTAGGTCTAGTTATATAAGAAATATATTAAAAATGGACCTAAAACTTAATAAAGCACCCTGGAAACCAAAACTATAGCTGGGTGCTTTGGTTTTCAAGCAGAACTTTAAGGGTTTGGGTGCTTGGAGGACCTGTGTTCGAACCTCCCGCCCAACATTTCATTTTTTTAATTTTGATGATGCTCAAAGTACAGCTTTTGGTCCCATCTTTTCCTTGTCCGTAAATATATGTTATTAGTAGCAACTTATGTTAAAGAACATGTAGCACCCACGACCCTTAAATCCTGGGTCCGCCATTGCTTAATGAGTGAGCCTTCACGGGCTTTTCTGTAGTTTCTGTGTGAATACGAGATACGTAGGATCTCGACCGCAAATCCTAGTCATCTATGAGCTGTAGAAGGATATGATGACAGGAAAGTTCATCCACTTAACATGCTCAATATTAATCATCTAACAGTACTAGTTGGTTTAGTTTTTTCCTTTTGTTTTCCGATAAGCAAAAAAAGAAATTCCTAGTTGGTTTAGTTGTTCATTGTTATCTTTCCTTGAGCCTAGGGTCTATAGGAAACAACTTCCCTACCTTCACAAGGTAGGGGTAAGATCTGCGTACGCACTACCCTCCCCAATCCCTACTAGTGGGATTACAATGGGTTTGTTGTTGTTGGTTTAGTTGTTTATTTCCTTGAAACTTAAATTTTGTTTCTTCAATCTAATTACTCTTCGCTTGCTTTAGTATTTACAGAAAGCATTTACAAATCATATGGATCTTGAATTAAGGATTTCAATGAAAGAACACTTGCAATCCTGTCATTTCTATCAAAATCAATGGCTTCTCCAATGTTGTTTGGGAGGATTTGAAACAACCAAAGTAATCATAGTAACAAATTGCACGAGAGGGAAATGAGCAAGCCAATTGCACTATGTTAATTGATTTCTAAGTGATGAAGATATGGAGACAGACAGCTAGCTGAAAATAACAGGATGTTTCTATGAATGATTCTCACTGTAGCTTTGCCTGTCTATAGTCCTATAAATGAGCTCAGAATATAGCCGGGTCTCTTCCAACTTCCAAACACCACTGCCCCCCCCCCCCTTAAAAAAGAGAGGATGGGGGGGGGGGGGGAGCCACATTTTTTTTTTGAGAAGATAACATGTACCAGTATATTAAAGAATCAACAGCACAAACTAGTGCTTGAAGACACAACAGTGATTACAAACAAAAGACCCCAAAAAATTCCAACTCTGCTCATCTCACAGGGTATCCAAAAGGGTTCCCCGTGCACAAAGCATCCCGCATTAGCAGGATCCGGGGAAGGGCCGAACCCAAGGGTGATGTAGACAGCCTAACCTAATGCAAGCATTAGTGACTTCTTCCAGGCTCGAACGCGTGACTTATAGGTTAGATGGAGACAACTTCATCGTTGCTCCAAGGCTCCCTTTCTCATCTCACAGGGTATCTGGATATCTAAAAGGGCAGCCCGGTGCACTAAGCTCCCGCTATGCGCGGGGTCCGGGGAAAGGCCGGACCACAAGGGTCTATTGTATCTAAAACTTGTAAAATAGACTCCAAATCATCACTATACACAGCATTACACCAAAAACAAAAAAGAAGAATGCAGTTCATCTTCAGCTTCTGAGTATTCTAGCTAAATCATCAAAACATCTAGAGTTTCTTTCCTTCCAAAACTATCCACCAAATGGTTGCTGGGACAATTTTCCATCTGTCTCTGTTTGTCTTGGGAGTTCCTTCCTTCATTCCAGCATGACAAGAGCTCAGAAGTGCATCCTGGCATAGTCCATCCAACACACCCAGTACTGATGAACAAATCCCAAAGCTGTCTTGTCACAACACAATCTAGAAACAGATGGTTGATTGTCTCTGCCTCATGTCCACACAGGTAACATCTTGAGGAAAGTCGAGGTGCGTGCAAAATGGACACCGCTATTATCAATAAAAGTAAAAAAATGAAAAGTATTTGCATGCTTCCTGCTGAACCCAAGTCACCCTAAAGATCTTGCATTAATCAAAAAACAAATGTTGTTTTCCATGTGTGGAACTGAGGTGTAGTAGTAGTTGTATATTCACGGCATAAAGATAGTTAGAGATTGCATAGGATGGAGAATGTGTGCGAGATTTTTCCTATTCAACTCTCCCAAGATTCCTTTCAGTTATCTATGCCTCCAATGGCATGTAGGTGGGGTGGGCAGTAGGAGGACATGAAGAATAGATGATATTTCCCTGTGGTTGTATTAGGAGGATAGAACGAGAAGAAATTGATATTGGACCACATTTTTTAACTCTGAGAGGAGGGAATGTGAAGAAAATGAAATGGGACAATACACTATATGGCATGTGGAAAGTTTGAAGTAATTCCTGGTGTAATTAGCTTTTAACAAACATGAGTAAGTTTCCATATGACAAGAATTCATCTCTGTTCTAAATTCTGTTTTTCCTAGTTCTCTTCAATGTTTTATTGTTTTGAAGATACACAAAAGAGTGAACAAAGTGATTTTGCATTATGAAGTTCTTTATATCATCCTTTAAAGCACTCTTGGTCAACCACTGCTTACTTTTTGAGTTCTTAATAATCTGTCGGGTGTGTGTGAACCTGTTGGAAAATTTACATTAGTTTCTAAAGTATGTAATCTTGGTCTGCAGTGTTCTTCTTCGTACAGAGCTTCCAAACTGATGAAACCATCCTGTCGAAGATGCATTTTGTCTTGTTGGAATTTGGAGAGGGTTACTTTGTGAAGGGTTTGCGGTCTTTGTCTGACAGGTGTCTTTTGAAGAGAAGAAAGCTTAGCCTATTTCCAATTCATTAGCATTTTTAACATTGAAGCTCAGTTGTCTTTAGTTTGCAAAGGCCCATAAGCAATCTTGCCAGTTTGATCTCTTAATTTCAGAAGGCCTTATGGCGGTCGTCAAACCAGAGGTATGTAATGAAGGAAGACCATAAGTTTTATATTCAAAGGCTACATGACTCTGTTTCTCAAAAAAAAAAAATCATTCTCAAAAAATAGGAGACACAAGGTTTATTGTTTCCCCTCTACTAATCTCTTACCCCTTTTGGCTCTTTTTATCTAGTGCTCACTCTATCTGGGTTTTAGGGTTGCATTTACTTGATCCATGACTCATGAGTTACCTTGATTCAGGGAACAGTGTTGCTTTGTGTTAAGCTGTTATTTTTGTGAGCTTCAAAAACTAATATTTCTTTGAAGAGGAATTGTATTTCTTAGTTTAGTCATGTCATGTTGTGTTAAGATGATCTATTATTTTTGTGAGCTTCAAAAACCAACATAGAACTATGCCCTTGAATGTTGTTCTTCACATTCCCAACTTGAAAGCCAATAATATATAGCTTGAAATGCTGTCACTATTGGCATGGATGATTATAATACCTTGAAGTTTCTTTCTTTTGGTTGCGGTCTGAACGTTCTTGTTTGCTTTCATGAAATGCATAGGTGCATCAGCCATTTGCTCATTGAATGACATTGTTAATTCTTTGGATATTGAATGTTCGTTGAATGACTTCAGAATGGGAATATTAATGTGTGTTGTCATGTGTTTACAGCCCAAGGTGTGGGCATTAGATCTTTAGTGCATTTCTAGCTATCAAAAAAAGAAGAGATCTTTAGTACATTTTTGTTGCTTTCCATATCACTCTATTCAAAGCTGTTGCCATTTCGTGTTATCTACTATTTCTTAATCTTGTGGTTCATTGGTTAAGATGAAGTCCTACATTTGGCTCCAAACTGCTGATGGTTCAATCCAACAAGTAGAGGAAGAGGTTGCCATGTTTTGCCCAATGATATTCAGAGAAGTACTTCAAACTGAAATGGGATCCTCGAAAAATAATGCCATATCACTTCCTCAACGAGTCAATCGTGCTATTCTGGGCTTAATACTGGATTATTGTCGGTTTCATCAACTTCCTGGCCGTTCTAATAAGGTCAGTTCTTGCTTTCCTTGTTACAACAATGCAATGCCCTCTCAGGAAGGAAGGATTTTCAGTTTGCCTATGTCATGTGCATGGTTTATTGCACCAGCATTTCTTTTTTCGTTTTGAGTGTAAAGGATGTCTTCTATGCACGCAGGAGCGCAAGATTTTTGATGAGAAGTTCATCCGGTTAGATACCAAGAAGTTATGTGAGTTGACATCTGCTGCTGACAGCCTTCAACTGAGGCCTCTGGTTGATCTTACAAGTCGTGCACTTGCTCGGATGATTGAAGGCAAAACTCCCGAGGAAATACGTGAAACTTTCCATTTACCTGATGATCTAACAGAGGTCCATATTCTAACAGAAATTATTTGTAGCCCTCACCCCCCCTCCATATTGTTGGTGTTTCTCACTTGGAAATGGTTTCTCATTAGGAGGAGAAATTGGAACCTTTGAGAAATATGACTGATGATCCACGTATCCGTCTTCTCAATCGACTCTATGCAAGGAAAAGGAAAGAATTAAAAGAAAGAGAGAAATTAAAGGTGCTTTGAGATCTGGCTCTTGTATCTTATACCATTGGTTACTTGATGCTAATTGATGCATTGTTGTGTATGCACTCTGATTTGCGTTATTCCCTTGATGGAAAAAATACCTCATCACGTAATTCCAGAATGTCGAGGTAGAAGAAGAGCAGCATGTGGATGAACGATCAGTTGATGATCTTCTATCTTTCATAAATGGGGCAAATGAAGGTAAGATTGAGACTTAACATCCTATATTTTTGGTGCAGAGTCGCTCTACTTTCTGCATGTTGCATTGTTAACATAATTGAACTGTTTTACATGCTTGCGTATAATCCGTATATTATACCAAGACTTACGTTTTGATGAGGTTGCATTTTGGCTGCCTGGCTTGGCCACATGATTTTTATACACACACACACACACACCATTTGTCTGGTTTTATATTGTGGTTTCTGATGCTTATTGTGGTATTTCTTATGAAAATAATTTGGAGGCTACGACTTCATTGATGGAGTTGTGTCTCCTAGTATGTTGCTGTAGTTGCTAGTGACTTAGACCATGACTATCAATCAGTCTTATAAATTTTACTTTTGGTGTATTATTTTCTGCCCTATAATCAGATCAGTAGTTTGTATGGTGAGTGAACCTTCCGATGGCATAGTAACTCTTATAGAACATTTACTTTTATTAACATACGTGCATATTCTAGTGAGGTTTATGATCTATGGAGAATTATATCCCCTTTTATTTTGTCTAAGCCCCAACTTGACAACAACAACAACATACCCAGTGTAATCCCACACAGTGGGGTCTGGGGAGGGTAAGATGTACACAGACCTTACCTCTACCTTTGTGGGGTAGAGAGGCTCTTTCCCATATACCCTCAGCTAAGCCCCTACTTGACATCTGAAACAAAAAATGTATACCTTTTTTCAGCCTCTTTGAGTGAATCTTTGAGTTTGACTATCATACTTCTAATTTAGAGCATGATGGTCTATTTTGCAGATTCTAAGAGTGCAAGAGCAACAAAGAGTAAAAAGAAAAATAGGAGAAAAGAACAAGCTAGAAATTCCTCTATCAATAATGAAACTGGGAACCATAATCAGGTTGGCATCTGTTCAGCTATGGAATTTCTCCTTCTCTTTTTTTTTTGGTTGCTGTGTGTGCGTGGGGAGAGGTGGAGGGGTGGAGGGGGGGAACACACAAAAAATTGCTTTTAAGCATCTTCGCTGTTTCGCCCCGAGATTTGTTGGTTTGACTGCTGCTCTTGGTACTCAGGAATCTAACTGTCCTACATCTAGCTGCCTGAATGGTGACACTAGTGATGTGCCTTCTCCAAGTAAATCTTCTGAGCTGCAAGACTCTGCATCTGTTAAGTTTTCACCCAAACTTGACTTTGATGACGGTGATATTGAGGATGAGTTAGATCCTGCAATGAAGGAAGAAATTGACAGGTTTGTTTATCTACTTATATTGTCTCTGGAGATGGATATATGTTAAGACTACATGCTTGTAGTAACAATTTATGTAAATGAATTATGTCCCTTGTGAGAGGTTGTATTAAGCTGCTATTGTTTCCTTGGTGAGGGGATATTTTTGGGTAATTAGTTTCCCTGTGTGCTGATATAAATCTTTTTACTCCTGGAATAAATTGCAACTAAAATCATTTCATGCCAATTTTCATTGATCTAAATAAGGGATAAAAAAAGGGCAGCCCGGTGCACAAAGCATCCTGTGTTAGCAAGGTCCGGGGAAGGGCTGCAACTCAAGGGGTGTGATGTAGAAAACCTAACAACTCAAAATAAATTTACATACAGAATATATGAAGATAATCTTTTCACGTTATCACGGAGGTGGAGAAAAAATTGAACATAGTTTTATATGTTGCTGCATTCACATGGGGACCATCTGGTCCCCCCCCCCCCCTTCCCGGGTGGCCAGCAACCCCTTCACGCCAGCATGGGCTGCTGTGGTTTTTCTGGGGCAAGCACCTCTTAACTTGTCATGCGATTACTTATGTCATGTTCTGCAGATAACTTGATTTTTTATTTCTATATTACAGGGAGGTTGAGGATTTTGCTAGGAGACTAAACTCTGTTTGGCCCGAAAGAATGCAGGAGATCCTATCTTTGGGTCAAGAGAGGAGGCCTGTACCACTGTCTGTGAATGGGAATGGTTCCCTGAAGAGATATACAGGTAGGGTTTTCTTTTATAAATCTTGAACAGGATGTGGCTACTGTTTTGTGTTGTAATTCTGAACTAAGAAAAGTGCAAAGCTGAATGAATATTACAAGTAATAATCTTACTGAACTGAAGTGAAATGTACGCAACAAATCATAATAGAGTAGAGCAACATGTTCTAGTTCAGATGCTAAAGCATAGACTTTTGCAGCTGACTTCATCTAGGTATTGATTTTTTTACGGTTTTAGAGCAGGCAGAGGTCCTGGGGTCGAGTTTCACTGCCACCCATTATCAAAAGGAATTTCCACGTGTTTGACGCATGAAAAAGATCAAGCCCACACGTGAGGAGATAGTCACACTTCAACCGTAATCTTGTATATAATAGAAAAGATCAGGCAGAGTAAATGAAGAGTGCTCTTTCTACAACTTAAGTTTTAGGAGATAGTCACACTTAAACCGTAATCTTGTAAGTAATAGAAAAGAAAACAACAAAAGAACGAAATAGATAAACATGATGCGACTTTCTAAAAAGTAAGGTCCTCTCCTGAAAGAAAGTACAAGAAACGTTTGTGGTGGTTGGAGCAGCTAATTAAGTAAATCCTACATCCAATTTCTTGTTGGTGGGTTCTCTTTGATGCTGAAGGAGCTGGCTTGTTCTGGAGCTTTATTTGTCTCATGGGGTGTCTGAATCATTTTAGCAGGTTTGGACGGGAGATAGTGGTTCAAATGGTGGATTATGAATCTTTTGGACTCAGATGAGCTTAACATGCCAGCTTGTCTGTGTCTGCTGTTTCCACTAAAGACGGTAAAGATTGTGTTCATTGCTTGTAAAGTTTTCCACTTATCTTATCAGCAGAGTTCTTTCCACTTGTCGAGCTGCCAAAAGTGATTTCTGAACCTGGGGAAATGACCTTACGGGCTGAAGTTTAGGGGAATTTCGAGATAGAAGGGAAGTCTCCCGTTGTACGTGGTTTCATGGTAAACCACCATTTCATTTCCAGATACAAGTTTCAATTTTGCAAAATTTTCCAAAATTTTAGTTTTCCTATTCTTTAATAATTTAGTTCAAATTAAGCTGTCAACTTTTCACTAATTCTTTTCTTTTCCTGGTTGGTCTTTGCAATTTAATGTTTCTTGGGTCTTTTTCCCAATAAGAGGGGTATAATATGAGCATTATTACCATGAAATGGCTTAAATGCTCACGGGTTGTATGCTTCAATTCTGTATCATTATATTATGTCTCCCTAAAGAAGTATGTGTATCCTGTTGTAAAATTTGTGTCTGGACATTAAATCTAGTGGACTAAGATTCCTCTTCTCGTGATGGTGTTATCTTCTTTTAGACTTCTCTTCTGCAACTGTAATATTTGTATTTTGTACCAAAGCAAGCTGCATTTCTAATCACTTACAAGTTTGCTCTTTCACATACTTATAGAAAGCTTCGATGTTTGAGCATCTAGCAAGCCAATTTTAACAGCGTTGAATATTTTGCAGTTCTGTATTAATTGGAAATAAGTTGTATAGTTATCTCACACCTAAATACAAACACTATTAATTGGAAAAAAGTTAGTATAAATTATCCCACCTAAATACAAACGCTATGCACAATTGACAATCCAAAACTAGTTGGAATCAATCAGACGAATCTTCAATATCTATTTTGCCTGGTTTGGGCTTCTTTTGTTTCCACACTTAAACACTTTGGTTGGGACAAATTAGGGATCTCTTTTAGTTGTGGATATTCAAAATCTCATACTTAATTGTATGTTGTCATCTCAATCTCTACCTAATTAAAAGGACTTACACCCTCCGTTCCATAATAAGGGTCTTAACTTGTGTACACTCTTAAAAAAGTGCTCACTCCTAGAAAATTATGAGTGCTTTTACTAATTTACTCATAATCAATGCCTAGAAAAAGAAAATGTAGTTAATAAATGTTATTATATAAACAAGGACAATTTTGGAAGAATATGCCCAAATTATTCTTGAAATTCTAAAAAATTACTTATCTTGGAAAAAATTAAAAGTCCTAAACAACCACTTATTGTGGAATGGAGGGAGTATCATGTACCCATACCTAATGTAAGCTAGTTCAGTAATGATAAAAATTTTTTGATTCCAACTAGTTAGTGGTTTTATATTACTTTGGATTAATTGGTTTGTGTTGTATTCTTCGTCAAGTTTACATGAATTTCATGAAACTATAGAAAACGAATTTTCCCCCACGTGATCGTATGACTTCAATAATTATGGTGTCTTGCCTAATGACCGTTGCATGTATTGATTTGTTGACAAAACTACCTTCTAAAATTTGTTCATTCTATATACGCTGCATGCACCTCTCATCTCATAGATATGTTAGGCCTTTGACGCTCACTAGTTTTGTGTCACCAGAATTTCTTTTATACACAACGTTAATTTTCACAAGATCCCATCTAAATAACTTGTAGTAAATCGAAATAGAGTTAGGAATCTTATGGTACAGGACTTACTGATAAGAGTTCCACATCGAAAATGAAATGGGAACATGGACTTCTTATATAGACTGGATAATCTCCACCCTACAAGCTAACTTTTGAGGTTGAGTTAGGCCAAAGATTCAATCCTTCATGGTATCAGAGCCAGACCCATTCCAATTGTTTATTCGTCGATGTTGCACCCCCAAATTATATTGTCCACGCTCCAGTTAACGAGGTCTAGGTGTGTAGGGGAGTGTTAAGAGTCCCACATAGAAAATCTAAGAGTCTCACATCGGAAATGGATGGACTCTATATTGTCCACGCTCCAGTTAACGAGGTCTGGGCGTGCATGGGAGTGTTAAGAGTCCCACATCGGAAATGGAATGAGAACATGAACTCCTTTTATGGACTTGGACAATTCTCACCCTACAAGCTAGATTTTGGGGTTGAGTTAGGCCCAAGATTCATTCCTTCACAGACATTTGTAACTCCACGGGATTAATTATAATAGCCGTATATATACACACACAATCACAAGTAAGGGATACGTACCTCTCGAAACACATTCGACAAACTATACGATTCTTTTTGTCGAGATTGAATACACTGACATAAAATCAGTACCCTTTGCACCACTTATGCACCACTGGAAAGAAAATATGAGGGTGTTGGTTGCCTTGTTACCTTCTCTGTGAAACATTAGAAAATAACGTGGAGGAAGAAGCTTTGGCCAAGTAATTGATTTGATTTGCAGTGGAGAGATAGTTCTCAAAGTCTATACACATTGCTATAAAAAGAATTATGGATTCAATAGTACCTCACATTTGCTAACTTAAATTTTTCAAGATAAGTGGTGTGGGACATGATAGTAAAAAGTTGTTGATAAATGGGGATGTTTGTGACTTTATTTTTCCATAATCATCTCTTTCGGATCTGTTTTTAGTCGAAAGTGTCTGAAACTACTACTACTAAAGAGGCATGTATTTTGGCAAACGAGTGGTGACTAGCTATTTTTGCTCGGCCAATTATTTTTTCCACGCACAACTTAATTAGTTTTTCTCTTTTCTTTCTAATGTATCCTGATAAATATATTCGAAATTAGCCTATTCACATTATTTTGATAAGGCGATACGTTGGATCTGTTTTTTGTTTCCTAGTCAACGTGCGCCAGTGCATAAGGAATTAATAGCTTCAAACAAATTTGTATTAATTGGTTTTAGTAATTATTAAAACACCACCAATATACCTAGTGAAATTCCTCAAAGTAGGGTCTGAGAGGGTAGAGTGTACACAAAACTTACTCCTACCTTGATAAGTAAAGAAATTGTTTTCGGTAGACCCTCGGCACAAGAACAAGCAATTTAAAGCCATGTAAAAAATCATGGCAAAATGAGAACACTGGCAAAAAAAGCAATGATATAACACCGTGGTAAATATATTAAGTATACCCGTGATGTACACGGTTGATATACACCATGTATATCACGGGCTGCCTTCGGTAAAATGGACTGATGACCCGTGATATACATGGTGTATAGTGTCCTAGTTTTAGGTAAAGTTTGATTGTAATTATTATTGTACAATTACCATAATTGTATTACCATAATTGTATAGTTAGTGTCCAAATAGAATAAGGTTTTAGGAGTAGAATAGGAATAGGATTTTCCTAATATGGAAATATGTAAATTGTATATATATCTCTTTCATTAATCAAAATAATCAAGGGATTATTTCTTTCATGGTATCAAAAGTCTAGGTTATTTTTTTTCTCCCAAGAATTTCCGTCCAAACAGTCCGGTTTCCGAGCTCCCTTCCTCGGTTTTCGTGCCCGGAAATTATTTTCTCTTCCCAATTTTTTTTTCCAAATCCCTACATCATGTCTTGCGTTTCTATTATGGCTAATAACACGTTTCACCCTGCCCTTGCTGTTTCTAATATCAAGAATCACATCCCTATCGTTCTTGAAATAGAAAACGTCCAATATGCTACGTGGGCCGAACTGTTCAAAGTTCATGCACGCTCGCATCAAGTTCTCCATCACATTATCCCCGCAGCTCCTACAGATACAGAGGTGCCGAAACCCGAGGATGATCCTAAGTTATGGACCACACTTGATGCTATTGTTCTTCAGTGGATATATTCCACTATTTCTATCAACCTGTTGCAAACGATTATCGAACCAGACGCTACGGCGATGGCGGCTTGGAATAGAGTACGTGATATATTCCAAGATAATCAAAATTCTCGTGTTGTCACCTTGGAGAAGGAATTCTCCCACGTCAATATGGAAGATTTCTCTAACGTTTCAGCATATTGCAAAAGGTTAAAGGAATTGGCAGACCAACTCCGCAACATTGGTGCGCCAGTTACCAACGACCGTCTTGTCCTTTAGATGGTTGCGGGCCTGAGGCATATAGTGGTGTTGACACGCTTCTTCGTCAGAGCAGCCATCTTTCGCAATTTTATCAGGCTTGTTCTATGCTTACAGTCGAAGAAGCCGGCTTGGCCAAAAAGGCGGCTACCGGTGCTAGTGCCGTACTAAACAGTGGTTGTTTTCCAGGTTATTACCCAGGAAACTGGGCCCAGTTTTCCCAACAGCCCAGGCCCAGTTTCTCGGGTCCAGTCTCGGGTTTCATACCAGTTCATGGGCCGGGGCAGCAAGCCAATGTACTTGGGCCTCGGCCTCCACAGGCCCCACACAAACAGACATTGAAGCTGCAATGCATACACTTGGATTAAATTCGCCAGACCCGAATTGGTATATAGACACCAGAGCCACTACTCACATGACATCCAATCAAGGTACTCTCTCATTTTATTCCAATTTGAGCGACCCTCGTGGCATAATTATTGGTAATGGTAATTCAATTCCAATTCGTGGTTATGGTCATAAAACGTTGTCTCCCCCCATCCACCCCTTATCTTGAAAAATACCCTTCATGCCCCTAAATTGATTAAAAATTTAGTGTCTGCCCGTAAATTCACCACTGATAATTGTGTTTCTGTTAAATTTGATCTGTTTGGATTTTCTGTGAAGGATTTCAAGGGGAGTCCTCTAATGATGTGTGATAGTAGGGGAGATCTTTATCATATCACGCCAAGTTCCGATTTCTCGAGTCAAGTCTTGCCATCAACTTTTGCAGTCCTTGCTCCCTCCTTGTGGCATGCTCGTCTAGGTCATCCGGGGTCATTTATTTTGTCTTCTTTAGATAAAAATAATTTTATTTCTTGTAAGGGTACGCATAGTACTCCGAATTGTCAATCTTATTTTTTAGGAAAAAATATTAGATTGCCTTTTGTAGACTCTAATTCTCATACTTTAATGTCATTCGATATTATTCATAGCGATTTGTGGACATCTCATGTTCTCAGTTCTTTGGGTCATCATTACTATCTTCTATTTTTGGATGACTATTCTAATTTTTTATGGACTTTTCTGATAGCGAAAAAATCTCAAGTGTTTTTCACTTTCCTAAAATTTAGAGCATTCAATTGAATCCAATTCGAACGGAAAATAAAAAATATTCAATGTGATAATGGTCTTCCACACGTACTTTTTGATGATTTTCGGGACAATCTCAGCATATGAGAACCTCCCGCTAAGACTGCGGGGGTCTGTAAGAATAATTATGGGGCAATCCCATAATTATCTTCAATCACCACTAATTAGATATTGTAATATTGTGTAAATCAATTTGTAATTAGTTAGGATGATTAGCATCTTATATTTTAGGTAAACTTAGATTAGTACTACTTTGTAATATGTATATATTTGCTATCATTGGAATGAAAGACTCAAGGAATTAATTCTCCTACAAAATGTATTAAGTCTTTGTTTATATATTATATATAAAGTGCGTATAAGAAGGAGAAAATAATACGTGGAGACTGAAAAAGAAAAAAGGAGAAAATATATATAAAAAAATCTGTTTGTTGCTTAAAAAAATATTCTACTGTTTTTATGCTCTTGTATTTTTTTTAATTTATGGCTAGTAACGTGATCTATTTATTTTATCAAAATTAAGATAAGCCTATTTCTGAGAGTTTGGAGAACAATATGGGTTGTTTGACATTTGATTTGGGTTAGTTTTTACCTAAAATAAATTAAATTCATTACATTAGTTTTTTAATATATACACCAAATTAAACTAACATAAAATCGTATTTTTTATTACTCTTTTCCATTTATTTGAAATGCAAATTCAGTTTACTTAATCCACTAGAGTAACAAATAAAGATGTTGAAGTTATTAATGTTCTTACCATATTTATATTTTCATTTATTTGTGGCCTCACTCAAAGTTGCTTCAACCCAATCTCTATGATAGAAAAGATAAATCACTAATGTCATGCCATATTTGGCTAAAAATAAAATTATTTTCACTTTAAAATGAGTAATTTAATTTTCCGCGTTGACCTATTTACACGATTCATCTAAATAAATTCTATATGTTCATTTTTGTATATCTACTGAAAAATGTATATAAAATCTTAAGTGAAAGTTAAGAATTTATTAAATCTTATGAATTAATGTAAATTTAATCACCTGAATAAAAAGATGATAAGATACTCTATATCACCAATAAATGTTTATTTTAAAAAGCATAAAATATAAAGATTAAGTTGACTATCACTTTGGCCAATAATATTTATATTTATAATTAAAAAGAGGGGGTAAAACCGCAATATTAAGCCTTGTGACAGCCTAACAATAAGTCATTTGAAAATTATTTTACAAGTAAATAAATCTCCTACAAAATGAAGAGATGGTTATTAATTTGAAGAGATAACGTTCAAACGTAGAAGGCATCAGTTTCGAAGGCTCCTCCAATAATCAAAGCAATTAATGTTGAAATGTATTCTCTCGTCGATGTTGAAGGAGACTCTTGTAATGATGGGAAACAGAAAAGGGGGGAAGACTAAAGCCAATCGGGTCCTCTTGATAACTGCACATTCCTTAAAGGAGCAATTCGCTAACGAACTTAGGACATGATTTGAAATTGAAATTTTGTTAGGACATGTAATATGAGTTTTTTAAATTGTGAATTTTTTTATTGATATAAAAAATTCAGAAATTGTGAAAACTATCAAAATTTTCTTAATTATTATGCAATCTTAGCAAATGAATAAGTCATAGTTCATAACAAAATTAATATGCGGCTCAAATCCTTTCTAAAAGATACAACATTAATTGATCAAACTTTACTTCAATAAAAAAGAAAATTGAATATGAATAGTAGTAAAAACTAGAGGTGGCAAACTTAACCCATGAAATCATAATCCTCTCAACCCATTTAAGTTTGGGCGGGTTATTGACCCGCCCATTTGTTAGTTGAAACCCGCCCATTTGTTAGTTCAACTCATTTCAACCCATCAAATTTTGGACTGATATCTAGCCCAAATTGATCAATGAGAAATCTATCAATGTTAAAAAAGATTGTTCTTTTATTTGATATATTATACATAGCCATAATAAAAAAAAATAATAATTTATTAGGTACTAAAAAATTATAAAAATAAATACATAAGGAAACTAAAGCTTAGTAAGAATTTATCGGGTTGAGTTTTGACCCATTTTTAGCCTATTTCAACCCAACCTATTGCAGCCCAAGTAACATTTAGGTGAGTCAATAACTCGCCCATTTATTAACTCAACTCATTTTGGTCCGCTCAAATTCAGTCCAATCTACCAATTTGCCACCCCTAGTGAAAACAAATGGTTGGTTGAAGGGGTTTGGTCTTCAGTTGTACACTTTTAAGTCATGACATAGGCATACATTTGTATATATACACTATAAATTATATATTAGACAATTATATCTAATACAATATAAAGTCAATCAAATGATATATATCTACTAATTCATGAATCTTTTTTTATAAAATATAAACTTATGAGTCAAATTTTATATTTTAAAAACATTGAAATCATTATTTGGAATTCCAAATCACACCTTTTGGATGATTTGGAATTTCAAACCATGACATGAGTTGAAGTTCAACTTATGTCTAAATTATATAAACAAATATGATTTGAAATTAAATTATGAAACCATAATTTGAAAATTCATGATCAAATGGCTACTAAGCAAACCCTCTTCTTCTTTTATTTTTGACAAATAACATTTCAATTGACAAGGTGGACTCTTTTTTTCTTCTGTATCACCTATAAGAAATTCCTATTAATTCTAGAGATTTTCGTATACAACCCCCAGCCAGTAGAGCATTCGTAAACATAACATATGTTAGTAAAGCATTGACCAAAAAATTAAGTACTAAGAACTATTCTACCCGCCTTGGCTTTCCAACCATTTACGGTGTGTTTGGTAGGAAAGAAAATACTTTTCGCCCGCCGGAAAACAAATGAGTTTTTTTTAGTATTTAATAACTAAGTAGAAAAATATTATTCCAAAAGCATTTATATGTAATCTAGAAAAATATTATGAAATGGCATAGAATAGAAAGTGAGGTTTTGGGGGTGGAGGGGGATGGTCAAGGGATGGGGTTTGAGGGCGTTGGAGGGGTGAGAAGGAGACAATGAACTTAAATCTCACTTATGAAAATGTTTTTCCTACCTCCATTAGGAAAGTCATTTTACTCGTTTCTAAGAAACTTATTTTCCTAAATAAAATATTTTTAAAAATATTTCGACCAAACAAATATGAAAAATTAAAAAATCTTTTCTGAAAAAAATCACCATAATCCGCACCCATAGCCTCGTTTAATAAACACGGTTACGTTGCACTTTCTAACTGCGATTATTGATGAAGAAGTTACACGATTTTCCATTCAAATGAGTTGGTCTTTAATTTTTGCCCTTCAAAATCGAATTTATGTTTAGCTGAGTATAAATTTTTTAAGAGCGCGATAAAATATTGTTATACTAAAATATAAATTTATGCTCGGCGAAAAAATAATTTGATATTGAGAGGAAAAAATTATATTGAAAGGCAAAAATTAAAGACCAACACAAAATAGGGGGAAAAGTGGAAATGACCCATTATTGACAACAAGAGATCACTTATTGGGCTTGTATCTTAGTGCGAGTGAAGTGCACTTTGGGCCATAGCGAAATGTAGGTGTGCAGCAGCTCAAAGTATAAACTATAAAGTGCAGCAGTGCCTCTTTTCACAACCCTAGTAGTAGGATCCAACATATTCAAGAGGTAAGACTTACTCGCCGCCCCTCAGCTCCTATTTCTTTTTATTTTCACTTGCATAGAAAGGGTAGAAAATTTGTACTTCTATTTGAATGATCCTAACTTATTATTTTCACTAATTATTATGAAAATTTGTGTTCCATAGTATTTTTGAATTATTTAATTTTTTTGAATATTTTTGAAGTCTAGAAAATTATGATTCTGAGATGATTTTACTGTTGTCATTTTATTTTGGTATGCATTAATAATATAAAATTTTGATTTGTAGTACAAGGTAATTGCAAAGTCTTGATAGACCCTCTAGCATTCGAATATTCCCTTGAAGCCTAAATAAGCAATGCAAATATAAATTAATAACTTGGGTTTGTGATAATTTGTAAAATGCATATGCTTGTGACAAGGTGAATAAATTAAAAAAAGTATGTGAATTTTTCTTACTAATATTATTGACAGAGGAAATTACATTGTATCTTATCATTTACATTACAAATGTTGGCAATGGAATTTTGTGATTTGAGGGCTATATTTTGAAAGTGTGTTTAAATAGGTGATGGCTCCAAAGCAGCCAAATACAGGGCTATCTGTTGGGCTAAACAAAGGCCATGTTGTGACCAAGAAGGAATTAGCTCCACGCCCTTCCGACAGAAAAGGGGTGAGTTGAATTCTTTCTTTTGCCTGTCTGTGTTGATTGCTAATGGTATCTGTTTGCCGGGTTGGGCTTATATTGTTTGGATTTGAATCTACGTGCACATTTTTGTAATTTTCATATTTTTTCGTGGAGTATATATAAGCAATTTTAGTAAATTGGGTTTTCTAACTAGTCATGAAAACTGTGAAACAGTAGATATTTTTGACAATAAGTCTTTGATAGGCGTCTTCATCCCTATATACGCATGGGGGTGTCAAATGGAGCGTTTCGTATAACCTATACCTGTTAGCTTTTATATGGCATATTGGGCCGTGTTGTACACAACTCCTGGGTTTTATAGCATCGGGTTCTATATTTATCTATACCCGTTAACTTTTGAGACTTCAGAAAAGCCTGATGCATATGATTTTGGTAGTCAGAAAATGTTGAAACTTGGGGTTTGGATACCAATATACAATTTACTTGATATGGGTGTTGAAATTTTGATTTTCTAGGAAGAGCACACATTGCGACATTATAACAGATGCATGTACATCTTGTACTAGAATGGGTCGATGGAGTGTCAGCAAAAAGATGCAATTAAAAATAAGAAACTACCATAGCCCTCTACAATAGCATAATTAGGCTATGGACGAGAAATTACAGTGGCCTTCTAATATGTAGAAACGAATTCATAACTCAGAATTAGTGTATACAATTAAGTAAATGTAATATACTATACTATACTCTATATAATGAGACATTTATTTTTACTGTGACTATACACATTTTTTTTTGAATATTTTTCCCTTTTGAGAGTAAAGTGGTGAATTCCTATATTCTGTAGATTGTCGGCTGTGTTGTTGAAGAGTGCCCTTCCTGTATTGTCTCTTACAAAGAAATGTTATTATCATGTGAATGATTAAATAATTTGTAGCAGGTTTCCTACATGAGGTTTCCTATTTCTGATTTGGATCTATGTGTACTATGCTTTCGCTAGCCAATTAAACATGTTTTACTTGCATCTTCTTAACACATCATAATATGTTCTTTCCATTATTTTTTTTTTAGAAAACAAGCAAAAGAGTCCACTTTGTGAGGAGCCTAATCAGAGAGGTTGCTGGATTTGCTCCATATGAGAAGAGGATTACTGAGCTTCTTAAAGTTGGAAAGGACAAGCGTGCCTTGAAAGTAGCCAAGAGGAAGTTGGGTACTCACAAGAGGGCAAAGAAGAAGAGAGAGGAGATGTCTAGTGTTCTCCGTAAGATGAGGTAATGTCAAGATTATTATTGCTTTTACTGATTCAGTATATAGAGGAAGTTATTCATTACATTATTTTCTTGCCGAAGAATGTTACAAGCCCTTGTCAGGTATCTAATGTTGCATTTTTTTCTTCTTTTGGACTTGTACAGGGCTACTGGAGGTGGTGAAAAGAAGAAGTGAAGCCTGTATCCTCCACAGTTGATGATTGAAGAATCCAGTTAGTTAATTCACTAGCTTTTACATTTGCAATGTATTTTTATTTTTGAGTAAGACGACTTGTGATCAAAAGACATCCTAGACATTTATGCAAATTGCGTGTTTCTCTGGTAGTACTCGTTCTAACTATCTGCTTTTGATCTATGAAATGATTTGGTGGATATATATGGCGTGATTCAGTCGCCTCTGTTGTTTTGTCCATGACTAAAGTACTGGATTTTGCAGTCAATTTGCGTTGGCCCTGTTATTCAAAGTATTATTGGGTTGGTTTTGTGATTCTTTATTATGATAGCTTAAAGTATGACAATCAAACTTTTCTTTTAATCTCCAGATCTAGATGATCCTTCATATATGATATCTTGGTGGTATATTTCTAGATTTTGAAACTGTTAATTAAAGGATAAGTAGCGTAATGTTGGATCTTTTGCCCAATGTTTTTGTTTGAAAGTTGTTCAACAGCATCAGATATTCAATTATATTATTGATCGTCACCTCTGCATCAAGTGATGCAAATATAAAGCATCTTATGATGTCTCTTGTCTGGGCTGAATATGCCACCTAGATTCTTTCAAGGTCCAAGTTTGAATAGTAAGGTGTATGGAAGGGAAAATGGGTCTCGGCATGATGGTCTGTTATGGAAGGGAAAATGGGACTCAGCATGATGGTCTGTTTCTTCTCTTCCAACGAGGATGAGGGTCGTTCTACTAGAGTTAATTAAGGCTGTCCATTGGGCTGGGACGGCCTGATCCTGGCCCGGCCTGGTTACTGCCCTGACCCGCAAAAAAAATTTGGGATGTACAATGTCGGTAGCGGGGTTCGACCTCGGGATGGGACTAGGGCTCGTCCCGATCCCCCAGTGACCCTCTTAATATTTATTTTAACCCTTAAATTAGTATATTTACACATTAATCCTATTTCTCAACTATAAATAACTCATTTTTTCTCACAAATCTTTCTACCATCTCTCTAATCTCTCTCTACAAGTCTAAATTGCACACTAAATATTATATTTTATTTGCTAATTTCTATCAAAGTTTAAAAATTGGGAGTGAAGTTGTCAACTAGCTTGTGGATCATTGAGCAAAGTTTCAATTTTCAACCTCGAATATACGTCGACGCTCCTTCTATTATTTAAATTATTATTGTTACTTAATTTTAATTATCATACTTAATTTCATTGACTTTAATTATTTATTTGCATAATTATAATGGAATGAAGTGAACGTTTTTCTGGTAGAGGTACTAGGGATAACAGGGGTAAGAGTAGGGGTGGCCAGTGGGCCGGGACGGCCCGACCCCGACCCGACCCCGTGCCGGTCCCGCGTAAAAAAAAATAATAATAACGGTGGCGGGACTTGAACTTGGGACGGGACAATGTCTCGTCCCGCCAGACCCGAGCCCGCCCCAGGCCCGCCTGACCCGAGCCCGTCCCGATCCCGACCCCGCCCGATTTTTCCCCCTTTGCAAATATAACCGTTGCACCAACGGCCATTTTAGGCCTCCCCCCTCTCCCAACCCCCATATCCCTTAATATTTATTTTTAACCCATAAGTTATTATATTTACACTTTAACCAAATTTTCCAACTATAAATAACTCATTTTCTCTTCATCTTTCTCACAAATCTTCCTACAATCTCTCTAATCTCTCAATATATCTCTCTACAAGTCTACATTGTTTGCTAAATATTCAATTTTATTTATTCATTTGGGAATTGGGATTGAAGTTGGCAACTAGCTTGAGAATCTTCCATCGAGCAAAGTTTCAATTTTCAATTGTTAAGAGAGATGTATTTAAATTCGCGCATGAATATCAACAATATTTACGTTTTTCATTATATCATTTTAATGGCAAAATATCTATCACGTCTGATATAGGTCGTAGTACTAACGGCCATGATTATTTAACTGTAACTTGTCATTGGATAGATTATAAATGGTCTATGCAAAAACGTATTTTAGCGTATAGATATATAGATGATAGGCACACTGGTACTTTTATTGCAGATAATATTTATCAAGTGTGCCATTATTACGGAATAACCGATAAAATTATGACTATTACATTAGATAACGCTTCTTCTAACAATTACACAATTACAATTTTAAAAAATAGTTTAACTCCATCTTTTTCAGATCATTTTCATATAAAATGCGCGTGCCATATATATAACTTAATTGTAAAGGATGATCTATCACTTTTTGAAGACATTCTTAGTAAAATACAATTTGCTATAAACTTTATTTTTAAAAGTAATAAAGTACAACGTAGAAAAGAATATAAAAAAACTTGTCACGATTGTGGACTACCTTATAGAAAAATTCCACAAGAAGTATCCACCAGGTGGAATTCTTTATACGAGCAACTACTTGTTGCTTATAACTATAGAATACCTATAACTTTATTTTTTAACTCTCATAATAAAAATCCAGCTGATATGATTTTAGATAGTGATTGAGTAAAATTTTTCGAACTTATTGTATTTTTAGAGAAAATTTTTCAAGCAACAAAAGAATTTTCCGGTATATATTATCCTACTATTTCAACTATGTTGTTTTATATAACTCTAATATTTTTATTACTTAGTGAATATATGGAAAAACCAACTTATAAAATGACTATTAAAAAAATGTTTGTCAAAATAAAAACATATTTTATTCCTATTCCCTCTATTTATATTATTGGTTCGTATTAAATCCTACTATTAAAATAGACGGTACTAAATCACTAATTGAAACTATTTACGATTGTATAGAAGTACTACCACCTCCAAGTCCCAAAAATCTAAATCACCCACCACCTATTGAACAAACTAAAGAAGAAGTGTTGTCTAGCGTAGAACACCAATGCAAAAATATATATAGATTTTATCAACAAGAAAATGCTAGTAACTTACCGGCTTCCATACCATCTTCTTCATCTTCAACACAACCTCACAAAAGACATCTTTGTTTCGCGGCTAGTATTGAAAGCCTCGAAATAGAATGTGCGGCCGTACCTCTACTACTAACCAAATTAACGAGTTGGATATTTTTGTTTTGCGGGGTTCGTACCGTATTAAGAAGTTATCAATGAAGATGGACATGAAGTCTTCTTTGAAATCTTTGGAGGGGAATGAGAAGACCTTTCCGACACTTTCATTGATGACTCGAGATATTTTGAACATTCAAGCGTCATCAAGCGCGTACGAAAGCGCTTTTTCTCTGTGAGCAGATATCAAATAGGAGATCATAGACACTCATTAGCTGGAGACAGCTTGGAAATTGCAGTATTATTCAGAGATTGGATACGAGCGGAGCGGAGAAGGTGCGGTCAATCGGAGATCAACGAAGAAGAAGATGAAAACTACAACGAAATCTTAACCGAAGGTAGTGGAAGCGACGTGGATCAATTTGACCAACAAATACCAATTCCAACCGAAGAACCACAGGAAATCATCAAGTAATTAGAACAGGTTTTTTTGAGAATGTAATTTTTTTAATTGAAATTTTATTATGTAATTTGCAACTTTTGGACAACACCACAAAGTTGCAATTTAGATTTTAGACAATTGTATTTGTATTACAAAAAAATCATATCTATTATTATAAGAGGCACAAAAACAGCCTTGGGATGTTTTTATTACACTATCTTATCTTGTTTATTGAGTTTTTTTATACATATGTTATTTTTTTTTAAAAAAAAATGAAAACCCGCCGGACCCCGCCCCGACCCCGCCCCGCCCCGACCCCGCCCCGATCCGATACCGACGGGATCGGGATCGGGACGGGACTGGAGCAAGTCCCGCCAGACCCGACCCCGACCCCTTCACCCGTCCCGCCCCGACCCCGATCCTGCCAGACCCGGCCCGCCAGACCCGAGCCCGGCCCACTAGCCAGGCCTTGGTAAGAGTGTATCTTCTAGTGATCCTAATTATGATGATTTCACTCATGTAGATGAAACTGATTTTTTATGTTAATATTAATATATCATTAGATCGTGAGTTATATTCTGCATCTGAAACAGACTTTAATTTAGAAAATAATTTAGAAGATAATTTAGATAACACATACACTAGTGCACCTCCACCTCGGGCTCAGACTGAGTCTCAGGCTGAAAATGAAACTGGAATGACTCATATTCCTCTAGTATGAGTCGATGACAAAAACAACGAAAATTAAAATCACCTGTATGAGATTTTTTTGAAAGGGACATTTCTAATCAACTAGCTATTTGTAAAATTTGTCGCGAAGTTTATAAATTTAAAACTGGAAAAGGTCCAGGTGGGACATGAAGTTTAATGAGACATGTAGAAAACTCTCACAAAGCAAGATATAATCAATACTTGGCTGAAAAAGCGGGTGTGCAAATGCCTTCTGAGTCGGGACAAGGTTCACATAGTGTCCCGATCAAGTACTTGAATTAACCCGATGATAGAGGAGTTATAGGTCCTAAATATGATAAACACAAGGAAAATTTAGCAAAATTAGTTGTTGTGGATGGTTTGCCCTTTTCATTTCCTTCCTCTCTTGGTTTTATTCATTATATTCGAGAAACATATAATCCTGTTTTTAACGGTTTTCCTATATCAACTATTAGAAGAAATGTTTTTAAATTTGCGTATGAATATTAACAATATTTACGTAATGCATTGTATCATTTAAGGGCAAAGAGACTATCACTTCTGACATATGCCGTAGTACTAATGGTAATGATTATTTAACTGTTACATGTCATTGGATAGTTAGATATATTGATGAAAGACACACTGGAGTTTTTATTTCAAAAAATATTATTGAAATTAGTGAATATTATGAAATTACTGATAAAATTATGACTATTACATTAGATAATGCTTCTTCTAATGATTATGATGTAAACATTTTTAAAACTCGATTTACTCCATCTTTTTTCCATATTTTTCATGTTAGATTTGCATGTCATATTTATAACTTAGTTGTAAAGGATGACCTAAAACTTTTTAAAAATATCCTTGATAAAGTATAATTTACTATCAACTTTATTTTTAAAGGTAATAAAATACAAAGACGCAAAGAGTATAAAAAAACTTGTCATGATTGTGGATTACCTTATAGGAAAATTTCAGAAGGAGTTGCGATTATGTGGAATTCTTTATATGAACAATTACTTGTTGCTCATGAGTATAAAAGACCTATAACTTTATTATTTAACGCACATAATCAAAATTCAACGGATATACTGGTAGATGATGATTGGGATAAATTTTCGAAACTTATTGTATTTTTAGAGAAATTTTTTCTAGCTACTAAGGAATTTTTTGTTATTTATCATCCTACTATTTCATCTATGTTATTTTATATAACTCCAATATTTTTGTTATTTAATGAATATATGAAAAACTCAACTTACGCTCCAGCTATTGCAAAAATGTTAGTAAAATTAAAAGTATATATATTTTTTCTATTCCCACTATTTATTTTATTGGTGATTTATTAAATCATACTATTATAGTAGACGGTTGTAATGCTCTTATTGAAACGATTTATGAATGCTTAGAGATACTTTCAACAGACCCAACTGAATAATTAACTTACGAACCAACTAAAGAAGAAGTTATGTCTAACATACAAACAGAATGTAAAAATATGTATATGTATTTCCAACAGCAAAGTGCTAATAATTAACCGACTTATGTACCATCTTCTTCTACTTCAATGCAATCTTATAAAAACACATGCGGTTTCTACTTTAAGTGTTCAAGGCCTTAGAAATAGAATGTATAGTGGTTCAAGTTTTTCACAAATTAGCAAGTTTGATGTTTGTGTTTTGCAGGGTGTTGTACCGTTTGAATCAATTGCCAATTAAAATGGACATGAAGACTTGCTGAAATACTGGAGAGAGAATGAGAAGACATTTCCGACACTATCAAAGATGGCCCGAGATGTGTTGAATATTCAAGCGTCATCAACAGCTTCTGAAAGCACTTTTTTCTGCTAGAATGTTTCAAATATGAGAGCACGTAACTCATTGGCGGGAGACAACTTGGAGATTGCAGTTTTATTCAGAGACTGGATTAGAGCAGAGCGTAGAAGGTGCGGTCAACCAGAGATCAACAAAGAAGACGACTACAACTACAACGAAATCTTATCCGAGGGAGCGGGAAGTGACGTCGAACAATACTCAAGAGATTGTGAGAAAATTAGAAAAAGTATAGTTGAATATGTAATTTTTTTAATGACAATTTTACTATGTGATTTGCAACTTTTGAACTACGAAACAAAGTTGCAATTTTGAAATTGTATTAAAAAATCATATTTCTATTAAATAATATAAGAGGCAATGCATTGAGATATTTTTTCACTATCTTGTTCAATTATTTAAGTGTTTAAATATTTTAAAAAAAAATTAAGTGTCTTGAAAAAAAAATTAATATCCCCCAAAATCCCCCTTCCCGACCTGTCCCCCAAATCTCGTCCCCTCTGCCGACGGGATGGGACCTCTTCCCGTCCTCCATATCCCGGCCCTCCATGTCCCGATCCCGACCCTCCATGTCCCGATCCCGACCCTCCATGTCCCGATCCCGACCCTCCATGTCCCGATCCCGACCCTCCATGTCCCGATCCCGACCCCCCACCCCGTCCCCCAAATCCCGTCTCATCCCATCCCATTGGTCATCCCTAGTGTTAACTCCTAATGTTTGTACAATTATTTTCAACGTAAACGTTAAATACTTATTTTTTCTGTAAAGAATGGATTTTGGGCCTAACTTAACCCCAAAAGTTAGCTTGTAGGGTGAGGATTGTCCAATTCCATATAAGGAGTCCATGCTCCCATTCCATATCCGATGTGAGACTCTTAATACTCCCCACACGCCCAGACCTTGTTAACTGGAGCGTGGATAATATAATTTGGGGGCCCAACAATCGGTGAACAAAGAATTGGAATGAGTTTGACTCTGATACCATGTAAAGAATGAATCTTGGGCTTAACTCAATCCAAAAACTAGCTTGTAGGGTGAGGATTGTCCAAGTACATATAAGGAATTCCTGTTTTCAACTTATATTTAAATATATGTTCAGACTTTATCATAACGAGAAAATTCATGTCTATCACTTCCCCTGCCTGCATTGATGGGATACAAAGAAGGGTGTCCATGTTGACTCTACGTGAAATGCTAGGAAAAAGGAAAGAGTAGCAAACCTTCAACTGTTCAATGTCATCGGTGGAATTGCTGCTGAGATATGTGCCTTAACATGGACATCTTCTTTGGAATGAGGCAAAATCCATTTGGTGTTGAGCAACATGTTGCTTTAATCTGTGTGTTTGTATGGAGAAAAATGTTTTCCACCAAAAATATATTCCGTGAAAATGTTTTGTTTGAGAAATTACTTTTTGGATCTAAACTTGGAGAATATACAGGGTAATATTCTAGTGTTTTTTCTTATTAAAGATCAGCTAAATTTGTTTTTATTCCAATTGCAACAAGATCAAGATGGTTTACCGAGGCTGACAATGGAGCTACAATCTTGGGTGGTAAAAGAAAGGGAATTGAGAACAATGTCGAACTTTTGCCCGTAGGTCAAGTAATTTTTCTCTTTTCCGTGGAAAGTATTTACTAAACACTGAAAAAAATGACTTCAGCGCTGGAAACATTCGTTTGCTTTGCTTTGATTGAGTTATCTAATTTTTACATTCATTTAACACAAAAGGACACTTCTACTTAACTTCTCTTAAATAACTAATTTTAGGCCTATGATTGTAATGCCTACCAGCTTATAGAGGGCAAAAATTTGCTCTAGTAAATGAACAATTGTTTTGGCCTAAAGTACAAGAATATGAACTTCTGCGATATTTTCTCAACTCCTTCCATGCAATATCCTGCAAATCGCTTTACTCCATCCTTGAGAGCTGCTCTACTATGTTGCATTGCTTGTTGGGGGCTGCCCATCTTCGAGATGGCATTAACCTTTAGCTCTGCCATTTCTGTGCCTGCTTTCGCATCCATTCCTTGAGTATAGAGATCAAAAAGAGTATCTTTTCCATTATTTTATGAATTGTCTCTTTCGATTTCCCTCTTACAGTGTCAGCCATATCCTTGAGCTTGTCCATCAAACTTTCAGCTCTATTCGCTGTCTCTTCAACTGACTGATTTCCAGCACTCAGCCATGTAACATCAGCATTCGGTTCTTCTTGTAGGTCATTGTCAACTACCACTTTGATGCCTTTCCTCTCCCAATGGTCTCTAGCCGCCTCCAGGTTTTTTGCTTGCTCTCTAGCTCTTTTAGCCTCATCTTCAGCCTAACCAAGGCCGTCTCAAACATTTTGAGAGTCCTGTTCTAATTCGTAAAAGTGGACCCTTAATATAAGTAAATATACGATTTCAATAATTAGAAATTATTTTAAATTATAAATAACAATCCAATACAACTTCAAGTTAATCAACCCCTACTTAAAAAGAGTTATTCTTCTAACACTTTTTGAAGCAAATTCATCAACCAAGTCCTCATATGGTATATTCTCCAAAATTTCATTCTCAATTGCTACCAATGCTAATCCGTAGGTTTGCTTTGGCGGTGTGTAAGCAAATTATCACCTACTAGAAAGTGTCTAGGCCTAATAGGTTTGATTTGAAATTTGAATTTGGGCCCCCACATGAGCGCGTCACTGGAACTGAATCACTTTACTTAGATTGGGCTAAGACCTGCGAATTATGAGTCTTTACAGTAAATTCTAACTAATACTACTTAATAAAAAATAAAAAAAGGAGCCCCTAAAATTTTTCGTTTTTCGGAAGCCCTGTGCGGTAGCACAGCTCGCACGGGTCCAAAAACAGCCCTGAGCCTAACCTCTGGGTGCAAGATTAAAACAAAAAGAGCTAAAGGTGAATTGCAACCGAAAAAGGTGGAAAAACTTTTAGCAATATTATTGTAACTGTTGAACCAAATGAAGGATGACTAGATAAATGTTTCAACTTTCAACATGTAAACAAGCAATTGCAATGTCAGTTGCTTTATTATAGCCGAGGCCGCTCTGCCTATAGTCAGCTATGCTTTAACAAATGCGACCGTCATATAATATATAGGAATAGGACACAAGGGATGAAGCCTGAATTGGGACCAAGAACCTATCAATTGACTTTCTGTTTAATTCCAGTGAATTTCATCAATTGAAGATGAAAGCAAATGCATACTGTTTCGGCAATCATAATATAACTAATTGTTTGGTTCACTATTCACTAATATAAACATTATCTGCCCACCTAAACTTGCAAAGTTTATGATGATAAAAGATGAACGAGCAATAGACACAAAGTAAAAACTTGATAAGAGAACTCTGTAAACAAATCTTTTTTTTTTTGTTCTTGCTCATGTGTTATTCTAAATCTCAAATTAAGGGCAGCATGGTACATTTCATCTAGAACATGTTCCCAAAGAGGTTGCTTATTAATTTTCCATAGAATGAATCCTGATTGCCTTGCCTCACGTGTAATATTCTGGAGAGAATCGGGAATATCATTAGATGTAATCTTATTATGTGATCGCATGGTTACCTTATTTTTTCTTCTCATTTTGTCTTTACTTATTATCTAATAATTATATTTTACTTTTTTGATAGCTCTACACCGTAGCCTATTTTTCTTGTAGATTTATCCTTCAAACTGTTGATGTTTAACATTATGTAACGATGGAAAATGATACAATGTAACCAAACATTGTATTCATTAAAAAGTACAATACAATATCATATAATACGATACATTATAAAATAATATGTAACAATCATCCAAACAAAGTGTAAGGCACAGAGTATTACGGCATTAAGATCGCCAAAGTAAGAAGAAATGACATAAACAACGAGTTTGATGACAACATTAATTAAAGAAGAACCTAGATGCCAACAACGCATCAAGGGTCCATAGCTCAGTGGTTGAGCATTTGACGACAGATCATGAGGTCACTGCTTCGAGCCGGTTGGGCCCTTCAAATTTTGTCTTTTTTTCTTTCTCTTTTGGGCACTAACCGTTGAGTGGAATTCGCGATTGAAGTACATGAATTATTATTCTAATAATAGATTAAACTTCAATGCAACAAAATTAGATGTAGAGCTTGTTGGAAATTTGCCTTTGGCGGGGAGATGCGTCCACCCATATTTGATGAATTAAACACTAGTGTTCCGCATGTTGGAGGTGTTGTCTCTTCACACATGCATAATCTACTAAGTGAGTAGATGACTGTAGGGCCAAGAATCGTCAAATTTCGTTGAGATATGAAAGAGATATTGGTCCACGAAGTAAGGTGTTTGAGGCATGAAAATATGGTGTGGGACAAATCTACCACATCGGTGGGAAAAGAAAGAATTGCTCTCTTTATAAGTCTCTAAAGTGGTAAAGGGTTTGGGACCCCAAGAGTATCCCATGTGTTTAAAGGAGAGAGGACCTAGATGTGCTTGGGTTCAAGGCTAAGCCCACACGCGCGCCGCCGTCGCCCGCCCGTCCCGTCCGGTCGCGGGCTGTGGGCTATGGGTTGTGGAAACTTTCTGATATTATCTTTTTGGACCCCAAATTGCTTAATATTTACAGTTTGGTCCCTAGAGTTTCTGAAAAGTTGATTTTGGGAGTGACGGAAGGCAGAAACTTTCTGCCGACCGTTGAACTATTTTTTGGAGCATTAACCAACCATTACTTGGATGATTAACTCCTCCATAATCACCCTCCTTCAATGACCATAATCAGCCCTCCTTCAAGGCCATGAACAACCTCATTTATGGCATTAAACCTGCTATTACAACCCGTCCTAAATGGCCATTACAGCCATGTTTTGGGCAGTTGAACAGCCCTCCTCCATGCTATATATTGAGCTGTTTTGGTTCAATTGTGGATAATCAATACGTGATAGAATATAAGCACAAACAATGACGAAAAAGATAGCAAAACAGTGAGGAAAAACACACGAAAATACCCAAAAACAGTGACGAAATACAGTGTGATATACACGAGATATACACAACAGAGACACACTATATAAACAGAGACAAAACAGAAGAGTAAACAGAAACTCTTCCTTCCTTTTCCATATCTTCAGCAAGTCGATTCATATTTGTTTTCTTCGTCAGGCTCAACCTATTGGCTTTGTAACGTTGAGATTAAAGTGTTGTTTTATCTTGGGAGACTATTGCCCGCTAACGTAAAAACATATATACGGGGCCATCTTGTCTTAAGGACAGAGTGCAATCACTCGACTCAACACACAACGTTGTAACCATCCAGATTTAGTTGTTTCTTGATTTCAGGTTATCAAGATTCAAGACACAACAAGCTTGCGGCAGTTTTGAAGACTGACCATTTATTATTCTTTCGAACACTTGTAATGTTTATTTACTTCCCGTACTGCTTTATAAAGTAATAAGAAATGACATAAACAACGAGTTTGATGACAACATTAATTAAAGAAGAACCTAGATGCCAACAACGCATCAAGGGTCCATAGCTCAGTGGTTGAGCATTTGACGACATATCATGAGGTCACTGCTTCGAGCCGGTTGGGCCCTTCTAATTTGTCTTTTTTTCTTTCTCTTTTGGGCACTAACTAGGGATGGCAACGGATCGGATTTGGACCGGATCCTACTAGATCCAAATCCAGATCCATTTTTTATACCTGAATTCAGATCTGGATCCAGATCCATCGGGTCCATAAAAATCAGATCCAAATCCGAATCCATCGGATCCACCGGTCCACGGATCGGATCTGGATCTACATGTAATTTTTTTTGGCTTGAATAATATTATCACATGTTGAAACTTTTATGACAAAATGAAACGCAATCTGATTGAAAAAGAATGATTGAGTTCATTCAATCAACCTACACAAACATGACACCATTCTTCCAAAATACTAAACAAAATTTTAGCATCACAAGAAAATAAAGACGATTGATTTCATTAGTGATGCAAACAGGTTGCAACTTTGAGATAATTTTTGGAGGCTTTACTGATGCTCCACTTGTAGTTTTACTGATTGACTTCATTAAACAACATAAAACAATGTCAGTCATATATCAAAAGTTCCAGTTTTTTTTGCTGATCAAACAAATGAGAGACATATACTTAAAGCTTACCGCTAGCAGATTCAAGAAAGGAAAATTTAAAGAAGAGTAATAATTTTTTCTTTTTATAGAAATGAAAATATGAAAAATTACAGAGAGCATATAGGTAAAAGAAATGAAACGTCAAAGACAAATTACATGGTTGTGTGACTTGTGCCTTATCCTGGTTCAACCATTTACCCAATACATAAATTATGAAAAAAATTTAAGAAAATACTTATAAAATTACATTCTAGGTTATGAATATATTTAATAAAATCGGATCCGCGGATCGGATCTGGACCGGATACGGATCTCAAATACAAGATCCATATCCAGATCCGATCCGTCAAAAACGGATCCGGGTCCGATCCGGATCCGTCGGGTCCAAATTTTGAAGATTCATGTCTTATAAAACGGATCTGGATCCACCGGGTCCAAGATCTGTTGCCATCTCTAGCACTAACCCTTGAGTGGAATTCGCGATTGAAGTACATGAATTATTATTCTAATAATAGATTAAACTTCAATGCAACTAAATTAGATGTAGAACTTTCAATTGGATTTCGGAAAGAGAAAAAAGAAGAAGATTAAATAAAGATTTCGATTTGAATGATTGAGTTTAAACTTACTATTAATGAGTTGAATTGATAGATCAATTGTACCAAAATTTAAATTAATACATCATTCCCATTTATATACTCAATATATATGGTTCAAGCATTACATAAAAATAGTTAAGATAAATCTAACATTAATTTAAATGATGTTTGGGTTAGCTTAAAATAAGGTCAAACTTACTTATTTTGATGTTTGATATACTCCAAAAGTGGTTTGACAACTCAAATTTTAATTTTTAATTAAACTAATAACTATGATAGTTTTCTTGAACTAGTTATATTTATAATTTGTGAACATATTAATTTGTAATTAAGCTCAAGGACTCTTAGCTAGCATTTTGATATAGATGTGGTTGAAACCTGCAAAAAGAAAGTTTTTGAAGAAGAGATGAAAAATAGTTTTTGGAAGTTGAAACTATGGAGATGCATTTTATTTAAAAAGAAGTTGACGTATTGTGAGTAGAAAACTCCAAAAACTTGAACAATTAGTCTAAACCAGTTTTTGAGACTTCAAAAATTCATCTTAAAAACTGCCCAAAAACTGGTCACTTTTATAACCAAACAATATTTCAAAATATTTTTTTAAAAGAGTGAAAAATAATTTGAAGAGAAATTATAATAATTTCTTATATTTTAATTTTGGATCATTGCAATAATTGGGCAATGAAATAATTTTGAGTATTTTTTCCTTATGTGGGTAATTGGATATCTAATTTATTGTCTCATTTATATCCTAACAACTAATATGAATCCACATTATTATTCCTTTGTTTATCTATTAGTGATAAATAGATCTATTAGTGATATTTTTGCTGGGTATGTTGTTGTTATCTATTAGTGATATTTTTACGCTTCACGCGGTGATTAAAGTAAATTAAAATATTATTAAATAATAATTATTAATTTTTTTAGTTAAAAATATCAATATTGACTTATCGATCAAATATATATTTTTTCTATTCTTTAATTATAATAATATTACTATTTTAATTATATTTTCAAGGTTGATACCACATGGAAAAAAAAATTCAGTTCAACAAATTTAATATCAACCAAATGATCCTCCTTAGTTTAAATCATATTCACATCGCCTTCTTAAAAATTTGATCTACATTTTTTTTCTTATTATTTTTCTTGATTATCTACTCTTCTATTTATTATATTTTTTCTGTAATGTTTTTCATTTTAATTATTTTCTTATGCAATCCTATCCTTTTTTATACTTATTCTAACATTATTTTCGGCTCCCCTTACCAACTCTCTTTTTCATTTCTTTACTTTTTTATTCAATTCCTCTTAAAATCAGTAATTATTGTTATGCTTTTTTTAAATAATCAAATTAATTTTGCTTTCTCCTTCTACTAATTCATTACACGAAATGCCAAAATTATTTTTTTCCTTAACTAAATTTTGCAATTTTTTTCATGATTTACGTGTCATATTAAATACTTCCTTTGTCTCAATTTATGTGATATAGTTTGACTTGACACAGAGTTTAAAAAAAATGAAGACTTTTGAAACTTATGGTCTAAAATAAGTCATAGATATTTATGTGGCTGTAAATCATTTCATTAAGGATAAAAGGGGAAATCTAAGGTTAAAGTATTTCTAAATATAGAAATGTATCTTTCTTTTTGGAACAGACTAAAAAGGAAAGTGTATCTTATAAATTGGGACATAGTGTGTATCTAAAAATAACTTCATAAATAATTTTGCTTATAATTGATTATCTTCCTCTTCTATCTCCCACTTTTTTATGTTAAATTTTCTCTTAATTAAAATTTTCATATATTTTTATAATTTATGTGTATATTAAACATTCAAAATAACTTCATATATAATTTTGGTTATAACTGATTATGTTCCTCTTCTATCTTACACATTCTTTAGTACATAAGGATCACATGCCGATAACGTGCATCAACAAACGTCTTCCAGTGTCTCGCAAATTATTGATAAGAAATTTTAATAATGATCTTGCTCTTAACATGTTTTACACAAAGTAACATTATAAATTTTTAGAGAGCTCAGAACGTCAAAATTCTATCATCCTCCTTGTCCAATCATTTTGAAATACTTGTTGCAGTTCAAGTAGCACAAGTTATAACTTTAGATTTAATTGTTTTTTTCATCCAAATATTATACTCTATCTATTTTTAAAGGATTCTTGATCTAACCATTATCTTAAGTTATGCATATATAAATCTTCTTTAAAACATAATTTAATTAATTAAATATTTACCAAAGTATATCATAAGTTATAAATCGTATTGCATATTTTTCTTTTTTTCATGTATATACACTTCATAAATTGTCATCCTTTTTTGAGTAATCGAATCAATTCTCCTTCACTTTTTACTAATCTTATGAAATAATCTAAAAAGTATTTAATTAATTTCTCTTACCATTGCTCATGTCTTAATATTCCTTGTCATATTTTAAACTAAGAAAAAATATATTTATTTATATCCCTTGCCATGTTTTAAATCAAGATAAAAAAATTCGATGCCAACACTAAAAATTCATTCCTCGATAAATGAAGAATCAAGGTCTAGAGAAGAACATCAATTCTTCTATTGGGGAAGAAAGTGAATAGAGAGAGACAACCAATTTTACTAAATCATTTTTATTGTAGCTTAATATTTCTGCATTTTCAAGTAGTAAAATCGAAGAGTTCAAACCTAATAGACAGTAGTATAGATCTACGAAAATCTGAAAAACTTGATGACTTTTATCAACAACAAAACATGAAAATCTTGAAGACTACAATTTTACGTAAATAAACAACTTTCATATAAATTAAACTGTATTTTAAAAATTACAATTTAATTTTACATTCATATATACTATCATTAGGCTTATTAAACGTTGATTCACATGATTACGAAAGAATATATACGTACTTCCTTGAGCAGCATGCACATATAGATGGCTTCTTTTGTCTGCTTCAACTTTCAAAAGCATACTGGCTTGGAAACACAATAAGTTAATCTCATCAATAAAGAAAAAAACAAAATAATAAAATTAACTAAACATGTGAATAATTTAGAGAATGTTACATGACATAATTAAATTCCTAACAAATAAAAAGAGAAGGTAAGAGAAAAAATAAAATCATTCTCTAAAGAATTCCTCCATTCACATTAAACATCCAAGCAAATATCCTCTAACGATGGTGGCTATTGCACTACAAAAATTAGAGTATAACCAAGATGACTCAAAATAAATTTGTATAAATGAAAATTGGTATGACTTTAAGGTGTCATAAATTTGTATACTAAATAATTGAGGGTTGTGAACATGAAAGGTTTGGGGGTTATGAATGTTACTAATATTAATTAAGAGTAGAATTTATGAAAAATAAAGAGGTATAAGTTATGAAAATTGAAAGTATATTTATGTCCTAGAGACAATTTGTATTAGGACAAATGTACTTTATACACATTCGTATTATTATTAATGGAGATTAATATTTTGGCATTTGCAATTATTGAATTATTAACTGTTTGTTTATAATATTCTATAATATGCATCTCTGGAGGTTACACTGTTATTAATAATGTGAGTTATTAATATTATAACGTAACTCTTAAAATAGCCTCGACTAATGATCATCGAGAATGGGATATCGATGATATGTGATAAGTCGACATATGGTTTGCATTACATCCTTAGAGGATGTAGTATGTCTCACCTGCTACGAGTAATGACTACTCGTGATGGACACATGGATACTTTGGAAGTATTGGTATACCATGCTGATATACTGTTTATTATACTTGTCTAAAGTATGATCAGCGTGTGGGAGATAGAAGTCCTTAGACTTGAGGTCAATACACATCTTGTCTACAAAGGAATATACTTTGATCCTGTCTTAATCTCAAATGCCTTATAGGTTGAGATACAGCTTGTATTGGGTACATTACGATGTGGATTAAAGGTGGTAGTTGAGCCAAGATTAGGATTCATTCCTCGAATGTATATTCGAGAGAACACTCAGAATCTCAGTGATATTAGCTTGACTAAGTCGTTGGCCAACGCAATAGACATATTTAGAATATGGTCTAGTTGTCAACTAATATAGATGAGATACAATGATTAAGCCATTTTGATAGACACTTGACAAATCCTAAGCTTGATCGGGTGTGTCGTGAATGAAAGGATTTTATCTTACCACATAGAGGTTAAGTTTACTGGATTCGTGTAAACGTACTTCACATATTGAGTTCGTCTTGCGGCGCCGTCTAGGAGTTCCGCGTAGACCTTAATTTGATTAATGTCGATATGTGAAGGCCTGTAGGGTCACACTATGTCGATTGCCTTTTCGATCTAAGGATGTATTGAGAGGGTATTAAATATTCGATTTAGAATCGAGATATTTAAATGAATAATGATTGTTTTAATTAAGTCAAAATTGGATTTTGGATTTAATTAAGAATGTGCAGAAAATAAATCGAGACGGTGTAGGGCCACGTCGAGCGCCGCGACTCCCACACCATAGGGCCGCAACGCTAATGACCTAATTTGTCTCGATTTATGGGCCAGGCCCAAGGACAAACCCTAATCCGGTTTGACCTAATTTTTCACCTATAAATACAGACATTCATTTCATTATTCAACACACTAATTTCATATTATTATTCTAAGTCTTAGAGACTTAGAATCAAAACACTCTCTCGAACCTCTGCCGAATTTCCTAGCTTTCCGAAAGAGAAATACATTGAAGCTTGGAGCTTGCAATCGAAAGGGCTTTCGCGTACGAACCCACAGTTGATAAAGACTCCAGATAATACAACCTGTAAGTGTTCATGTTTCATGTTACATGTCTTTTATTGTCATATAACCATACCAGAAGTAATTGTTGGGGTAAGTAAAAACAAAATTTTAAACTTCCGTTGTGCCTTACTTATGTGTTTTAAACCCAACAAAACCATTCAAAAATGACTTTTTAAAATTAAAAAATTGAGAAAAATGAATGAAAACTTCAAAAGATTGAGAAAAAAAAGATAAATAACCATACTTTTTGATGTTTTCTTTCAAATTTAAACCATTACAACAAGCCATCATTTTATTGAAGCAGCGCAACACTATTTCGATATCATTATATCAACTTATCAAATTCTTAAGTCAGGTTTTATTAATCTAATTTTGTTTTATATTTTTCCATTGGAAATTTGTCATTGTTGATATTCTTACATCATAAGTATATATTCTTGTTTTAGTTATTATTAGATTTATCCAATTTGAATATATCAACTAGAAAATATGAATCAAATTTTGACGATCTTTCATATTAAAAAAAATAAGGGCTCTCTAAAGTTTAATTTTAGGCCCCCAATCTTATTGAGATGACTATTTCTTCATTGCGTCTGATCTCTAATTTTAAGTTTCTAAAGGAAGTGGAACGTGAATTTATAAAGCTCGTCTTGAGGCTCTGAAAAATGCACTTGGTATAAAGACAATAAAACAGAATAACACATTTTGAAATGTAATAAGAGTAACCTAAACCAGGGTAAAATTCACTATGCATCTTTCTTCTGAAAAAGGTATGCAACAACAATAACATACCCAGTCAAATCTCATAATATGGGGTCTGGAGAGGTAGAGTGTACACAGACCTCCTCTACCTTGGTAGGTAGAACGATTATTTTCGAGAGATCCTCGGCTCAAGACAAAGCACAAGCCCAAGCAAAGTAAGACACACAAAATGCGTTAGTCATGACAGCGAATTCTGAAAAAGAAAGAATCAAAAGGAAGCAATAGCTAATGCAAGTAAATAAGACATACAAAATACACATAGCAACATAAATCAAACGACAAGGGACTATAAGGCAATATTGTGCCTACTAGTATGATAGGCTAAGCGAGCTTGCAATAATAATACTACAACTAGTAGTTTGTAAGCGTAGGTAAGACTACGCTGGACTACCTACTATCCTTCTACCCTAATACGTGTCCTCCATAATCCCCTATCTAAGGTCATGTCCTCAATGAGTTGCACCTGTGCCATATCCCGTCTAATCACCTCTCCTCAATACTTCCTCGGCCTACCTCTACTCCTCATGTACCCATCCATAGCCAACCTTGCACACCTCCGCACTGGGGAATTTATTTCTCTCCTCTACACGTGCCTGAACCATCTCAGCCTAGATTCTCACATCTTATCCTCCACCGAGGTCACTCCCACTCTGTCCCTGATATCATCATTTCTAATTCTATCCCTCCTTGTATGCCCACACATCCATCTTAACATCCTCATCTCCGCAACTTTCATCTTCTGAAAAAGGTATACAAAAAGAAATTGGTTTCACTACTGACAATTGAAATGAATGAGAGCACAATTTAATATTTCATTTAGGGAAAACATAAAAGAATATCCAAAAATGATCACTTTATAGTATTAGCTAAAATAGTTACTGTGGGTTACAACAATTGTAGGGAACGGAAAATAAGTAAATATTACAATTGCTAGAAAGGATAAACTAAAGATTACAACAAAACTAGAAATCAAGAACGAAACAAACTCCTTGAGTGATTTGCTGAGTCGAGTGATGACACTCTGTCTCTAAGACAAGATTGCCCCGTATTCTCCTTTTACGTTTTCGGGCAATAGTCTCCCAAGATACAACAACTTAATAAATGAGCAAAGGAAACTCAAGTGTTACTCTTGAAGAACTTTGCGTATTGTAAACTTGCTAGAGAGGAAGAAGATGAATTCAGAAATTCTGTAGTATTTTCTAAGTGTAGTCCTTAACAATTGAGCCAAATGCCTCAATTTATAGTGTAAGGAGATGACCCCTCAACTAGCCAACTAATGGCCTTCAATAGCCAATGTAATGACACTTATTGAGGGGTTACATTTAGCCAAAATAATGGCTGAATTCATGTGCCAAGTAATGGAGATTCAATGCTCCAAAACCAGCCCAAAGGTCAGAACTTTCCATCTTCCCGTCGTAGCATTTTGCCTCCGAAGTGCCGCGACTCCAGTGGCTGAAGACCCAATTAGCGCCGTTGTGCTCCATAGGAGGCGCCACGGCGCTCCGGCGCCTCGGCTCTGACGGGGCTGCGTCGCGGCCCTTCGCGGCTCCGCGGCAATTTTTGACTCGTTTCATCTTACACTTCGTACAGTTTTTCCTTCGTTTACCACCGTGGAATACTTCGTCATTTGTCCAATCACCGTCCATCATTCTATGTCTCAAACGTATTACATACGTACCAATCTCTCTTTCACTAATGAAATTTGCGATACTTGGCACTACGTGTGCACGTGTGTGAAAATGACGTTTCCGATGTGCGGGGCCCCAATTATTTGAGTCATAAATAATGGGATATACTTAATTCCACATTAGTAAATTTCCAACAATCCCCTCTTGAAAGAGATTTTGGCGTACTCACATGGTGCCTTTTCCAGCAATCTTTCAGCGGACCGATGTTGCATCTGGATAGGTAGCTTCCGCTTTGAACCTTCCATAGTTGAATACCATCGGACTTACTTAATGCGCGGTGAATGTGATGTCTTAAACCGTCAGTGTTTAGTGTAAGCCAAGTCAACGGTACCAACACAACAACTTCCCTTACTCTGTTCTTCGTAATGTTTTGTCCATTGTGGCTGTGGATACTTCTTGGATTCTTAAGTGCGTTCATTTGAGGCGGCTTGTCCTCGCACTTAAATAGGTGGTCTCCTACAAGGTATCATGCTATACCCCACTTTACAAGTGTTAGGAACCATTAAAAGTTTTCCCAATCCTAACCTCAACTGGTGAGGATCATTAAAGGTTTTGGAAACTTAACCTTTACCCACAATGTAGATAACACTTATAGTCTATCGTGGGAACGACTTTGGATTTGGTGTTTCTTTACAGAAATCACTATCCGAAGTGTTCATGCTTCCACCGAAGTGCTCAACTAAACCTTTACAGCTTAGTTTTCCTATTGAACCTAATTCCTGGGATCTCCAGTCAGTAAGGTTGGGTTACCACCGTATTGATCCTTATACCTTGAGTTTTAAGCCCATTCCCCTAGATAGGCAGAACATCTGATCTTTGGGTAAGCCCTTTGTCAGTGGGTCTGCTATGTTATCCTTTGATTTTATGTAATCAATGGATATGATACCCGTGGTGATCAGCTGCCTGACGGTCTTATGTCTCCGTCGAATATGACGAGACTTGCCGTTATATATAGAACTCCGTGCCCTTCCTAGAGCCGACTGACTGTCGCAGTGGATCATTACAGAAGGTACGGGTTTGTCCCAACAACGGACATCCTCTAAGAAGTCGTGAAGCCACTCAACTTCTTCTCCTGCTTTGTCTAAAGCGATAAACTATGATTCCATCATGGATCGGGTGATGCAAGTTTGCTTAGAGGATTTCCAAGACACAACCCCACCACCAATTGTAAATACATACCCACTGGTGGACTTGGTGTTCTCTATATCAGATGTTCAGTTTGCATCACTGTACCCCTCTAGTATAACTGAATATCTCAAATAATGCAACCTGTAAGTTAGCGTGTATTTCAGGTATCGTAGTACCCGATTCAACACCTTCCAATGATCATTACTTGGATTATAGGTAAACATAGCCAACTTGTTGACTACATAAGCAATATCAGGTCGGGTGCATTTTGTTATGTACATCAAACTACCAATCACCTGTGCATATTGCTCCTGGCAACGGGTGCACCACAATTTTTATCAAGCTTTTGATTTCTATCCAGTGGTGACTTCGTAGGGGAACTGTTAAATATCTCGAACTTTCTCAACACATCCTCGATGTAGTGAGACTGAGATAAGACCAGTCTGTCAAACGTCTTAGAGATCTTTATCCCTAAGATGACATCTGTGATACCTATATCCTTCATGTCGAAGCATTGTTTCAACATGTTCTTAGTCTCTAGAATCAAGCTAGGACTGCTTCCTGTGATCAACATGTCATCTACGTACATGCATATCATGACGAACGAGTCAGAGTTACCTTTCATGTAGACACATTTGTCATACTCATTAATGGAGAAACCCTTCGATAGTAGAGTACTATCAATTTTTTCGTGCCATTGCTTCGGGCTTGTTTCAGCCCGTACAGAGATTTGACAAACCGACAGACTTTCTTCTCTTGTCCTGGAACCACATACCCCTCGAGTTGTTCCATATAAATTTCTTCTTCTAAATCACTATTTAGGAAGGCTGTCTTGACATCCATTTGATGTATCTCAAGGTCATGCAACGCTGCGATCGCAATGGATACTCCTATAGACGTCATCCTAGACACCGGGGAGTACGTGTCAAAATAGTCAAGGCCTTCTTTCTGCCGATAGCCTTTGACTACCAACCTGGCCTTGTACTTATCTATAGACCCATTTGCTTTATACTTCCGTTTGAGTATCCATTTACAACCCAACGGTTTATTTCCCGGAGGAAGATCAACCAACTCCCAAGTATGGTTATGCATGATGAAGTCTATTTCACTCTTAATAGCTTCTTTCCAGAGGGGTGCCTCTGGAGTTGACAATGCTTCAGCACTTGTCATTGGTTCGTCATCAACCATATAAGCTACAAAGTCAAGACCGAAGGATTTATCCTTCCTGGCCCTTTTACTTCGCCTTGGTTCCATCTCTAAAGTCTCCAAGTTTTGAGAATCTGGAACACTAGATTCCAGATATTCATCCATTTCGAAGTCCACTAGATCTGAACCATCTAGATCCGGGCCGTCAATGACTCCCGGTTCCTGAGAGCTTTGTTCATAACTTCATTTGCGAGAGGTTATGTCTTTTTCCTTTCTAGGAAAAATATCTTCAAAGAATTGAGCATTCCTTGATTCCATGATTGTACCCCGTGGATATCTGGAATATCTGACTTATGCACTAAGAAGCGATAAGTACTACTGTTATTTGCATATCCGATGAAAATGCAATCTACAGTCTTAGGCCCAATCTTGACCTGCTTTGGCTTGGGTACTTCGACCTTTGCCAAACAACCCCACACCTTTAAATATTTATAGGTGGATTTCTTTCCCTTCCATGATTCATATGGAGTTTTGTCCTTACCCTTATGTGGGACTCTGTTAAGAATCGTATTAGCGATAAGGATGGTTTCTCCCCACATATTTTAGGGAAGACCGAAATTGATGAGCAAGGCATTCATCATTTCCTTTAATGTGAGGTTCTTACGTTCCGCCACGCCTTTCGACTGAGGTGAGTATAGAGCCGTCGTTTGATGAACACTGCCCGATTAGGCACAATATTTCTCAAATGGCGCTACATATTCTCCCCATCTATCGCTATGAATGGATTTGATCCACATGCTTAGTTGGTTTTCAACTTCTGCTTTGTAACGTCGGAATGCTTCAAAGGCTTCATCTTTACTTTTCAACAAGTAAAGGTAACAATACCTTGTGCTATCATCAATGAATATCACAAAGTACTTGTTCCATCCCCTAGTTTGTGCAAACTTCAAATCACATATATCTGTGTGAATGAGTTCTAGAGGAGCGATATTCCTTTCGACGGATCGAAAAGGAAGCTTTGTGAGTTTTGCCTCTACGCACACCTCACACTTATGTTGAGGGTTTACGTCGATAGACGGCAACAACTCCAACTTAACCAACCTTTGGATGGACTTGTAGTTAACATGTCCTAATCTATGATGCCATAAATTAGAGGACTCAAGCAAGTAAGAAGAAGCTTCAATATTATTTCTTGCACGTATTATAGACATGACGTTAACTTTGAAGAGGCCTTCACAGATGAAGCCCCTTCCCACAAACGTTCCATTCTTGGTGATTACAAATTTATTGGACTCAAACACTAGCCTAAAACCAGCATTAACCAATAAATGACCTGAAATTAAATTTCTTCTAATCTCAACGACATGCATCACCTCCTTCAGAGTGAGCTCATTTTCAGAAGTCATCTTCAGAACTACCTTTCCTACCCCAGCACGTCAGAGGAAGCGTTGTTACCCATGAACAACTTCTTGTTTCTAACTGGTGTATAAGTGGATAAGACATCTCTATTGGAATAGATGTGTCTCGTAGCACTTGTGTCCATCCACCATTGCATAAGATTCTCAACAAGGTTTGCTTCAAGCACCAGCGCTGAGAACTCCTCAATCATATCGTCCATAAGCCTGTCTTTGACGACGTTAACATGTGCCTTGCCCTTAGCCTTGGCCTTCTCTTGTTGCTCAATCTTGAGCTTGCGGCAGTCCTTGATCATGTGACCAGATTTCCCATAGTGGTGACAGTTTCCTTTGAACTTCTCCGCTGCTTAGGTCTTGCCGTCTTTCTGGAACTTGCGCTTCTTGCTTGGGTTCCCTTTGGCCTCTGCCAGATTTGCCTTTGCCTCAACAAGTTGAAATGTATTGTATATCGTGTGATCTTGACTAAAGAAAAAGAAAATTGAAAACCGATTTGGGGAAAAATACAAATTGATTGGGACGCAATACCACAACTACTTTGTATTTTCATATGACTTTGTATTTTCATATGTTAAGATTCCTTTTAAATTTTTCTTCTTCTACTGCAATTCTCTTTCTTTTTTCCTTCTTTGGTAAGCAAAAAAGTATATTTTTTCTATGAGGTAAAGCTTTATTGTATATAAAAATTATTCGAGAGACCAATCAAACAAACTGCTACTCTTTCCTTTCTAACAACTCTCAAAAATTCATGTACTGGTCCAAAACATCATTGGATATTATTTTGCATATTTTGATAAGCAAAATAATATTAATTCATGTTTGTAGTACCTCAGGGTTACTGTCAAAGCCTCAAAGGTACCATTAGAATACAGTCCTTCAAACATGTAACCGGTCCGTGAATTTCAGTGCTTCTTCTAAATCCATCTATAATTTCATGTTACCCGAAAGGTATAAATTTCGTAAATTTTTTAGAACTCCATCCTCAAAAGCACCTTAAATTTGTTTCTCTCCAAACGGTCCATAATATATGACATGAATTGTCTTCCTATAACTATTTGGATTTTACCTTTGTACAGTCGCCCTATTTAAGCTTGTTTCTGGAAGTGGTATTGCGTCGCACATTTAATGTATTCATGATAACCACCATTTAAAGTTTCACCAATTTACAACTAATTCCTCTTTACATTATGCTTCAGTAATATTAATAGAACGACTAATAATATAAACATGTAATTAATAATCAACTACCGTTTTTATCTTATTTTATGTCGAGCTCAATGTAGATTAGAACAATACATATATTATAAAAACATGCATTATATCACTTATTATTTATTAATGACAAATATATATATATATATATATAAGTACAAAATAAATATTAGTGAAGGAAAAATAATATAAATTATATTAAAAAAATACGTGGGTCGGGATCGGGCCGGGTCAGACGGGTAAAATATTCTGACCCTGACCCGACCCTACATAAGATCGGATCCTCATTTTTTCAGGTCGGGTGGCTCGCGGGTCAGCTATAAGACGACCCTGGCCCTGAATTTTTCTGGTTGGGTCGGGCCAGGCGGATCCCCGACCCGTTGGACAGGTCTACTTACCAAGAAGGTGGAAGTTCAGGTAATCAACCAACAAAGCTACTAAATTCCTACTAGTTGTCATAATCTAATTGGCTAGTATAGAAATTCAACACTACTATTCAATCACATACCCCCACCGTTTCAATTTATATGATGTAATTTGATTATGCACGGAGTTAAAGAAATAAATGATGACTTTTGAATCTTGTAGTGTAAAACAAGTCAAAGATATTTGTGTGGGTATAGATCATCTCGTTAAACGTAAAATGTAAATCTTAAAGTAAAATTGTTGTCAAATAAGGAAATGTGTCATTCTTTTTTTGGACTGACCAAAAAGGAAAGTGTGTCATATAAATTGGGACATAGGGAGTAGTACTTATTTTCAAAAGCTCATTACTGCAACAACAATAACATACCCAATGTAATCTCAGAAGTGAAGTTTGGGGAGGGTATAGTGTACGCAAACCTTACCTTTACCTTGGAAGGTAGAGAGATTATTTCCAATAGACTCTCAACTCAAAGAAAAGCAAATCAAAGCAGTCGGGAAAAGAAATAACAAAAATAAAGAAGTAATTGCAAAATACGATATAATGTATGACAAAGCAGTCTGGGAAAAAACTCAAGACAATACCGTAACCATCACAAAATCATACGATAATCGAATTACAAGAAGCATATATAATAACAAAAAGCTAAGGACATAATATAAAAATAACACTATGACTACAAGTAGGAAAGGAGAAGTTAGACAACGCTCTCCTACCTATACTATAGAAAAATCAAATAGAACTAAACTAACTAGACAGTACAATGACTATGTTGCAGATTTGATTACTTTACAAGTAAACAATACTCCCTTCGGTCCATAATAAGTGACCTTTTGGCCTTTTCGTTGATTCAAAATGGGTATTCATTTACATAATGAGAAAGAAATTAATTTTTTTCAAGTTTACTATAATACTAATTTAGTCAAAATTTCTATTTTTTAGGAGTTATATTTTCTTAAAGAGTATGCCAAAGGGCAAATGGTCACTTATTAGTATTACAGACCAGAGAGTAAATGAATATGTTATTCTTTTTATTGATGGTAGTTAGTCTGACATTGTCTCCCTATGAAGTTTGATTTGTCATAAAAGTTGAAGCCAAACGAAAGTTATCAGCGCCAGATATCTTAACGAGTCACCTCATGGTTCAAAAAATCAGCTAAGAACAAATAAAATAGCCTGCATGCATTAAAAGACTTCTTGATGAGATGTTGTATTGGTGTCTGTCAGATTCAATCTTGAACTGTACACAAACTGCAAGATCCTAAGGACACATATATAATTCGAAATAAAAAGGGGGAAAAAGAGGGAAGGTAAGGGATGTAAGGTGGGAATGCAAAATGTAAGTCTCATTTTAGAAGTCATGGAAGAGCATCATCAAGATTCATTTGGGAAGATTCCACAGTAATCCGAACTTTTCTTAGGCGCTTGTATCTATCGCCTAGTTCCCCTACAAGCTTATCTCTGGGCATCTGAAGAATCTGGCACAAGTTGTCCAAACAGTCAAGCCATTAGAACATGTTACTCCACTAATAATCAATGAAGGGGAAAGATAAATAACAACAATTGAATCCTCCCTACTCCATTCAAGCTCAATCTCATGTCATCATCATACAATGAAGCGAAGGGTACATGCACAACATAAATAGAATAGATTCCCTGCTCGTGCAAGAAGGCAGATTTTAGTCGTCATTCCTTTGATAATTAATTTTTCTCATGAATATCTGCTTCTGACAAGAAAAAATAAAGGGGAAAAACTTTGCACAAATCCTTCAACAATCTTTCATAACATGGTCCAAACTCCGAAGAATAGATGTCGCAAGCAAAGTTGTGTTTGTGACAATGAAGTTAATGGCAAGACATAGTAACAAACAAATGACAGAAAAACGTTTTTCAACTTGACCTCAACAAGTAACCAAGCCAAAGTGAAGTTAAAGTTGAGCCTAAAACTAATTCAATCCCGCTCCCCCTCAGGGTCTCACCCAATTGTATTTGAGAAGTTGAATCCATACAACATTCTCACATCTGTTGAATAAAATCGGAAAGATATTTTGGATTTATGGTCCAGAAATAGCTATATCCTGCACATAATGCAGCCCAATAGATCATTCCTTCAGCTTGAGGGAAAGCAACAACTACACATTCTGCACAGAGGTGATTCTTTGAACTAATAGCCTAATCCTCTCCCTGTTACGGCGTATCCTCAACTTTCTACAACCTATCCAAATAATAATGTGGTTGTAAAATTTTAATTAAAATTTCTCTAGATACTTGTACTCTATCTTGACTTGCATGTTTACATGACAGAATAGATGACTAATGAGTTCCCCGTATGTAGAACAATTTTCCCATCTACCAGATCTAAAACACAAATCAAACAGATGACTTCATATTTCCTTTCTTGGTTAATCTTCCATCATGATTGTTTTTTTGACAAGTAATCTTCCATCATGATTGAACGGAAACAGGAAATGACAAGTTCTTTTCCAGTATATCGTTCTTGATGCACACACGGACATGGTTCCTTATTGTGTTTGAGAACTTAATCTGCCCAACAACCGGAAAAAGTGAAAGAACCACTGCTATGTTTGAAGTCACAGAGTGGACGACTAATTCACATTCAAGTGACATCTCAAAGTAGAACTAGAAAAACTATTTTGTTACTTTGAACTCCGTTTCGGTTCGTTTCAGTCTGTAGGCTGACCAATTTCACACAATCATCTTTCATTAGAAGATACCAAACATAAAATGAAGATGAACACAAATGCATACTGTTTTTGCGATCATAAAATAACTAATTGTTTGGTTCACTAATATAAACATTATATGCCCACCTACAGTTGCAAAGTTCATGATGATAGAAGATGAACGAAAAATAACAAAAATAAACAAGCAATACACACAAAGTAAAAACTTGATAAGAGAGATCTGTAAACAAACCTCTTTTTTCTGTTCTTGCTCATGTGTTATTCTCAATCTCAAATTAAGGGCAGCATGGTACATTTCATCCAGAACATGTCCCCAAAGAGACAGCTTATTAAGTTTCCACAGAATGAATTCTGATTGCCTTGTTCCACGCATAATAACTTTCTGGATAGAATGGGGAACACATTAGTATGTGCTAGAAGCTTTGTTCAATGCAATCTTTATAATAATATGTAAGTGTGTATGCGTGTGTGAGCATGTATGTACACATATGTACAAAGAAAAGAAAAGGAAAGCTTTCTACTTGCAAGTCGCAGTTGGAAAATAAAACAATTTGGAGTTTATCATTTTACTTTGTATTTCGTCCCTCTTGACATATGTTATGCAAGCCCACTAAGGCTTCAAACGCCATCAACCTTCTATATCTAGAAGGAAAAAGCATATTAAAGCTTGACCATCTGTTTAGATCATAAAGCTTCATAGACTTAACTGATTATTTAATGTAGCACTCCTCTATCAGAAAGGACAACAAGGAGATATTCATAGTTGCATTAGGTATTTATGCTATCTTACGCACCTACTTATTCTATCCAACGTGAAGCTTCAATATTGTCCACATCCCTTTTCTTGATTCACTATGGATGGATACTTCAAAAGATGGTAAGAGAATTGCTGCTGAAAAAAGGATTTGACTACTTAGTAGCTTTCTGCGGTTCTTTCCGACCAATTTGAATTCGATGTCATTTTTTATTTTAAGTTATAATAATCTGCTCATAGAAATAAATCCAGCAGGACTAAGAAGCACTCTCCTAGTCGAAGGTCGTCTACACAGGGGCTAGTTTGTGGAAATATATAAGTAGTTTATGGCCTATCTTGCAACAAAACAAAATGTGGAGATTGGAAATGGGAGCAAAACTAGATTCCGGGCAGATGTATCAGGCTGGAGAAGAGAAACTGATGGAAATTTCCCCCCATTTATATAGTATTTCTACAAACAAACTCAGACTGTTGCAGAATGTCATTCATGAGCAGCCTTGCAACTAACCTTCAGAAGAAACTTCAACGAGTGGGAAGTGGAAGATGTCATTCAACTACTCAATCTTCTAGAACCTATAACCTTGGATGAAAGCAGAGTGGATTCAGATTTGGAGGGCCAGTAGAGATGAGAAATATTCTGTTAAAAGCTGCTACGAACTTCTTCAACAACAAGATGGTCAGTGGGAGATATCGTGGCCTTGGAAGACCAAAACACATACAAAAGCCGCTAGTTTTGGGTGGATTGCACACTTGAACAATGTCTTACTCAGGATATGCTACAACGAAGAGGATATGCCTTATGCAGCAGGTGTTTTTTCTGTTAAGAAAATTAGGAATATGTAAATCGTTTATTCCTCTACAAACTGGACAGATATGGGATCTCTTCCTAAATATCTATGGTGTGAAATGGGTAATGCCTAATAGTATGAGATGTCTGTTGGAAAGTTGGCAGAGTCAACAGGTAAGCAAAAGGGAGAAGAAGATATGGAAGACCATTCCTCTATGAAAGAAACAAAAGATATTTTGAAGATCAGAGGCTCCACATTCCAATGTCAAAACATAGATGCTCGCAAAATTTGTAATTTTGGTGTAAGGTAAGTGTAGCAGAAGACCTGGTTCAGTTTTTGGATTTCATGGATATGCAGGAGTACAACGTGTAACTGCTATCCTATATATTTTGCTTGTACTTTAGAAGTACCTCGTTGGTTTTTTTCTGGAGTTTCTTAATAAAAGTTCCCTTACATGATTAAAAAAAAGGAGGAAACAGGCATCCTCCTTCTGTACTTCCAATGAATCAGAATGATATTCACACTTGATTTTTGAGAATTTATGTTTGCACAGAATCATGTGTTCAAAATCAGTGTTAGATTTTCCTATTGAGGAGCTTTAACAATTCACCCACTTTTGAGTACCCAGATAATTATGCTGGGTTAGAGAATTCATGGTCTCCCCAGTCCCATCCAATCTTGAGATAAAATTTGAGCCCCCCAGTTTTCAGTATGGAGCTCTACTATGAAGCACAAAATAATTGTAACGAAGTTGTGTACAGTATCTGGAACTTCCAAAGGATATTTTCGTTTAACGTAAAGATCTTTTTTGTTTTTAGATTACTCTATGAATATCAGGGAATGCCCCAGGTGTCCAGTAATTCACCATGGAATAGATCAGAGTTGGTCATGTTACTATTTAGCAGGAGATAAAATATAGTTTATAGCATGTATCCAAAACAGCACTTACCCTCCCTTCAATTTGGCTTTAGTAATCTTCAGATACAAAAGCAAAGCCAAATATGTCTTTTTGCTGCTTCCATAGCATCGACATAAAACAGCAAGAAAATCCACAAGATTGTTTCAAGATTTTTTTAACTACTCTCAAAGGTCTTCAATTTTAACGAAGCAGTCAAATCAAGATAGATTCTTCTTCTACTACAACAGGAGACTGGAAACATATTACCTTCATCTCTAAGTAGTCATCTTTCCACAACTTAGATAAAATCTTGACTGCATCTTTCTTTTCAACAAATGTGGTTTCTGAAATCTGAAAAATTACAGCATTGTAAGATTGCTTTCATCTCATTTATCAACAAATTGTAGCCTCCAAAAATTAAACCCTCACCTAAACATTCTGGAAAACTCAAACACTAATGCACTTCAACATTATTCTCATGTATGTGTACTTTCTCAGGAGCCTCAACATGTGAGCAAGAATTTCAATGGAACAAGTTATGGATGTAATAGATATGTCCTCTAATCTGTTCCATTATTACTTATTTTCTTAATACTTTATCTTTCATATGATTTTGTTCTTAGCTTCAGTTTTGTGAAGCGCTTTTTGCAACATTTGGGAACTAAATGTTTGAAGGCCTTCCTTAAGATTTACATTTGCTAGAGTAAATTACAATTTAGAGAACCAAGGAGATATACACTCCTTGCACTAAGCAATGCATATTGCTGGGTGTAGTGAACTTGGCAATTTGGTAATAAATGAAGCTATTGAATAAAAAAAAAGGAGAATATCTGAAATGATAGTCATCAATTAAAGTAGATAGCAAATATATAAACTAGTTTCAGAGAAAAACAGAGCTATCTATGCTTTAATGATTTCATTAAATCATTTTTTGTCCCTCAACAACATTAGCTGGAGTTGATAATAGATGTTTTATGGACTACAAAGAAAGAGGGAAGACAGCCCACGATAAACAAAATCTGGCACGTACAGAGTAGCCTCATTGCCATTTATTTATTTAATTCTCTCATAATGATAGTGGTTGGACCAGCTTGTGGGCACTATTTCATTACATGCTATCACCCGCCAGTAAATGTACCGGGTAATGCTTAGGCAGATGAGGAAAAATCAACTTGCACCTTTTTTGTCTCTACTGTGATTTGAGCCTTGGTTTTCGCTTACTTTATTGATTGATAAACTACACCCTTGGGTGACCCCATTGCCATTTATGCAGGCAACAATTCGTACAAAATTTAGCATGCCTTCAAATTAAGTAGCCTTTACATAAGCATACATTCACCAGATACCTTATCCGTTTCAAGAAGATGATTATCTTTTGACAGTAATCTGAACATCTTGTAGGCCTCCTTCCCATACCTTTTTAATACAATGGATTCCACCTGCAAGATAGCATATAGAGATGAAGTAATTCAATCCTAGCACATTGAAAAGGTAACCGCTGGTCTATAAGTTTGTAACCAACCTCTTCAATGCGAGCCTGTTCAATAATGTTCTTCAAATCTGTGGACAGATAATTGTAAGTCATAACAGGAAATCAAACACTTGGATCCACATGTGTTGATAGATATACATACCTACACTATAAGTTTCATATATTGCCATCAATGGAGCCTCACATCCTAATTCAACAAGGGAGGCTCTGATACGCTCCAAGTCCATACCAAGACCACCTTCCCTCTTTATCACCTCATCATAAATAGCATTTATGGACTGAGGAACTGCAAATAATGATTTCAAATTTCAATTGAGAAAATATAATGACAAACACATTAAGAAAAAGGGAGAAAAGAAACTCGAAATTCAAAAACCAAATGGAAATTTTTGGCACAATATCTGAAGCAAGTACAAACATGTAAACAATTTTACTGCAGGCCACGACTTGTTAATTACTCAACCAGAGACCTAATCTTGAAAAAATTTCAACTGCAGAAACGTATAGAAGTAAGCATGCCACTGTTATGCATGTCCCTAAGGTCTATAAGGTTCAGGCTCCAGTCTAGAAAGTTATCCATATATGACTGTATATGATTCAAGATGAATGTACCTTCACAAAAGATTCAAGATGGTAAAATCCCCAAAAGCAAGGCTGAAAATTAAAGTTGGTGGGGCATTTATTATGAAGAAAAGTCGGTGGACTTTGTAAATGTGAAATATCAAGTCTATTTATGTCATGAAGCTGGCTATACCTCATCTCAAACATATGCATATGCTTTATTTGTCACCATGCACCTGACCATAGTTGGACTTGAGCATTATTATCCATTTTTTTGGGGACAAATGCAAACTTTAGTTTCTATTTATCCATTAATAATATCAGCAAGAGGTCACAGTCATATTTAAAATTTATTGACCAGTAAATGGAATCCACACTCACCTGAGTTATCAATTCTCAATTTAGTCTCAGAATGTCTACTCAACTCCAGGGCCGCAGCAAGAACAATGGCAGCATCATTGTTGACACGTACTTTGACATTGGCAACGCAAGCCTACAATGCATACAATTTGATATAGCTGTGATTCCATAGCCAAGCACTGTTTGAGATTCTCAGGAGATTGTTTTTCTAAGAAAAGGTCAGATGAGACAAAGTTGTCTAAACCATTTCTACTGTAATGGTGAAAGTTTCTGATTTTTGCTAAATGACACTAATTTGAATGTATAGGTACTCCACTACACGATGTTGAGAAACCAACCTTGTGCCTCAAGCGGCGAATGAATTCTTCAAAATTGGCACGCCAGAGTACTTTCTTTTCATCTGTAGACAGCAGTTCTGTGTTTGACTCTAAATTATCTTGCTTCTGCTAAAATCAGAACATAATAGATCAGCCGACTATCAAACTTGATATCTTTAATGAAAAGTCATACCAACCTTTGTACCACATGTCACATCCATAGTCTTTTTGTCAGTCCCTTCCACAGAATCATTCCAGGTGTCTGTTTCAACCAAGAATCTCAAGGAATCCATCGGAGCCGCTGCTGCTAAGGCTCGTTGTTCCATGGTTTGTGCTTTAATCTGTTTTCATCAGTAAATGATAAACTCAAGAGCATGAAAATTTAAATACCAACTTAAAAACAGCTGCAGCTTTTTCTGCATTATATTTACTTATCAAGGAGTATTTATAAAGCAGTGATGCTAATGCTCTCATCCACCATCCTCACCCCAAATAACCTATCCGTGGAACTATTCTTCTTGTTACAAAATGAAGTAGCATCTCTTTGTTGATTTGAAAGAACATCACCTACATTCCTTTCTTTAATTCCTATGTTACTACTCCCTCCATTTCCTTGAGAGTGTTTGACTGAGCATGGAGTTTAAGATATTCATTTTTTACTTGTGTATTATAATAGTGGTAATGTAAGAAATATTAAAATAGTTCCGACCCAAAAAAAATAGTAAAGTAGTCATTGAACTGAATTCTACAGTACACTAGCTCAATTTGAGGGTGTTACTGAGAATGTAGATTGTATGTTGTGGCAAGGAAATGTGCAAAGTAAATATAAGGTGAATGAGGCATACAAGTATCTTAATAGATGCAATCAAGTGGGATGCTGACCATGGAAGGTGAAAATGTCATACAAAGTAGCACGCTTTTCTTGGCTGGTGGCCAGAGAAGCTGTTTTGATTCAGGAAAAATTGAAAAGCTCTGGTTTTCAGTATGTTCTAGGTGTTTTTGTGTGGTGAGCAGGCAGAGACAAACAACAACCATCTCTTTTTACATTGTAAATGGGCTGGTCAGATCTGGAGAATATTCATTAACCTAAGGGGAATTACGTGGTAATGCCAGCAAGGGCAAAGGAAGTGCTTGATAGCTGGTACAGGGAAGGAAGCTTATCCGTGAAGAGAGAGAGATGGAGGATTGTCCTGCATGATTTGGTAGGCTGTGTGGAAGGAGAGAAACCAGAGGTGTTTTGAGAACAAACAATGCAGCATCCAAGAACTGAAGATGAACTGTCTATCCCTCTTTTATTTTTTGGTGTAAACAGGAACGTTTAGGGGAAACAGAAGATATTTTTGATGTTTTAGATCATTTGTGAAAGGAACACAGCTAGGATGATCCTACTTTTGTAATTGTCAACTTGGGGGCTATACAGTTTGGTATAGTATACCTGTTAATATATAGAATGTTACCAATGTCAAAAAAAATGTAGTCATTGAAAATTTTGTTTGACAGAGAAAATATCACATCAAAGTTCAGAGCTGAAGTTAATGGATTGAATTTTTGGAAGTTGTTAAAGTTGGACAGAAATGGAATTGTATCAAAATTTTGGAACGACCAGAAATGGAAAGAGTTCCATATAATTAAAACAGATGGAGTATGGTTTTTTACATTGTCAATCCTGCCTCCTATCTTATTTTCTTGTTTGCTGTCTTTTCTATGACTTCAATCTGCAAAAAGATGCATGCACTCCTGTCTTCAAACGATAAATGTTAGTATATTGTTAATTGATGAAGCTTAAATTTAATCTTTTTCTAGGAAGGTTCTTAAAGCTAACCCAACTATGATTGACCGTTTGCAATTACAGATAGGCTCTTATTGGGAAGAATAAAATTTCTTGTAAATTACTAATGTGTGGAAGAACAGTATATGGTGCTGAAATAGCATTACCTCTACTATGAAATTAAGTAAAACAGTGAAGTATTGAACCAAACAACCTAGCCAATTAGATTAACTCCTCAACTTGTTATTTTTTCTTGTCTGGCGTAGCAAAAGCTTCAAAGTCTTCTTGTAATGTAGTTCCCTGAAAATTTTTGCTAGCTTTAAATGCATCTTTACATTTGAGAAGCTCCATTTTATTATCGCACGCCAATTGAATGGACTTCTAAGTTATTTATTAAGCAACAACAACAACATACCCAGTGTAATCCCACAAGTGGGATCTGGGGAGAGTAGGCTGTACGCAGACCTTACCTCTACCTTGGGAGGTAGAGAGGTTGTTTCCGATAGACCCTCGGCTAATAATATCGCAATACAACAATAACAATAAAAGTTATTTATCAAGCATGGTTATTATTAGCTCAATAAGTTTATGTTGTGTCGGATACACGAAATGAGAAATGGAACAGAGTAGCCCCTAGGGGCACAGGCGAGTTGGTAAGTGGCAAGGTGATTGGGGTACAACCACTCCGACGTCGCGGGTTCGAATCCGTGTGGTGACAGTCTTTGCTAAAATATTGCAAGTGTTGTTGCTGGGTTCGTGTCCCGTTGGTCCTCTCCCTTGCAGGACTGCCACTCGCGCATATCCCTCGATTTACATCCCACCTGGCCAAGGGGCCTCTGGTACAGGTAGGGGGGGTTTCGCCTTCGGGACTTTCCTCTTCACAAAGAAATGGAACAGAGTATGAGGAGCTTGTGGGCCAAGCACAGAGTCATTAACCACATTATTGGCTCAAAATTTGTTTATTAGGTCAGCGAGTTAGAAGAGTACCAAATGAGAATTTATTATTTATATTAGATACCTGTACAATAAAAGATAACAACGCAAATGTTTTACTTTCCATTGCAACAGCAGCAAAGTTATGGGTACTGGTGACGGGGGATTAGAAGAATACTCTTTAGCATTTTTATAAAGAGAGTAGAGAGTAGCCATGAACAATTGAATTGTAAATGCCGGTTTGAATATGGATGTGGATCTTGGATAACTTCTTGAAAGTTTGTATGACGATTTTTAAATAATCTTGCACATGGATATTGGTAATTAACTTGCCCCACCATTTGTCAGAAAAAAAAAATTAACTTGCCCAACATGAGGTGGTTTGTCCATGACATATATTGAGTACTCGTTGATTTGTACCCGAACTCTCTGTTCCTATGATTTTTCTATCAGATACAGGAGTAGAGGGATGTGTGAGTTAGGACCTTTTCTTCCTTCCATTTATTTGGTGAGCTTTACCGTCTGTTCAGTAAAGGCCAGTAATGTTTGTTCATTTTATTCAAGAGGCTCCATTTTTTTTCATTCATAAACAACAACAAAAACGTACCCAGTGTGTAATTCCACAAAGTGGGGTCTGGGGAGGGTAGACCAAAAATTGACCGTCTACAAGGGGTATACCAAACAGTAAAACATCACTACAAACTCCACCCAATCATCTATACAACTAGGAACTCGATGGGTGCACCAAAAGAAAATAAGAGATCGGAGACTACCCCTCAACTGAGAAAAGCTCGACTCTACTTCTTCAAAAGCTCTCCTGTTATTCTCTCTCCAAACAACCCACATTAAAGTAAGTGAGACCACATTTCCAAGCCGTATGTCTTCTCCTCCTCCCGCTCTTTCAACTGAACATCTATTTTTTCATTGTTTTTGGCATTATCTATGGAGTGCCAAACCACCTAAACATATCCCGCCATAGCCTCATAGTCCGCCCACAATGTAGAAGAAGATGATCCATGTCCTTCTCCGCCTCCTTACACATGAAACACCAGCTAACGCGGATGGCCTTCCACCTAAGATTTTTCCCATCAAAATCACCCCTCTAGCAGCAAGCCAAGTGAAAAAGCATACCTTCCTCGGCACCTTTGGGATTCATATAGCATTAGATGGAAAAACATTCTCCTCCCTAATAAAAAAATTCTCATAAAAAGACTTTAACAGAAAACACTCTGTTATTCCCCAAACCCCAACACCAGGCATCTGAGTTTTCAACCGAAATAACTTGCCTATGAAGAAGGGCAACCAATCTTTGAAACTCAGCCACTTCCTAATCTTGAAAATCTTTTCTGAATCTTAAATCCCGAAAAGTCTCTCCACCTTGTGTCCCCCTAATTTACTGAATTGCTTAGTCTCTTTGGCAAGATATCCTGTACAAACTTTGAAATTCATCTTTCAATACAAAGTCCCCACACCACCTATGTTTCCAAAATTTCACTCTCCTCCCATCTCTAGCCTTGAATGAGATATTTTCACAAAAATAAATCCCATCCCTTCAAGATATTCCACCACAGACCACACCCAAAATGCAAAGTGACATCTTTAGTTCTCCATCCTCCGTCCATTACCCGATACTTGTCGACTATTACCCCTCTCCACAAAGCTTGTACCTCCACCCCGAACTTCCAAAGCCATATACCCAACAAAGCTTTATTAAAAACTTGTAAATCTTTAATTCCAAGGTCACCCCACTTTATAGGAGATGTAACAGTCTTCCACCTCAACAAGTGGAACTTCCTTGCCCTGTCCGCCATGTCCCAAAGAAAATTTCTCTAAATCTTTTCCAACTTCCTTGTGACCGAGTGGTTTTGTTCTACATTTTTTTTGCAAAGCATTGGGTAGTATGGAATAATGTATTAAGGCGGTTGGCAGTTGGCTCACTGCAGGTTAATAGTATAGCGAGTGGTTTTGTTCTATCTTTTTGAAAAGCATTATTTTAGAAATAATTATACTTGTAGTTGATTGATGATTCATGTGCACAGGCATTGGGTAGTATGGAATAATGTATAAAGGTGGTTGGCTCGCTGCAGGTTAAATGGCATCGGATGCCAGCCACGTCTCAACCCATTTTGGGGCATGACATGTAAACTTGTACATGAGAGCGATATGGCAATATCCAGTTTAAGCTCAGTCAATCTCTCGAAAGAGGATTTGCTGGTTAACAGGAGAGTGGAGAAGTATTCTGTTGCTCGTAGAAAATCTCCGTCACATTTACTTGATGTTTATGATTAACAGTTCTAAAGCACATGCTCAATTAAATATTTCTTCAGCTTAAGAAGGAAATCCAAGTTCACATAGATTTCTAGAGTAAAATGAAAAAGGCAGCAGAAAACCAACATCACGTGGAGTCATCAGGATCACTTGTAATAAAAAAAAAACTTTTGATGGGAAAGAAAATTGAACTGAAGTTGTCATCATATTATAAACTTGACATCAGAGTACCTCGGCAGATTTAGCACCTTGTTTCTTTGCAGCAGCAACTTCTTCAGCAGTAAGTGGTTCAAGAAATGGTTCAGGGGCAGGACAGCGTTCCACAAATCTAGCGTTAACTAGTCTGTTGAAGCTATCTCGTGCAGCATCAGCGCTAGAATCTCCTGGACAGTGACAAGGCACTCTTAAAGTAAGAAAGCCGTTTAGGAGGTGCAGCCTAGGATTTTAGAAGATTGACAACCCAAGTTTTGTTGCCTCAGATTCAAGTAGTTATAATCAAGAAACAAATAATGATGCAAGTTGAGGTTATGAAATAGATTAGGAAAGCCTGTTGTTTGAATTGTGCAATCAACTTCGGATGATCATAAAGCTCAGGAATTGCTTTACATATGCACCCAAGGGTGTAGTCTAGTGATCAATGAAGTGGGTCCAAAACCATGAGATCTTAGGTCAAATTCCAACAGAGGCAAAAACACTACGTGAATTCTTTCCGAATACTTGTGCTAGTGGAACGCAGGAGGAACTCCGTGGAATTAGTCGAGGTGCGCCCAAGCTGCCCCGGACACCACGTTATCAACAAAAAAATATTGTTTTATGTATGAAGAACATAGATGCTCTCTTGAGGCTAGACACCTAGGTGTATTTGAGTTTGTAGAAAATTATGAGGCCTATCTTTCATCCTTCCTCCTATTCTTTGTTTGTCTCGTTTCGGTTTTCAGTTTCGCAAGAGAAGGTTCCAGGGGCTGTTCATTCAAGCAAGGATCCTTCAATTCCAAAGGCTGGAAGAAAGAAATGAAGAGAGGAACTCCAGTACAATTGGTAGTAATAAGTACAATATATTTTATACACTTGCGAAACCTCATATTTAGGGATTAAGTAATACTAGTGTTTTGCTTCAAAACCAAAGACAGGACCATAAGAAAATGACATGTATATGTAGTAAAAAGTGCCAATAATTCTATACACTCGCAGATCCTTTTATTTAGAAGTTAAGTAAATACTTTTGGGTAACTGTTTTGATGCAGGAAGAAAGAGAGATCTGTATAATCGCTTTAAGATATTTGATGGACTATAGATTTAGGTGATGCTGTGTATCTCACGTGTACTTTGTCAATGTGTTTTCTCCTTCTTTTTAAAAATTAGAAACAAGAAACATGTTAATATATTGCCTATCATCTTCAATTAAAACCATCTTCTACGGAAAGGGTTTTTTCCTTTTGAAAATCAGGAGAAACCTTCTTCTCATTGTTTCCTTTTAGAAAACAGAAGTAAACACAAATGAAAAGCCAAAACAGAACTCAAGCTCGCATATTAAACTAATTAGCTATGATGATAGCAAACCATAATCATAAATTTACAAAGAACTACAGAAATGATATTGTTTCAGCTTGATTTGATGTCTGCTTGTATCTATCTATAATTTGGCTGGGTGAAAGCCTACCATGCTGAAGTAACCCTTCAAAAACCTCTTCACACTAGAAAACAAACACATTCACTACCATTAACATAAAATATAATCAGCTTGAGACAAAACAACAAATATTATACCAAGTGAAACCAAGAAAAAGCACCTCTTTCCCCAGCTCCTCGGACACAATCTCTATAAACTTAGGAAACCTTAATTTATGTATTATGTTGTCAAATAGTGTCATGTATTGTGTAATAACTTTTGGTGCCTCCCCAAATCCACCTAAATGACAATATATCAGATATCAAGAAACTTCTCAATATATATTGAGTAATGGAAAGCGGGCTAGTCCCCAAAAATGTCCCGCCCCTAAGTTCCTTTGTCGTTGGGGAAAATCTCTTTTTATTTTTAGATTCGAAATTCTCAAATTGAAAAGCTAATTATAATGGAATTAATGTTCAAAAACACACCTAAACTATCACATTTTCGCGAGTTTCACACCCCAACTATCAGTAATACCATTTTCCTACATGAACTACCACCATCTATATATTACAGTGAGATAATGGTTAGTACCTTCTAGGTGCATGGATGGTGATAGTTCAGGTAGAAAAAGGAAACAACTCATAGTTTGAGTGTGAAAAGTAACAGTTGAGGTGTGTATCTGACCATTATCTCACTGTGGTTAGTACCTTCTTGTTGGACTGCAAAGGCTTTAACACAATTGTGATGAATAAGAACAAGCAAACATTCTCCCTACTAAGCTCTGTGAAACGTACATTCCTCTTCGCAACAGACACTCACAAACCTTCTGCAAGAGATGAATTTAGCCAAACAAAAAGGGAACATAATACAAGAATTGATAGGTTATTACAGCGTTAAGATCGCCCAAGTAAGTAGAGATGAGATAAACTGCCAGTTTGATTCCGTGCGACGACACCATTGTGGTATTCTGTTGAAGACAATGAAATCCCAAGAAACGCGGTTGGGCCCTTTCACTATTTTTTTCTTGTTCTATTTTGCGCTAATAACTACTGTAATGTTTTCCTTTGTTGGAGTCGACTTTGCGATTTAACTACATGAATTATTAATCTAGTTAGTTACAGATTAGTAAACTCGAGAATGCAACTAAATTAAATATACAACATTGAATTGGATTTTGTAAAGCGAAAAATAATTAGATACAGATTACATTTAAATGATATAGTTTAAATTTTAATTCAAATATTAAAACCTCTCTGTTTTGGGCAAGTATAGGCGTGTGTATGCACATAATATGTTTTAAGGAAAAGGGCCAGATATGCCCTTAGCCTATATGATATTGCGCACATTTTCCCTCATTTTAAACGTTGTCTTAGTTATGCCCTTACCGTTATATTTTACTTATACTTGTGACCCTCGATTTAAAGAAATATATTGGAGGGCATATTTGTTCAGTTTCACATAGTATAGGGGTATGTTTAATCTATTCAAATTTTTGAATATTATGGCACAAAATTAACAATATGACACAAAATATCATTGCATTCCAAAACAAAAAAACATTTGCAATTACAATCCATCCACGATTACATTACATCTAAATTATACAACTAAAATATCAAATGCAATTACATTCATCTTTTAAAGATCATTTTCACTAATAAGGCACTATTTTTCATTTTCAAAAGATTGTTTTCACTAATGATCATAACATCATGTTTATTTTTCAATTTGTTGATGACCTAGATAGTTTTTGCTGGAAAATTTTCGTCTTCCCAATCCCTATCTACACGATAATGCATGCAACAAAAATCGCAAGGGAAAAGAACTCTGCAACACAACATTAACATAAAAAGAATCACAAATCTGCCATAAAACAAAAATAATCACAAAGAAAAAGAGATAACTTACATCAGACTTATGAAACCCGGAAAAACTCTCACAATGCTGAAATTTTGATAATAATAACAAAGAAAATATTGCATTTTAAGCATTTATACAGTTTCTTACATAAATTAAGTGTGGTATGGCCCTTTCGTGAATATCACGCATGACAAAAATTTAGTAGAATTATTTGGAGTCCATGATGTGAGATGGAGTGCAGCAACTCCACATCCACATACCCTTCCACGACTATTTGGAAAACTCTCCGCTTCTGACATTTCATAAGCAAGTGGAAGAATAAGGGAGCAAAGTGTGGAGTAGCACGATAAGTGTGGAGTTTCAAAATGCAGTACCAAAAAAATATTGACTAGCATAAAATGGACTACAAAAAAAATCTAAGAACTATTGGTACAACATGTAATTCAGGATTTTCAATGGATCAAATAAGCCCCTATACTATGTGAAACTGAACAAATATGTCCTTCAATATTTTTTTCAGGTTTCTGTTAAATCAAGGGCACCAGTATAAGCAAAACATAACGGTAAGGGCATAACTGGGACACCGTTTAAAATGAGGGCAAACGTGCGCAATATCATATAGGCTAAGGATAGATTTGACCCTTTTCCGTATGTTTTAACTTGTTTTCATTACCACATAATTAGTGAGGAATAAATAAAGATAGGTTTAGGGGCTGATAGGACTCTCACATAATTTAGGTGTGTTTTGACAATTTCACTACTATAATTTAGGTGTGTTTATGTGCATTATCCCTAACATATAAGTCAAAGTGATGCTTTCTAGGTCGATTTCAGTTGTGAATGGTATCTCTAAATTAGTTCAAATCACCTCCAGTTAAGCATTTATCTTGCAGCTTCAGTTTGCTGCTAGTGTGTGATTGGTACCAAAAGCTATTGTTTTCTATAATTGTGATCACATTTCCTAACAACTCAACTAGTTTTACCCTCTCTGCGAAACCAATAGTATATTCTGATTCATTTTCATTTAAGGATCATATTATAATCAGGGGCAGTCTATAATGTAATATGTGGGTTCACGTGAATTCAATAATTTTTGCTCATAGCTAGTATGTATTTAAAATCCACTAAATATCTAAAATATTTGACTATCAACTCAATTATTATTGTATATTAACTAGGGCGTAGAAACTCATAAACTTCATCAAATCATGGATCCACCTCTGATTATAATGGAAATTAAACCAACGTAAAATTCTCTATGAATCTTTCTTGCGAACAAGTTATACAATAGAAATTGGCTTCATTACTGATAATTGAAATGAATGAGAGCACAATTTGATGTTTCATTTAGGGAAAACGAAGACACAAGAAAAAGGCCAGTATACATTTTTAGTGCACTAATTTGATTGAGAAGTTGAAAAGAATATGCAGAGATGATCACGCTGATGAAATTGGAATTAATACAAATGATGTTAGACTGTTGCAGCATATAGAGTAAGGTAATATGGCGTTACATCAAAATACAAAGATAAGTGTATGACTTGAACATAATCAAACTGGAAAAACACTAAAAATACAACAGCATTGAGGGGAAGGCTAGAGATGGACGCGATGAGGTTCAAAGTGCTCGCGATTTTATAATATCAAAGCTCATTTCGCTAGGATCCGTTGCTTGCAATTCAACTTGAATTCCGTCTAGTTCTCTCTTGAATCTGTCCTTTGAGCTCGCGTACACCATCTTCATTCTCACCTTTGATGTGTCGGGAGACCTAAAATTGACGTTGGTTTATCAGAAAGAGTAACATTGGTAATCACTTAAAATCAGCCAAAATAGTTATAAAGGTCATCAAGGTTTTGGACAATCCACCAACTCATGAACTAAGTCACTGTAGAAATTTGAAATTAACTATTGATAGCACACTTCACAATTGTATCTAATGTATAGCGTATATGCTTATTCAGAAAGCCCCAAATTCTTTCTAGCCAAATGAAGTTCAATGAGAATGACTATATATTTGCTTCCATGCTTATATTATTTATAGCACTTATAGAAATCTGCGGATTTCCCATGAATGTTCCCGTGGTAATCTGGATTTTTCGATGGAAATTCGTGGGAAACATTTTCCTACGAGAACATTTCCCACGGGATTCCAACGAAAATTCCACGGGACATCCGCAAATCTCAGATCAGTACATGGGGAAAATACAGTAATATACTATGCTGTAATATGTTAAATTACACTGATAGTGTAAAAAATCATTAAGCTGTTAGGTTATGTATCTTAAGGAAGATGAGTTGGAGAACAGTAGTACCAGGCAATAAAGAAAATCTTGCTTTTCTGGCAATTTTCATTAGTAATGAAGTCAAAATCAAAGATAGCATAGCGACACTCATCGTCAGGCAGAGAGTTAGTGAAATCTTCGTAGCTTTCTTCAGGGCCTCCAAGCTTCTCCAACACAACTTGTTGGGACTCAATTTGAAAATGATGAACCTGTAGTTTCTCTTTGCTTTTAATTCCAAAAACCTCAACTTACAGTCATCATGCACAGCCATACCAGATGCAGCATTTGCCTGCATAAATAAAATTGTCAAAACAAAGAAGGGGGAAAACAGATACGATGATCAAAACGAATGATAGTCAATGCATTGTGCCATCACAATTAATATGAAATCATAAACCTAATTAAGGTAAATTCTTGAGTTTAATGCACAGTACTGATGATAGTATAGAGAATTTTTAATGTTAAGTTAATTAACCTACAACAACCGGCAAGGGCGAAGGGAGAGTATTAGTTACGGGTTCGGATGAACAATAACTTTTGTTTAGACCTTATATTTGGATTAGGATATGTATAAATATTTTATTGCAAACTCAGTAACTATGATGACTATGTATTCTATGGCAAGTTCAGAACCCATAAACTCTAAAATTTTGGCTCCGCCTTTGACAACAGATAAATATTTATAGCAAGCCTAAGATGCTAATAAAAAAAAAGAGAGTAATAGTAACATGTTATACCCGGTTAGATTGCACCAATAGTGCAGATATTCTTCAGTGAAGAACACCGATGTCATGCATCCAACCCAATCAAATGTATGCAACTGACATTTTCATTTTCAGGGTCACAGAAGTGAAAATGGAGACATTGTAGCTGATAAAGGATTTGTTTCATTTCCTAAACCCGGCCTTTCTTCCCCTGTTTATAAGTATTCTCTTTTGTGCTCAACAACAACAACAACAACAAGCCCAGTGTAATCTCACAAATGAGTCTGAAAAGAGTAGAGTGTATGCAGACTTTACCCTTATCTTAGGAGGGTAAGCATCGAAATGTGAATATTACTAGGCATTATATATGATGAGAAATTCCTCGTGAACATAATAATATCAAAATATCAGCTGGAAATTAAGGTAACAGTGGAGAAGAATTAAAGATACATAGATTGAATGAAAGAAAGAAAAATACCATGATGTCTTGCAATAAATTAAATGGTGATAAAGGATCTTTGTAAATATGGATAGAAATTAGAAAATGGATAGAATGGAGAAGTATGGGAAGGAGGAGAGATCCTTGAATCCGTAAGAGATGAGAATTTTGCATGTATATAAAAAACGAGATAATTGCGGAGAATAAGAGAATTTTGAGGCACAAAAATAAAGGGTTGATAATTTTGTCATGTCCACCACGACTACTCTTTTCTCAATTTCTTCCCCCATGTCATGCCGTCACACTACGCACGATTGTGGGACATCCCCACCAGTGTACTACTTAGGTCTTAGGTACTTCCTCGGTCTCAATTCATGTGGTATGTTCGGATTACTAAAGTCAATGAATTATGGTATTATTTTTTAATCATAAAGTTTTTCATATATTTTTAAATATTTTAAAGACTAATATGTAGTTTTTATATTTATAATTTTTTTTACAAAAAAACTTAAAAATTTATGTTTGAATTTACGATCAAAATTAAAAAAAATTGACTCTCGAAATCTGCATGGTATCACAGAAATTGAGATGGAAGGAGTAAAAATTTACCCTATATAATGTTTACATTGAGTAAATATATTTTATCATGATTAGATATCAGTAAATAGGATGAAAATGTATGCAAAAGACATGTTATGCCTTGATCCTTGATTTTTAAAAAAAAAAAGAATAACGGGCTTGATTCTTTTGTTCTTTTCTAAACTCATGATTAATCTTAGGCTATTAAAATTTCACTTGGTAACACTATTTTCATATAATAGTATGGAAGATGTCCCATGTGTTTTGGCCTAGTCTTGCTCTAGATTGACTGTCACTGATTTTATTATAATTCTTTAATATTATTGATATTTTTCTTTCCTAATTTATGATATCGACTCACATATATACCAAATCAATTTTCACTCCAAAATATAGGGGGTTTTCCATCGACATTCAGTGATAATTTGTGCTACAAAACATAATTTTTCCACCTCATTTTCATCGAATCAGCTCACTGGGAAAATGCATGGTGGAGAACAAGTTTCCATTGAAACGCTGGAAACTTCTTAATTTTGCCGTGTGAAAGCACTACTATTTGGGTTTTTTTCCGCCCGACATTCAGTGAGAAATATAGCCACTGAACATTTTTTTAGTGTGAAAATAGAGATTTTTCAGTAGTGTTTATTTGGGGAGTGAAAAAGGTAAAGAAATTGTAATATCAAATATATTATCTAATAACAACTTTGAAAAATTAAAGAAAACTTCGAGCAACAAAATCAATAAAAATATATCTAGCCTACAGAACTTATACTCCTAAGATATACTGATCAACTCATATTTCGATATCTGAAGTCATTGGGTTCCTTCATACAAAAAAGCATTGTGTAAAGACCTAAATCTGGATCTAGGTTGCGACAAGCTAAGCTACAATACGCGCATAATGTAGAATAAGAGAAAAAAGAAATACTATTAAAGCAGTCACAATATAATAGAGATAATTGCGAGAACATAATACAAAGCAATTGAAACATAGTCACAACTTAAAGAACCACAAACAACCACTTCTTCTTCTTCATCCTCCTACCTGCACTTCACACAGACAAGAAACAAAGGGAGAACAAAAAAGAAATGCAAAGAGTGTTGATATTTGGCTAAAAAGTTTATATTTCAGGTACATTATCGCTTCGCCTCATATCTTGATTATAGTTGTGTAGTTTATGTATTATGGTGTTATTTTGAGTTTATTACGTTTTTTTGTGGGTAGGAAGTGCTTTGGATAAAAACATCTATAAAGTAATGAATTTATATGAAATCGAAGCAAGAATTGAAGTGAATGGAAGAAGGCCAATCTGCTCGCCTTGCGAGCCAGGCAAGCGTGTCAGTGATGTTGGCAACTGTTGAAGATGAAGAGTAGTTAGTAGTTACTAATCTGTTAGTTTAAACTGTTAAGTAGATTGTTAAGAGCAGTTAGTTAATAAGGGCAGTATTGTAATTGTTGGAAATTTACTAATGTAGAATTAACTTTATCCCATTATTTATGACTCGAACAATTGGGTGACGTCTGGTGGACACTAATTCCAAACTCAGTGCCTCTTCGGGTTCTCTGTATGCCGATCCAACTCACTATCATTAGCAGGTGCATTACATTATCTCATTTTCATGAGACCAGATATATACTATGTCGTGCAACAAATATGCTTACATATGCACAGCCCGACGGATGCACATGTGAATGCGCTCAAACATATTTTGCATTATGTTAAGGTACTCTTTACTTCGGCCTCCACCTGTACATGTCCACACTCTCTGGTCTCACCTCTTATTCTGACGCTGACTGGGGTGACTGCCCGGACACTCGTCACTCCACGTCAGGTTACGGTGTCTTCCTCGGAGATAACTTGTTTTCTTGGTCTTCTAAAATATAACATACTCTTGTCTCGATCCACTACCGAAGTCGATTACAGAGGATTCGCGAATGTTGTCTCTGAGTCTTGTTGGATACACAACTTTCTGTTGAAACTTCACTGCCCAATCTGCAAAGCTACATTGATCTAATGTGATAATGCCAGTGCGATATATCTCTCCGGAAATCCCATTCAACATCAGCGCACTAAACACATTGAAATGGATATTCACTTTGTACGTGAAAAAGTGGCTTGTGGATAAGTTTGTGTCCTTCATGTTCCTTCCAGGTATCAGATTGCTGATATATTTACTAAATGACTTCCGCGCATACTTTTTGATGATTTATGAGCCAGTCTCAGCGTACAAGAATCTCCCGCTTGGAATGCGGGAGTGTGATAGAATATTTCCATAATATTCCCGTATATTTGTATATCTCTTATATTAGGTAAATTTATATTTCTATTGTAATTAGGAAGATTAGTTACCTAGTTTGTAGTCATGTAAATGAAAGAAATAATCCCCTTGATTATTTTCATTAATTGAAAGGCTATATATACAAGTTACATATTTCTATAATAGGAAAAATCCTTTTCCTATTCTACTTCTAAATTCTTATTCTACCCTAATTCTAACTCTACAATTATGGTAGGTGTATAATACTAATTAAGGTATCCTTTTCATTACAATATACTACAAATATATATACCATATATACACTTATTGTTTTGTATCAATCGGCCGAGATTGCTCGGCCCATGTACCGAGAATGGGCCTTGCTTTGGTGAGCAACGGGCCGAGCCCACCTTCTTTGTATTGATGAGAGTCTGCTTTGGTTGAGCCCATTTCTTTGTATTGCTTAGAGCCGCCACCGCCGGGCATTGCATTGGCAGTGGCCCATTTCTTTATCGCTTTAGTCCTTCAATATACATGTGATATACACCGATGTATATTCGGTGTATATCACATGTATATTGCCTTGTTTAACACACCCCCGCAAATCATAGCGGGCGGTTTTCGAACGCTGAGACTGTCCCTAAAATCTTCAAAGAGAACCGCTGGGAGACCCTTTATAAAGATGTCTGCAATTTGATAACGAGACGGGACATGACATACGCGAACTTAACCCTTTGCAACCTTTTCACGGACAAAGTGAATGTCCATTTCGATATGCTTGGTGCGCGGTGTTGTCTTGGGTTACCTGAAAGGTAGATGGCACTAATGTTATCGCAATATACCAAGGTTGCCTTCTGAATGGGACAATGAAGCTCCAAAAGCAAATTACGTAGCCAACATGACTCGGAGACAACATTCGCTACCCCTCGATATTCGCCTCCGCACCGGAGCGTGACGAGTTGCACGACGTTTTGCCGACCATGAGACCAAGTTGTTGCCAAGGAACATACAAAGTAGCGAAGTCGACCGTCGGTGTCGGGACAACCACCCCAATCGCATCCGTGTAAGAGACAAGTGTGGATGTAGATGAAGGATACAAGTGCAACCCATAGTCCAGTGTCCCCCGTATATACCGAATGATGCGTTTGATTGCATTCATGTGCTCAACTACGGGATCATGCATAAATAAACACACATTTGAACCGCATATGTAATATCGGTCCGGTAAAAGTAAGATCTTTGGAGGGCCCCCGCAAGCTGCGATAGCGGGTCGGGTCCTCATATGGTGCACCGCTTTGCGGCACTCAACTTTGGGTTTGCATCAACCGGTGTGGAAGTGGACTTACGGGATGACATCCCGCCCTCTCTATGATCTCGGAAACATACTTCCGTTGAGACGAGAAACAAGCCGGTGAATGACGTTTGACGGCAATCCCCAAAAAATAACTCAACGGCCCTAAGTCCTTCATAGCAAATTCGGGCGAGCATGGCCATGATAGGGCGACGCAAAGCATCGGAGGAGGCGGTCAAGATGATATCATCCACATATAACGAGAATGTAGGCCAATGACGAACCACTGCGGTAGATGAACAAAGAATTGTCGGACTGCGTGTGTGTGAACCCAATAGTCGAAACAAAATCAGCAAATCGTGTATACGAGGCACGTGGAGGCTGCTTAAGCCCATATAAGGACTTTTTCAACAAACAGAGACATGATGAGGGCGGTGGGATCCCGAAACCCAACGGCCGATGCATATAGACTGTTTCCTTGAGATCTCCATGTAGAAAAGCATTCTTGACATCTAAGCGATGAATTGGCCAAGTCTTTGAAAGGGCCAAGCTAAGTACCGTGCGAATGGTAGCCGGTTTGACCACCGGACTAAATGTCTCACCACAATCAATACCAACTGCCGAGTCTTACCATCACCAACAAGTCGCGCCTTATGCCGAGCAAAGGACCCATCCGAATTCTCCTTGTGAGCAAAAATCCACATAGACACGATAATATTAATACCATATGGACGGGCACCAACTCCCACGTCTTATTATCAATAAGAGCATTATATTCATCGGTCATAGCAATTTTCCAATTAGGGTCATTTAATGCGGACACGGGATTGCGGGGCAAGGGGGATTTAGAGACATCGAATGTAAATTAAAATGTCTTTTAGGCGTAAAAATACCCGCGCGACTACGAGTGACCGGTCTATGACTCGAGGAAGAATTAATGGAATTTTGGGAATTTTCTGGGGCTCGGGACGGACTGGCCAGCAAGCAGTGGGCCTGCTGGCCCAAATCGGAAATGGCTGGACTCGGCTTCTAGACCAGTTCCAGAATCGGGCCGGGACCGCCCCGATTCTTTGGAACTGTTCCGATGGTGGAAGAGCTGGGTGTGGCGATGCTTGTTGGGCCGGCGGGCGGTGGGCCCATTTGGAGGATTTTGGGTACGGGAGATGTCCGAAAAATTCCGAATAATATACGGGGATATTTGGTCATCCAAAAAATTATACGACTTAGGTTCGGGAGTATGAACTTTCGTAAATGGGAATTGAGTTTCATAAAAAATGACATGGCGATTGATTATGATTTTCTTGGAGGATAAATCAAAACACTTATAACCACGATGATTCGACGGATAACCCAAAAACACACACGGGGTAGACCGAGCACGAAGTTTGTTAATTGTGGTGGATGGAAATAACGGATAACACAAGCACCCAAAAATCCGAAGGTGAGAATAAGAAGGGTTCTTATTATATAGGATTTTGAGGGGGAAGAATATGTCAGACCTTTAGACGGAATTATGTTAAGAAGGTAAGTGGCCATTTGTAGAGCATGATGCCAAAAATACGGAGGTATGGAGGCATGGATTAGGAGAGTTCGGACAATGTTATTTATGGAACGAATTTTGCGTTCGGCTTTCCCATTTTGTGAAGATGTATGAGGACATGAAAACCGAAAATTTATCCCATGAGTAGCACAAAATTCTCGAAACTCCCTATTGTCATACTCTTTCCCATTATCACATTGAATATTTTTTATTTCTCTTTCGAATTGAGTACGAATGAACGCTCTAAATTTTATGAAGACGGAAAACACTTGTGATTTATTCGCAATTGGAAACGTCCACAAAAATCTAGAATAATCATCTAAAAAGAGAACATAATATCGATGACCCATTGAACTAAGAACAGGAGATGTCCATAAGTCGCTATGAATAATGTCAAATGGCATAGAAGTATGAGAATTGGAGTCTACAAATGGCAACTTAACAATTTTTCCTAATGAACAAGATCGACAAATTGGAGTACGACTCGTACCCTTACAAGAAATAAAGCTATTTTTATCTAAAAGCGATAAAATAGAAGATCCTGGATGACCCGGACGAGCATGCCACATGAAAGGAGAGATGGCGCAAAAGCCGATGGCAATTGGACTCGATGGACGAAAACGGGCATGATAGGATATAGATCCCCCCTACTATCACACCTCATGAGACGACTCCCCGTCTTGAAATCCTTCACAGAGAAACCGAAAGGATCAAATTCAACGAAACAGAATTGTCATTTGTGAACTTTCGGACGGACACTAAATTTTTAATCAATTTAGGAGCATGTAAAGTATTTTTCAAGAGGAGTGGTGGATTGGGGGGAGACAACGTTTTCGACCATACCCTAGAATTGGAATAGAAGCGCCATTACCAATAATTATCCCCAGGGGTGCTCAAATTGGAATAAGATGAGAGAGTACCGAGTCGGAAGTCATGTGAGTAGTGGCCCGGTGTCCATGTACCAATTTGGTCCGGTTGAGTCAATCCCAACGTGTGCATCGCGGCCTCGATATCGGTCCGAGTGGGGCTCTGCCGCATGATGGGCTTGCGGAGGACGGGGCCCAAGGACTCGGCCATGCTTTGGGAACCGGGGCATTACCGCATTGTGGGGGCCATTCCGGGCCACCGGCCGTGGGCCGCCAATGCCGGGTATTGGGCCGTCGGACCGGCCGGCCCACCGGCCGCGGCTAAACCGCTTTGGAGGGTGCGGGTGCCACCGCCACCGGCCCCACCGCCGGGCCCACGGTGGTGGTGGCCCACCGTACCCCGAATGGGACCCTTGCATGCTTGTTGCTCACCGGAACCGCCACCGAACCACCTCGTTTGCCCCCGCGGTTTTTGTTATTTTTGCGATTATTCTTGCCGCCACCATTATTATGGTTTTGGCCCGAATTATTAACAAAACCCGAAGAACTAGGAGAGGATGCCACCATGACAACTGGGCTTGCTCCGGTAGCCACCTTTTTAGCCAAACCGGCTTCTTCCAACGTCAGCATGGAGCGGGCTTGATGAAAGTCGGGAAGAGGGTTGCTTTGGCGAAGGAGAGTTCCAACACCATTATAGGCCTCCGAAAGCCCGGCAACCAACCGTAGAACTAGACGATTATTTGTCAGTGCGCCAACATTACGGAGTTGATCCGCCAATTCCTTTAGTTTCTTGCAATATGCGAAACGTTCGGAAATACGTCCATTCGAACGAGAGAGAATTCTGCTCGAGTGTGACGATACGGGAATGTTGGTTGTCTTGGAATATGTCACGCAATCTATTCCATGCGGCCATAGCCGTGGTATCGGGCTCCATAATCGTCGTAGAAGGTCCACCGAAATAGTGGCGTATATCCACCGAAGAACGGTAGCATCAAGCGTAATCCACACCTCGGGATCCTCCGCGGGAAGGGGTCTAGCGGGAGGAATTATGTGATGAAGAACTTGATAAGAGATAGCGTGAATTTTAAACAACTCCGCCCACGTTGCATATTGAACGTTTTCCATCTCAAGGACAATAGGGACACTGAGCTTGATATTGGAAACTGTGAGGGCAGGGTGAAAATTGTTCTTAGACATATTTGAAAGAACAAAGAAGGAGGATAAATTTAAGAGAGGTTTTTGAGAGCGGAAGACGAGATATTTGGAGAGAGAAACCCGAGGGAGGGGGGGGGGGTTCTCGGCCAAAGAGGCAAAAGTTTGAGAGAAGAAAACTTTTGGTTTAGACCTAGTCTCTTGATACAATGAAAGAAATAATCCCCTTGATTATTTTCATTAATTGAAAGGCTATATATACAAGTTACATATTTCTATAATAGGAAAAATCCTTTTCCTATTCTACTTCTAAATTCTTATTCTACCCTAATTCTAACTCTACAATTATGGTAGGTGTATAATACTAATTAAGGTATCCTTTTCATTACAATATACTACAAATATATATACCATATATACACTTATTGTTTTGTATCAATCGCCGAGATTGCTCACCACACTGTAGAGAATGGGCCTTGCTTTGGTGAGCAACGGGCCGAGCCCTTCGCCGTATTGATGAGAGCCGCTTTGGCCGAGAATGGGCCGAGCCCATTCTTTGTATTGCTTAGAGCCGCCACCTTTCTTTGGGCCGCATTAATTTGGTGGCCCACAATTTCGCATATCATCTTTAGTCCTTCAATATACATGTGATATACACTGATGTATATTCAGTGTATATCACATGTATATTGCCTTGTTTAACAGTAAATAATTATGTAACACTATATATATTGTACACAATAATAAATGAAAGACATGGAACATATTCCTTTACAACCATTTAATAAACTGTTATGGTTTGGTTAAGTTAATTAGAGCTAAACTAAAGCTAACTAACGGATGAGTAGCTAATCCCAAGTTACTCCGTTTCAATTTATATGACACATTTTTCTTTTTAATTCGTCCCAAAAAGAATGTTCATTCTATAATTAAAAACAACTTAACTTTAAAATTTCTCTTTTTATTTTTAATGAAATGATTTATAACTACACAAATGTCTAAGATTTGTTTTAGACCATAAATTTCATAAATCTTTCTTTTTGTTCTTTAATTTTGTGCCGGATCAAATGATGTCACATGTATTGAAACGAAAGGAAGTAATTGACATTTCCAAATTAATAAATTATGTAAGTGTAATGTTGGGTGTACGAATAAAGTCTCACATTGGTAGCTGAAAAGAAATGAGTTACTTATAAGGTGTTGGATATTCTTAATGGTGTGAGGTCTTTTGAGAAAAATCGCACAGACTTGATCCAAAACGGATAATATTACACCATATTAAAATATATTTGAACCGTTTAGCCCAACATAATGTGTCATAAAAACAAAGAGTACTAGTTTTGTGGTGTATAAATATGCAAACCAGAGAAGTCATTTTTTTTTTTGCTTAAATAATGGTAACCGAAGGATAGAGAATTGTTTGTTTGCTTCATGGCTAATATTTAATGATTGATGGACCTTATTGTCAGTTGATTACTCCTTGGCATCTGTATAGTATAGTGACAACGGCAGAGCAACAAGCAACATGGGATTGTTCTGACAAATCTTTTTCATTTTCCAGTTGTTAAGAGTGAAAACCACGTTTGGGATAATATGTAGGCCATCTTTATCAATCACCTCTCAAGATGGCTTTAGCTGCACTGTTAAACGCCGTTACATGGCCTCATTCACCCTTCCCACGGGGCCATCTGAAAATTGATAAGTAAGAAAATGACAATTTGAAAACCATTCTGCACATCTTATTTTTGGGTAAGTATTTGTCCACTATAGATACTTAAAAATTGTACCTAACTATAATTAATTACAAATTAAAGTGAAAATAATCCTCTATGTTTAGCTCTCTTTGTGTTAAAAAATATTTTGAATGCAAGAAATTCGCGACATATTTATTTGCTTGGGCAAATGACGTTTTTGGTCCTTAAGTTATCGTCTTATTCCAATTTTGATTCTTGTGTTATTTTCCTAAGCACATTAGATCTTCAATTAATCTAAATGTATAATTTTGCTCCTTTAAGCTAACAGATGTTAAATATGTTGGGAGTTTTTGCTCTATGGTACTTTATAAAGCAGTACGGGAAGTATATAACTATTACAAGTATTCGAAAGGATAGACAAAGATTCAATAGTTCAACTAGTAATCTGAAAATTACAAGATAACCACAAAACTGAAATTACAATTTTGTTGAAAACGAAAAAATGGAAAATGGTTTTGCTGAGTCGAGTGTAGCACTCTGTCCTTAAGACAATATTGCCCCGTATGTATCCTTTATACGTCCTGGACAATTTGTCTCCCAAGATAAAACAAAGAATGGAACCCTTGAGCAAAGGAAACTCAAGAGCTACGAAGTGAAGAATATTGAGTAACGAAATGATGCTTGGAAGTTGTAGGAAGAAGATTTTTTTCGGTTGTGTATTTTCGTGCATATCAAGTGTTCTCAACAATGGTGTAAGGGGGTGTTTATATAGGTGAAGGAGGGGCTGAAAAAGCGCTGAAAATCGCCTCCATAATAGCCAAATAATGGCCATTATGGAGGTAGTAAAGTCACCAACATAAATGGGAGAAAGACCAATTGTTTTGGCCATTATAGGAGGAGTAATTCGGCCAAAATAAATGGCCGAATTGAGTGCTTGGCATTTCTGTTTTTGACCGTCGAAATTTCGATTTTCTCGGAAACTTCGGGGACCAAACTCGTACATCTTGAAACTTCGGGGACCAAACGGCACATCTTGAAACTTCGGGGACCAAAGCGCACATCCGAAAGAATTCTCGGTCCAAAGCGTATATCCGAAACACGGGATCAAACGCGTACTTACGGCAAAGTTTTCGGCCCAAAAAGATAATATCGAGAAGACCCACGACCCACGACCCACGACCGTGACCGTGAACCCGAGAACCGGAACTCGGAACGGACGGGACGGGCGGGCGGCGCGCGTGTGGTCTTTCCTCGAACCGAAGCACATCTAGGTCCTCCCTCCTTTAAACACATGGGATACCCCTTGGGGTCCCAAACCCCAAACCAATTTCGAATCTTATATACACAACAATTCTTTCTTCCTCTACCGATGAGGGAGAATTACACACAATACCACACTTTCCATGCTTCAAACACCTTACTTCGTGAACCAATATCTCTTTCATTTCTCAATGAAATTTGACGATTCTTGGCCCTACGGTTATCTACGTACTTAGTAGATCATGCATGTGTGAAGAACCGGATTCTCCAACATACGTTACACTAGTGTTTAAGCCGTTAAAGTTGGTCGGTCGCAACTCCCGCCAAAGGCAAATTTCCAACAATCCCCTCTTGAAAGAGATTTTGGCGCACTCACATGGTGTCTTTTCATTTCCGGCAATATTTCGGCGGACCGATGTTGCATAAGGAGAGGTAGCCTCGGCCTTGAACCTTCCATAGTTGAATACCATCGGACTTACTTATCGCGCGGTGAACGTGATGTCTTGAACCGTCGGTGTTTAGTGTAAGCCAAGACAACGGTACCAACACAACAAATTCCCTTACTCTCTTCTTCGTAATGTTTTGTCCGTTTTGGCCATGGACAACGTCTTGGATTCTTAAGTGCGTTCAATTTGAGGCGGCCCGTCCTCGCACTTAAATAGGTGGTCTCCTACAAGGTATCCTGCTATACCCCACTTCACAAGTGTTAGGAACCATTAAAAGTTTCCCAAAGACCTAACCTCAACCGTTGAGGATCATTACGAGGTTTTGAAAACTTAACCTTTACCCATACCGCAGATAGCACTTAACGTCTATCGCGGGAACGGCTTTGGATTTGGTGTTTCTTTTCGAAATCACTATCCGAAGTGCTCATGCTTCGACCGAAGCGATCAACCGAACCTTTACAACTTAGTTTTCCCATTGAACCAAATTACCGGGATCTCCGGTTCGTAAGGTTGGGTTTCCTTTGTATTGGTTCGTATATTTTGGGTTTTAAGCCCATTCCCTAGACAGGCGAGAACACTTGATCTCCGGGTAGTCCCTTAGTTAGTAAATAAGGAAGTGACACCCGTGATGATCAACTGCCATACGGTCTTATGTCTCCGACAGATATGTCCAGACGCCGTCATCCGTGTCCTTCCTAAAGCCGATCGGCTAGCCACGAGTGTATAGCTGCCGAAGGCACGGGTTTCTCCCAATAAGGGACGTCCTCTAATGAGTCGTGAAGTTACTCAACTTCTTTCATGCTTTGTATAAAGCGATAAACTCCGATACCATCATGAATCGGTCGATGCAAGTTTGCTTAGAGGATTTTCCAAGAACCACCATACACATTTACTTGTGGCTTTGGTGTTCTTCGATCCGATGTCCGGTTTGCATCCTTGTGTTCTCCCGAACCGCATTTGGACATCCGAATACAATAATCCGTAGATAAGCGAATAATTCGGATATCGTCATATCCGACTTAACGCCTTCTATTGATCATGTATTAAGATCATCGGTGAACCTTAGTTCAACTAATCGTTTGTTGGACGATACCGAGTCGGTTGTAGTGTGTACAATACATTGAACTACACGTGACTCGAGCATATCGCTCCTTGTCTATGGGTGCACCATGATTCCAATCGGTTCTATGATTCATATCTATTGGTGGCTTCAACGAGACCGTCAACTATCGACCGATCCGTTAGATGTCTTAGAAATCCAATTCCTAAGATGTCATCTCGTGATGCTCATATCTTTCATATCGAGACTTTGTTTCAATATGATTTTCACTCTAAGACCGTTGGTTTTCCAACTGTTGGCTTTCTAACTTCGAGCCAATGTTTCGTGGTCGATTCATTGTTTGTTTTATACGAGACTTTCGGGACTAAAATGTTAACATTTCGGGGACCAAAATGAAAGTTCGGGAAGAAGCCCAACAGTTCAAAGCAAACCAATTCGATCCTCTTCTTCCAACTCTCTGGTTTGGAAGGTCGTTTCAACACCCATGCCATGTAGGATTACAATGGCCCCTGGATGTGAAGCTACTCACATGGGGAGCACTTTTTATAACCCAAAGGTTCTTTTCCGGAGGAAGATTAACTATTACACACGTATGGTTCTATATATGGAATCTATTTCTCCCTTTAGCTTCTTTCCAAAGCAACGCTTTTGGAGATAACAATTATTTGTTAATTGTCCATGGTTCGTTCTCAACCATACAAGCTAGAAGGACCGGAACAAGTCTTTGTCCCCTCTTTGCTCCGTCTTGGTTCAACATCTAGAATCCCCGAGTTACGAGATCCGGAATATTAAGTTCCGGATAGACAAGCAACTTTCGAGTCATGAAGATACGGAACGTCTAGTTCGGACGTCGAGCCCTCGCGGGTTCTTGTTAACCTTGAGCAATTACTCCTTTTTCCTTTTCCAAGGAAAGTTATCTCCAAAGAATTCGACATTCTTTGACGCGAAGAGGCGATGAACACTACCGTTATTTGCGGATCCGGTGAATATGCAATCTACAGTCTTAGGTATGAAACCACCCCACATCACAACATTTGTATGTGAGATCCTTTCCATGTATCACACGGAGGGTTACCCTTATCCTTATGCGGAGTTCTATTGAGAATCGCATTAGCGGTAAGGATCGACGTGCCCCACATAATTTGGGCGTACGGCTTAGCGCTTGGCTAACACCGTTAGGCGAGGTGAGAAATGAGCGATCGTTTAATAAACGATGCTTCACTTTCTCCCCCTCTATCACTACGAATTTCTCAATCCGTAGGCTTAGTTGATTTTCAACTTCTGTTTTGTAGCGCTTATCCGCTTCAACAACTTCATCTTTGCTTTTCAATAAACAAAGGATACAATACGTTGTACCATTATCAATAAAGGTCATAACGTACTTGTCTCCCCCCTCTATTTTGTATAAACTTCAAATCACCCAAGTAGGTATGACTAAGTTCTACAGGAGCAGTGCTTCTTTCGCTATTCCCTTGACGGAATTTGGAAAGGTGATTTTGCCTCTTCATCTACCTCGCATTTATTTGAGGATTTATGTCGAAGAAGGCAACAATCTCAACATCGTTAGCTTTTGAATGACTTACTATTTAACATGTCTTAATCTATGATGGCATAGACGCACGGATTACAAATATATCATTCATTTGGCTACAGATATACTGTACCATTCTTAGTTATCACAGACCTGTTGGACTAGTCTCAAACCAGGTTTGACCAACAACGTCCCTTAACCAAGTTTGGAATATGTATCACCTCATCTTAGAGTGATCACAATCCATGAAGTCCTATTGAGGACAACCTCTCCAACCCCTTCTACTTTAGAGGTGGCGTTGCTTCACATGAACAACCTCTTGCCCGTGGTTAGGGCGTAACCGGATCATATGTGATCTAGATACTACGGCCTACTCCAGTTGCTTTGGCAGACTGAGTGTCCAATTTCTTTACTGCCTTTCTTTAGGCCTTCAGATCATTCAGGACCTGGAAACTCTGGCCCACCTTACTAGGTGTCCATTGCTTTTCCTATGAAATGAGTTTTGGCCCCACTCCAGTCGCCCGGAGGCTTTATATGACTGAGTGTCCAATATCATCATATCAAAGAAATTTTGGCCCACTCCAGTCACCCGGAGGCTTTGTATGACTGAGTGTCAAATATCATCCTATCAAAGGAATTTTGGCCCACTCCAGTCGCCCGGAGGCTTTTTTATGACTGAGTGTCCAATATCATCCTATGAAGGATCTTCTGCCAAATAGTATGACAGGCTCGACGTCTTTAGCTTTTAGTCTTCTTCCGTTATGATTGGTGCCCAGATAATTCTTGGCGCTTACTTAAGAGTGGTAAGAGTTTTCGCACAGTTAGTGGATCTTTCTCCATCATATGTGCGAACATACTTTACACACTTTAGTAATTACACTTAAAAGAACGGATCTTCTTAAGTCGTTTACAAAATCCAATCTTTAAACGGAAAAGAAGATGAGATTAAACTTCTGATTTGTTAAAGCATAAGGAATATAAATTATTTTCATATTCCTCCTTACTTTAATCCATTTTTAATCAGACATAATTTAATCTTTATTCTTGACAAGTAAGAAAAACTACTTATCATTTAACCCTTATTCTTGACAAGTGAGAAAAATACTTATCCCAATTTCGGATTCTGGCTCACTTCAGTCACTTCATCAGACTGAGTGTCCATTTCCTTCTCACCATTATTCGGATCTTTTGTCTGGGACAAGATATAGGCCTTCTGCTACAAGATAGAATAACATCTTCACTCTTCTCCTCTTGTCCCAGTTGACATCCTCAGGCTCTCGAGAGCGCTTGTTTCCACCAGTCTTGGTAGCGGTGACACCATGAACACGTTCATCATCATCACTCTCTTCTACCAGAAAACCATTTCCATATCCAGATTTGGTCACACAACTTTTGACCGACATCTTTCGAACACTAATAGTAATACTATACAAATATTGTCTTAAGTTGTTGGGAGTTTTTGCTCTATGGTACTTTATAAAGCAGTACGGGAAGTATATAACTATTACAAGTATTCGAAAGGATAGACAAAGATTCAATAGTTCAACTAGTAATCGAAAATTACAAGATAACCACAAAACTGAAATTACAATTTTGTTGAAAACGAAAAAATGGAAAATGGTTTTGTTGAGTCGAGTGTAGCACTCTGTCCTTAAGACAATATTGCCCAGTATGTATCCTTTATACGTCCTGGACAATTTGTCTCCCAAGATAAAACAGCAATGGAACCCTTGAGCAAAGGAAACTCAAGAGCTACCGTGAAGAATATTGAGTAACGAAATGATGCTTGGAAGTTGTAGGAAGAAGATTTTTTCGGTTGTGTATTTTCGTGCATATCAAGTGTTCTCAACAATGGTGTAAGGGGGTGTTTATATAGGTGAAGGAGGGGCTGAAAAACTGCTGAAAATCGCCTCCATAATAGCCAAATAATGGCCATTATGGAAGTAGTAAAGTCACCAACATAAATGGGAGAAAGACCAACTGTTTTGGCCATTATAGGAGGAGTAATTCAGCCAAAATAAATGGTGAATTGAGTGCTTGGCATTTCGTTTTTGACCGTCGAAATTCTCGATTTTCCGGAAACTTCGGGGACCAAACTCGTACATCTTGAAACTTCGGGGACCAAAGCGCACATCTTGAAACTTCGGGACCAAGCGCACATCCGAAAGAATTCGGTCCAAACCGTATATCCGAAACACGGGATCAAGCGTACTTCGGCAAAGTTTTCGGCCCAAAAAGATAATATCGAGAAGACCCACGGCCCACGACCCACGCCCCACGCCCACGGCCCCACAGCCCACAGCCCACGACCCGTGACCCGTGACCGTGACCCGTGACCCGTGACCCGTGACCCGTGACCCGTGACCCGTGACCCGTGACCCGTGACCCGTGACCCGTGAACCCGTGAACCCGTGAACCCGTGAACCCGTGAACCCGTGAACCCGAGAACCCGGAACTCGGAACCGGACGGGACGGGCGGGCGGCGCGCGTGTGGTCTTTCCTCGAACCGAAGCACATCTAGGTCCTCCCTCCTTTAAACACATGGGATACCCCTTGGGGTCCCAAACCCCAAACCAATTTCGAATCTTATATACACAACAATTCTTTCTTCCTCTACCGATGAGGGAGAATTACACACAATACCACACTTTCCATGCTTCAAACACCTTACTTCGTGAACCAATATCTCTTTCATTTCTCAATGAAATTTGACGATTCTTGGCCCTACGGTTATCTACGTACTTAGTAGATCATGCATGTGTGAAGAACCGGATTCTCCAACATACGTTACACTAGTGTTTAAGCCGTTAAAGTTGGTCGGTCGCAACTCCCGCCAAAGGCAAATTTCCAACAAAATATTTAACATAATCTGTATTTAAAATATACTTTAAAAGGAATAAAAAGAAAAAGAAAAAAATATTGGGATAGAGTTTGGGTGGTTATTTTTTATCAATCATGGCTAGATTATCAAACTCCAATCGTTTTATCCTCCTTTTAAGCTATGGTCTGACATGTAAGAAAGCTTATTCTTTGCCTACCTTTCTTGATGATTTTTGTTCTTCCAACTTTATTTTAGTAAAAATGGTCAAATTTACCCTCCAACTATGCTTTATAGTTTAACATTGCCTTCCGTCAAACTTTGCGATCAAATTTACCCTTCCCATTATCGTCTTATTCCAATTTTGATCCTTGTGTTATTTTCCTAAGCACATCAGATCTTCAATTAGTCTAAATGTATAATTTTGCTCCTTTAAGCTAACGGATTTTAAAAATTTAACAGAATCTATATTTAAAAAATATACTTTAAAAGGAATAAAAAGAAAAAGAAAAAAAAATACTGGGATCGAGTTTGGGTGACTATTTTTTTATCACTCTTGGCTGGATTATCAAACTCCAATCGTTTTATCCTCCTTTTAAGCGATGATCTGACGTGTAAGAAAGCTTATTCTTTGCTTACTTTTCTTGCTGATTTTTGTTCTTCCAACTTTATTTTAGGGAAAGGGTCAAATTTGCTCTCTAATTATATTTTATACTTTAATATTGCCTTCTGTCAAACTTTGAGATCTAATTTACCCTTCCCGTTAGTAAACTTATTAAATTTACCATCAGCCGGATGAATTTCTAACTTGGACTCCACGTAGGCTCTCACACAAATCTTTTAACTCATAATCCGTACCCGTACTCATTACCACATTCTTTAAATAGTTTCAACTTGTTAGCCTCACTGTTTCTTCTCCTCCAGCGGATCTCTGACATTTTTGGCGAGCTCCGACGAGTTCCCATGTCGGAGCTCCGGCGAACTCCACCATTGTACATCCAATTCACCACTAACACCTCCACTTCATCTCCCTCTCATCCCTCTCTGTTTTCTGCCAGTTGCCTCCATCGGATTTGACCACAGAACGATCCGTAATGACGAGTTCCTATGTCGGGCCAGGATTTTATGGGCGAGCTTGTTAATGATGGAGTGATAGGTTTCGTAACTATTCCACATTCTTCGTACTGAATTTTCTCAGTTGGGATTCAAATTACAATTGAAACATTAAATCTTTAGCCATGTATGATCCTAACATATCTAAACCCAGTAGAGGTCGTACAAATTTTTCTTCCATGTATTTGTGCTACTATTTTCCTCATCTTTATCATTGCAACCATTGTTGTCGCTTACTTCTTCCTCTTTAAACCCAAATCTCATAAAACCGTTGTCGAAGCCGTGCCATTGTTGTCGCTTACTTCTTCATCTTCAAACCTAAATCTCCTAAAATCGTCGTCGAAGCCGTTCGGTTCCCAACTTTCTTCATTACGAACGACACCGTTAACTTCACCTTCTTCTGGTACGTCTCCGTTACAAATCCAAATTGCGATGAGTTCACTTATTACAACAACTCGCTTCAGCTCAGTTACTCTGGTGAGTCGGTGGGTCTTGTGTTTATTCCCACCGGGAAGATCGACGTTGGTAAGACACACCATATGTCAACAAAAATTGATGTACAGTGTTACCCACTTCTGGCTAAGTTGAAAGCTGATGTCTCCGCCGGGGTGATTCTGACAGCGGCAACGGCAAACGACGGATGTGGTGGGGTTGGAGGCCCCCCCACAATGGAGGTGGAAACAAGGATGAAGAGTGTTTACACATAGAGTGGATAATGGGTGATAATTCAAGTCAGTAGTGGTAATGTTTTAGGCGTCCATGTGGGAGCCTAAATGGCGTCTACGTGGATCCGGCGTGTAGTCCAAGTCAGAAATCCATCTGGATGAGGGCAAATGCTAACGGGAAGGGTAAATTTGATCCCAAAGTTTGACGGAGGCAATGTTAAACTATAAAGCATAGTTGGAGGGTAAATTTGACCCTTTCCCCTTTATTTTATTCAAATGTGAAAAGATTTTGGGAAAAGGGTTAAATATACTCCTCTACTTTAGTTCAGTAGTCAACTTTACCCTCGTTAGCGAAAGTAGTTAAATATACCCCATTTCCGTTACAAGTTGAGGCAAAATATACCGCTACAATTAGCAAAGTATTCAAAAATACCATTTTTTTTAAAAAAATATTATGAAAAAAGAAAATTTTTTAATTAAAAAATCTGGATTTTTTTAAATCTAGAAAACTGTAATGTATTTTTTAAAAAAATAAAGTATCCAAAAAATATATTTTTTTAAATCTGGATTAATTTTAAAAATAAATCTGACAAAACCGATTAAAAAAAAACATTCCAGATTTTTTAATAAAAAATTCAATTTTCCAAAATATTCTTTTTTAAAAAATGACTTTTATAAAATCAAGAAAATTTCATATTTTTTATAAAAGTCATTTTTCCATATTTATTTTAATTAAAAAATCATTTTTTCAGATTGTTTTTAAAAGAATTGTCACACAAACACCACATACAATAAAGTTAAATGTTATATAGAATAAGTTAAATACCTATATAATATGTTAAAAATGAGGCGTATTAGTGTGTATTTTTCTATATAATATGTGTATAATTTGGGTGACAAGTAGTATTTAACTTATTCTATTTGGTGCCTACGTGACAATCTTTTTAAAAACAATTTGGAAAAATTATTTTTCTAATTAAAACAAATCTGAAAAAAATTACTTTTATTAAAAATATGAAATTTTCTTGATTTTATAAAGCTCATTTAAAAAATATATAGTTTTTAGAAAATTATTTTTTTTAATTTAAAAATCTGGAGAATATTTTTTAAAATCAATTTTTTCAGATTTGTTTTTAAAATTAATTAAGATTAAAAAAAAGATTTTTCGGACACTTTATTTTTTTAAAAATACTTTAGAGTTTTGTAGATTAAAAAAATTCAATTTTCAAGAATATTTCTTTTTTTAAAATGATATTTTTGAATACTTTGTTAACGGTAAGGGTATATTTAGCTCAACTTATAACGGAAGAGGTATATTTTTTTACTACTTTGGCTAACAGAGGATAAAAATGACTAATAAACTAAAATAGATGGGTATATTCTACCCTTTTCCCAAAAATTTATTAGGTAAAATATTGAAAGCAAGAGTAAAATTTCTATCTTCATTTCTCACTTCATGCTTCAAAGTTCCAAGTAAGAGGATAAGAGAGATGAAGACACACGTATCCTGGGTTTATCCTTCTCAATTTCAGCCATAGTGGCGATGGAATGGCTGAAGAAAATTAATTTGGGTCTTGCCTTTTGTTTTCTTCTTCTTTATTTTTAGTTCTTTATATATACATATTTAGATTAACTGAAGGTCTAATATATTTAGACAAATTAACACAAGGATCAAAATTAAAATAAGACGATAACTCTAGAATCAAAAACGTCATTTGCCTTATTATTTGCTTAGGGTAATTTTTTCCCTTAATGAGGTGAGACTTGAGGAGATTAATTTTTATACGTAGGTGTTGGGTGGTTCATGATTGAGAGTTGTTGGAGGGAGCAGTGGGTGTCTCATTTGTCTTCTATTCAAATAGGAGTAATATTGCAGCTTTTTTCAATTGGGAGTAATTCGTTGACGAATATTTTATTTACTGCTTGTTTGGCCAATTTTTCAAATTATTTTATTTCAATTTTTTTTATGAGAAGTATTTTTTGAATATTTTTTTTCAAAAAGTGATAATATGTGTTTGACTATTCATTAAAAAAAATACTTTTACAAATATTTAAGTTAACAATTTGTGTTTGCCCAGGTTCTAGATGTGTTTATGGGGATATATATATTTTCCAGCGTCTTACAATCATTTTTTATCCAAAAAAGCTTGGTCAAACACATTAACTTTAAAAAATAAATATTTTTAGCTTTCTAAAAACTTAGCCAAACAAGCTATAAGATTGTAATAATGAGTTCAAAAGCCATTATTTTTAATTGAGATACTTTACTCTCCCTTTTATTTTGTAAAAAACTCTGATAAATGTTTGATTTTCCGGCAAAATACTACTCTCTTTTTTTGAAGAAAGATAAACAGATTTAAAAAATGAGATTTGCCATCTCAATTCTGACATCGATCTTGTATTTTTTTTTACTACTAATAGTTAGAAGTTGATAAAAGTGCTAAAATTACTTAGAATTTATTTTACAATAATTTTTTGTAAAAAACATTCATGAAAGAAGTCGTATTTGTTTCCGATCCCAAAATATCTGCAGACTATTGAAAAGGAAAAAAAATATCTAAAGCATATATGACATGTCTCCTAATCACGTGTCGTGTCACCTCTCACATAGAATTTACTATGTACGCTAGCTTTTGACTATAGATTTTAAAACAAATTTTAGAAATATCTTCAAAAAATTTCAAGTTCCAAAAATTAGATCAGATCAATTTTTGAATTATGAAAACTTTCACACACAAAAGTTTTAATTTTTTTTAAAATAAAATATATATTCAAATACAATTTCAAATTTTAAAAATCACAACTTCAAAAGCTACCGGTATCGTTATTACGATATCCCTACACCCATTCCTCAAATTTCCATACATTTCAAAATTTAAAAATTCCCCCTAAAAACAAAAACATTTCCACCACCGTTACACTTAACATCAAAAAGAAAACCTCCGTTTAGTAGCTTCTCCCCAATATATATATATATAGAGTCCCTTCATCTCTTCCCCATTTCCCAAACCCAAACCCTAAATTCAAAATGCGTGAAATCCTTCACATACAAGGTGGCCAATGCGGCAATCAAATCGGAGCAAAATTCTGGGAAGTAATATGTGCCGAACACGGCATTGATTCGACAGGAAGGTATCAAGGAGATAGCGATCTTCAATTAGAGCGATTAAATGTGTATTACAATGAAGCGAGTTGTGGAAGGTTTGTTCCACGCGCCGTGCTTATGGATTTGGAACCAGGAACTATGGATAGTGTTAGATCTGGACCGTACGGTCAGATATTCAGGCCTGATAACTTTGTTTTCGGGCAGTCTGGTGCGGGGAATAATTGGGCGAAAGGACATTATACTGAAGGAGCTGAACTTATTGATTCGGTACTTGATGTTGTTAGGAAAGAAGCTGAGAATTGTGACTGTTTACAAGGTATATTTGATAGATTTAAGTTAATTGATCTAGCGATTTTAATGTATAGTTTTTTTTTTTGTTTTCGTGGCTATTTTGTATTTGATTCGTTGTGTTTTGCGTGTCTTCAATGATTTTAGTGTATATTTTTTTGTTTTCCTGGTTATTTCGTGTTTAGTTCGTTGTATTTTATGATTTTAGTGTCTATTAATGTTATTGCATTTGAATTTTGATTTTACTATATCAATTTGCTTGTTTACACGGTATTTTGATAAATCTACGCAACTAGATCTAGCAATTTTTATTGTTTAGATAGATATTTTTCCTGACTATTTCGTGTGTAATTCGTTATGCTTTTTGTTATTATGTGTATTTTGTTTCTAGTAATGTAAAGTAGATTGTTTATTGTGAATCAAGAGTGCATTTTGAAGCTTTAGAGATATATAGTAGCTCTTTGAATGATCGCTTTGATTTAACTTGCGTTTCGTATATTTCTGCATGTGAAGGAAAATGAGTTTTAGTTTTTATATTTTTGTTACTGTTTACAAGGTATTTGATAAAGCAATTTCACTGTTTAGTAGGGTCAATTCCGTTGATCTAGAAATTTCAGTGTTTAGTTTTTCCTGGATATTTTGTGTTTATTTCGTTGTGTTTTATGAGACAGTGAAGTGAGTTTTTGTAAGATTAGTGTGTATTAATGTTATTGCGTTTGAATTTTGATTTTACTAAATCATTCTGCCCGTTTACAAGGTTTTTGATAGATGTCTGCAACCTGATCTAGCGATCTTACTGTTTAGGGTTTTTCCTGGCTATTTCGTGTTTAATTCGTTGTGTTTTATGTGTCTTCTATGATTTCTGAGATAGTCAGGTGAAATTTTGGTAAGATGGTGTCTATTAAATTTGTTGCGTTGGAATTTTGATTTTACTAAATCAATCCGCTTGTGTACAAGGTATTTGATAAATCTCCGCAACTCTAGTAGAGTCAATTCCCTTGATCTAGCAATTTCACTGTTTATGTTTTTTTTCCTGGCTATTTCGTGTTTAATTCATTGTGTTTTATGTGTTCTCTTTGATTTTTCTGAGATAGTCAGGTGAAATTTTGGTAAGGTTAGTGTTTATTAAAGTTATTGCGTTTGAATTTGGATTTTACTAAATCAATCTGTTGTTGCTTTGTTATCATATATATATATGTTTGCAGTAATTTAGAATAGATTGTTTATTGTGCATCAGGAGTTCATTTTGAAGCTTCGAGATACAGTACTCATTGAATGAAATTGTTGATTTAACTTGGTTTTTATGAAGGAAAATGAGTTTTAGTTCAATGTACTAAGACAACTTCTTTCATTCTGGAAAGAAATAAGGAAAATAATCAAATGATATGTTATCTAAAACTGTTACTCAAGTTGAATACAGTTTTTCTCCTGATGGCTATATGATCAGGGTTTCCGCAATTGCTTGAAACCTCTTTATCTCTTATTTTCGGTCCAAAACTAAGTACAGTAATGCAATTTGAATTATAGAGACTCATACCCTGCTTGAATGAGAGTAGTAGATTTGGTTTGTTACCCTTATTTAAAAGATTGGGATAGCTACCTTTTCCTTATCTGATATGTTAAACAAATGAGTATTGATTTTGTTTTTGGTTTCAGGTTTCCAGGTTGCTCACTCTCTGGGAGGTGGAACTGGATCAGGAATGGGAACTCTCCTTATATCTAAGATCAGGGAGGAGTACCCAGATAGAATGATGCTTACTTTCTCTGTGTTCCCTTCCCCCAAGGTTTCAGACACAGTTGTTGAGCCCTATAATGCCACTCTCTCTGTTCACCAACTTGTTGAGAATGCAGATGAGTGTATGGTGTTGGATAATGAAGCTCTTTATGACATTTGCTTCCGAACTCTCAAACTTACAACTCCAAGCTGTAAGTTACACCTTTTTTCAGTTAGCTGGTTTTCTCCTAACTAAATTTAACCTGATAGTTGTGTGTTATATCTTCATGTACCTTGAGTCAGTTTATTATCCATTTTTTTGACTTAGAAGATACTAGCTGCTAGGGTGGCATAGTATAGAAAGCTCAGGTGAACAGACAATGAACAGACAATGATTGCACCATTGAGGTTGACCTGAAATTTCGTTTACAAAACATCTTGTTATCTTTTATTTCTTCTGGTCAATTTATAATGATATATTTTTTCAAAAATGTTCTGAAAGATAAATTACTCGTGAAGGATGAGTGTATTATAGGAATTTGGTCTCAAGTTTCAGGAGTAAACTATGGGTTTTACTTTTTGTATAAAAACATCTAACTCGCTCGCTTTCCCATGAAGCCTTCCTCTAATTCCGAGCTGTAAGTTACGCCTTTTTTCAGTTAGCTGGTTTTTTTCTAACTAAATGCATCCTGATAGTTATGTGTTATATGTTCATGTATTTCACGTACCTGTAGTTTTATCATCTATTTTATGTTAGAATATTAAAATTGTGATGATCTGGGGGAGGATGTGCCATGTGTTTATTTATGTGCTGTACGTGTTACTTGTATCATTGTTCTGTTGGTTCATCTACTTGTTTAGAAGATATGGAATTCTTTGCAGTCAAAATTATGTCCAAAAACTTCTTGATTGTGTATGATTCTGGTTGTATGATCACTATTAGTGCTTGTCCTTTTCTCCCTTTAGTTAGTCCTCCCAATTTGGGGCATGAAAATGAATTCTACTGCATGTACCATTATCATCAATATACTTGCTATAGTGGATTTTGTTGATTTATTTACTGATGGATGATGTTTGCCTCAGTTGGGGACCTAAACCATTTGATTTCTGCCACCATGAGTGGTGTAACTTGCTGTCTCCGTTTCCCTGGTCAACTCAACTCTGATCTCCGCAAGCTTGCTGTTAACCTCATCCCATTCCCACGGTTACATTTCTTCATGGTTGGATTTGCTCCACTCACTTCTCGTGGGTCGCAGCAATATCGAGCATTGACTGTTCCCGAGCTAACACAGCAGATGTGGGATGCAAAGAATATGATGTGTGCTGCTGATCCTCGTCATGGTCGGTATTTGACTGCTTCAGCTATGTTCCGTGGGAAAATGAGCACCAAGGAAGTCGATGAACAGATGATTAATGTGCAGAACAAGAACTCTTCCTACTTCGTTGAGTGGATCCCTAACAATGTAAAGTCGACAGTCTGTGACATCCCTCCAACTGGTCTGAAGATGGCCTCAACTTTCATTGGTAACTCCACCTCGATTCAGGAGATGTTCCGTAGGGTCAGTGAGCAGTTTACAGCTATGTTTCGAAGAAAGGCTTTCTTGCATTGGTACACTGGAGAAGGTATGGATGAGATGGAGTTTACCGAGGCTGAAAGCAACATGAATGATTTAGTTTCTGAGTACCAGCAATATCAAGATGCAACAGCTGAAGAGGAAGGTTATGACTATGAAGATGGGGAGGAAGAACAGCTAGAAGGTTAATGAATTCAGGTTCTGGAGAATTGTGTGCAGTTATATAGCAGTGGCTGTTAAGTTTTCTATTTTTGTTTTGTGGTTTGGATCATTGTGCTGTGTGGCCACCTTGGTGGCACAATTACTGAATTCTTTCGAATTATTGTTGGTAATGCTTCATATACCTACAATACAATATTGAAATCTAATGGATGCTTTGGTTTGATCCCTAATTTAGTTCTAGATGAAATCTTCAGAAGGGGCCAATGGCTTATTTCTTGAGCAACATACCCCTTTTACTTTGATTAAAACTTTCTAGTGTTTATTATCTTTGTGGTCAAATTGGAAATTGCAAGCTCAGGCTGGTTTATGTAATTTGACAAGCCGAAAGCTTATTGTCCCAATTTGTTACTTTTTACTAGCCATGTCACTGCTTCGCAGGTAAGCTATAGAGCTTTACCCCAAAAAAGAGAAGAGTAAGCTATAGAGCTTTACCCCCAAAAAAGAGAAGAGGGTAAGCTATAGAGCTCAACTTGCATGATATGCTGTAACTGGAAATTCATTTTCACACAATCCATCCTGCTATTGGTGAACGAAAATGCATTCCTTTTCTTTGTTGGCTTGTTATCTCTACTGAGTTGGTTAACTCGGAGATTTTTCCCTGATGCTGTTGGTAATTTTTGCTCTATTGTACTTTATAAAGCAGGACGGGTACGGGAAGTAATAACTATTACAAATGTTCGAAAGGATAAATAAATGGTCAATCTTCAAAACTGCCGCAAGTATGTTGTGTCTTGAATCTTGATCACATTGCAAAGCCAATGTTGAGAACTGACGCAAGCTTGTTGTGTTTTCAATCTTGATATCCTGAAATCAAGAAATAACTAAATCTGGAAGGTTACAACGTTGTGTGTTGAGTCGAGGATAGCCCTCTATCCTTAAGACAAGATTGCCCCGTATATATGCTTTTACGTTAGCGGGCAATAGTCTCCCAAGATAAAACAACATTTTAATCTCAACACTACAAAGCCAATAGGATGAGCCTGTCGAAGAAAACAAATATGACTCGACTTGCTGAAGATATGGAATAGGAAGGAAGAGTTTCTCAATACTCTTCTCTTTTGTCTCTGTGTATATAGTGTATATCTTGTGTATATGTGTGGGTTTGCTCACTGATTTTCGTGACGCTTGCTCACTTTGTTTTCGATCGATTTTCTGCTGTTTTTCGTTCAGTTTTCTGGCTGTTTTCTCCATGTTTGCTGCTCCCGAATTGAGCCAAAAGAGGCTCAATATATAGCATGGAGGAGGGGCTGTCCAACAACTGAAAAACAAGGCTGTAATGGCCCTTAAAGGAGGGCTGTAATGGCAGGTTTTAATGCCATGAATGAGGTGCTCAATTGCCCAACTAATGGGCTGTTAATAGAGGAGTTAATCAGCCAAATAATGGCTGATTAATGCCTCAAAAAACAGTCCCAACGGTAGGCTTTTTGCCTTCCGTCACCTTCCCAGAAAGGACAAAACTGTAAATATTGAAACTTCAGGGACCAAACTGTACATATGAAAGAATTCTGGTCCAAAATGTACATCTGGCAGAGTTCTCTGGTCCAAAATATAATATCAGAAAGTCCCCACAGTCCACAGCCCACGACCCACGACCCGAAACCCGAAACCCGAGCCCGAGACCGGACCGGACGGGAACGGCGGGCGGCGGCGGCGCGCGTGTGGGCTTAGCCATGAACCCAAGCACATCTAGGTCTTCACTCCTTTAAACACATGGGATACCCCTTGGGGTCCCAAACCCTTTACCAATTAGAGACTTATATAGAGAGCAATTCTTCCTATTCCCACCGATGTGGTAGATTTGTCCCACACCACATTTCCATGCCTTAAACACATTACTTCGTGGACCAATATCTCTTTCATTTCTCAACGAAATTTGACGATTCTTGGCCCTACGGTCATCTACTCACTTCGTAGATCATGCATGTGCGAAGAGACAAGGTCTCCAACATGCGGAACATTAGTGTTTAATTCATCTAAGATGGGTGGACGCATCTCCCCGCCAAAGGCAAATTTCCAACAATCCCCTCTATGAAAGAGAGATTGTGGCGCACGCACAAGGTGCCTACATTTCAGCAATCTTTCAGCGAAAAGATATTGCATCAGGAGCTGTAGCTTTCGCTTTGAACCTTCCTTAGTTGAATACCATCGGACTTACTGCGCGGTGAACGTGATGTTTTGAACCGTCAGTGTTTAGTGTAAGCCAAGACAATGATAACAACACAATAACTCTTCTTATTCATTTTCCTTCTTACGTTTTTGTCCGTTGTGGCCTTGGACACACTTGGATTCTTAAGTGCGTTCATTTGTGACGGCCATCCTCGCACTTAAATAGGTGATCTCCTACAAGGTATCCTGCTATACCCCACTTCACAAGTGTTAGGAATCATTAAAAGTTTCCCCAACCTTAACCTCAACCATTTGAGGATCGTTAAAGGTTTGGAAGCTTAACCTTTACCCACCATGCAGGTAGCACTTTAATGTCTATCGCGGGAACAACTTTGGATTCATGTTTCCGTACAGAAATCATCATCCGAAGTGCTTCTTGCTTCCACCGAAGCGCTCAACTGAACCTTTTGCCGCTTAGTTTTCCCATTGAACCAAATTCTTGGGATCTCCAATCAGTATGGTTGGGTTTCCACCGCAAAGGTTCGTATTGTTTGGGTTTTACGCCCATTCCTAGACAGCAAGTAACACTTGATCTCGGGTTGCCCCTTAGTTAGTAAACAAGGAAGTGACACCCGTGATGATCAATCGCCATACGGTCTTATGTCTCCCGACGGATCCCGACGAGATATGCCCGACGCCGTCATCCGTGTCCTTCCCGAAGCCGATCGGCTAGCCACGGTGTATAACCGCGAAGACACGGGTTTCTCCCAATAAGGGACGTCCTCTAAGGAGTCATGAAGTTACTCAACTTCTTTCATGCTTTGTATAAAGCGATAAACTCCGATTCCATCATGAATCGGTCGATGCAAGTTTGCTTAGAGGTTTTTCTAAGACCCACCATACACATTTACTTGTGGCTTTGGTGTTCTTCGAGATCGATGTCCGTTTGCATCACCGTGTTCTTCCGTAACCGCTGGACATCGAGAATACTATAATCCGTAGATAAGCGAATAATTCGATATCGTCATGTCCGACTTAACGCCTTCTATTGATCATGTATTAAGATCATCAGTGAACTTTAGTTCAACTGATCTGTTTGTAGGACGATACCAGGTCGGTTGTAGTGTGTACAATACATTGAACTACACATGACCTGTGCATATTGCTCCTTGTCTAAGGGTGCACCATGATTTCAATCGGTTCTATGATTCATATCCATTGGTGGCTTCAACGAGACTCGTCAACTATCGACCGATCGTTAGATGTCTTAGAAATCCAATTCCTAAGATGTCATCTGTGATACCCATATCTTTCATATCGAGACTTTGTTTCAATATGACTTTTACTTTCAGACTGTTGATTCTCCAACTGTTGGCTTTCTAACTTCAGAGTCAATGTTTCGTGGTCGATTCATTGTTCTGTTTTTATACGAAACTTTCGGGACCAAAATGTAAACATTTCGGGGACCAAAATGAAAGTTCGGGAAGAAGCCCAACAGTTCAGCAAACCAATTCTGATCCTCTTCTTCCAACTCTCCGGTTGGGAAGGCTGTTTCAACATCCATGCCATGTAAGACTACAATGGCCCTGGATGTGATGCTACTCACATGGGAGCACATTTTACAACCCAAAGGTTCTTTTTCCGGAGGAAGATCAACCATTACGCAAGTATGGTTCTATATGACTTCTTTCCAAAGCAGCGCTTTTGGAGATGACAATTATTTGTCAATTGTCCATGGTTCATTCTCAACCATATAAGCTAGAAGGACTGGAACAAGTCTTTGTCCCCTCTTTGCTCCTTCTCGGTTCAACATCTAGAATACCTGAGTTCTGCAGATCTGGAATATTAAGTTCCGGATAGCCAGCAACTTTCGAGTCCTGTAGATACGGAACGTCTAGTTCCGGACAGTCAGGCCCTCGCGGGTTCTTGTTAACCTTGAGCAATTACTCCTTTTTCCTTTTAAAGGAAAGTTATCTTCTAAGAATTCAACATTCTTTAACGCCAAGAGGCGATAAGCACTACTGTTATTTGCAGATCCAGTGGATATGCAATCTACAGTCTTAGGTACAATTTGACCTGTTTCGGTATTCCAACTTTTACCAAGCCACCCCACATAATTTGGGCATATGACTTAGCGCTTGGCTAACACCGTTGGACTGAGGTGAGTAATGAACAGTCGTTTAATGAACGATGCTTCACATTCTCCCCCTCTATCGCTACGAATTCCTCAATCCGTAGGCTTAGTTGATTTTCAACTTCTGTTTTGTAGCGCTTATTCGCTTCAACAACTTCATCTTTGCTTTTTAACAAACAAAGGATACAATATGTTGTACCGTTATCAAAGAAGGTCACAACGTACTTGTCTCCCCCCCTCTATTTTGTATACACTTCAAATCACCCATAAAGGTGTGACTAAGTTCTAGAGGAGCGGTGCTTCTTTCGCTATTCCTTTGACAGAATTTGGAAAGGTGATTTTGACTCTTCGCCTACCTCACATTCATTTTGAGGGTTTATGTCGACAGAAGGCAACAATCTCAACATCGTTAGCTTTTGAATGACTTGCTATTTAATGTGTCTTAATCTATGATGGCATAGATGCACGGATTACAAATATATCATTCATTTAGCTACAGACGTACTGTACCATTCTTAGTTGTGATAGACCTGTTGGACTAGTCTCAAACCGGCTTGACCAACGGCGTCCCTTAAACCAAGTTTGGGATATGTATCACCTCATCTTAGAGTGATCCCAATCCCTGAAGTCCTATTGAGGACAACCTCTCCAACCCCTTCTACTTTAGAGGTGGCGTTGCTTCACATGAACAACCTCTTGCCCGTGGTTAGGGCGTAACCGGATCATATGTGATCTAGATACTCTGGCCCACTCCGGCCTGCTTTGCGACCGAGTGTCCAATTTCTTTTCTGCCTTTCTTTAGGCCTTCAGATCATTTAAGACCTGGAAACTCTGGCCCACCACACTAGGTGTCCATTACTTTTCCTATGAAATGAATTCTGGCACCACTCCAGTCGCCCGGAGGCTTTGTATGACTGAGTGTCCAATATCATCATATCAAATGAATTTTGGCCCACTCCAGTCGCCCGGAGGCTTTGTATGACTGAGTGTCCAATATCATCCTATGAAGGATCTTCTGCCAAATAGTATGACAGGCTCAACGTCTTTAGCTTTTAGTCTTCTTCCTTTATGATTGGTGCCCAGATAATTCTTGGCGCTTACTTAAGAGTGGTAAGAGTTTTCGCACAATTAGTGGATCTTTCTCCATCGTATGTGCGACATACTTTACACACTTTTAATAATTACACTTAAAAGAACGGATATTTTTAAGTCGTTTACAAAATCCAATCTTTAAACGGGAAAGAAGATGAGATTAAACTTCTGATTTTTAAAGCGTAAGGAATATAAATTATTTTCATATTCCTCCTTACTTTAATCCATTTTTAATCAGACATCATTTAATCTTTATTCTTGACAAGTAAGAAAATTACTTATCCCAATTTCGGATTCTGGCTCACTTCAGTCACTTCATCAGACTGAGTGTCCGTTTCCTTCTTACCATTATTCAGATCTTATATCTGGGACAGATATAGGCCTTCTTGCGCTGCAAGATAGAAGAACATCTTCAGTCTTCTCCTCTTGTCCCAGTTGACATCCTCAGGCTCTCGAGAGCGCTTGTTCCAACCAGTCTTGGTAGCGGTGACGCCATGAACACGTTCATCATCATCACTCTCTTCTACCAAAAGACCATTGCCATATCCAGATTTGATCACACAACTTTTGACCGACATCTTTCGAACACTAATAGTATTACAATACAAATCTTGTCTTAAATTGTTGGTAATTTTTGCTCTATTGTACTTTATAAAGCAGGACGGGAAGTAATAACTATTACAAATGTTCGAAAGGATAAATAAATGGTCAATCTTCAAAACTGCCGCAAGTATGTTGTGTCTTGAATCTTGATCACATTGCAAAGCCAATGTTGAGAACTGCCGCAAGCTTGTTGTGTCTTCAATCTTGATATCCTGAAATCAAGAAATAACTAAATCTGGAAGGTTACAACGTTGTGTGTTGAGTCGAGGATAGCCCTCTATCCTTAAGACAAGATTGCCCCGTATATATGCTTTTACGTTAGCGGGCACTAGTCTCCCAAGATAAAACAACACTTTAATCTCAACACTACAAAGCCAATAGGATGAGCCTGTCGAAGAAAACAAATATGACTCGACTTGCTGAAGATATGGAATAGGAAGGAAGAGTTTCTCAATACTCTTCTCTTTTGTCTCTGTGTATATAGTGTGTCTCTATAGTGTATATCTTGTGTATATGTGTGGGTTTGCTCACCGATTTTCGTGACGTTTGCTCTTTGTTTTCGATCCGTTTTACCGCCGCCTGTTTTTCGTTCGATTTTCGGCTGTTTTCTCCCTGTTTGCTGCTCCCGAATTGAGCCAAAAGAGGCTCAATATATAGCATGGAGGAGGGGCTGTCCAACAGCTGAAAAACAAGGCTGTAATGGCCCTTAAAGGAGGGCTGTAATGGCAGGTTTTAATGCCATGAATGAGGTGCTCAATTGCCCAACTAATGGGTCGTTAATAGAGGAGTTAATCGGCCAAGTAATGGCTGATTAATGCCTCAAAAAAAACAGTCCCAACGGTAGGCTTTCGCCTTCCGTCACCTTCCCGTAAAGGACAAAAGCGTAAATATTGAAACTTCGGGGACCAAACCGTACATATGAAAGAATTCTCGGTCCAAACTCGTACATATGAAACTTTAGGGATCAAACTGTACATCTGGCAGAGTTCTCTGGTCCAAAAAGATAATATCAGAAAGTCCCCACAGCCCACGACCGGACCGGACCGGCGGGCGGCGGCGTGCGCGTGGGCTTAGCCATGAACCCAAGCACATCTAGGTCTTCCCTCCTTTAAACACATGGGATACCCCTTGGGGTCCCAAACCCTTTACCAATTAGAGACTTATATAGAGAGCAATTCTTCCTATTCCCACCGATGTGGTAGATTTGTCCACACCACATTTCCATGCCTTAAACACCTTACTTCGTGGACCAATATCTCTTTCATTTCTCAACGAAATTTGACGATTCTTGGCCCTACGGTCATCTACTCACTTCGTAGATCATGCATGTGTGAAGAGACAAGGTCTCCAACATGCGGAACACTAGTGTTTAATTCATCAAAGATGGGTGGACGCATCTCCCCGCCAAAGGCAAATTTCCAACAGATGCTTGTACCCGAGCGATGCAGACGCAAAGGATGTGCTAGTCTGTAGAAACCGAATATCAAATTATCATGAATTACTGCTCAACAAGATAATGAAGCCAAAGATTTTTCGAAACTTGATAGGTTTTTTGTCAATGGATAACAGACCAAGAATAGTAAGAGAGAAAAGAAAAATGGAGAAAATCGCGACAAAGGATTCCAAGTTTGTCTACATTCCACAAAATTTATTGTATAATATCAGGGCGTTAAATAGCCACTTTTACAAAGAAAAGAACTTATAATACTTCTACCAAAAATAATAACCTACTTCCTTTTAAAAAATAAAGTCTCAAAAGAATCCATTCCAACAATTTTTCAGAAGATAGAATTTACTTGTTCCACAAATATCATCTGCAGGTACTAATTCGTGATTCTTGTTCAGGTAATTATGTCATTACCAGCAGTAATCATACATTAATAAGTATTAGTATAACCATTTTATCTGCTTAAGGTACTTCAAAGTTCAAAGACCCAACTATATTTTTCAAGCTCCGAACTTGGGCACTTTAGCAGTTGAGATTTGTGCAAGAAAGTGCTCTGCGACAAGTCGTCGTTGAATTTTCCCAGTTGCAGTTTTTGGAAGAGAATCAGTCATGAATACCTTTTTGGGGACCTTAAAGGCTGCTAGATTTTTCTTGCAGAATTTCAAGACCTCTTCTTCATCTATCTTTGTCCCTTCTCTTGGAATAACCGCACAGTTTATCTGTGAAATGGAATGTATCTGTATTAGACTCTCTTAAATAAATATCAACTAGAACAAGAGAAATAGACAAAATACATTTGACACATTGCAGAATGAAAGCAATGTTTCATGACAAATGAAGTCCTTTTATTTATGTAAGTTGTTGAATGAGACATAAAATTGGGGTCATTTTGTTACCTCTTCACCATACTTGTCATCAGGAACTCCGAAAGCAACAGCCAGAGCAATATCCGGATGAGAAGCAAGCACCGCGTCCACTTCAATAGGAGATATTTTTTCTCCTGAAATTGAAAGATGGAAAATTACACATCAGAAACAGTTCATGGGGTGGTCCAAACAGTTTAATGCATTGGACTTGTCAACTATATATTAGTCTTTACATTATTAGTACAGCCAGAAACCCATAGTTGAATAGACTAATAAAGAAATAGTGTAACATAAACTGAAACATAAGATGAATTTCTTTTTGTATTGTTTTGCGGAGATCATTGGATTCTTGGGATCTACTTTGAGTCTTTGTGTAAATAGCTTTTAAGACAGGCTTAAAGCAAAACCTATGTTTGGCTTTTGGTTTAAAGACATTATCGAATGGTTGAAAAAGTAGATGTCAATATCATGAACCTAAAATTGGGTAATTTACGAAAATTACAATGGAGAAAGGCTCTAAGTAAGCTGTTACATCCTACCTAATAGTAAAAGGGCGGTGCAAGCCAAGTTTGATGGCAACTTAATCATACTTCGACCACAAATTTACCTAAAACCAGTCGATAAAATAATAGATACACGGTCCACTCTAATGTACAACTAGAATATCCTCCCCCAATAACAATGACAAGTTCAAGAAAGAAAGTCAATGCATATATTTTTTTATAAAATTCTTAATATTTTAATATTAAATAGCAAGTATAAAACACGTTTTCGTAAAAATAAATCGATCAATTAGTCAACTACGCCTCAGTGCCTATATGAGTCCGCGTGCACTCCCACATGTGCGGTCTGAGGAGGGTAGAGTGTATGCAGACCTTACCCTTACCTTGTGGAGATAAAGTCTGTTTCCCATAGACCCTCGATTCAAGTAACGCAATTCAAAGCCGTTTGAAAAAGGAAATACGGAAATTATAAACAAGAATTATAAAGTAAAAAGCTGACATACCTCCACGGTTGATCAACTCCTTGATCCTTCCAACCAAATGCAAATATCCATCAGAGTCCAAGTATCCCACATCTCCAGTGTGAAACCATCCAAACTGGAAAGCAGATTTATTAGCCTCAGGATTATTCTTATACCCTTTAGTTACATTTGGACCCCTAATGCAAATTTCTCCCTTTGCATCAGGTCCTTGTACTACACCATTCTCATCAAATATTCCCATTTCTTGGCCCACGGGCTTCCCTACTGAGCCCGGTAAATGCGGGCCATTTTCGGGTAATGGATTTGAACACATCAAATGTGTTGCCTCTGTCATTGCATATGCCTCTAAAACAGGTGCACCAAATGCTTCATCTAGCCGGGCCAATATGGATGGCGCGAGAGCTGCACTGCAACTCCGAATGAACCGGAGTTTTGGGTAAGAAGACTCGGGTTTGGTGAAATGGCGGTCCAATAGGATTTGGTGAATGGTAGGCACCGCGGTGTACCATGTGGCGTTGTACTTGATCATGTCCGACCAGAAAGATGAAGCGGAGAATCTCCCGGAAGCAGGGAGGGTCACGGATCCTCCAGCACCAAGCGAGCTCAGTAACCCTACAAGTAGAGGTGACAAATAAGCGAGTTGGATCAAATTTGGATGTATTAGAATGAGTCAAATTATTAAAAGGTTCATCCTTGAACCGTCCAAAGTTTGCTTAGGTTAATATGAGTTTGGTCAAGATGGATCAATAACGAGTCATAACACAACCTATCCATCATGATTGAATTTCACAACCCTTTTTTTTGTGCTTTTGAAAAAGAAAAGTGAACTTATGTATTTTTCTTGATTTAGTAATTTTAGTTCTAACAAATTTATATCTCACAATCTACAAACTGAATTTTGTATGTTTGGGTTCGTGTTGCATTTCGACCAGTTTTTACACAAAAGGCATTTTGGGTTCAATTCCGTTGGCTCAAGTCATCAAGTGGATCATAATCTAACTCGTTTAAACTTGGACGGACTAAACGAGTTACTAAAAATCCAATGATTTTGTCACATTTACCTGCAAGTAATCCATGAACATGAAAGAGTGGCAACACGATGACCGTAGAGTCCGAATCAACGAGTTTGTAAACCGATTTGATGTTGTTCACTGATGACACTAAATTGTTCTGTGTCAGGGGAACACCCTTTGGTCGACTCGTAGTGCCCGAAGTATGAAGAAAAAGTGCAACATCTGATGGTTCATTAACGATCTTAGAAATCGAATCAGAATCGGAAACCGGACTACTCGGGGTGAGAGAGATATCAGAGTCGGGTTGGGACAGAGTTACAGTAATTTGAGGGATATTGAGCTTTGTAGCAGCTACTTGAGCTGCCTCATTTCCTTCTTTTGCAATTAACAAGATTTTGGACTCGGAATCTGATAAATAAAACTCGAATTCTTCGGGCATGTACGCTGAATTTAGTGGAGCTGCTGTGGCTCGAACTCGAATCACAGCTAGAAACATAATCACGAACTGCAAGACAATTTCACTTAATTGTTAAAAACGGAACATTCTTTCGTGGATGTAAAGTGTACTGTTAGATCAAACAAGAATGCATGTTTTAAAATCTGAAATTCTGATAATTATATCACTAACGTAACGAAATTCAAACACTTTAATAGCCAGATGATAATATAGTTACATTTTAGTACAATTTAATTTAGTGTAAAGGGTCAAATTTGCTCCTGAGCGGTGAAAAATGAATAGTTGCCTTTCGTTAATAGTTGGGGTCAAATTTTCCCTCCATTTAAAAAAAAATAATCTTAATTGCGCGGGTGCTAAGCTTTTACGGTTTAAAAATAAGGGCAAATTTATTCCATTTCCCATAATTCAGGGGCAAATTTATTCCATTTCCCATAATTCAGGGGCAAATTTGACCCCAACTAGTAACAACTAGGACATATTTGACCCCGTCTATTAATGGAGGAGGACAAATCTGTTCTATTTTTTTTATAATTCGGGACAAATTTAACCCTTTACCTTTTAATTTACACTCTCCGTCCCAATTTATATGATATAATTTGATCGGCACGAACTTTAACAAATAATAGAAGACTTAAATATTATGGTCTAGAATAAGTCAAAGATATTTGCGTGGTTATAAATCTAGTTAACCGTAAAAGGTAAAGTTTAAAATTAATTTATTGCCAAATAAAAAAAAGTATCATTTTTTTGGATTGACTTAAAAGGAAAGTGTGTCATATAAATTGGGACAGATTGATAGTATAAAAAATATTTATAGTTAGTTTGAATATACCTCGATAGTGTTGGGAAAGGTAAGAGCGACGACATCAGCGGGCTTAACACCGGCAGCAACAAGTTGAGAAGAGGCATTTTCGATAAGTTCATGAAGCCTTGCATGTGTGACATCGAATTTCCCCGAAACAGATATCGCCTGGCGGGCAGGGTATTTTTCAGCAACATGTTTCAACAACCCCGTGAGCGTTACACTTTCCATTTTTCAACAAATAAATCAAATGTCTCAGAGCTGATTAATACAAAAGAAAGAAGATGATTAATTGCTAGTAAGAGAAATATTGAAATTAATAAAATGAAATGAAAATTGGGCAGTGATGGGGCAATGCATATATAGAGTATAGTGGCGGCCTAAAAGATGCAAAGAAGTAGGGAGGAAGGCAGGATCTAATTTTGAGTATGCAAGATCGATCAGGGAAGGTAGGTATGAAAATTACAAGTGGCAAATTCTTGGAGAGTGCACATTTCCTCGATTTTCTCACCTAGGGTCCGTTAGATGCTGACGGTTATACGCTGAATCCATAATAATACAAGAATGATTGTTGATGACTGACGCAACATAAGGGCAGAACTAAATAAAAAAAAACTTTTAAATTATGTGGTTTTAAATTAAAGATGTGTAATATTCTTTAAATTTTGTGGTTTTAAACTTGCATTGTGATTGAAAAATTTACTAAATATAGAAAGATGTACTCTTTTTGGGACAGACCAAAAAGGAAAGTGACACTTAAATTGAGACGGAGAGAGTATTTTTTAGTAGCGTTAGTTCAAATCTTATATTTTCATTAAGAAATTAACTAAATATATATAAAATGAAATTCAAAATCTAATTACTGACATTATTAGACAATAATTTAAAACCCATTAAGTTTAAATTCTAGTAACGCGAGGCTGCATAAGATGACATGGGTGAAGCAAATTGGGTGAAAGGAGAAAAGATGGTCGGCCAAAAGGTTTCTTGGAAAGACCAACTCCAAATTGGCTTCTTTTGTGTTGCAAGTTGAAAGTTGTTTTGTCTATAGAGTAAGAGGAAGGACAAGGATTCTACCAAACAGCTTCGCACCCATAGAGCTTCCCAGCTCAGAGGATTATTAGACCATGTTTTTCATTTTACGATGTTCTTTTGCTTTTTAATATGTTTAAATGAACTACAAGTAACATCTCTTTTTATTTGAATTTTTTTGATTTAGAATTTATTGTTTTACAATAATGATATGTTTTTGTAGCAATAAATTTTTATAGTAATATGTTTCAAATCAAGAGTTCTAAGGATACATTTTGAGAAAAATATTTCTTTCCTTTTAAATTTAATTTTTGTCTCATTAAACATCGTTTTATAAAATGAGACAGACAAAGTATTAAACTTTTAAATTTTAATGTGATATTTGCTTATAAGATTAACTTTTCATCCTATTTTATATCGACTTTTAGTGAATTCAATCCTAGCAAGATCTGAAGATTCATGGTAGAAACAAATAAACTTATATAAGTCATTTGAATGAACGTTATATGGTAATCCATGTAATATTTCTTTAAATAGTTCTCATAAGTTTTTTCTTAAAAGAAAAGCTCAAGTACACTTGTCATTCCGTCAACCATTCATGTTGTTTACATTCAACGGCACAAAAGAGAATGGGCATTTGAGATAGACCTAACACTTACTTTTTGGGGAGAAAACAATATTTAAGGGAAAAACATAAAGAATTTTAATTTGTTTGCAGGTTTATTAACAAATCAATATGAATAGTGATTTAAAAGAATTAGACGATACCCTTTCTATTTCAAATTTTCTTTCTTTTTACGGTTCCTCTTAATTACCTATCTTTAATTTGAACATCCGATAATTAAACATTGATTCGTTTAATCAGAAGGGAATCGTCAAGTTTGACCTATTATATACTGCTCCTATTTTTTAAGACCAAGAGACCAACTTAAATCAAAATACGCGTCCTTGTTTTTGCAGCTTGCGTACTTCGAAAAATCGTAGGTTTTAGATGGGTTTTTAAACAACTAAGAGATTATGAGATGGATTAAAGATATATACAATAATTATGTAGAAATTGTTTTTATACCACCGGTAACTTTAAACACGCAATAACATGTTAGTTGCCATTTTTATCCGATTAATTATCCGTTAATATTAATTTATTAGAAGGGGAGACTTGGAGTAACTGGTAAAGTTACTGCCATGTGACCAGGATGTCCCGAGTTCAAGCCGTGGAAACAACCTCTTGCAGAAATGTAAGGTAAGGTTGCGTACAATAGATTCTTGTGGTTCGGCCCTTCTCCGGACCTCACATATAGCGAGAGCTTAGTGCACCTGTAACACCTAGTATTTCCGGATAATAAATTGAGCACATACGTAGGCAAGTGGACCTGACCTCGGGAAGTTTATGTTGTACTTGCATATACTAATAAGGAAATTAGTATATAAAAAATGTGATCCTGAAATAATTTTTGGATTTCACAAGTGTGGCGACGGGGATTAATAATAACAATTGTATATCCCCAAAGAGGTTATGGACTAGTGTCATATTACAGAAATTATGACATTGAGTATAAGAAGATTTTATAAGTCGTCCGGATTTAAGTGAATTGAGATCGAAAATTTAATTGTGTGTATAATTAATTAATTGTGGGATTAATTAATGATAACTAGGGAGACAATATATATAGTGGGGATTTATACTTGTTACATTTTAAAACACTATTTGAGTGATTAAGCTTTATGAATACGATGGCAGCTTCCCAGCGTCTTCAAGACACTTACCCTTAGCCATTAAATATTTTCATCTCCTCAATCTTCTTCATCTCTTCAAACCATCTTCATCAAGCATCTATAGGAATCTTTCCATGGATAACGATTTGTTGCACTCTAAGTAGAAGGAGTAAAACCTCAGTCGTTAGTTGCTAAAATTCTCGACCAAATTGGGGATTTTCTGCAAGTTTCATATAACCAAAAAGGGAGAATTCAAGGTATTCTGGGTTTTAATTCCAGTGGAACCAAAGCCTTAAACAAGGCTAGAAACACAGAAGCTAAACAAGAACCTTGAATTCAAAAAGATTTCGGCGCGAATCGATTTTGGGTTCTCACGTTTTCGCTTGTCGAAAATCGATTTGGGCGAAAGGTTTTCCGTTGATTCTCGTCGCTATGTCTAATAGAGGTAATCTTTCTTGTTCCTAAAGTTTATACAATTTCAGAACATGATTCTTGCCATTAGCTTTAGAAGATTATCGAAAATGCTAAATTTGGGTTGGGTGTTGTCGGGACTGCCGTAATTGTAAGGTATTGGAGTTGCATGTGAAATTGTTGTACTGTTTTGGATATTGTAGTAGTAAGAAGAAGGACTAAGAGGGCTGGGTGTTTTGCTACACGCATAGGTTTCGAAATAAATGGAATATAGACTCTACGCGTACAAAGTATTAGCTAGAATGTCTCAATGAAGCGATTTCTAGTATATTGATCCGATTATGACGTAAATCATTCATATGGTGTAGATAATTACTTATAAAGCTTACAAGGACCCGCGAAACTTAGATAAATTCGACAACAAGGTATGCAAGGATTTTTCTCCCTTTTTGGCATATTCTACGTACAAGCATAACCGGATTATTGTTCCATAAAGTACTATACTCTTAGTAGTTAAGAATGATCATGTTATTGACTCTTATGTTAAAAGCCTATTTAAGTATGCTTCTAAGTCTTTATTGAGGCATATGAAAAAGATATTGATATTCACCGCGTTAGCCAAAGGTACAAGGATATTGGGCCAGGATGTATTATTGTCATTCGTGCATTCTCATTTGCATTGCATAAATATGTTATCCTGGACCACTTGTGCTATGCACACTACTATATGGTAAATATTGTATATATATGTAAGGGATATGGGAAAAGGAAAAGGCGTTATATACGCACACCACCTGCAGCTGGTACAGACTATCACAAAAGAGCCCTAAGAGGCCAATGTGATGTGATGTGATGATGTGATGCCTGTGTGGCTTATTGGGACGGGTTGCACGATCCGCAATACTAACATATATTGGGACGGGTTGCACGATCCACAACTTTAACATATATATATATATATACCGCATTTGCATCATGCATACTTTCATTTACCAATATATGGTATGATGCCCACAGAGGCTGTTATGGTAAGGAAGATGCTCGAAGAGGCTGATGTTTATGTATACTGCATTGTGCATAACATTTAGGCATGTGTATTAGGGCCCTCGGAGGCATTTACTGATGTTTAGCTATTTCTGTTTCAGACTATGATATAACTCTGCTATGTTATTTCTTATACCTGACATACTCAGTATATCAGTCGTACTGACGTCCCTTTTGCCGGGGGATGCTGCGTTTTATGCCCGCATGCTCATATTGAGAGAGAGAGACGGTTCGCACTAGTAGGTTATTGGTTCAACTGGTATTTGGAGTACTCTGTTCGTTTCGGAGTCGCGGTCTGGTCGTGATATATTTTACTCTTTAGAGGCTTGTAGACAGGTGTCCTGTGGTTAGTTGTCATGTATGGCCTTGTCAGCCTTGGTATATAAATGTGTAAGTTGGGGCTTTTGGGTTGGAACTTTATATAATCCATCACGGCTCAGTCCGTGTTTAAATATGATTAAGGGTGGAGTGTAGATGTGGTGCCCGGCGGGTAGGGTTCGGGTGCCCGTCGCGGCCATTCGGTTAGGGTCGTGACAACTTGGTATCAGAGCAAGTCTGTCCTAGAGAGTCTACAAGCCGTGTCTAGTCGAGTCTTGGTTATGAGTGTGTTGCGCGCCACACTTATAAGCAGGAGGCTACAGGGCATTTAGAATTGTTTCTATTCTTTCATATCATAGATTGTGCAGTAGAGCTGAATCTTTAGAATTCAAGTTTAACTCGTGCATGTTACTGCGTCGGTAATGTCGATTACCAAAAAGAAAAGTCTTCGGTTAGTTCATATTCGTATCCAGTAAGTGAGTGACTACCTCTACCAGACGAATACGCCAGAAGGGCAGTATGATGTAAAATGTTTCGAGATTATGAGAAGTTGTCTCACTCATATATGGAAGAGATAATGTAAGCCGAGAAAGCATAATATTTGCTATGGTTATGTGCTTGGATTAATCAAAAATAATATATGGATTTGTATGTAGATTGATAAGATTGATGTACAATTTAGTGTGGTAAAAATATGGACATGTTTTCATGTGACTTTAAAAATGATGGGAAACGTGTTAGTTGTGATTGTTCACTGGTATGTAGCCTTTAAAGGTACTGTATTCTTGTTTGAGATGTTGTAGTTAAGTCTTATTACGAACCAAACATGTTTAGGCTAGGTGTTTGATTAATTTGTTTAGGTAATCTAGTTGGTTAAGATATTCAGTAGGCTTGTATGCAATAATGTGGTATTATTGATATGCTTTAGGACTGTGATTAGCTAAAAGGTACTATGATATATGTTGCTTGATCTTGGTTGAAGTATATAGTATTTGTGATGGTTGTGAGTTATGCATACCATCTAAATGCTTCTTCTTAAAATTATTTTGAGCCTGCTTTACTGATTCATGGGTGTGTTGAGATTTCTTGGGATTTGGCATCTGCTATAACACAGGTACACCAACAGGATATGGATTCTGTGGACTGTTGGTATGCAACCTATTAATGTATCTATTTTGACCCCTGGACATAGTGTGATCATGGGTTAGGTACAAATATTGAAGCAAGATTAATTCAGTAGGTATTTGATGTTTGTTATCTGTGATATAATGGTTGTCTGACTTAGGATTGGCATGCCAAGTTGTTTACATTTTAGGAATGTCATGCTCTGTATAACCACGTCCATAGATGAGTTTGCACAACCAGTCTAGACCTAAATTTGATAAATGAATCTGTATTAATTAGTATGCAGACTGTTTATGCTTGAAATAGTGGTAATATGACAGTTTGAGAGCCTGTTTAATTAGATAAAACTGACCTAAGTTTATATATGTTGATAAAGGTGTTGTGATAGTTTAAAGCTAACATGTGCAGTTAAACAAATCATGATGTGTTAATTTCAGGCTTGTACACATACAGAGTCAGTTAATTTCATGCCTAAATATTGTTAACTTAAGGTTTGTTCAAGTTATATGTAGATTTTGACCTCCTAGATGGATTTCAACCCTTCTAATTTTAAAACATGACCTTTCATGTTGGAATTCCAATCAAGGATATGTTACAGGTAAGAAAATGTGCAAAGGTTGTTTAGTTCATAGTGTACTTGCCAATATATGTTGTTTCTGCTCTTCTATGGGCTTGTTGAGAGATACATGTCTGATATTTGATAGCATGCTATTTAAAAGTGGCTTTGTAGAAACCATGTCTAGAAAAACTTAACATGGCCAAGCCTTGTTTCTGCATACATGTTTAGATAAAACTAAATAGAGTACCTAACCAAAGTAGGTTGCATTTAGTTACTTATTTCTATGTTTTTTTCTTTCCATTGGTTACATCCTAGTCCATTCATTCACTCCAAATACTTGCCTAAGGACCAGCTTATATATGATCCAGTGTTCATCTTGTACTTAAGATATGAGGCATTTAGCTATCATACTTGTTGTTAGTATGGCTGTTAATTGATGTCCCCTATTGTACTGTTTAGCTGTTGTTTTTGTTGCTGCTACTACTGTCCCTGTTGCACTTCAAACATATGTTGCTGCCTCAGTTTGTGACAGATGTTGCTGCTCTTTTTCAGTCTCAAATGTCCTGTTTTCAAACATGTTGTGCCCTTTTCAGTTATTCTGTGACATGTCATGTCTGCCAAATTGCTGAATAATATCAACACTGACATTTTGTATCTATTTGAACTGGATTTTGCCATGTTGAAGTTATTACCTATTTGCACCCCATGTTTAACTCAATCATATTCATGCAATAGCATGTATAGACTATGATTTGGTGCTAGAACTGTCTAAGTGAGTAGAAGATCTTGATATATGATTTGAATAAGATACTGCTTAGGAAGAAATGTCTTGCCCCTTGTCAAATTGTGCATTCATGCCTTGACTACATGTTTAAGGGTATATATGTATTTTCCTTTGTTCATGACTCATTTTGTGTAAGCATGTTGAGTATGTGTATGATGGAAAATTGCCTTGACCTTGCTGTGTTGCACTGTCCTGTTCTATTTTGGTATGTTATTGAGGTGTTAAGTTATTTTGAGTTAGTCCTTTGCACATTGCTTGGTGCAAACCTGAAAGAAAAATATTGCAGTTCTCCTTTCCTGTTTTCAGTTTGATACATGTGATCTCTGTGTTGACTTGAGAGGTCTACTAGATAGGCTTCATAAATCTGTCTGGTTGTGTATTAGGTTAAATGATATCTATATTAAGGAGGTTTAGAATTGATATATGATAATTTGGTCCTAAATGCCTATATGTGTTGATTTGTGTCCATTGTTTGCCCTATTCTAGGTGTAGCATAAATCAATGAATGATGGTTAAGGTTCCTTAGAACAACTCTGGAACTCTGTATGCTTGTATTTCTGTGTCTTTAATCCTGTCTAGGTGTATTTGAGTCTTTGTAAACATGAATATTGAGAAAGGATAGCATGATCCAATCTGACTCTGTTTGTCTATATTAACCACGTCAAAGCTATGTTGCATGTCTTGGTCTCAAATACTATGGGCAGCTATGTCTATTTGCATCAGTCCATCTTTAAATGACATCATATGTTTGGGTCAACATGAACACCCTGCATATCTACTAAAGTCTGCTTTGCCTCTGTGCTTATGTCTGTTTACATCTAAATTTGCTAAGGTTACCAATGCATTATAGGGAGTTAGAGGTTGACCATTAGTGTGTGATATGTTTATATCTTCATGTATGGTTTAGTTTCAGGACTTGATACTTAGCTTGATGGTATGTAGGAATAGGAGTATGCATTTAAGCATCTTATGATGTTCTCTATTCATGATAGAACTGATAGCATAAGTGTATATCAACAACATGCCTATCTTCATCTTTTGTATAAACCGGTCCTTAGAGAAATCTGATAGTACTATGTTAAGTGTCTTACTTCATCCCTAATCTGTTTATTTTTGGTTAAGCTAATTGACTGCCCTAAATGAAATTAGATAGGATATGTGTGTTTTTGTTATGTCTATGTTTTCTTAACCTGAATTTTATGTGGCCTGAGCTATGAATAATGTTTTGTGTTATTTCTGGTGCTAAGTTGAGAGCCGTATGAACTGATAACAATATTTACGTTAAAGTTAGGACAGATCTCATCCTCTATATTTGATTTGGTAAATGAGTTTATAGCTATGATCATGTATGATTTAGATGTTAAAGTAAAACTATTGAGATATTGCACAAACTGTTTACTGCAACAGTGAGCATTGTTGTCACCACATCTGCATCTATTATTTTTTTTCCTGCTACAAGAATAGCTATTTAGCTGTTGTATTGCACTTCAACTTCTACATTCCTTAAACCAAATGCTTACTTTAGCTACAGCCCTGTGAGGAATTGTTTGCTACTACTTGAGGCTGATGTTTGATGCCATCTTATGATTCCTGCTTCATACTACTTATGGTTGTGCCACTTTCTCTGAATTGCTGCAGTTTGAGGTGGTAAATGTTGTTGTGTTTTGAAGCTGAAACCTGCTATATTTTGATACAATCTTAGGGCTTGGAGATTGTTGTACCTTAGTCATTAACAACTCATTTTGGGTGTGACTTATTGCTGGATTTTGACCATTCTATTTTTGCCTGCTAGCTGCTGCATTGTATCCAGATGCTGCACTAGAAAGAAACTAATTTGTTGTTATGTTTTGATGAACTGCTGCCCTTTCTTGTTAAGGATAAAACAAATACTACACTATGGGATAATAAAATAGTTGAAGCATGATTAATTGCACTAATTTGTGTACTGTTTTAAATAACTGTGATGCATATAGGACTCTAAACTAGATGTTAGGATCCTCTATCTTCTTTGCCTGCTGTTTGAATCTAAATGATGTATAAAATATACTACAGACCTAGGCATGAATCCATCACCCTAATAACTTTCTATTTAGGCAACTAGCTAAGTGAAGATTGCTTCACACAAGGTTGCTATATGCTAGAATCGGAAAGGTGTCACTATGTATGTATTTTATTATGACAAGAATTGGATATGTCAATACCGACATTCGAGGACGAATGTTTCTAAGGGGGAGAGGATGTAACACCTTGTATTTCCGGATAATAAATTGAGCACATACGTAGGCAAGTGGACCTGACCCCGAGAAGTTTATGTTGTACTTGCATATACTAATAAGGAAATTAGTATATAAAAAAATGTGATCCTGAAATAATTTTTGGATTTCACAAGTGTGGCGACGGGGATTAATAATAACAATTGTATATCCCCAAAGAGGTTATGGACTAGTGTCATATTACAGAAATTATGACATTGAGTATAAGAAGATTTTATAAGTCGTCCGGATTTAAGTGAATTGAGATCGAAAATTTAATTGTGTGTATAATTAATTAATTGTGGGATTAATTAATGATAACTAGGGAGACAATATATATAGTGGGGATTTATACTTGTTACATTTTAAAACACTATTTGAGTGATTAAGCTTTATGAATACGATGGCAGCTTCCCAGCGTCTTCAAGACACTTACCCTTAGCCATTAAATATTTTCATCTCCTCAATCTTCTTCATCTCTTCAAACCATCTTCATCAAGCATCTATAGGAATCTTTCCATGGATAACGATTTGTTGCACTCTAAGTAGAAGGAGTAAAACCTCAGTCGTTAGTTGCTAAAATTCTCGACCAAATTGGGGATTTTCTGCAAGTTTCATATAACCAAAAAGGGAGAATTCAAGGTATTCTGGGTTTTAATTCCAGTGGAACCAAAGCCTTAAACAAGGCTAGAAACACAGAAGCTAAACAAGAACCTTGAATTCAAAAAGATTCTGGCGCGAATCGATTTTGGGTTCTGCTGTTTCTGCTTGTCGAAAACTGATTTGGGCGAAAGGTTTTCCGTTGATTCTCGTCGCTATGTCTAATAGAGGTAATCTTTCTTGTTCCTAAAGTTTATACAATTTCAGAACATGATTCTTGCCATTAGCTTTAGAAGATTATCGAAAATGCTAAGTTTGGGTTGGGTGTTGTCGGGACTGCCGTAATTGTAAGGTATTGGAGTTGCATGTGAAATTGTTGTACTGTTTTGGATATTGTAGTAGTAAGAAGAAGGACTAAGAGGGCTGGGTGTTTTGCTACACGCATAGGTTTCGAAATAAATGGAATATAGACTCTACGCGTACAAAGTATTAGCTAGAATGTCTCAATGAAGCGATTTCTAGTATATTGATCCGATTATGACGTAAATCATTCATATGGTGTAGATAATTACTTATAAAGCTTACAAGGACCCGCGAAACTTAGATAAATTCGACAACAAGGTATGCAAGGATTTTTCTCCCTTTTTGGCATATTCTACGTACAAGCATAACCGGATTATTGTTCCATAAAGTACTATACTCTTAGTAGTTAAGAATGATCATGTTATTGACTCTTATGTTAAAAGCCTATTTAAGTATGCTTCTAAGTCTTTATTGAGGCATATGAAAAAGATGTTGATATTCACCGCGTTAGCCAAAGGTACAAGGATATTGGGCCAGGATGTATTATTGTCATTCGTGCATTCTCATTTGCATTGCATAAATATGTTATCCTGGACCACTTGTGCTATGCACACTACTATATGGTAAATATTGTATATATATGTAAGGGATATGGGAAAAGGAAAAGGCGTTATATACGCACACCACCTGCAGCTGGTACAGACTATCACAAAAGAGCCCTAAGAGGCCAATGTGATGTGATGTGATGATGTGATGCCTGTGTGGCTTATTGGGACGGGTTGCACGATCCGCAATACTAACATATATTGGGTCGGGTTGCACGATCCGCAACTTTAACATATATATATATATATATATATATATATATATATATATATACTACATTTGCATCATGCATACTTTCATTTACCAATATATGGTATGATGCCCACAGAGGCTGTTATGGTATGGAAGATGCTCGAAGAGGCTGATGTTTATGTATACTGCATTGTGCATAACATTTAGGCATGCGTATTAGGGCCCTCGGAGGCATTTACTGATGGTTAGCTGTTTCTATTTCAGACTATGATATATCTCTGCTATGTTATTTCTTATGTCTGACATACTCAGTACATTAGACGTACTGACGTCCTTTTTGCCGGGTGATGCTGCGTTTTATGCCCACAGGTTCATATTGAGAGAGTGACGGTTCACACTAGTAGGTTGCTGGTTCAGCTGGTATTTGGAGTACTCTGTTCGTTTCGGAGTTGCGGTCTGGTCGTGGTATGTTTTACTCTTTAGAGGCTTTTAGACAGGTGTCCTGTGGTTAGCTGTAATGTATGGCCTTGTCGGCCTTTGTATATAAAGGTGTAAGTTGGGGCTTTTGGGTTGGAGCTTTATATAATCTATCACGGCTCAATCCGTGTTTAAATATGATTAAGGGTGGAGTGTAGATGTGGTGCCCGGCGGGTAGGGTCCGGGTGCCCATCGCGACCCTCCGGTTTGGGTCGTGACAGCACCGGGCTGTCCTTTTTAATAATAATTTATTAATTATTTTAGCTGTAATTAATTACCTAAGAAGTAATTGATTGTATACATATTTTTTGACATAATAAGTACATATAACTTAAATTCAAGTGGGATATAGATTTCATTTTCGTGTTTTTTGAAAATGCAAACGTGGCTTCTGGACCCTAATGAAAGATGAGGACTTCTCAGCGGATGCAAGAAATGATAGATATATTGTTCACAATAATAACAACAACAATAATAACAACAACAATCTAGTAAAATCTCATAGAGTGAGTTTGGAGAGAATTGATTGTACACATACCTTATCCTTAACTTGAAAGGTAGGGAGACCGATTCCGATAGACCCTCGGCATAAGGACAAACAATTCAAATAGTATGAAAAAGGAAATAACGAAATCGAATAAAGCAGTTTGAAAAAAAGAACAATAGCCGCCACAAATAAATAAGATAATCAAAGTACAAGATAAAAGAAACAAGAAACAACATATAGTAGCGGAAATCAAAGTACAAGATATATAGTTCACCCATGCATTTTCATTAAAAAAATTAATAATTCTCGGAATAGAAAAACAACAAACAAAAGGGTTCATTTTAGCAAGTATTTTCTCTCATATTTAATTCATCCCCATTTGTTTTATTATATTGGGTATATTAGTGTTGTCGTTGTATTCATATTTAATCCATGCCAGGTCCAGGTACTCCCATAACTAACTAATATGTGTACCACCCCATTAAAACTTTACGATAAGTGTGATATATGGTAGGATGATCCATTACAGCTAGTAGGAGCCTGCAGTCACTCGACAAATTTGAGTGAGACGTTATCCGTAATTGGGAGGAGATTAAATTTGCTAATACTCCTAGTTAATAATGACTGCAGATGATTAAGATTATATTGTTATATGCACACTGATTCCTTATAAAATGAGAAAGAAATTAAAGTAGCCCCAGAGCACAGGCGAGTTGGTAAGTGGCAAGGTGATTGGGGTACAACCACTTCGACGTCGCGGGTTCGAATCCGTGTGGTGACAGTCTTTGCTGAAATATTGCAAGGGCTGTTGCTGGGTTCGTGTCCCGTTGGTCCTCTCCCTTGTAGGGTTGCCACTCGCGCATATCCCTCAATTTACATTTCACCTCGCCAAGGGACCTCTAATACAGGGGATTTCACCTTCGGGACTTTCCCCTTCACAAAGAAAGAAATTAAAGTTGAAATTCGTCGAATGATATGACTTGCAAAAAGTAAAAATACGTGTCCTGGGACATACTGCAAAGTTATTTCGTTTGACAAATAGGGATTGGTGATTGGTCTAGTCCATGCTGCTGAACTGCATTGCATTTTGAAACTTGCTTTTTCTCTAGTCTACCAAGGCTGCGAAGGACGGTGATGACCATAATGAAATAAGCCAAATGTTCATCCAAATCAACTCCTTCAGTATTTTGGGTCAACACATTGATGATTCAATTAATTCATCATAATTCAAGGGTTGGTTTCATGGTACAAAAGTACCTAAACGAAATTTTATCACTAGAATATATACCTAAACATAACTATAGGTATGGAATCGGCCGGCCACTGAATTATTTCAATTCTCATTTTTGTCTTAACAGAATGATGGGCTCTTTTTGTGTTTATGAATGGTTCTCTTAGTAATTGTAATTATATTTATTACTAGCTTCTAAATAAATGGTAAATAAACTTGAAAACAGAGACATATTCAAAATTTGAAGTTTTATGAATTCTTATAACGATTCAGTTATACTCCATACAATAATAACTAGTTTCACTAGTGTTAAACATTTGTAGATATCTAGTAAATATTTTAATACATATATAGAAGTTGAATAAAAGCTACTGAGTTCCCGTGAACCCACACTACATTTTGGATCCACCCAAAGGCCAGCATGATGATACCTTTATCCAGAAGGGAAGATCAAAGCTTGACCAGACAGGTCCAAATTCGGCTTTCTAGATATTTATGCATTCCCGTAATACCAAATAAATGTTCTTTCCTTCCAAGTAATAGTGTACCGATAGAGATGGTTTTATGCAAACGACGATAAATCAACAAATAACATAAGGGTTTCAAGCAATGTGTTGGCACTTCTAATTATAAGCAAACACAATTGGAAATTGTTTGATGTATGTGAGTGAAAAATCTTACCAAATTAATAAATGTGATCAATGTTAAGATTCGTGTTTTGCATATAAGTTTTTTTTTTTTAGCATAGCTTCCTCATGTAAGGAGGTTTTCATGCATCTTATAAAAATGTAGATTTTTCTTCTTAAGGGAATTTTGGATTAGGTTTCGACCTAGTTTTGTGGATTGTGACTTAGAGCTCAACTTGTTTAGAAAAAAAGAATTGGAAAATACAAGATCGAAAATTCAGCCAATATAATAGGATGCACATACAAAGACTTGATAAAAGCTTGGGAAGAAATTAATTAGAAGCCATTTTTTTAAGACCGCTTATTGAAACATGTTTCATACGTATTTAAAATTCATTCACTTTGTCATAAGTTAGTGTGAAAATAGTCTTCCTTTCACTTCATCTCCTCCTCCTCGTCCTCCTCATCTAATGCTAAAACTCACGTTAATCGATTGCTACAAAAAGATCACACACAAGTACATTTACATGATTGGGACTTCTTGTAAAGCCAACTCATCAAATTTAATTTGTGATTAACGAGAAATCATACAACATAAGAAACTCATCAGTCTGATGTACATTACTAATAATGTTAAGGCTCTTGTAACACGGCCATATCAATTTTAGGTATACAGACATACCGAGATGTATATTGCAAGTAGAAAACTCAAGGAACTTTTTTCTTGAGTTTGAAGTGACACAGTTCAAACTTGAAAAATTTCCTTCAGTTTCACATTTATGAGTTTCGAACATCTGTGCACGATCATGGAGTTTCCGCTAGCAAATTAGCAAATAAGGAAAATTCAAATTCCTTAATTTTTTTCTTGAATTTCACATGTAGGTTTTGAACTTTAGCACATTAGAAATTTTATAAGTGAAAACTGTTAGAAATTAGCCTTTGGCGGGAGTTGCGACCGACCAACTTTAACGGCTTAAACACTAGTGTTACGTATGTTGGAGAATCCGGTTCTTCACACATGCATGATGTACTAAGTACGTAGATAACCGTAGGGCCAAGAATCGTCAAATTTCATTGAGAAATGAAAGAGATATTGGTTCACGAAGTAAGGTGTTTGAAGCATGGAAAAGTGTGGTGTGTGATCAATTCTCCCTCATCGGTAGAGGAAGAAAGAATTGTTGTGTATATAATACTTGAAATTGGTTTGGGGTTTGGGACCCCAAGGGGTATCCCATGTGTTTAAAGGAGGGAGGACCTAGATGTGCTTCGGTTCAAGTAAAGACCACACGCGCGCCGCCGCCCGCCCGTCCGGTTCCGGGTCCGCGGGCTGGGGGCTGGGGGCTGGGGGCCTTCTGATATTATCTTTTTGGGCCAGAAGTACAGTTTGGACCAGAATTCTTTCGATGTACGTTTGGTCCCCGAAGTTTTTCGTAAAATCGAATTTCGACGGCCCGTAACGTAAACGTCCAAAGACTCAATTCGGCCCATTTATTTTGGCCGAATTACACCTCCTATAATGGCCAATCCGTTGGCATTTTTCACCATTTATTTTGGTGGATTAACTACCTCCATAATGGCCATTATTTGGCCAATAATGGCTGTTATGGGGGCAGTTAAACAGCCCTCCCTCACCTATATAAACACCCCTTATACCATTGTTGAGGAGTACTTAACATACACGAAAATACACAAAGCAAAAATCGTTTCTTCCTAATCTTCCAAGCATCATTTCATTGCTCAATATTCTTCACGGTAGCTTTTGAGTTTCCTTTGCTCAATAGTTCCATTGCTGTTTTATCTTGGGAGACGAATTGTCCAGGACGTATAAAGGATACATACGGGGCAATATTGTCTTAAGGACAGAGTGCCACACTCGACTCAGCATAAACAACTTTCCCGTTTTCTTGTTCAACAAAAGTGTAATTTCAATTTTGTTGTTATATTGTAATTTTCAGCCTTCTTGTTGAATTGTAATTTCAATTCCTACATAAGCAGTTACTTGTAATTTCCGTTTCCTGCAAATCCTTGTACACCAACAAAAACTCCACCATGCTATGCTGAAATTCTAAACCAAACCCCTAAGTCGTATGATTTCTTAGTTTCTTTATTCTCTGCTCCCTTTTTAGACTCTTCTTTGAATTGTTGTACTTATCAGTTATCATCTATAGTTGCATGTGGCATTGAACTAGCTAGCACATGCAATTGAATTAATAAGCAAAAGCAACGAACATAACTTTGGACAGAAACATGAATATTAGCAAATCCGTAACAAGACAAGAATACGGTAAAATCATGAAAGGCACTGAGAACAAAATCAAGTATGAATGGACAAAGGTTAACTGAGAGACCTGTTTGTAGCGTAGTAACAAAACTGATAACGCCGTTGCCCGGGTGACAGGCGGGAATACTCACCACTATACTACGACGACCTTGTTGTTCAGTTTGTGTACCAAGGTTTTAACAATTATGTCATCGTAAGATGAGCACAAGCGGAGTTCACCGGTACATGACGTGAAAAGTGAATAACCAGGAAAATTGGGAGACTGTGAATCAGATAAATCAATATATATCCTCTGATTTTCTACTGTTAAAGATTGTACAAGATGGACAATATTCCTTCGCTCCTATTTAGAAGTCTCAAATGCGACAGGGGACAAAAAAATCTCAATAGAGAGAGTTTCCCTTTAATTGACCTTACGTGACACAAATTCAGATTAGTGAGACGCCAATGCGAGTGTTAAGAGTTCCACATCAGAAATGGAATGAGAACATGCACTCCTTATATGGACTTGGACAATCTTCACCCTACAAGTTAATTTTTGGGGTTGAGTTTGGCTCAAGATCCATTCTTTACATGGTATCAGAGCCAGACCCATTCCAATTCTATGTTCACCGATGTTGGGTCCCAAAATTATGTCATCCACACTCCAGTTAACGGGGTCTGAGCACGCGGGGGAGTGTTAAGAGTCCCACATTGGAAATGAAATGGGAACATGGACTCCTTATATAGACTTGGACAATCCTCACCCTACAAGCTAACTTTTGGGGTTGAGTTAGACCCAAGATCCATTCTTTACAACTATCGGTGGTGTGTTTGGGTGGTGACCGAATTCGAGACAGAGAGATAGTGGGCCGATTGCTACTGGTGGTAGTGGCAATAGGCGATGTCTGATACGAGGACGGAGACACAGAGACGCTGTTGGTGGTGGCAGCGGTAGGTGGCACACATGGGGTAGTGTTGGCAGTGGACTGACCGATAGGAGATTGAGCAGAGGCAGTGGACTGACCGATAGGAGATTGAGCAGAGACAGTGGGTACAGTGGCTGCCGCCTGAACAGTGACAACGCGATCGAGGGCTAGGCGGAGATGTGGTGATGTGTCAGACTCGTCTAAAAATGTGTAATTCGAATTCTGAAATTTTTGGATATTTGCGAATGGGAAGTTTGCTTCGTCAAATGTGACGTGACGTGAGACTATGATTTTATGGGAAGACAAGTCGTAGAACGGATATCCCCTATGATTGGGCGAAAAACCTAAGAACACACAAGGGGTGGTGCGGGGTGCAAGTTTATGCGGGGCCGTGGAGGTAAGATTCGGGTAGCACAGGCAGCCGAAAATGCGTAAGTGCTCATAAATCGAGATCCTACGAAATAGAATTTCAGTGGGTGTTCTATTTTGGAGATTCTGAGTGGGCAAAATATTTAAAATATATTTGGCCATTTTCACAGCATAGACCCAAAAGGGGGGGGGGGGGAGGCATAAAATAGGATCGTACGAACCATGTTATTGATAGTGCGAATGATTCGTTCAGCCTTGCCATTTCAGGAGGAGGTGTGGGGACACGAGAACCAGAACACTATGCCATTAGTAGAACAAAAATTGTGAAACACAGAATTATTAAACTCACGACCGTTATCACATTGAAGCGATTTTATATCTTTTTCGAATTGTGTTTTGACATAGACACAGAATGCAAGAAACTTGGCAAACACTTCAGACTTGAATTTAAGCGGATAGACCCAGACAAAGTGAGAAAAGTCATCTAATAAGACGAGATAAAATTTATGACCCAATGAACTAGTAATTGGAGACGTTCATAAATCTGCATGAACAATGTCAAAGGAAGAATACGTAACACTTGAAGAAGACTGAAATGAAAGGCGAACATGTTTGCCTGAAGGACAAGAAAGACACTGTTGAGCAAATTTGTCATTATTACAATGAATTAAATTATTGTTTTTAAGAAAACTAAAAACAGGGGCTCCTGGGTGTCCAAGTCTATTGTGCCAGGTTGACGGAGAGATTGTCTTTGTTGTGCTTCTGAGACAGCAAATTGCAAACAACAGAGAAAGGAAGCCGTCTGACAATTTTGGGTGAAAAGAGAAGGCAAAGCACTCTCTCGGGACAGGAAGCAAGGCGCAGAAATCAGAAAAAAAAGAAGCAGCCGTCGGCTAAATAAGGTGAGGCTGCGGTGAAAGAAAAATAGGGTTTAGGTTTTGGCTCTGATACCATATAAAGAATGGATCTTGGGCCTAACTCAACCCCAAAAGCCAGCTTGTAGGGTGAGGATTGTCCAAGTCCATATAAGGAGTCCATGTTCCCATTCCATTTCTGATGTGGGACTCTTAACAGCAAGTATGAACACCTTATGAGAATCGATAAAAATATTAGTCCTATTTATACTTGAACTCAAGGGTGCATATTCTACAAATTATGCCCCTATTAACATTACATATTAATGTTGTAATAATAACGGACAATAAAGATGACCATTAGTTCCATTAATGCTCTTCAGGAGGTGGAAGACCATTTTTGTAACGGCTGCCCAATAGGCATCGAATTGATCCTTTCGCATTCCGCTTTCCGGTACTAGTGACCCTTCAATACCTCTGGTGCAACATAAGAGCCTCCGAGACACTTGTAGTTGATCTGGATCTGACTCATCTTCTTTGCCACGTGTCATAATAGAATTCGTTTAGCTGTATAATATGAATTTCACCCCATACAAAACTATGAAAAAACAAGTTTGAAAATCCACCCAAAATAACAGGAAGAATCCACAAAGACTAACAAAAAGCTTGGAAATAAATTAATAAATAGCCACTTTATAGACCGCATAATAAATATCGTGCGAGATAGATAGGATTTCTTCACTCTTATTTAGAAGTTTCGAATACGACGGGAGATAAAAAAATCTCAATAGGGAGAGCTTCCTTTTAATGGGACTTACGTGACACAAATTCAAATAGTGAGCCGTCAATGCGAGTACGGATACCGAGTGAAAACCCTAAAAAATGCTGTAAGTCTTTCGGCTGCTACGAATCCATGCTATTATTTATTATCTTCAGTAAGGATGCATGCTGGTTTTTATAGTTCATGAGCTTTGAAAGGTAGAATTTGGACCATTAGTTCCCCTCACCCCCGCCCCCCTCCTAATTAGTGTGAGATAAATCTAACTATTCTATCTTGCTATTTGAAATTAAAGTACGCTATAACGTGACAACAAGATTTTAAGGAATAATAATATTTTTACGTTATATAAAAAATTTGTGCTCTGTGCTTTTTAAACATTTAATTTGAACTTAAATTTAAATATATAAAACAATGTAACTGATTTACATTAATAATTATGGTATCTGATTGCGCGATAGGTTGAGCTGACCCTAGGTACAAAGTGACTTTGCCAAAAGCTGCCGAAAGATATAAGAGCTGCTATCCCTGAGTAATAATACCCTAACATTCGAGGACAAATGTTCTTAATGGGGGAAGGATGCTACGCCCCATAAATTCGTATATCGAATACACCTTAAGTTAAGAAGCCTAAGCTAAGGAAGAAGGTTCTATTGGGAAGGTTAAGGAATGATCGAGTTAGAACCGAAGGAGTCATGAGAGTTTAAAGCGCCGTTATGCCCGTCGTGCTTATAATCCTTAGGTTGAGTGCGTCGTGTCAAGCCGATGCAAGATGAGAAGAGTATAATGTTCACAAAAAGGATAAGGAAGGCCTTCGGCACAAGTTGGAAACATCTCTAAAAGATTCCGAGTTATACTCGTTATTTCGCCTACGTTTGAGAACCCGATTAACCGATTTAAGTTCTGACGACTCGAGCCCCATTCTGAGGGTTATGTATGATATAAATGGATGTTAAGAAGGTATATGGGTGGTTATAAGTCATTGGGATTAAAATAATCACATCTCCATGAAGTTTAACGAAGATAGGATGATACGCTAAGCGTTTTGCCCTACATAACCCATTTCGTGTCACGGGTGAGGCAGCGGATCAAGGCTTCTTCTTCACCACCCCACTACCGCCATATGTGGTGGCATATTCTGCAGAATATAGGCATATGAGTCACATATGGGGATGCATATGCAAGGCAGTAGGCTGCCCTATATAAAGCTTAATCTCGACTCACTCTTTATTTCATTTTATTTTAGCCCCAAATTAAATCTACATACTCTCAAACCCTCTACCAAGACATACATACCATTAAGGAACCATTTTACAAGATTAGGATGTGAATCCTCCCTTCAAGCAAGCTTGGATCATCTCGGAAACTCCCTTGAATTGTCGGAAACAACTAGAAGTCTAAAAATTGAAAGGAATTTTGGTATGAATGATCTCTTGGATGATTAAGGTATGATTCTTAATAATATTGGTATATCTAAGCTTCTCCTATATTGGGTAATTTTGTAGTAAATAAATCCATGGAAAGTTAGGGTAAACACCATAATTGACCATAAAGGTGGTTGTATTGGTTGTCAAATTGATGTAGTTGAATCTAAGGCTGGCCAATGGGGTGGGTCGGCCCGATCTCGACCCCGCTTAAAAAATAAATAAATAACGGGATGGGACCTGGGCTCGTCCCACCAGGGCCCATCCCACCCCAGTCCCAATAGACCCGATCCAACCCGAAACCTCCCCTTTGCACAAAATAACCGTTGCATAAATACCATTTTATATTTTGACCGTTGTGAAAAAGCCATTTTTGGCCTCCCCCTTCCCCAACCCCCTTAATATTTATTTTTAACCCCTAAGTTATTATATTTACACTTTAACCCAATTTCCCAACTATAAATACCTCATTTTCTCTTCATCTTTCTCACAAATCTTCCTACAATCTCTCTAATCTTACAATCTATCTCTCTACAAGTCTACATTGCCTACTAAATATTTAATTTTATTTATTCATTTGGGAGTGAAGTTTGAAACTAGCTTGAGGATCATCCATCGAACAAAGTTTCAATTTTCAACCTCTCGATTACACGTCGGCGTTTGGTACATTCGTTCCTTCATTAAATTATTATTGTTTCTTTATTTTAATTAGCGCACTTAATTTCATTATCTTTAACTATTTATTAGCATAATTAAAATGGAAGGATTAAGTGGTATATTTAAGGGTAAGGGTAAGGCTTCTTCTAGTAGGAGCAACAAGTGCTGAGGTACTTCTTCTAGTCATCCTATTCCTAGACAGGATGATTTGGTTGATACTGAATTTTTCCTAAAGTACCATTAGATTTAGACGAGGAGATATTTTCTGGAACTCAACAAGACTTTAATTTAGAAGATAATCTAGATGACATGCCCACTAATCTGGATGACACGCCGACTAATCTAGACGACACACCTTCTAGTGCACTTCCAACTAGAACGTCTCCTATTCCCCCTAGTATGAGACGAGGTCCAACAAAACAAAAATTAAAATCAGATGCATGGAAGTTTTTTGATAGGGACGAAGAGAATCAAGTAGTTAGATGTCAAATTTGTAAAAACGTTTTTAAATTTAAAATGGGAAAAGGTCAAGACGGGACGGGAGGTTTATTGAGACACGTAACTTTCACCAAGCTTTTTTTTCATCCGTTTTCCATATCTATCCATATTTTATCAAACTTTTCACATTGTTGTTCTAGCTGTTTATCTTTCCTTCTAGTTTATTTCTTTTGCCTTATATTTCAAGTATTTGCGTTGTGAGAATATTTTTTCTGATAAAGCTCTTCTTATTGATCTTAATTTCTGTTTTTTCTCTATTATCTCTTTTTGTATGTTCATACCTTATTTTGCGAATCTTGTTTTCCCTTGGTCATTTATTTCAATTCCATTATTATTTATCTTATAATTTATCATGGTTAAAAAGTCACTTCCTAGAAGTAGTTCATTAAAACTATCATATTCTATTACTCCTATATTTATCTTATATTCTAAATCTTGGATTTTGAATCTTAAGTTTATACTTTTGGTAATTATTATTTCTCTTTCATTTTCAGGATAATTATAAGTTTGTGGGTCTATTAAATCACAATCATTTTCATCAATTTTACTTATATGTATAAAACTTTTAATATCTCTAGTATTTATTTCAGCTATTCAGTCTGTTGTTATTATACCTTTAAATATTATTACTTTAATAATTAATCTATTTGTGTTTATATTTATTAAATCTAATATTCTAGGTTGTATAACACTAGTTTGTCGTGACATTGTTGATTCTCTCGTAATACTCAATCTAGATCTTTCTATTTTTGGTATTAGTCTTTTGGATGGTGTAAGGGTTCTGGTATTAAAATCTATATATATTTTTTCTGGTATAGTTATTTTGGAATTTTCTTTATGTTCTATTTGTTCTAATATTTCTTGGTACATTCTTGGTACTAATATATTCATTTCACGTTGTTTCTTTACATGGTGGTTTCCGGTTAAGACATATATCATTTTTGTTTCTATGCTTATAACTTTACTTCCTGGTGGCATATTTATTCCATCTAGTTTATAATATAGTGTTAAGGCTAAGTCTTTGTGTTCATCTTTTAATGATATACTAAAATCTGGTTGTACCATAAATTTTAGTTTTTGATATATTAAATTTTCTTTTACTACCGATATTAAAGCATCTTGTAGATTTCCTAATATCCTATCATCTAATATGTATATTTGTATAGGTGTATCTATATTTTTCTGAAAGTATGCTTTTATAGTAAATTCTACTCCTCCAAAGTATATGTTTCTATATTTTTTTGCTTCCCTAGTAGATAGTTTTGCTAACTCTCTTTTTATTACTTCATCTGTTATCAAGTTTATTTTCGTTCTTCCATTTACACTCATTGTATCTATTATATTTTCATGCTTGTGTGCTATATATCTTATTTCTTTCAAACCATTTTGTTTTAAATATTTTCTTTATGGATAATTCTTCTTTCTCATCTTGTATCTTCTGATATGTTTCTGGTTTAAAGCTTAATGTTTGTGTTGATCCTCCTTCATATGTATTCATCTGATAATATGTTTCTTTATAGTCTTCTACTATTTCTTTTCCTTTATCCATATTTTAATAAGTTGATGTACTTATATTGTTCTTCTATTATATCATTTAGATCTTTTAATTCATTATCCTTTCTGATTATTTCTCTTAATTTATTTTCTAGCAGTTTCATATTTTCTTCTTCCTTTTGTCTTAACTCTTCGTCTTTTAATTCTATTTTATTTTTTAATTCTTTAATAGTTCTGTCCTGTTCATAAATTTCTTTAGCATTTTCTTGTAAACGTTTATCTTTTTCATTTATTAGATCTACACTTATTCTGCAACTTATTATATGTTGCTTTATATCTTTATTATATGTAAGGGATTTCTCTGCTATCATTCTAAGTTCTTCTAACTTATTTTGTTGTTCTATTAGTCTATTTTCATCCATAGTGTTCTATTGTCATTCGTAGATCTTCTTTCAGATATGTTATTTCTTGGTTTATTCTAATTAATTCAGTGTTGAGATCTATCAATACTCTGTATAATCTTATAACATCATCTAAATTTGAACTTATCGCTGCTAAGTCAGCCTCTTCTTTTATTTTTTCATAATCTTTCAATCTCTTTATTGCTAGTCCTAGTTTCTTTAATTCTACTAAATCACTATAGTATTTTAACAATATTTCGCTGTGGTTTCTTCTTTGTAGTAAGAGGTATTTCGTCATTTTAAGCATGAAATTTCTTTTATTTAATTATCTGGCCTGGATAAATTCTAGACGTTTTTTCATTGTTTATAATTTATTCCTTTTACAAGCTATGATACCATTTTCTGGGCGGATCTTTTCATCATCTAACAACTCTGAAGAGAGTAGGAATATAGATGGCATATTAGCATATTTCTATGTAAGTTTATCAAATAATAGGCATGAAGTACGGAAGCAGGTATTATTAACTCAAAATTCATTTTTAAATAAAAGTCTATAACCTTCTATCAACATTTAACATCATAATTGCAGATATGTATACTTATCAAGATTATAATTAGAAACACATAGTCTGAAAACATACCTCTTAGCAGAATTTTAAGATCACCGGAGATACTCAACCCACCCTGGCTCTGCCTCCATTTTTTTCTCACTGGTGACGGGATAAATGGCCTAGGTGCTGGGAGTTGCTCGACAAACTCTTTCTTAAATTTTCTTTTAAGAGATGATGTTTTATGGACTAATATGGTTCTTAAGTATATGCTTTCAAAGTATCTATCTTTTGGTATTATGATATTAATCTTGATATTGGTTATAGACTAGAAGAGTTTTTAGCTAGATATGAGAGAGAGCATTTCAAAGATTTGAAGTTGTTGTATTTCGAAAGATCATTTCAAAAGTTACAATGAGGCTCCTTATATATATAACCTCGGTTGTCTTTCACTATTGGCATGATAAAAAAGTCTAAAAGTTGATACATTATTGTTACAAAAGTCATAAAGTAAATAGTGCTTTGTCTCTTGTCCTTTCATGCTTTTCCTAAAGTTGTTTGTCGTTGCTGCCATTTTTCAACGTTTGTTGGCTTGTCATCTTCTGTCTTTGATTCCTTGTGGGTAAGGCGGCTTTTGCTTTCTTCCACAGGCATCCTTTACAGGTGTCTTCTTTGCACAAGGGCATTTTTTTCTTCGATGATACTCCTATAGAATAGGAACGATATCGTTTTGATTTTTTCCTTTTGATACTCCTATAGAATAGGAATGGTATCAATTTAGTAGTATGATAATACATGGGCTTTACTGTAGTTTGGACTACATTGGGCCATATTAAGTTGTTATATTGTGGCTTTCTGTAGTTTAAACTACATTGGGATGTTTCATTCAAAAAGGATTAGGCGATCCTTCTTTTTTCATAGTAATATGCGTAGTATCCTCCTTTATGCTTATAACATGCCTTTTCCTCTAGCCTATCAAGAGCTTGTACTATTCTACTATCTCACTGGAGTGTTTGTGCTCCATCTTGGTGATTCTGCCATGCATGTTGGTAAGGTGTATGGTGTCTTGTGATAGTACATCGTTTTTGTAGTACAATGTGATAAGTTCTTCGGTTTCTCCTCCTTTGGAGTTTCCAATGATGCTGGCTTTGCCTGCTCTTAGCATATCTTCAATCTTTGATTTCAAGGTTGATAGTCCTATGGCTCTTTTGGCATTGAGCCATTCTTGAATCTTTTCTATAGGACATGGTATTTTTCATTTTTAGGTCTTTGTCATCTCTGCTTATGTTGCTATTCCTTCCCATTTTAAATAGTTGGCATATAATGATAGGTTTTCCTGTTAAGTCTGTTGAGGCGTCGAACAGTTGTATGCCATAGATACCTCTTCCAAATGATTCCATCATTAATCTAGCAGATTCTACTAAAACATTGGATAATTTAGCAATATTGTAAAAAGTTTCATCTACTAGTATTTTATCTATAAATCCGTAAGTAAAGAGTTTAAGGACTATATCAGGATTTGATTTTTCATTGCATAAAAACCTTGGATATTTGCTTAATTTTGCACTTCTTAAAATGTGTGGGTTTGATTTATAATCATAAAATTTATTAATTTGCTCGTAAGCTGTAATATATTCAGGTGAGAATTTCACTTTGTCACACATTGTTACTGCCGTTGTCATCTGAGAAGACGATGTTGTTATGGGTGGTGGTATAGTGGTTGGAATGGTTGCGAGTTTTGATGTGAAAGTCTTTGGTTTTTCTGTAGGGGTTTGGGAAGATTTCAAGGTTTGTAGGGTTTTGAAGTCTTTAAAGGCTTCTGTCAGCTGTTATAGCAAGTGTGTATTTTCTTCCATTTTGGTTGTAATAATTTTTTAGTTTTGTTTGATGATTTCTGTAACGTTGGTAATATATTCTTCGATTTTGTCACTGCTGGTTGACATGGTTGTACCTGCTAAGAAAATAAGCTAGAATATTCTTAGTCCCAGATATATTTTTGACAATAAAATCATAACAATAAAAGAATGATTGCCACTTTCTTCTCTTATTTAGTTCTGGCAAAGGGTCTATTTTATTTGTAATGAAAGCTCTTACTTGGGTGTTATCTGTTCTAACAACGAATTTTATTGGTAATAGGTGATAATGAAATCTCTTTATTCCAAATTTTACTGCTAATAATTCCTTCTCGTTAATATGGTAATTCTTCTCATTAGGCTTCCATGTTCCACCTCCATATCCACAAATTAGTGGTTTTTCTTTATCTATATCCTCTTTATCATATGCTATGAGGACTGCTCCCCATCCTATATCACTGGCATCAGTAAAAAGTTCTAGTTGATCCAGTTCTGTTGGTATTCTATGTTTCGGCAAGACTTTCACTTTTTCCTTGATTTTATTTATGGCTTTAGTATGTTCTTCCTTCCACTCAAAAGTTATATTTTTTCTAGTTAGTTCCTGTAATGGCTTTCTCAAAAGTGGTAAATCCTTTATATGGCCAGAAGCATAGTTTACTACTCCTAGAAATTGTTGTACTTCCTTTTTGCTCTCTAATTTATCTTTAAATTTTTTTATTTTTGTTACAATGTGTTCCTGTAATTGTAATCCTTCATTATTTATTATGTATCCCAAATATTCTATACTATTTTTGAAGATTTCAGATTTCTTTTCAGATAATAATATTCCATGTTGTTTCACAGTTTTTATAAATTCTTCTAGATGTTTTATATGATTTTCCAAATCATCACTATATATTAATATGTTGTCAACATATACTATACAAAATTCTGTCAATTTTCTGAAAACTTGGTCCATCCTCCTTTGAAATATTTGTGGTGCATTTTTTAATTCAAAGGGTAGTACATTCATTCGTAGTGTCCTTGAGGGGCACTAAATGCTGTTAAAACTTTTGATTCGTTTTTTAGTTTTATTCGCCAAAATCCACTTTTACAGTGAAATTTGCTGAACCATTTTTTATTCCCTAATCTATTGATAAGGTTTCTTTTGTATGGTAAAAAATATCCATCAAATATAGTTTTCTTGTTTAGCTCTCTATAGTCAATCACCATTCTAGCCTTTCCTTTTTTTTGTTCACTATGTTTTCTAACTAAAAAGGCTAGGCTACTATATGAGCTTCTACTTTCTTGTATCAATTTTAATTCTAATAACTCTTTTAGTTGGGTTTCAAATTCCTTTTGATCTGCTGGGCTATATCTAATAGGCTTAGATCTAACTATATCACTAAGATTTATTAGTTTGATTTCAGCATATATTTTTTCTTTTTCCCATAGTTGCATAAGATTTTCTCCAAAATTTATTTTTAATATATTGAGGTATTGTTCTCTTAATAACTGTAGGTTATTATTCCTATCCGATCTTATATTACATATTCTTAGTGTATGTATTGGCAATACTCTCTTTAGTATTATCCATTTATTACAAGGTGTTTGTAAGCTGAAAGTATTATTATTTATCACTTGCGTTTTAAAGTAGTCTAGGAAATTGTTTCCTAACAATACTTGTTGTTTCATATCATTCAGTTGGTATTTAACTGGTAGTCTAAATATTGTTTTTCCTAATACTATTCTCATATTTTCTGCTACTATATCTAATTCTTTTATTTGTTCGTTAAAGCCTGATACTCTTGTTCTATGTGTTTTAGACATTTTCCATCTGTGTGGTTCTAATACTTCTTTCTTTGCTAGACATAAGTCTGCTCCACTGTCAATAAAGATCTTTTGTTTTATCATTTTATTTGGTTTGTATTCTATATGAGCTTCTATGTAGATTGCTACCATCTAATTATTATTTTGTTCTAAATATATTTCTCTTAATCTTTGTTGAAGCTCTTTATCTTGTTCCATTTATTTTACTTCTTCTAGTAGTTTTTTTCATCTTATTTCACTTAACCTTTCTCCTATTCTGCTAAGGCATTTTGTAATCTTATTGTACCTATCACTATAGTATTTATTTCCTGTTTCACTACTAGTCGTAATAAGTTTATTGTGAACATACCTTTCATATTGCATCCAGTAATCTCTTTCTTCTAATAATTTTCTTTCTTCTTTCGACTTCATTTAGTTAGAACTGTTTTCACTTTCTGAGTTTTGATTAACAAAGTTAATATTTTCTGATTCACTTTCTTCATCAGTTTGAGTGACATAAAAATTTTCATATTCGTACCAATTATTATTTTCTTCTTTTATTTATTGTAGACTCATTATAAATTGTGTTGTGTCTATATATTTTACACCTTTTTTCTTTAGCTTTGGGCATTTATTAGCATACTGTCCTTTTTCATTGCAATTCTAACATTTACATTCGTTAAGTTTTTCTTCTTCAATTGGTTTTACATATTTTATTTTCCTAAATTTTCTCTTATGCTTAAATTTTTTCCTGGTTTCAGGGGTATTGCTATACCTTTTAAATCTCTTTTTCCTATAAGGTTTGTAATAAGGTTGTTGGTTTTGTCTACTGTAATTATTAAATATTTTATACCTTTTGTGTTGATATTTCTTTTTATGGCCTTTCTTATATTTCTTTTCTCTTTTATTATCATCACATCCGAATACTAATCTTCTTTCCGTAAATCCACATACCTCCCTTAATCCTATTTTCTTATCTTTTTTAATCTTTTGTTGCATTCTATATTCTTCACATTTTCGCATTAGGTATGCTCTTAGTACTCTTATTCTTTCTCCTAATGTATTTTCTTTTGGTTCTAGTTGGGTGTATTCCTTCGATATTTCTGTGTTATACGGTATAGGTAGGTGGTCATAATAAAGTTGTTGATATATTAAACCTTCTTCTGGCAAAAATCTTGCTTCATAAAAGAACTTACTAAAACTTTTTGTATATTCTGGTAATTTATTAATTTTACAACATTTCATGTTATTTAGATTCATTATTATCTCAGTGTTTCTTTCTGCAAGTACGTTTTCTCGGGCTACCAACCATTTTTCTCCTAAAAATTCTCTTTTTAGTATGATATCAAATATTATTAGAATAGATTTCTAATCTCCTGCATGGCTAAATACTTCTCCTCTCAATTAGTATGCTATGGATTCTATCCAATAAGCTACTTTTTCGATTAATGTTTTAGATATCAAGTCATACATATATTCTAGGTTTTATGTTTGTGTAGAGTTCATTAATGATATATACATTCCAAGATTCCAATCATTTATTCTTCTTCCTATTTCTTGTTCATCATAAACATTATCTAAGTCTAAGAAATATCCATTGTAATTTACGGCTTGTGCCATTGATCCTACAAATTCTTTAAATTCAGCTTGTTGTCCTACTAGTATATGATTTGGTAACCTAGTTTGTCTTCTATTTATTATTTCTAGGTTGGAATCTACCAATTCTTCTTTTGGGTAATCATTTGCATCTTCATTTATTATATCATCAATTTCTATTTCTGTTTCTATAGGATTATTAAATTCATCTTCTATATCACTTTCGGGTTCATCGTCTATGATTGCATTTACACTTTTCATTTTTTGTAAGACTACTATTATCTGGTTATTTTCCTTTACTATCTCTGAGTCTTCTTCCTCTTCTATGAATTCTGCTACTTGTACCTTTTGGTTAACTAATTCAATGTTGTTGTCTTCGTTTGTATCGCTCTCAGTTTTTTCACTACTAGCTGTACTTTCTTCACTTGTTCTATTTTTTCTTACTTTCTTTTTTCCCTATAACCTTTTTATCTCTTCTCTAAGGATTTGTATTTCATCTTTTAATTCTCCTAATTCTTGTTTTACCTCAGTTAATTCTTATTTTACATTATTCAATTCCTCTTTTGTTTGTTTCAGTTCTACTTTGGTTTCTTTTAATACTTTCTTTGTATCCTTAAATTTGTGTTTGTATTTTTTATATTTGTTATACCATTCCTCATTATTGTGTGTTTTCAATTTGGTATTTTCTGTTTCTAATTCACATAATTTTCGTTATTGTTTATCTAATTTTAGATTTAAATACTCGTTGGTTGTTTTCTCTATATCTTTTAAGTACATGTTTTCACTTTTTGAATTATTGTCTGGTGTGGTTTTTTCTTTCCTTTTCATTGGTTCATACTTGTATCGTTCTCTTTCTATTATATTTTCCATGGTTTTTCAAGAACATAAGTACACTAGGTTCTTAAAATTTTCCTTTTTTACTCAATGTTGCTAGACTGTCTAATATTTTTTCTACTTTCTTTGGCAATTTTAGTTTTATTTTACTAATATCTACCATTATTGGTTCTTTACTCCTTCTCCAAGCATCTATTGGTACTATTTCTGGTTGTTGAGTTGTAGTGCTAATTATAGTGTTTTCTTTGCTCGTACTAGGTTCATCTTCTTCTATTTGTTTACCTTTATTTCTATATGTCTCTTCTACTAATATATTGAGTTTTTCTAGTATTATTTTAAATGTTGGTACTTTTAAAATACGATAAACATAGAGATAAGGAAGCAATAGCAAAATTAGTTGATGTGGAGGGTTTTCCTTTTTCATTTCCTTCATCTCCTGGTTTTATTCATTACATTAGAGATATATATATAATCCTGCATTTAACGGTTTTCCTAGATCAACTGTTAGGAGAGATGTATTTAAATTTGCACATGAATATCAACAGTATATACGTTATTCCTTATATCATTTTCCTAGTAAAGTATCTATCACGTCTGATATAGGCCGTAGTGCTAACGTCCATGATTATTTAATGGTAACATGTCATTGGATTGATTATTAATGGACTATGCAAAAACATATTTTATTGTATTGATATATAGATGATAGGCACACTGATACTTTTATTTCAGAAAATATTTTATTCCTATTCCCACTATATATATATTATTGGTGCTCTATGAAATCCTACTATTAAAATAGACGATTGTAAAGCACTAATTAAAACTATTTATGATTGTATAGCAGTATTTCCATCTCCAACTCCAAAAAATCCAAATGACCCACCACCTATTGAACACACTAAAGAAGAAGTGTTGTCTAGCATACAAGATGAATACAAAAAAGTATATAGTTATTACCAACAAGAAAGTGCTAGCAACCAACCGGCTTCCATACCATCTTCTTCTTCTTTAATACAACCTCAAAAAAGACATGTTGTTTCTGTGGCTAGTATTGAAAGCCTTAGAAATAGAATGTATAGTGGTACCACTACTAATCAAGTTAGCGAGTTTGATATTTTTGTTTTGCAGGGTGTTGTACCATACCAAACAGTTCTCAATAAAGAAGGACGTGAAGACTTGCTGAAATATTGGAGGGAGAATGAAAAGACATTTCTGACACTGTCAAATATGGCCCGATATGTGTTGAACATTCAAGCGTCATCAATAGGGTCTGAAAGTGCTTTTTCGGCCGGCAGATTTCAAATAGGAGAGCACAGACATTCATTAGCGGGAGACAGCTTGGAGATTGCAGTATTATTCAGAGATTGGATAAGAGTGGAGCGGAGAAGGTGCGGTCAACCGGAGATCAATGAAGAAGAAGATGAAAACTACAATGACATCTTATCCGACGGAGATGGATGCGATGTCGAGCAATTTGATCAACAAATACCAATTCCAACCGAAGAATCACAAGAAATTATAAAGAAACTAGAAAAGGTATTTTTAAATATGTAACTTTTTAATTGCAATTTTACTATGTTATTTGCAACTTTCAACACCACAAAGTTGCAATTTTGACAATTGTATTACAAAAAAAAATCATAATTCTGTTAAATAATATAAGAGGCAAAAAAACAACCTTGAGATGTTTTTACTAAACTATCTTGTTCAATTTTATTACGACATATATATATATATATTTTAAATTAAGTAAAAAATAAATTAAAGGAAAAATCTGATCCCGCCGCAATCCCGTCCCGCCGCAATCCCGTCCCGCCTCGACCCGAAAAACATCAGTCTCCTTTTTCAACGGGATCGGGAATGGGACAGGACATCGGCGGATCTCACTGATCTCGGCCGGCCAGTCCCTCCGGAGATGCGGTCTCGTCGAACCCCCCCATCTTGTCGGGTCCAATCCCGCCCCATACCTGCCCCGTTGGCCACCCTTAGTTGAATCCTTAAAAAGAGTTTGGATTAATAACTTGTGGAATATGGTTGTTGTAACCTTAGAATTGTGTTGGATGATGATGGAAGGATTATGTTAGCTTGGTTACCATAAAAACAAGATAACAAGATTACGTACGCTAAGTGTTCGATGAAATGTTGCAACAACAAAATTATGAAGTCATTGATTGAATATTGATATAAATTGTCTTAATTGTTTAGGTTGACGATTATACGATGAGCGAGGTGTCATAGGAGTAGTATTGCCCTGCTAATAAGATATGTAAGGCTCACTCCTTCATTCTTTTGGCATGATCCATGAGTAAACGTAACCATAACGACGTCACTTCAAAAAGGAAACCTACTCTTGAGATTTAAAGCTTATGAACCTCATTGTTTCATATTGATATATATTGTACGACTCTTATTATTGTTCTTTGTCAGAAACACTGCCCACCTTGATTGTCTTTGAATCTTATATCTTTATATGATCCTTGTGAACTCTTGAACAATTGACACAGACACAATTACATAACGATAATTGGAGGATAACGATATTGAGTCACTCCGAGTGAATCCATAAGGTCCTTCAGAGTCATCATCATGCATTGCACTTATATATATGTATCTACTTTCTTACCGAGTCACACTATCGTCAACCGAGTACGGTGCTTATATGCGCATACGACCGTAGTTGGTTTTTGATATTTTTTGAGTCCCATATATGGACCAGGTATGAACGAGTTCTCTACAAGGTCGGGTATGTTATGACATGACATAATTTGCTCTACAGAGTAGCTTGATATTATATTATATACATATGGCCATGATGAGTGGCTTAATGTTTACAAGGCATACATACATACTTATGGTCATGACAGGTAGACCCTCAAAGTCTTGTTATGAGTTTTAGGTTGACTTCTATACTCTTATTTCGTATTTCATCTTTTATTTATATGTTGCATGCCTTACAAATTTAGTATATCTATTGCACTGATATCCTTTTCTGGGCACTATGTTTCATGCGGCAAGTACATATAGATACTTAGGAGAGACCATGCAGTAGGTGATTCGACTCAGTTGAGAATTATCGTCCTCATTTCTTCTGGAGCTATCTAGTGAGCTGATAGGTATGATAGTTGCATATATGTATATGGTTGGGTATGGCGGGTCCCTGTCCCAACCAGATGTTGATGCTACACTCTTTAAAGGCTTGTAGATAGTTATTTGTTTATAGTGGCCTCATGTGACCTTGTCTGCCTCTTCATTAGACTCGTTGTGTTTATCTTGGCATTGTCGGCCTTGTTGTATATATATGTAAATGTGTTGGGCCTTTTTGTGTGCAGGCTATTGTGTCTTGATTAGGTAATCTTTGTTAGAGGCCCTGTCGACTCATGTTTTGTGGCAATATGCTATAGGTATCAGGATTGGTAAGCTCAGGCCTTTGGCGCCTGGTGCCGACCACACCACCCAAGGTTGGGGTGTGACAAACTTGGTATAAGAGCAAGTATGTCCTAGGGATGTCTACAAGCAGTGTCTAGTAGAGTCTTTCTTATAGGTGTGTTGCGTGTCACACTTATAACTATAACAACCCATTTGGTCGTTATGTGCGTTTTGACTATTTACCTCAGTTGACTTGATTTTTGAAGTTATCGGATGATTCTAGTAGAAGTGAGAAATTGGAACCTTAAAAAATGAAAGTGTTGACCAATAATAGTCTTTTGTGTAAACAGATCTTTTCAGAATTCTGTCAATTTCATGAGGTTTGGATGGTCATTTATGACTTGGTGGGACAGTTAGTTCGATTCTCGGGGCTCTCGAAAGTGTTCTTGACTGTTGGTTAGAAAGTTACTTTAGGTTATTGGTGGTTGACTTAAAGAATTAGACATCCGATAGAAATTCCGAGACCGCGAGTGACTCCGTAGCATATTTTTACATATGTGTGCATATTTGTTTGTGTCGAGGAGGTCCCGAGTGATTATTAGATTTTGGATTGAAATTGTGTAAGGTTGAATTTTCTGGTTTCTGGTGTAATCAAAACATTTCAATTCCCCATTTCTAATATAGTACTCCAAAACAATCTTAGGGCGAATTTAAGCAACTCTAAGTAGATTATTCTTGTGGTAAGTTTCCTTAGCCTTGTGGGAACAACCTAGTTAGGGTTTATATTATTGTTAGGATTGAAAGTGAGAGTTAATTGATAGGTTTTATTAATATAAGCTTAGGATCATTGATTAGTATTCGTTAAGCTTGAATCTTCCATTTAGGTGATGAATTTGAAGGTTGTAAAATTACGGTTCATACCCAAATTTGGGGATTTGTATTAATTGATGAAATTGGCATACTTTGGAGTTAATTTAGCAATGGGTGAGTAGATTAGAACTTCTAGAACATTGAGTTACTGGTTTTCACCTCTAATTTCCAGTTTTACCATCGTAAGTTGAGAGGGGTATTTTGGGTCACTTTTCCCAGCTGATTCTTCTTCTGATTAGTTGACTTTTTGTAGTCATTTACTTACTTAGCATTGATATTTATTAGACTTCAATTGTTCTGAGGTGTTTCAGAAAGGCAGGGCTCAAGTGTGATCGTTGTGACTCCCACTTGGCATCCAAGTAGGTTACAACTTATTTTCTTGTTAGACTTCGGTTAATGAAGCGTATGTATGGTTAGATTCTGTTAGAGAAAGCATGTACGCCTTTGGGTATGAAGTTGGGGATGAATTTACTTAGGTTAGCTATTATTGATTGAATATGTCTTATTGCCTCTTGTGATTACTGGATTTGTACTTAGTTGCCATACCGTACTTGTGATATAGCTATCTCACACTTATCTTGATATTATCATGTATAGAGGAAAGGTCTCGACTAGATTCTATATTCTGATATGTCCATATGTGGCATGGTTGGGAATTTATATGATACATTGATATTATCATTGCATTGCATTCATCCTCATTTTGATGATATATTAATATTATCTGTGATTGTTATGATGGTGATAAATGAGAAAGAAACAACTGTGATTCTTATGACATATTGATTGTGTAGCCATTATATGTAAGTGATACGGGATGGCTAGCGGGGTATTCGGTGGAAGAGTCATTCTAGGCTGTGTGATATGAAGTAACTGGTACATAGACTTTATGGGTCCCATATGAGTCATAACTGCAGGGACGTAGAGATATTCCGCCCGGAGCATGTGTGTACGGGGATTACATTTGGCCATTGTATTGCATTATATTGCATTGCATATTTTAATCATCATTACATTCATATACTTGGATTCTAACTTAATTCTCTATGCTTGGGCTAATTATTCTTACACTGTGATATTACTTGCACTTAATTGCGAGCATGTCTATTCTTCAATTTTTTTTATATATGTTAGATAACTGTTGTCGGCTTGTGATACCTACAAGTACATAATGTTTGCACTGATACTACTCTTGCTACACCCTCTTCGGGGTGTAGAGTTATTGCAGGAACTTCAGCGAGGTTCGATTAGTCTTCAAGGATCTCATGGAGTTCATCTAGATTTTCAGTTTAATTCTCTTTCTAAACTGAAGTATATTCAGGTTGTAGTTGTAACTTTTATTCAAGTTGTATATATAGAAGCTCTTATACTATTCAGACCAGATCCTTTGGGCAGTTGTTGTATTCCGCATTGTCACATATCTATGTTTTTTAGGCTTCTATTGTTCTTATTATTTATTTATGTTGTTGGATGAATCTGTAATGGACAGGTTCACCTACCAGGTAGGAAAAGAGTAGGTGGCCACATGATCAGTGATTTGGGTCATGATAAGTTAGTATTAGAGCCTTAGGTTACCCGATCTATAAGTACAAGAGCATGTCTAGTAGAGTCTTGCAGATGGGTACGATGAGCTCCGTACTTATCTGCGAGAGGATATATGACATTTAGAAAACTTCAAATTCTTTTATTCCTTTCGTGCTACTTCTTTCAAATTGGTATCTAGTCTATTTCAATTGGTATCTGAATTTTCTTGTCTTAATCACCCACGAAAGGTGGGAACTCATTTTAACATCCTTGGGCAAATAGTTTATATGTGATGTGTTGTGGTATGGTATGAGCTGTGTTATCCTGATTCAGACCCGTGACTAAGTTTAGTTCTAGCTTTGGCTTGAGGATTCAGATGTGAAGGTTTTCTTGAGAAATGGGAGAGATAGTATAAAGGGTCACATGATCTATATGTTTCTAGTGTTGGGTTTCTCGGGAGCGGCAAAAATGCATTTATGGCTAATAAGAGTGATTTGTTCGCTGATATGATTGGTTTGGGAAAGGTTTCAACACCGTCAAGCTATTATGATGGTTTGTGTGGCATAGTTGTACCAATGGCAGGTATACGATTCATCCGTGGCAGGGTATTGAGTATCGATATGCGAGGACGAGTGTAAGTTCGGTAAGGATCATTGGATGTGGCAAAAATATAGTAACCACTGGTAATAAAGAAGAAAAGTTGTGAATAAGGACATGAAAGATGACTTTTGTGGGAAACGTATAGCGAAGTAAGGATTCTTAGGGTGTATTGGTAAGAGTACTTTTGTGTTAATGGGATGGAGGCGTAAGGAATATGAATTGGATAGATAAATTTCCGCCATTAGGAAGGGAAAATTGGTATCTGACGTGTTTGACATAATAAGGTTGCAAAGGGTACGAGGGTATATTTCATCTTCGGTCATAAAGAGTTAAGTTGGGGTTCGATGTGATTACATGGTAGTGATTTATGGGTTCTTTCAGGAAAGTGGTTATCAGTTCTAAATCGGAAAGCAATGGTAATTATGACGAGCGGAGACATAAGATGTTAAGCAGTTGTGGTCCTGGTCCTTCTACAAAGGGTATGTTTATCGGGTCTTCGTGCTTAGAGAAATGATAAGGATATTGTGGGATCAAGAGCTAGTTGATTTGAGAGTTATTTTATGGTCATACATGATATAGTAGACATAAGGTTCAGTTTTGAGTTGGTATGCTTGGTTATACCGTGGGCCAATGAGAGCCAGTAGTTGATTAGTAAGAATGACTCTAGTATTGGGCAAGTGTGAACTTTTAGTACACAAGGAGCTATCGAGTGTTGCCTCTAATATTGAATTAGTGTTGAGAGTCTTGTACCTGTTGTGTAAGTTTTAGCTGGTTCATGTTACTATTGGTGTACTACTCGGTTGAGTTGATCAGATGAAATGGGTAATCACGTGAATGGTTAGAGGTGTATGGTTCGACAATTAGGATGTTCGAAATGGTAAATCGATGATGAGGTTTGAATTCATTAAAGTTGTAGAGAATATTTTAGAAGTTGAGTTAAGGGAATTTGAGTTAGGACACCTTGGTGGAGATACATGAGGACATTAGTAGGACTGTGTATGTGATACAATGAATTTAGAAAGTATTCAGTCTTAGAGTTGAGTGGGTTCAAGAAATGGTTAGACGGTGATGATATTGTGGTTTGATTGGAACTGGGGAATTGAATAGTCTAGAAAGAGCATTGTTGATCGAGAATCATTAAAAATAAGGTATATCTTTAGGTTTACTTTGGTCATTATGGGTTGTGTTATTGTTGTCTTGCTTATTTCAGAAAAGGTGTGATTGTTGAGTATGCTTAAAGAAGGGAGTCCACAACAATGGACTAAGTGATATGATGAAGTTCAGTAGAGTTTCGTGACCACCGACTAGTGAGAAGCAAATTGCAGGTAGCCGTCATATTAAGGATTATGGAAGTGGCTTGTATGGTGCACTGTTGGAAAGTTCCGTAACACTCTTCAGTGGATGAGTTAGTGTGGTTCAAGGGAAAGAAATTGTGGATATCCCTATTATGTGGAGGCTAGAGTTATATTTTTGATATGAGACCGTATTTGTGGTAGTGCATTATGTTGCAAGTAATGTTAACTAGACAGCTTTGGTGAACACTTTTGAATATTAAGGACTTGGGATAGTTGTAAAATTTGATACTTTCAGAATTGTCATGGGCATGTCGAGGTGTACAATGAGAGATTTGATGGTTAAAGAGGTATTATATGAAGCTATATGTTTTGCGTCAAAAAGTTTGGGGTTGTATCAGATTTGCGTATCGGGTAGAAGTTGAGAACCATAAAGATTGCAAGCATAAGGTATAGTTATTCGATACTAAGTTGACAACTTGGATAGGACTCAGCTTTTGGAGTCAAGGGTGATCGACATGATTGATTACGCATGAAGAAGAGATTGAAATTGGCCACCACAGACGTGTGGTAGGATTGTGATTGGTTTCAGAAAGTTGGATTCAGTTCGAGTGACTATTAGTAGTATCCAGAGGTTGTGCACTCATTCCAAGTTAGAATTGTTCGATGAGTTTCAGTTATGATTTGAGGTATGACAAGTTAACCTAGATTTATTAGGGTTTGCGAGTTTATTGATGATATTTTACCGATAGCAACTACTCGGACAGTTATAATAGGTTACTTCGGTACTTGGTAATGATTTGAGGAGGTACTATGGTTGTGAGAGGTCTTAGAGTGATCAGATGGTGTCCTATAGACTTAGCTCGGCAGGGTACTCAGTGGTATGCTTCATGTATTATGATTTGAAGGTTTTAGAAGACTTGAAACTAGTTAAGTCAACTATGGGTAAGATCAGTTTGATGGAATTGCTTAGAGTTGCTCCGATAAAGCGAGGGTTCTTTTCTGACAAAAGTGAGTCATGGTTTTGGGCTTGTGTTTATGTGTTTCTAAGAAATCGTGGTGAGAGGAATTCAAGTATGGAAATATAAAAATTGGGCCTTTTAGTCGAGGTAGAAGAAGTTTTGACTAATAAGGTGAATGAATAGTGATTTAGCGTACTTCGGGCCGTGGAGGCTTCCATGCTGTTATATTGAGGATTCCTTGGTTACTGTCAGCTTTTGTACTCTCTTTCTTTATTCGAGGATGAACAATTGTTTAAATGGTATCTGATGTAACGACCCATTTTGTCATTTATGCATTTTGACTATCTTACCCATGTTGACTTGATTTCCAAAGTTATCGGATGATTCTAGTAGAAGTGAGAAATTAGAACCTTAAAGAATGAAAGTGTTGACCAATAATTGACTTTTGTGTAAACAAACCTTTTTTGGAATTCCATCGATTTCATGAGGCCTGGAGGGTCGTTTATGATTTGGTGGGATAATTGGTTCAGTTCCCGAGGCCCTTGGGAGTGTTTTTGATCCTTAGTTGGAAAGTTAGTTTAGGCCGTTGGGGGTTGACCCAAAAAATTAGACCTCTGATGGAAATTCCGAAACCGCGAGTGACTCTGTAGTGTATTTTTACATATGTGTACATATCTGGTTTAGGGAAAGTCCCGGGTGATTATCAAATTTTGGGTTGAAATTGTGTAAGGCTGAATTTTCTGGTGTATTCGTTGGGGAGAGCCTCAGTACACCTTAGCCAAAAGAGACCATTTCAGTGAAGAGTTGGGGTTTTGTGCTCGACCGCGGGCACGGATACGCTGCAACGGATGACGGAATTTCCAGATTCTTTTAAAGTGTAATTAAAACCCTCATTTTCCTATTTCAAATATAGTACTCCAAAGCACTCTTAGGGCGATTTCAAGAAACTCTAAGTAGATTCTTCTTGTGGTAAGCTTCCTTAGCCTTGTATTACCTGCATTTACCTTTCTTTAGTTTATTTAATGGTGGGAACAATCTAGAAATTAGTTGGAAGAGATGAGTTCAACCTAGGTAGGGGTTATTTGACTATTAGGCATGAAAGTGAGAATCAATTGATAGGTTTTGTTAATCTAAGCTTGGCCTTTACTAATTAGTAATCGTTAATCTTGAATCTTCCATTTATGTGATGAATTTGAAGGTTAGAGAATTAGGGTTCATACCCAAATAGGGGCTTTTGTATTAATTGATGAAATTGGCCTAGTCTTGAGTTAATTTAGCAAGAGTGAGTAGATTAGAACTTCTAGAATATTGGGTTACCGATTTTTACCCCTAATTTTCAATTTTACCATCGTGAGTTGAGATGGGCATTTTGGGTAACTTTTCCTAGTTGATTCTTCATTCGATTAGTTGACTTTTTATAGTCATTTACTTACTTAGCATTGATATTTATTATACTTTGATCATTCTGAGGTGCTTTAAAAAGGCAAGACTCAAGTGTGATCGTTGTGACTCTTGCTCGGCATCCAAGTAGGTTACGGCTTAACTTCTGGTTAGACTTTGGTTAGAGAAGCGTATGTATGGTTAAATTCTATTGGAGAAAGCGTGTATGCCTTCAGGTATGAAGTTGGGATAGATTTACTTAGGTTGGTTATTATTGACTAAATATGACTTATTTCCTCTTGTGATTACTGGATTTGTACGTAGTTGCCATACCGTACTTGTGATATAGTTGTCTCACACTTATCTTGATATTATCATGGATAGCAGAAAGAACTCGACTAGATTATGATATTGTGATATGTGTCCATGTGTGGCATGGTTGGGAATTCATATGATACATTAGTATTGTCATTGCATTGCATTCATCATCATTCGATGATATATTGATATTATCTGTGATTGGTATGATGGTGATAAATGAGAAGGAAACAACAATTATTCTTATGGCATATTGATTGCGTAGCCATTCTATGTTGAGTGATATGGGGTGGCTAGCGGGGTATTCGGTGGAAGAGTCAGTCTAGGCTATGTGATACGAAGTGACTGGTACATGGACTTTGCGAGTTCCCCATGGGTCATGACTGTTGGGACGTAGAGATATTCTGCCCAGAGCACGTGTGTACGGAGATTACATTTGGCCATTGCATTGCTTATTTTACTCATCATTACATTCATATACTTAGATTCTAACTTGATTCTCTATGCTTGAGCTGATTATTCTTGTACTGTGATATTACTTGTACTTGATTGCGAGCATGTCTAATCTTCAGTTTCCTTATTTACATATGTTAGCTAACTATTATCGGCCTATGATACCTACCAGTATATAGTGTTTGTATTGATACTACTCTTGCTACACCCTATTCGGGGTGTAGAGTTGTTGTAGGAACTTCAACTCTAGTTTGATTAGCCTTTAAGGATCTCATGGAGTTCATCTGGATTTTCAGTTTAATTCTCGTTCTAAACAGAAGTGTATTTAGGTTGTAGTTGTAACTTTTATTCAAGTTATATATTTAGAAGCTCTTGTACTATTCAGACCAGATCCTTTGAGTAGTTGTTGTATTCCGCATTGTCATATATCTATGTTTTTAGGCTTCTATTGTTCTTATTATTTATTTATGTTGTCGGATGAATCTGTAAGGGACGGGTTCGCCTACTAGGTGGGAAAATAGTAGGTGCCTGCATGATCAGTGATATGTGTTGTGACATAAACAAGAGGCTATAGGGCATTTAGGATGGTTTCCTTCTTTCTTGATCTAGATCCTGCACTAAACCTAATCTCGTCGTATTCATGATTTCAGCAATGTCCTCTTCAAGAGATACACCTTATATCGGGACCGATCCGTTAGAAGATACAAGCGGATTACCTCCCCACCAGTCTTCGACCTAGATACGATTAGGGGCACTAAGAGAGATCCCTATACCGTTAGATATACCTTCATATATACTTCCAGCACCACCAGACGAAGATGTTAGGAAGACAGTTCAGGTATTGACTCAATTAGTTGCCTCTCAGGTACGATACCGCCCTGGTATGATTGACATTGATAGACCCCTAGAAGGGTCGGGGAGTTCATAGCTCAAGGAGCTCTTTGACCAGGGGCAGTTGATGTTCGGCAGGGCTAATTTAGTTGGAGATGGGGAAATGACTAAGAGGGTTAGAGTGGTTGGTAATTATCGGAGGAACAAAACGAAGAAGGATTTCGGGTGTATGACTAGCATGACAGATATTTGCGATAGATCAGACATGGTTAGAATTCTCGGGTAAGGTAGAGGCAGAGGTTACAACTTTCAATACCTTAAGGTTAAAATAAGAATAGTGCAAATCAAATAGGGTCGTCTAGGCCATGTTGTAAGATGTGTGGAAGTATGTATGTTGAACCTTGTCGTAAGGAAAAAGCTATGATCAATTGAAGAAGAAAATAAATAAATGGATCGAAAATGAACCCTTATTGACCTACTTAACTCAGTAGTTAGAGTCTTCAATTCGACATCGGTTTGCGATCCAATAGTGGGGAAGCCATGGGAGGTTGTTATTGGTGTGGTAATCAAGGACAAAAGATATAAGAGTATCGTGGGTTGGCCTACCGGAGGAAAGAGGAGTGCGAGGATGTAGTTTCATGTTCGAATGCTACCCGAGGAGAGCAGACAAGCACATGTACACCACCAAATTTCTTATTAATCTAGTCTCCTTCTACGGGCATAAAATGGACTTGTTTAATATTCTAGAAAAGTGATACCACTTGTGGAGTCAATTTCTTGAATTTTCTCGTGGAATAAGAAATTTCGGTAAGAGACGTAAATATAGTGGTACCAACTGAAGAGGAAAATTTTACCCTAATGGGCAGTTAAAGTCACGTATGCGTATTGTTGATAGAAAGGATATAGAGAACCTAACCCAACCTAGTACCGGAATGTATGGCATGTTTTTAGATGACTATGCTAGATAAACTCCCAATTCGTGATAATATATCATCTGAGGTTGTATGAAAATCCCATGCTTTGGGAAAGCCGAAGTAAGATTAAAAAGGAAATGTAAAGCCAAGGAAGGTTGTCGGAGAGTTTGAAATGTTTTGAGAATGTACTTCATTTCTTAGTAACTTATGTCATTTTGGAATGTGAGAATTTGCTATGCGTGTGTAATTTAAACGATAACCTCAAGCCCAATGAGTTAGGGGAACCCCAAAGAATTTTTAAGAAGGGGAAGGAACTTCTGAGATCAAAGTGGGTGAAGGCTCGTTCTGGGAGATGTTTAAAGAAAGTGCGTAAGCCGTGCCCGAACCAGTAACCCCAATTCTTTCTCAAGGGTCGAACTGCTTATGAGGTCTGGAAACATGATAAGTTCCGCTGATTAAAGAAAAAGAAAAGAGAATACCTGAATTATGGTTAGCAACTATGCGTGTGAGTGGCGATAAAGGATTGTGAATTTCCAACAATGGGTAATAAGGACTTTGAGTTTCGTGGTGTGATTCTATGAGCCGATCGAGCAAGGACAATTGATTGAAGAAAGTTTACGACATGATAGAATATTGACTATAAGTGGTAGGCAGATGTTTGGCAAGTGCAAGCGGAATGCTAAGACAAATTAATGAGCTCAAAGGATATCCCTCGTAAGGACAGACGGGCGGAAAGATTTCAACGATAAGGATACCGACAATAAGGCTAGGATGGAGATCACAATAGTATAATCACCTTGAAGATAAGGACCATAGTGAAGAAAAAATGCTTAGATTCTCTCAGCCAAAAGTGTAAAACCCCCGACGTCTAGAAATGATAAGTACAAGGGGTGTACGAAGACAAGGGACCCTTAAAGAATCTAAGTCAGAAAAGTAAAGGTTAAAAGATCGAGTGACGGTTTACGAGAAGATCTAATACCATTAAAGGGGGAAGCCAGAGTGAGTAGTAAATGGAAACCGGGCTATGATTTGAACTTAGATATGCCAGACACTAGCTTAGTCCCAAATACCAGCAAGATGATGGGAGATAAGTAAGTAGAAGTAATGGTGAGTAAGTCCTGAGGTGGACATATAACGGAGGGACAAAATGATCGACGAATCTCAAAGAGGCTAAAGTAGACATTAATGAGTTGTAAAGTAGGGATGACGAAATAAGGATAAAAGAAAGTAAATAATGGTAAAGTTTGGAAGTTATCAAATTGACCGGAAACTCCACAAGATAGGTGATGTGATTAACGTGAGTACTAAAGACGTGAGTTGTAAAATGGAACCTGAGCTGAGCTATAAAGGTGAAAGCATTAATTCAAATATGGTGATTGCAGTAAGTCTGGCAGATCGACACCTTGTAAACTCAAATCCCTCAATGAAAAAAAGGACAAGACAACCCTTGGTGTGAACAATACTAAAAAAATAGTATGATGATGTCAAAGGTTTTCCTCCAGATAAGATATATACGACATACTCGGCAAAAGAATAGTTGAATGTGGCAAGTAGCGAATCCTGAAGTTACCAAAGTCCAGTATTGAGCTCTTAGTGTGAAATTGATTTTTCTTTTTAAAGGGTAGAAGTTTGGAGCAAGAGAAAACAATGGATGCCTAGGAATAAGGCCAACAAGAAAAGGAAATGCAAGATGAATGGTAAAGGAGCGATCCACATCGAGAAAATATACTTGAGTAAAAATGGAGTACAACTAAGGAAAGATGAACCTATTTTGGATTAGCCATTTATAGGATATTCGAATTGGAGACGTTATGAGAAATAAGGGATTTCGATATAATAGACAAGAACTCAGTTGATGATATAATCAAGTACCGCTGGTAAGAAAAGGAATTAATAGATTAAAAGGGAGAATAAGGTAACTAGTAGCAAGTAGGAATAGAGGCCAAGTGATGATAATTCCCTAAAGCGAAATGCGGAAGAACCCTATCTTGTATTGAGAATTAAAGAAACGTCGAGGCGAAGAACGTTGTAGCAATCCACCTATCTAGAATATACATATATATAACATGACGTGAGGTAAAGGTAATAACAAAAACCAAATTAAAAAATGGGGATTGCGGGTCGACATATAAGAGGATGCACAATTGAAGCGGGAAGAGTTAATCAAAGATTATTGGGTGGAACGGGAGTTACTAAAGTTTATTCCATCATCACTTTGAATCATTCTGATCTGGGAGACTGATATATAAATGGCTCGACAGCCTGCATCATGGAAATCAGGGCTACCTATATGGTCGAAAAGTGGCAAGAAGATTACCCATTTTTAGAGGTAATCTCGAATCAGTGCACGAACCCTCTCTTTCATTGGCAAACGACCTTTAAGAAACCAAGTTGAAAAGAACTTTGGATGTTCATATTCAACCCCTTCTTTGTCCTAATGGGCTAGCCAAATGTAAGATTCAAATCACCGAAATTATGTTATATGTAGACATATTGAGATTGGAATGAAAATAACCATTACACGAGGTACTGGTATGTTGACACATAAATCTTCGTGTAGAGAAAATGGACAAGACTCCTATTGAATAACGAAGAAGGAAATGATTCGTGGTAGCGGTAGTAAATTATGAGAAAATGCCCAGGTTAAATAAAAGGATGTTTTAGAAGACTTGACACTAAGAGAAGAATAAGATTTGGAAAGAAGGAATGACGTAGTTTGACGCATTAACGATCGTAGTACCCGAATTTGATCAAGGAATGCAATGACAAACATACACACCTATCTAGTTTTTATATTAGATACTAAGAGCATTTATTGGATATCCACTTTAAATTTCATCATGGTAGGGATGTGAAGGTAAAGAGGAAGTTATTGAATGAAACAATTATATCTATAAGTGTGACGATATGACTAAGGTAAGAAAGAGATGTACAAAAGTCTGGGATATAGATGGAATAAAAGAATAAACGAATGCAGATAACCATATTGTTCCAAAACTCCTGATCTATGATGATTATCGCGCAACAAATTCTCTATTTATGACCATGTGGGGTCGATAATGTACCAATAAAGTTGTGGTTGTGTAACCCCATCAGGAGACAATTATGGTATCTGATTGCGCGATAGGTTGAGCTGGCCCTAGGTACAAAGTGACTTTGCCAAAAGCTGCCGAAAGATATAAGAGCTGCTATCCCTGAGTAATAATACCCTAACATTCGAGGACAAATGTTCTTAATGGGGGAAGGATGCTACACCCCATAAATTCGCATATCGAATATACCTTAAGTTAAGAAACCTAAGCTAAGGAAGAAGGTTCTACTGGGAAGGTTAAGGAATGGTCGAGTTGGAACCGAAGGAGTCATGAGAGTTTAAAGTGATCTGTCGTGCTTATAATCCTTACGTTGAGTGCATCGCGTCAAGCCGATGAAGATTAGAAGAGTATAATTTTCACAAAAAGGATAAGGAAGGCCTTGGGAATAAGTTTGAAACATCTCTAAAAGATTTCGAGTTATACTAGTCATTTCGCGTACGTTTGAGAATCTAACTAACCAATTTATGTTTTGAAAACTCGAGCCCCATTTCGAGGGTTATGTATGACATAAATGGATGTTAAGAAGGTATATGGATGGTTATAATTCATTGGATCAAAGGAATCATATCTCGATGAAGTTTGATGAAGATAGGACGATACTCTAAGTGTTTCGCCCCACGGAACCCATTCCGCGTCGGGGATAGGGCAACAGATCAAGGAATATTCTTCACCACCGCACTACCACCATATGAGGTGGCATATTCTACATCATATGGGTATATGCGCTGCATATGGGGCCGCATATGTAAGGCAGTGGGCTGCCCTATATAAAGCTTAATCTCGACTCACTATTTATTTCATTTCATTTTTGCCCCAAATTAAATATAAATGCTCTCAAACCCTCTCCCAAGACATACATACAATTAAGGAACCATTTTACAAGATTAGGATGTGAATCCCCTCTCAAGCAATCTTATATTATCTCAGAAACTCCCTTGGATTGTCCAAAACAACTAGAAGTCTCGGAAAACTGAAAGGAGCTTTGGTATGAAGGATCTCTTAGATGATTAAGGTATGATTTTTGATATTCTTAGTATATCTAAGCTTCTCTTAGCTTGAGTATTCTTGTAGTAAATAAATCCACGAAAGACTAAGGTAAGGGTGGCCAGTGGGCCGGGATCAGGACCGGCAGGATCGGGTCGGGGGAAAAGGGCGGGATTGGGATAGGAGGGATTTCCCAAAGTCCCGCCTCGATCTCGATCCTGTCGGAATCAGGTCGGGATCCCGGGCATTTTTTTTTTTTTTGCACTTAATTTAAAAAATATCATATATATAAAAAAACTCAATAATTAAACAAGATAGTGTAATAAAAACATCACAAGGCTGTTTTTGATCCTCTTATATTATTTATTAGACATATGATTTTTTTGTAATACAAATACAATTGTCAAAACTGCAACTTTGTGGTGTTGTTCAAAAGTTGCAAATTACATAGTAAAATTGCAATTAAAAAAATTACATTCTGAAAAAAACCTGTTCTAGTTTCTTGATAATTTCCTGTGGTTCTTTGGTTGGAATTGGTATTTGTTGGTCAAATTGATCCACGTCTCTTCCACCACCTTCAGATAAGATTTCGTTGTAGTTTTCGTCTTCTTCTTCGTTGATCTCCGGTTGACCGCACCTTCTTCGCTCCGCTCGTATCCAATCTCTGAATAATACTACAATCTCTAAGCTGTCTCCGGCTAATGAGTGTCTGTGCTCTCCTATTTAATATATGCCGGAAGAAAACGTGCTTTCAGACGCAGTTGATGATGCTTGAATGTTCAAAACATCTCGGGCCATCATTGAAAGTGTTGGAAAGGTCTCCTAATTCCCCCTCCAGTATTTCAGCAAGTCTTCACATCCTTCTTCATTGGGAACTGCTTGGTACGGTACAGAACCTTGCAAAACAAAAATATCAAACTCGCTAATTTGGTTAGTAGCGGTACGGCCACACATTCTATTTATGAGGCTTTCAATACTAGACGCAGAAACAACATGTCTTTTGTGAGGTTGTGTTGAAGAAGAAGAAGATGGTTTGGAAGCCGGTAGGTTACTAGCACTTTCTTGTTGGTAAAACCTATATACTTTTTTGTATTGGTCTTCTATGCTAGACAACACTTCTTCTTTAGTTTGTTCAATAGGTGGTGGGTGATTTGGATTTTTGGGACTTGGAGGTGGTAGTACTTCTATACAATCGTAAATAGTTTCAATAAGTGATTTAGTACCGTCTATTTTAATAGTCAAATTTAATACAACACCAATAATATAAATAGTGGGAATAGGAATAAAATATTTATTTTGATAAACATTTTTTTAATGGCTGCCATATAAGCTGGTTTTTCCATATATTCACTAAGTAATAAAAATATTAGAGCTATATAAAACAACATAGTTGAAATAGTAGGATAATATATACCGGAAAATTCTTTTGTTGCTTGAAAAAATTTCTCTAAAAATACAATACGTTCGGAAATTTTTACCCAATTGCTGTCTACAACCATATCAACTGGATTTTGATTATGAGAGTTAAAAAATAAAGTTATAGGTTTTCTATAGTCATAAGCAACAAGTAGTTGCTCGTATAAAGAATTCCACCTAGTGGGTACTTCTTCTGGAATTTTTCTATAAAGTAGTTGGCAATCGTGACAAGTTTTTTTATATTCTTTTCTTCGTTGTATTCTATTATTTTTAAAAATAAAGTTTATAGCAAATTGTATTTTACTAAGAATGTCTTCAAAAAGTGATAGACCATCCTTTACAATTAAGTTATATATATGGCACGCGCATTTTATATGAAAATGATCTGAAAAAGATGGAGTTAAACTATTTTTTAAAATTGTAATAGCGTAATTGTTAGACGAAGCGTTATCTAATGTAATAGTCATAATTTTATCAGTTATTCCATAATAATCGCACACTTGATAAATATTTTTTGCAATAAAAGTACTAGTGTGCCTATCATCTATATATCTATACGCTAAGATACGTTTTTGCATAGACCGTTTATAATCTATCCAATGACAAGTTATCGTTAAATATTCATGGCCGTTAGTACTACGGCCTATATCAGAAGTGATAGCCACTTTTCCATTAAAATGATATAATGAATAACGTAAATACTGTTGATATTCATGTGCAAATTTAAATACATCTCTCTTAACAGTTGATCTAGGAAAACCGTTAAAAGCAGGATTATACAAATCTCTAATGTAATGAATAAAACCGGGAGATGAAGGAAATGAAAAAGGCAAACCCTCCATATCAACTAATTTTGCTATTGCTTCCCTATCTCTATGTTTATTGTATTTAGGGCCTACAATTCCCCCCCTGTCATAGGGTTAATTTGACCCTGTACTTGGTCCGGAACAGCATCAGTATGTGAACCTTGTCCCGATGGAGCGGGCGTTTGCGCACCCAGTTTTGAAGCCTCGTATTGGGCATACCTAGTTGGATGAGCCCTTACTACGTGTCTCATTAAACCCTCCATCCCACCGTGACCTTTTCCAGTTTTAAATTTTAAAACATCCTTACAAATTTTACATCTAGCTACTTGATTCTCTACGTCCCTATCAAAAAAATATCAATGCATCTGATTTTAATGGTCGTTTTGCTGGACCTCGTCTCATACTAGGGGGAATAGGAGACATTTCAGTTGAAGGTGCACTAGTGGGTGCTAGATCATCGTCTAAATTAAAGTCTTCTTGAGTTCCAGAAAATAGCTCCTCGTCTAAATCTAATGGTATTGTAGGAAAATGTTCAGTATCAACAAAATCATCTTGTGTAGGAATAGGATTCTGTCTAGAAATAGGACCCTTGCCCTTGTTGCCCCTACTAGAAGAAGCATGACCCCTACCCATAAGCATACGTTTAAATCCTTCCATTATAAATCTATAATTATACTAATAAATAATTAAAGTAAATGAAATTAAGTGCGCTAAATAAAATAAACACACAATAATAATTTAATGAAGGAACGAATGTACCAAACGCCGACGTCACGTCGACGTGTAATCGAGAGGTTGAAAATTGAAACTTTGCTCGATAGAAGATCCTCAAGCTAGTTGCCAACTTCACTCCCAATTCCCAAATGAATAAATAAAATTGAATATTTAGTAGACAATGTAGACTTGTAGAGAGATAGATTGAGAGATTAGAGAGATTGTAGGAAGATTTGTGAGAAAGATGAAGAGAAAATGAGGTATTTATAGTTGGAAAATTGGGTTAAAGTATAAATATAATAACTTATGGGTTAAAAATAAATATTAAGGGGGTAGGGGGTTTGGGGAGGCCAAAAATGGTCGTTGCACAACGGCCAAAATGTAAAATGGTCGTTGGTGCAACAGTTATTTTTGCAAAAGGGGGGTTTCGGGCGGGATCGGGTCGGGACCGGGGCAGGATCGGGATTGGGTCAGGACTGGCGGGCCTGGGGCGGGCCGGGATGAGACATTATCCCGTCTCGGTTCGAGTCCCGATACCGCGATTTTTTTTTAAATACTCGAGTTCAGGGCGGGACCAGGGCGGTGTCGGGGCAGGACCGGGGCGACCCGGCCCACTGGCCAGCCTTAGACTAAGGTAAACACCATAGTTGAACATAAGGGTAGTTGAATCCTTGAAAAGAGTTTGGATTAAGAACTTGTGGAATATGGTTGTTGTAACCTTGGAATTGTGTTGGATGATGATGAGAGGATTCTGTTAGCTTGGTTACCATGAAAACAAGATAACAAGATCACACATGCTAAGTGTTCGATGAAATGTAGCAACAAAAAAATTATGAAATCATTGATTGGATATTGATATAGATTGTCTTAAATATATAGGTTGAGGATTATACAATGAGCGAGGTCTCATAGGAGTAGTATTTTCATGCTAACAAGGTATGTAAGGCTCAGTCCTTCATTCTTTTGGCATGATCTATGAGTAAACGTAACCATAACAACGTCACTTCAAAAAGGAACTCTACTCTTGAGATTAAAGCTTATGAATCTCATTGTTTCATATTGATATATGTTGTACGGCTATTATTGTTGTTCTTTATTGGAAACACTTCCCGCCTTGATTGTCTTTGAACCTTATATCTTTCTATGATCATTGTGAACTCTTGGACAATTGACACAGACACAATTACATAACGATAATCGGAGGATAACGACCTTGAGTCACTTCGAGTGAATCCATAAGGTCCTTCAGAGTCATCATCTTGAATGAACTTATATATATGTATCTCCTTTCTTACCGAGTCACACTATAGTCAACCTAGTACGACGCTTATATGCGCATACGACCGCAGTTGGTTTTTGATATTTATCAAGTCCCATATCCGGACCAGGTACGATCGAGTCCTCTACGAGGCCGGGTATGATATGACATGACATGATTTGCTCCATAGAGTAGCTTGATATTACATTATATACATATGGCCCTGATGAGTGGCTTAATTTTTACAAGGCATGCATACATACTTATGGTCATGACAGATAGACCCTCAAAGACTTGTTATGAGTTTCAGGTTGACTTCTATACCCTTCTTTCGTATTTCATCTTTTATTTATATGTTGCATGCCTTACAGAATTAGTACATCTATTGCACTAATATCCCTTTTTGGGCACTGTGTTTCATGCCCGCATGTACAAATAGAGACTCAAGAGATACCATGCAGGAGGTGACTCGACCCATCTGAGAATTGCTATGCTCCTTTCTTCCGGAGCTGTCTAGTGAGCTGATAGGTATGATAGTTGCATATATGTATATGGTTGGGTATGGCGGGGCTCTATCCCGACCAGATGTTGATGATACACTCTTTAGAGGCTTATAGACAGTCGTTTGTGTATAGTAGTCTCGTATGACCTTGTCGGCATCTTCATTAGACTCGTTGTGTTCATCTTGGCCTTGTCAATCTTGTTATATATATATATGTGTGTGTGTGTGTGTGTGTGTGTGTGTGTGTGTGTGTGTGTGTGTGTGTGTTGAGCCTTTCTGTGTGTAGGTTTTTGTGTCTTGATCAGGTAATCTTTGTCAGAGGCCTTGTCAGCCCATGTTTTGTGGGAATATGCTATAGGTATCAGGATTGGTACACTCGGGCCTTCGGCGTTGGGTGCTGGCCACACCCCCAAAGATTGGGGTGTGACAATCTCCCTCCACCGCCGTCGTCATATATGGCCGGAATCCATGATCAATCGACCAAATTTTCTCTGATCTGAGTGTGTTTTTCAGGTCTAAGTGTATTCTATTTCTTGTATTTCCTAGATCTAGCCGGATTTGAGTGTATTCTTCATTTCTTTAAAAGTGTAAATACAATGTATTTTGTAGTTTCGCCGAAGATCTGATCGAATTTGAATGTATTCTTTATTTTTGAGCATAAATACAATGTAACTGAACCCCTTGAAGTTTGTAGATATGAATTTTTGTTGTTTGTATACAAATTTACCCCTATCATTGTTTGATACAACCCATTTATGTTTTTGAATAAACCCGAATACACTCTATAGTAGTGAAATATTAAAGGAAACTTTGCTGACCGGAGCTCAAATACATTCAAATACATTCAACCGGTTTCAGACCTGGTCACCGCTGGACGTTGCAATGCCGGTGACCTTGCTGATCAGAGCTTGAATACATTCAATTACAATAAAAATAAAAGGATACATCAATATATATCTTCGTGTATTTAAGTACATTGGATTACACAGCTTAACAGTTAACTTATATCTATGAAATGTAATAATTATTTTAAAAGGTAGCTATATCATGTTAGGCGCTATGAAAAGTTACCCTTTAAATTACTCCTATTCTCCTTGTTTGGGCCGTTTTCGAACCCGAAGACCATTGCGTCAATAACATTATTACTCTTTCCACTACCATTAGGATCAACAACTGCAAAAGATCTGCCCAGGATTGAAATATTTAGACAAAAGGGAATGAACTTAATTTCTTAGATACTTAATTACCATTTAATTTCTGTAATACTTAACTACTAGAATTTCTTTAATTGGATTTGTTTTTTTAAATTATTTTATTACATAGGGATAGGGGAACAGGAAACGTGGAGAGGATTACAATGTGGGGATTCGAACCCTCACCAACAAGATGAAAGTTCATGTAGTCAACCAACTGAGCTACTAATCTCTACGACGTACGGGCTTTGTGTTTATAGTGTCAAGTCCTTTTTCTCAATTCAGTTCGGTATTTATTAGATTAAAAAATAGGTACAAAATTGTCACGCATTAACCAAATTTTGAATAGTTGGCACAAAATGGCTATTTATCACTTTTTGGGTCAATAAAAGTAGCAACCACCCGTAAACATTTTCCTAAAATGTCTCACTCATTTAGAACGGATATCTCGTCTAAATATTTCCCTCTCTTACTCATTCTCCTAAATCTCTCCATTTTAATCTGTGAATTTCTCAAATTGATACACACAAATCACTGCAAAGTCCTTATCTATTTTAACCATTGTATAACAAGTTCCAAGTTACATATATACAACACATGAATATTAATTTTCATTTTTTGATACATGTTGTCTGTTTAAAATTTATGACGTGTGTTTAATGTATATAAATTTTGCAATTTGATTTGTATACACATAATGTGCACAAATACTGTTTTTTAATGTAGTGACAATTATATACATCTATTGTATCCACATAATGTATATATATGTTTCTTTGTCTAAATAGTTACCGCGGTTGAAATTTATATACATTTATTGTATACACATGCTATGTTGTATAAATTGGCTAGTGTATCTATTGTAATCACATAATGTATACATATATTTCTTTGTTTAAATGGTTACTGCAGTTGGAATTTATATACATTATTGTATACACATGTATGTTGTATACATTGGCTAGTGTATCTATTGTATTCATATAACGTATATAGATATTTCTTTGTTTAAATAGTTACTACAGTTGGAGTTTATATACATTATTGTATACACATGCTGTGTTGTATACATTGGTCCGTATTCATCTAACAAATTTGTATACATTTGTTTGCACTGGTATTCATTGGTCCGTATTGACCTAACAAATTTGTATACATTTATTTGCATCGGTATACATTGGTCCGTATTCATCTAACAAATTTGTATACATTTGCTTGCATTGGTATTCATTGGTTCGTATTCACCTAACAAATTTGTATACATTAGTTTGCATTGGTATCATTGGTTCGTAGTCACCAAACAAATTTGTATACATTTATTTGCATTGGTATTCATTGGTCCGTATACACCTAACAAATTTGTATACATTTGTTTGCATTGGTCCGTATTCACCTAACAAATTTGTATACATTTGTTTGCACTATATACATTGGTCCGTATTCACCTAACAAATTTGTATACATTTGTTTTCATTGGTCCGTATTCACCTAACAAATTTGTATACATTTGTTTGCATTGGTATTCATTGATCCGTATTCACCTAACAAATTTGTATACATTTGCTTTATTGGTATTCATTGGTTCGTATTCACCTAATAAATTGGTACACATTTGTACTAATATATATTAGTATGTATTATCTAAGAAATTGATGTACATTTATTTCTATTAGTATCTTTATAATTTTACATTTTTATACATTGATACGTTTTCACCTAACAAATTTGTATACATTTGGGTCCTTTTCAATCTCTAATATCCACGGGTCACACTAGTTTGGAGGTCAAGTCAAATATGCAACTTTTGAAATAATTAGCAGTATTACTTTTACTCATATTAAACACAAAGATATTGCACTACATCCATGTTATTTCAGGGAAAAGCCTAATTTTAAGGGGGGAAAGTACGCAAAAAGAATAACTTAATAAAAAGAAATGAAAGAAGTTTTCACGTTGCATTTGCATATACAGCTAATCAAAAGGGCAAGAAATGCTAAAATATATGTGCAATTATCTTAACTAAAAATGTAAATCGTGAAAAGGACACTTATATTTATTCAGTTAAGAATATAAATCTTAAAAATGAGGATCCCTAGTTTTAAGGATACAATAACGTGGAACATGGAAAAAGAAAGATATCATTTTCTATTATTGCTCGGGCAAACTACACAGAAGGAAAATTTGACTACCTAGTGCTAATTGTTTTAGGCCTAAATTTTGCTAACACTTTTGGGCTAAAAAGATGCCAATTCTATGTAGAACTTGTTCTAACATGTCAATTTCCCTAAAATGTGGAATGTGCTACTGTGACAATTTAAACCAATAAAAGTATCGTTGGAAATTTGCCTTTGGCGGGGAGATGCGTCCACCCATCTTTGATGAATTAAACATTAGTGTTCCGCATGTTGGAGACTTTGTCTCTTCGCACATGCATGATCTACGAAGTAAGTAGATGACCGTAGGGCCAAGAATCGTCAAATTTCATTGAGAAATGAAAGAGATATTGGTCCACGAAGTAAGGTGTTTGAAGCATAGAAATGTGGTGTGGGACAAATCTACCACATCGGTGGGAATAGGAAGAATTGCTCTCTATATAAGTCTCTAAAGTGGTAAAGGGTTTGGGACCCCAAGGGGTATCCCATGTGTTTAAATGAGGGAGTACCTAGATGTGCTTGGGTTCAAGGCTAAGCCCACACGCGCGCCGCCGCCGGTCTCGGGCTGTGGGCTGTTTGATATTATCTTTTTGGATCCCAAATTGCTTAATATTTACAGTTTGGTCCCTAGAGTTTCTGGAAAGTTGATTTTGGGGTGACGGTAGGCAGAAAACTTTCTGCCTACCGTTGGACTGTTTTCTGGAGCATTAACCAGCCATTATTTGGCTGATTAACTCCTTCATTATCACCCTCCTTCATGTCCATTATTCAGCCTCTCTTGATGGCCATTAACAGCCTCTCTAATGCCATTTACAGCCCTCCTAATGGCTATTTACAGCTGTGTTTTGGGCTGTTGAACAGCCCTCTTGTGATGCTATATATTGAGTTGTTTTGACTCAATTGTAAACACACATACGTGAGTGAAAAACAGCACAAAACACACGAAAATAGCAGCACATTTCAGTCACAAAAGAGCACAAAACAGTGGCCAAAATCTGTACAAAACAGTGGCAAAAATCAGTGCAAAACAGTAACGAAATACAGTGTGATATACACAACAGAGACACACTATATACACAGAGACGAAAGAGAAGAGTAAACAGAAACTCTTCCTTCCTTTTCCATATCTTCAGCAAGTCGATTCATATTTGTTTTCTTCATCAGGCTCAACCTATTGGCTTTGTAGCGTTGAGATTAAAGTGTTGTTTTATCTTGGGAGACTATTGCCCGCTAACGTAAAAGCATATATACGGGGCAATCTTGTCTTAAGGACAGAGGGCAATCACTCGACTCAACACACAACGTTGTAACCATCCAGATTTAGTTGTTTCTTGATTTCAGGTTATCAAGATTCAAGACACAACAAGCTTGCGGCAATTTTGAAGATTGGCCTATTTGTTCAACAAGATTCAATTTCTGAATATTGAATATTTGTTTATCCTTTCGAATACTTGTAATAGTTATTTACTTCCCGTACTGCTTTATAAAGTACAATAGAGTACCAACAAGTATTTCAGTGCCTTGGAACGATTGGGTTTTCGTCCATTATGACTTTTTTGTTATTATAGAAAAGTCTTGCGATCTTTGTACGACAAAACAAAATCGAGTATCTTTGGTGAGAACAAAAACATAATTGTGTGACATTTTATGAAATTTAATTTCTCACTTAATTTTTGAAAAATCTTGAAGACTGACTATGCCAAACAACTTCAACGAGTCCTACGGACCTCTTAACGTAGGAGATGTGTTTTTAATATCTGAAGCTATCTGTCTTTTTTTGTGGTTGGCAAGTAGGGCTGTCTAGTGAGCCGGGTCGGCCAGATCTCGATCCGTCGGTCCCGATACCCGCCCCGATCCCCCCCCCCCCAAAAAATGGTGTCGGGGTTCAAACTCGGGACGGGACCAGGGCTCGTCCTGCCCGTCCCGATCCTGATCCAACTCTCTCCATCCCGCCAGCGCCCCCTCCCCCTTTGCAAAAATAGTCGTTGCAACAACGGACAAACTTCAATTTTGGCCGTTGTGCAATGGCTATAACGGCCATTTTTGGTCCCATCCCATAAAGCCAGCGCCCTCCCCCTTTGCACAAATAACCGTTGCAACAATGACCAAATTTCAATTTAGGCCGTTGTGCAACGGCTATAACGGCCATTTTTGGCCCCATCCCATAAACCCCCCTACCCCCTTAATCTTTATTTTTAATCCCTAAGTTAATATATTTACACTTTAACCCTATTTCTCAACTATAAATACCTCATTTTCCTCTTCATTTTTCTCACAAATCTTCCTACCATCTCTCTAATCTCTCAATTTATCTCTCTACAATTCTACATTGTCTACTAAATACTATATTTTTTTTGCTCATTTATATCAAAGTTCAAAAATTGGGAGTGAAGTTGGCAACTAGCTTGATGATCATCCATCGAGCAAAGTTTCAATTTTCAACCTCGATTACACGCCGACGTACGTCGGCGTTTGGTACCTTTGTTCCTTCTTTAAATTATTATTGTTACTTAATTTTAATTATCGCACTTAATTTCATTTACTTTAATTATTTATGTGCATAATTATAATGGAACGCTTTGGACGTATGATTAAGGGTAAGGGTGCTTCTTCTAGTAGGGGTAACAAGGGTAAGGGTACTTCTTATAGTAATCCTATTCCTAGTCCCGATGATTTGATTGATTTCACTCATATAGATGAAACTATTTTTTTAATGATATACCATTAGATGATGATGTATATTCTGCATCTGAACCAAACTTTAATTTTGACGATAATGTAGATGACATACCCACTAGTGCACCTCAACCTCAACCTCAGACTGAGTCTCAGCCTTAAACTGAAACAGGAATGCCTCCTATTCCCATAGTATGAGTCGAGGCCCCACACAACAAAAATTAAAATCTGCTGCATGAGATTTTTTTGATAGGGACAAGGAGAATCAAGTTGTTAGATGTAAAATTTGTAAAAATGTTCATAAATTTAAAATCGAAAAAGGCCAAGGTGGGACGGGAGGTTTATTGAGACATGTACAAGGCGAGCACAGAGCTAGGTGGAATCAATACCAGGCTAAAAAATCTGGTGTGCCAGTTGAGTCGGAACAAGGTTCACATAGTGTCCCCGACCAAGTACAGGGTCAAATTAATCCGACGACGGGGGGAATTTTTGGTCCTAAATATGATAAAAATAAAGATAGGGAAAATATGGCAAAATTAGTTACGGTGGAAGGTTTGCCTTTTTCATTTCATTCCTCTCCTGGTTTTATTCATTACATTCGAGAAACATATAATCCTGCTTTTAACGGTTTTCCTTGATCAACTGTTAGAAGAGATGTTTTTAAATTTGCGCATGAATATCAACAATATTTACATTATGCATTGTATCATTTTAATGACAGAGTGGCTATCACTTATGACATAGGCCGTAGTACTAACGATACTGATTATTTAACTGTAACATGTCATTGGATAGATCATAATTGGTCTATACAAAAACGTATTTTAGCATATGATATACTGATGATAGGCACACTGGAACTTTATTTCACAAAATATTCATTAAATTTGTGATTATTATGGAATAATTGATAAAATTATGACTATTACATTAGATAATGCTACTTCTTATGATTATGCTATAAGACTTTTAAAAGTTTGATTAACTCCATATTTTCCTGATCATTTTCATATAAGATGTGCATATCATATTTATAACTTAGTTGTAAATGATTACCTAAAACTTTTTGAAAACATTCTTGATAAAATACAATTTGCTATAAACTTTATTTTTAAAGGTAAAAAAATACAAAGATGCAAAGAGTATAAAAAAAACTTGTCACGATTGTGGATTACCTTATAGAAAATTCTTGAAGAAGTAGCGACTATGTGAAATTTTCTATATGAACAACTACTTGTTGCTTACGATTATAGAAGACATATAACTTTATTATTTAATGCCCATAATAAAAATCCAAGGGATATGCTTATAGATAATGATTGGGAATTTTTTTAGAACTTAATAGATTTTTAGAGAAATTTTTTCAAGCTATTAAAGAATTTTCCGGTATTTATTATCCTACTATTTCAACTATGTTATTTTATATAGCACTAATATTTTTGTTACTTAATGAATATATGGAAAAATAAACTTATAAGGCATCTATTGAAAAATGTTTACAAAATTTAAAATTACTTTTTTCCTATTCCCACTATTTATATTATTGGTGTTGTATTAAATCCGACTATTAAAGTAGACGGTTGTAAAACACTTGTAGAAATGATTTATGATTGTATAGAAGTACTTCCAACAGACCCAACTGAAGAACCAACTCACAAACCAACTAAAGAAGAAGTTACGTCTAACATACACAATGAATGCAAAAAAGTATATATGTATTACCTACAACAAAGTGCAAATAATCAACCGACTTATGTACCATCTTCTACTACTTCGCTGCAATCTTATAAAAAATATGTTGTTTCTGCTGCTAGTATTCAAGACCTTAGAAATAAAATGTTTAGTGGTTCAACTTCTTCATAAGTTAGCCAATTTGATGTTTATGTTTTGCAGGGTGTTGTACCGTACGAATTAATTGTCAATGATGAAGGACATGAAGACTTGCTAAAATACTGGAGGGACAATGAGAAGACATTTCTGACACTAGCAAATATGGCCCGAGATGTGCTGAACATTCAAGCGTCATCAACAACGTCTGAAAGTATTTTTATGCGGGAAGAATTCAAATAGGATAGCACAAACATTCATTGGTGGGAGACACATTGAAGATTGCAGTTCTATCAGAGATTGGATTTGAGCGGAGCGTAGAAGGTGTGGTCAACCGGAGATCAACGAAGAAGAAGACTACAACTACGACGAAATCCTGTCCGAGGGAACATGAAGCGATGTCGAACAATTTGAGCAACAACTTCCAATTCCAACTGAAGATCCTCAAGACATTGTGAGGAAATTAGAAAAAGTATGGTTAACTGTGTAATTTTTTTAATTGCAATTTTACTATGTGATTTGTAACTTTTGAACAACACCACAAAGTTGCAATTTAGAAATTGTATTACAAAAAAAATATATTTCTATTAAATAATATAAGAGGCACAAAAACAGTCTTGAGATATTTTTATTACACTATCTTGTTCAATTATTGAAGTATTTATATATATTATTTTTTAAAATTAAGTGTCAAAAAAATACCGAAAACCCGATCTGACCCCGCCCCGTTCCCCCAACACCGATCCCCTTTTCTGGCGGGATGTGGGACGGGACACGACATCTGCCTAGCTCGCTAATCCCGATCCGTCTGTCCCGTCGGAGACCCGATCTCGACTCTTCCCCCGTCCTGCCAGATCCCGTCCCGCCTGGACCCACCCCCGGCTCGCCCTGCCCCGGCCCACTGGCCACCCCTATTGGCAAGTGAAAACAAACAAGCTGACAGTTTCCGTGTTAGCACGCAGATTTGCCATCCCAAACAGATGTGTATACTTTTGTGCATTCTTAATGAGCGGGATTAAGTGATGTATAATACTCCTCCTTCCGGATAAAAAAGTGTGTCCACTTAGCCTTTTTTTCTTGGGTAAAAAAGAGTATTCACTTATTAAATCAAGAAAGAATTAACCTCATTTTTTCAGATTTGCCTTATTAAGTGTTATGCGATCAAATCTCAATGCCTATTTAATTAGGGGCAGTTTAGTTAAATTACCTATTTTTATCTATAAATTAGTATTTTCTTAAGGGGTGTGCAAATGGCTATGTGTATACTCTTTTTGATCTTTGAGGGAGTAACATTTACTATTTCCTTAAACAAATTTGATATAGTAATTTTTTTTGTTAAAATAAAAGTAAATAACGTTTTATAATTGGTTAAATTACACTACAATACAAAAATATTATTCTGTTAGGGGTCGATCTGGTAGCTAGTTAGAGTTATGTAGACATTAGCAATGCAATAATTAGTTATGAATGAATCAATATATTATTTTATGCAGGATTTAATTATGTATAGTTTAATAATTCATGTACTATTAGTTATTCTACTATCTTCTATCCGACATAAGATAATACATAATTCCGGCATAACTTATACATATATTAGTTATACGGATTTCTAAATTGCAAACCAAACACCATTTTAAGTGTGAATGTTACCAAAGATGATATTATTTATACATGAATAACTTAGCTCCTAACCAGCAACCAAACAACCCCTTAGTATTTATATGTTACTAATGTCTTCAGGATATTTTGTCACGAGCTTACTAGGAAAATATATACTTGTACACTTTGGAAACGTAAAAAATATTCCTAGCGGGTATTTATACCAAATTAATAAATACATAATATGTGTTTGAATATATATTGTAGAATAGTGTAATTTCCTTGTCTGGAGTCTTCTCATTAATGCAATAAATATTGATGTTTACAATTACAATCCTAATTTTATGAGAATATCTACTTTACATAATTACACCAAAATAATAATTACCAAGTGAATGGAAAGGACAAAATAAAGGAGAAATTCCACTCTCACCTTACATGGAGAATATAAATGTATTCTCTATCACACCCCTCAGTCGGAGCAAGAGCAGGCCCAACGCTTAGACTGGATCTGAAGTCAAGGAATAGCTTCCGAGGAAGTCCCTCAATAAATATATTTGTGTACTGACAGGAAGAAGGAACATGTAGCACCCGAACATGACCCATGGCAACTTTCTCATGAACAAAATGAATATCCATCTCAATACGTTTGGTTCGCTGATGTTGAACCAGGTTATGAGACATGTAGACAACAAATATGTTATCATAGTAGACAATGGATGCCTTACGTAAGGGACAACGAAGATCTAGAAGGAGGTTTATGAGCTAACAAGTTTCGGCAACGACGTTCACAGCGCCTCTATATTCTGCTTCTGCACTCGAACGGGAAATCGTGGCTTGTCGTTTTGCAGACCAAGAAATGAGGTTATCACCCAAAAATATACAATAGCCGAAAGTATATCAACGTGTGTCGGTACAGCCACTCCAATCGACGTCTGTATAAGATATTAGCCTGGTAGGTGCAGATGGATAAAGATGTAATCCATAGTTAAGAGTACCCTTAACGTACCGAATGATACGTTTAAGGGCGGTAAAGTGAGGCTCCCTGGGAGCATGCATGAACAAGCACACCTATTGAACAACATAGGTAATATCAGACCTAGTGAAGGTAAGTACTGAAGTGCACCAGCGAGACTTCTATAAAGAGAAGGATCAAGCACCAGATCCCCATAATTGGTGTTGAACTTCGACTTTGAGTCGACTGAAGTAGGAATGATCTTGCAGTTTGCCATTTTAGCCTTGTAATCAATCTCTTCGGAATACTTACGTTGACACATGAATATTGCATTATCGAATCTGGTCACGAAAATCCCTAGAAAATAACTCAACTTACCCAAGTCCGTCATGGCAAATTCAGATTTGAGCAAGGTAATGATATCATTTTTAGCACATCAGAGGAGGCAGTCAGGACAATGTCATCCATATAGAGCAAAAGGTATGCAGTTCCATTACTTCGATGAAAAATAAAAAGTGAATTATCACTTTTGTTGCACACGAATCTGATCTGCATAATGTAAGTGGCAAATTGCTCATACCAAGCCCGGGGGGCTTGCTTCAAGCCGTAGAGTGACTTTCAAAGACGACAGACATGTTGAGGAGCTGAGGGATGCACAAAGCCAGATGGTTGATGCATATATATGGTTTCTTTCAAATCCCCATGTAAGAACACATTTTTCATATCAATTTGATGAATTGGCCAGTTCTTCCCCATAGCGATGCTAAAACCAGTACGAATGATGGTAGGTTTAACCACTGGACTGAAGGTCTCACCACATTCAACTCCCTCTTGTTGCCCCGTGCCATTTGCCACAAGTCTCGCCTTATGGCATTCAAGCTCACCACTATCTCTGTATTTGTGATGATATTACCACATACAACGAATCAAATTGACTCCCTCTGGTTTCTGGACAATATCCCAAGTGTGTTGTGTAGTGAGCGCATCAAATTCCTTACGCATAGCCGCATTCCAATTTGGGTCAAGTTTGGCTAATTTTTGGGTTTTTAGGTAGATGTGAGATAGTTTTAGTAGATAGGTTAAAGTGGACTTTCGGTTTAAAAATCCCATGCTGGACACGGGTTTCCATGTGATGTGTAGGAATAGGGACCGAGGACAGTAGGGGCAGTGGGTTATGGAGAAGTGACGGGAGAAGTGGGGTAGTCAACGGGTTCAATGGGCTGTGGGTTAGTAACGGGGGCAGTGGGTTAGTAACGGGGGCAGTGGGTAGGGGGTGGTCGATGGGGGCAGCGGGGTGGTCGATGGGAAAGCTGACAGGGCTAGTGGGCATTGAGCCGGACTACTAGCTCCATGTATTACATTTCTAGTAAGAGGAGAAATGTCTGAATCGTCAAAGAAGCTGTAGTCAATGACTTGAAATTTTCGAACGTTTGCAAATGGGAAAATGTTCTCATCGAATGTGACATGACGATAGACTAGGATTTTATTTGTGGACAAATCATAGTATGAGTACTCCCTTGATTCGACGGGAAACCCAAGAAAATGCAAGGAGTAGTCATAGGTGCTAATTTGTGGGGGGCCGTGGAGGCAAGATTCGGGTAGCATAGACAACCAAAATTCCAGAGGTGACCATAAGAAGGGATCCTACGGAAGAGAATTTTCAGTTGGAGTTTTGTTTTGAAGAGTACGCGTTGGTAATATATTAAGAAGGTATGCTGCCATGTGCAATGCGTAGACCCAAAAGGAAGGGGCATGGAAGCATGGAAGAACATAATATGAATCTTATTCTTGATGGTGCACATGATTCTTTTGGCTTTACCATTTTGAGGTGAGATATGGGGACAAGAAAATCAAAATACTATGCCATTGCCCACACAAAATTTATGAAAGGGAAAATTGTCAAACTCACGACCATTATCACATTGAAATGTTTTGATGGTCTTCTAAAATTCGGTTTTAACATATTCTGGAAATGCAAGAAAAATTGAGTAAACTTAGGACTTATAATTTAAATGATAAACCCAAAGAAAATGAGAGAAATCATCTAAAAATACCACATAATATTTGTGACTCCGTTTTCTAGTAATGTGAGATGTCCATAAATCCACATGCTATTATAGATGTATGGCTTGCGTGCTTCCTCTATTCCTTGATATCAGAAAGCAAGATCGAGTCTAGTAAGCCTCGAGATCTTACAGATGCTGTTGAGAATCGTCATTTATGATATCCAAAGGAGAAAAAGTTACACTCAATGAAGATTGAAAAGGAAGTCTAACATGCTTTCCTAAAGGACAAGAGTAGCAGGCGTGAGTAAATTTCCCTTTATTACATTTAATATAATTCTGACTTCTAAGAAAATTTAAAAATGGTGCTTTGGATGCCAAAGTCTAATGTGCCATGTTGATAGAGATATTGCAGCTAGAGAGGTTGGTGGATTGACACTTGCAGCGGAATTGGATGAGAAAGTATATAAGTACCCAGACTATTGCATCTCGTAAGAGTTGTCCCCGTACGTAGGTCCTTCACATAAAAACCAAAAGGGTCAAACTCAATAGAATTGTCACTAGCAAATTTCCTAACAGAGATTACGTTTTTAATGATGTTAGGAGCATATAGGACATTTTAAGGGTAAATGAAGGGTGAGGTGGTGGTGTTTGGGTGGTGACATAGCCTTGAATTAGAATGCGATTGCCATTTCCGACCAAAATAAATTGAGGATTGTTCAAATTAAATAGTCGAGGGAGATTATCAGAGTCACGAGTGAAGTGAGATGTAGCACTTGTATCCATGTACCTGGTGTCGTAGGGCTGCTGGAGATTCATAGTGTTGTAGGCCTGACTCAATTCAGTAGGGGTCATAAACTGTATGCCTGATGTTGCTGTTGGGCCGTTGCAAAGTGGGCCTGGTGCGATTGACCCATGTGGTGTGGGCCTAGAAGAGGGCTCAGTATGCTCGATGTTGGATGTGGAACCGTGTGGTGGGCCATGGCAGTTGGGTAAGGACATAGTGGGACGCCTAATTTTTGGGTTATAGCCACACCATTGGGCTGGTCCACGGAGAAGGGGACTGGGCCTGCCGTGGCTATCCACCGAAATTGGACCGGCCTCCACTACCTCGTACTCTGTCGCTGCTGCCTCGACCATTACCATCGCACTAATTTTGGTGGTCTGTGTATTGCGGTGGTCCGGCGGGTGCAGCGGTGGTCGGTGGTGCATCAACTACCAACACGTTCTGATTATGTTCATCTTGTTTGGCTCGTCAAGTCTCTTCCAACATCAATTATGACCGAGCCTTGTTGAAGCTAGGGAGGGGATCAACTTGTTGGATCATCATCGCAAGTGTATCGTACTCACCTTTCGGCAAACCATTAATGAGTTGCAAAACCAACTTTGTTTCAGAAATCGGATTGCCAACATTAGACAATTGATCAACAACTAATTTTAGTTATTTATAATAGTTTGACATGTTAGCAAAGTTCTCAAGATGGATGTTGTTAAATTGTTCCTCCATATACACGACACATGTATGTTTGTTGTCTTGAAATATTTCCTCTAGCCTCATCCATAATTCGTAAGCCGAAGCACATGTCTTCATAATAGTATGAAGTAAATTATTGGATATTGTGTCATATTTATTGTTTGACGATTGCATCGAGTCGCTTCCATGTTGGGTTGTCGACGTCGGGTGGACGGTGGTGGAATCGATGTGATCAAGGATGTAGTAAGCACAAGAATGTATTTGAAATAGTTCAACTCATGATGAGTATTATCCATCATCTTGATCAAGAGTCAAATGGATAATTTTTTTTGATATTGGTCACAGCAAAGGCCGGATGAAAGGTGTTATGAGGGGGCGAGAAGGAGGATGTGTGTCGTGGGTGGAGGAGGAAGAGGCGGTAGAAGCCATGGACATAAGCCGGCGGCGACGTGAAAAAGAAAAGGGAGGGGGCGCCAGATTTAGGATTTGTGAGGAGGTTAGGGTTTGGCTTCTGATACCATATAAAATAGTGTAATTCTCCTTGTCTGGAGTCTTCTCATTAATGCAATATATATTGGTGTTGACAATTACAATCCTAATTGTATGAGAATATCTACTTTACATAATTAGAGAATATATGGAGAATATAAACGTATTCTCTATCATATATAACTATCACTTAATTTGAATAGATAAATATATACATTCACTCCATTAAATAATTTAAAACGGTAAGTTGTACTCCCTATGTCCAATTTAAGTATCTTAATTTGACTTGACACAAAATTTAAGAAATAAAATGAGACTTTTGAATCCCGTTGTCCTAAATTAAATATGTGTATAATGTATTAAAATGTCTTTTGAATTTTGTAATTTTAAACTTATTATGTATGATGTTTGAATTATCAACTTACTAAATATAGAAATATATTTTTTTTTGGGACAAAAAAAAGTAAGACACTTCAATTCAATTGAGACGGAAGAAATTATTTGTTTGGTATAAACACATAATAAATATTTATGCATTGGATACTAGCTGCGGCCTGGGAGGACCACAATTGTTAGCAAATATCAGGGAGGGCCAATCATGTTTAAAGTTGAATTTGACATTCTGTCTTAGTTAGGCCAACTACTGTATATATAATGATTACTACTCCACGTGTCTCAAAAAAATTATCCTTTTTTAAAATTAATTTATCTTATAAAAATAATATTTTTTTATATTATGAAATAATTTTATTTTATGAGATAATTTACAGTCAAATAAATATTTAAAACTTATTTTGGATAATTTTTTTTAATTTTTTAAATTTCGTATCAAATCAAATTAGTTTTTTTTTTTTGAAAAAGCATATATTTACAAAGATTGTGAGAGCAATGGAGTGTGACAGCTCACACCAATGGGGTCCTTTACAAGACTACAAATCATAAATCGAGCTAAGCCCATCGCATATGGGGGATCCACTCTCTCGCCTTTTTTTTTATATCCAGCTTGATAATTATAATACACTAGTTTTCTCGAAGCTTCTTGTTCATATCTCTCATCAAAAGGTGCTATTCGATAATAGCTTGATGACGTAAGTCAGACTATTTCTAAAGATAGTAGTATCGGTTCTTCAATATTATTAATAGTAAATCGTGGAATATGCCTGAATGATCAAGGTTTGAGAACAGAGCAACTGATATCACCTATAAGATTCTATCACAGAAGACTCAGCTGAATTTTAAGTTCACCTCATTTGCTATCCAGCTATATCCGGGGACGCCTCTTCTCTTTTCTTCTAGTAAAAGATTACAGTTACTCACTCCGTTCCAATTTATGTGATATACTTTTATTTGATACGCATTTTAAGAAATAAAGAAAGTCAACCATATCATTTTACGTAAAAATAAAATTTAAAATTTAATTATTATTAAATAAGAAAATATATCATTGGTGACAAAAAGGAAAGTGAGAAGATATTCTAACGGAGGAGAGTGAGGTACAAGATATTCAATAATTTTCACTTCTTTTGTGCATTCACTTTAGCCATGGGCGAAGAAGAAGAAAAAAAAGTGGAGACACCTAAGGATGTTGCCGATGAGAAAGCCATCGTTTTATCAACTCTACCTCCTTCAGAAGACAAACCCGATGATTCTAAAGCTCTCGCCATCGTCGAACCCGAAACTAGTACATCTTTTCTGAACTATCAAATTAATTCGTCGTCGAAAATTGAATAGTATAATAGCATAGAAAGTTCTTTTATCCGTTCCATGTTTGAATTCGGCAACTACTATCATATCGAAATTCTAATTCTCTATAGAGAAGTCTATATTTTTTCAATCAACTTCATTAAAAATTTGAATAAATCTCCGAACACTTTGGTTGACACGAGTGTATAAGCCATGTTATAGGAGTAGTTTTCCTCGCTTCTACTCTGTACAAATCTTTCTTCTGATTTGAAAACTTTTGTCAGAGGTCGTTTTATGAAGGAAAAAAAACACAAACAAAGAAGGTTCCAAAAAGTATTTTGGAATTCATTAGTTTCTTTTTTTCGCCTTTTTTGGTTCTGTAGAATATTTGTATATTTGATAAGTGGTTATGTTGAAATATAATTTGTTTGAGTTTCAGGGTACTGTTACAATCAAAAGATTTTACTTGTGGTACTCATCAATTTTTACCCATCTATAGTGTTTCTGATAATCTATTGGCTATTTTAATGATCAGCGTTACTTTATTTCAGATGACTCAATTGTTTTGCTTTATTGATTTTTAACAAAAGAAACTTAAAGCAAGTTAGGGACAAGTCCGCGTACACTATTATACTGGATATGTTGTTGTAAATTTAGAGAAATAACAAAGGAAGTCTAAGAAAAATATACCTGTGGAAGAACTATTTTATTTAGCTTTGTTGAGCACAGTAAAACGGATCATAATCCTAGCCTATAATATCTCCGCAGAATCATATCTTCAACTAACTAATTACTAGAGAATATGAATAGCTAACTATCAACTAGTTGAAGAACTAAAGCAGTAAAATAAAGTTACTTCAATCTAAAAGCATAATTCTAACATGCTTCCTCTCTTTCTTTCACTTACAATTTTTTCATGTTAAAGTAATAGCCTAAAAGGTTTACTTCCCTCAGCTGTATTAGTGTAGTTCACTATCTGTTTCTTTTAGACCTAATATTGTGTGAGTATTTTCCAAAAAGTGACCAATTTTACTTCTCCAGCAGTGTATAGTCTATACTGCCTCAGAGTTCAATATAGTCTTTCTCTAACTTCTTTGAGCAAATTTTATGTCCTTGGCAGAAGCGCTAGTACCTGTTGAGAAAAGAGGATCTGTTGACAGAGGTACTTAGTGTTTTATTGTGTTCCAATTCTTTTCTTTGTCCTCGATCACTCTACAGCTCAATGAAAACTAATTTGTATATATAATCTTCAGATGCAACTCTTGCACGATTAACGACGGAGAAGAGATTGTCGCTAATCAAAGCATGGGAAGAAAGTGAGAAATCAAAAGCTGAAAACAAGTATGTTCGGAAACTACGCATTCTCATATATACTTAGGTGCTAGAACTACAAAGTGATTGAACATTGAATTTGACATGCCTCAATTGACGATTTTTGTGGATTACGGTGTTATAAATCACTTGTCTTGAAGCCATTTTATCAGCCATTTCTGGGACTGAAATTATTGAATAGTATGATAGTTGTTTCACTTGGTTATGTTGCTGCCATGGAACCAGGAGGTCACGGGTAACAACCTCTTGTAGAAATACAGGGTAAGACTATATACAATAGACCCTTATGGTCTGGCCCTTCTCCGGACCCGCGCATAGCAGGAGCTTAGTGCATCGGGCTGCTGTTTTTATGACAGTTGTTTCACTTGGTTATGTCATTTGGACATTCAAACGTTGATGTTTTTCTGGGCTTTTCTATTTAGTTGAATTCATTTGTTTAAATGATTAAGGGAATTTATTCAATTTTATTACTACTGTTTTTACTTTTACTTTAGTATCTTATTATTTTTGTTTTCAATACTTTTCATTTCTTCAGTATTTTCATCATAGCTTTTTACTCTCATATTTTTCAGACATGTTTCAAAAATTACTTTTCTTGAGCCAAGGGTCTATCAGAAACAACTTCTCTACCATATAAAGGTAGGGGTAAGGTCTGCGTAAAACCCCCCTCCCCACTTGTGGGATCACATTGGGTATATTGCTGTTGATTTTTTTTCCGTGTATTGTTGTTGTTGATTTAAGGGAGTATGAATTGCCGTTAAGATGATTTTGGCAGTTTATGTGCTTCATTACCTATCTTGCTCAACCTGTTTGCTATAAATAAATTCTGTGAAATGTGAACTGAAAATCAGTTGAATTGTCTGCTTTCTATTTATATGTTGCAATATTTGCAAAACCATGAAGTATGAGTTGCAAATTGTAGGTATTTTATTTTTGTAAAACACTGTTATCTATTCCCGGAATCTGTTCTTTGAGAAGCCCTGCAACTAATTTGAGAGCTTCGTGAACCTGCTTTGTTATGGTAGTTTCTATATTCAGTAATGAGTAACATTTGAGACCAAAGATTAGAGTTCTTAGCCAAATTACAGGAGATGCATTTCTCCCAGGAAATGTCAACTGTCATGAATTGAGATATAGTTGGTAATCTGAATCTTATTCTTTTCCACTTTGTTGACAGAGCTCAGAAAAAGATGTCTGAAATTCTTGCATGGGAGAACAGCAAGAAAGCAAGCTTGGAGGCTGAGCTAAAAAGGACTGAGGTGAGAAGTCATTCTTCTATTTTGCTATGTGCCATAGTCTAACGAATTACAATGGTTACATCCTCTGGTGTTTCTATTATTACACACTCGAAGGGATTTCATAATACCGCAAATTTTGTTTCGTTTGGTTGTCTTAGTTCAATAATAATAGTTTAGTGTCTAATATCCGCCTATTTCCTGTTCTTCAGTGAAATGAAATGCTTGAGTAAAACTTCCGGGATACAATTTTCAGGATTCTCAACAAATAATCGTGGTATACTAATCATGTGTAGTGGTTCGTTATCCATTTTATTTGATGGTCTTTTTTGATATTAGCTATTACAAGGTATATGTATTGATGCTTTAATAACAATATTTTAGTCTTGTAAATTCATTTTAGAGCTGCTTCCTGCTTCAATAAATATTTGTGGTTGTATTTTAGCTTCTGAAGTTCATATTTGTCCATATAATCAATACAAATTGAGCAAAAAAAGTGTGAAACTTGTATTATCTTTTCTGAGAACTCCTCATCTTTTTTTAACCTTACACATCTTGTGGGTGGCAGGAGCAATTGTTGAAAAAGAAGGCAGAGTACGTTGAGAAAATGAAAAACAAGATTGCTCTACTCCACAAGTCAGCAGAAGAAAAAAGAGCGATAACTGCAGCTAAACGTGGAGAAGATCTTCTTAACGCAGAGGAGATTGCAGCAAAATGCCAGGCCACTAAAACTACTCCAAAGAAACCGCTATGCGGATGTTTTTGAAGTGGAAAATACCAGATCTGCATCACTGGTTATATTGAAGTTGTACAGTGAAGTTTGTGGATTGGGAATTTCTTTGCATTTGAAACAGTGTGATTATGCATTGTAGAATCAATTGCTTTCTTTATTACGAGTGCATAACACTATTGAGAGTACATAGCAGCTGGAGAAAAATAACTATGGAATTGTATTGAAAAAGCTTGAAAGAGACCTTCCATGTTAGCAATGTGGCGAACTCCAAAAGAAGCCTCTTTATTCAAAAGTTTTGAAATTAGTCAATATAAATGAATCCCTTGTTACTAGAGATGGCAGACCCGGTTCGGATCCGGTGGATCCAGATCCGTTTTATAGGATATGGATCTTCAAAATTTGGACCCGACGGATCCGGATCGGACCTGGATCGGACCCGGATCCATTTATGACGGATCTGGATCTTTTATTTGAGATCCGTATACAGTTCAGATCCGACCTGTGGATCCGTTTTTTATAAAATATATTCATAACCTAGAATGTAATTTTATAAGTATTTTCTTAAAATTACTAAGCACATCCTTGCAAGTTTAATTCTCAAAACAAATTTAATTTATCCATGCGTTAACTCAAAAATCAAAAAATAAAGAGTTAACTTCGATAATAAAATCAATGTTATATTAGTGAATTACTAACATCTCCATAGACAAGTAGTTAAAATTATATTCACTTCATTTGTAAAGATTTCAAGCACATGCAAGTTTTGTATTATAAAAATACTAGTTAGCATTTTTCACAACTGTTGTTATTGTCCAACATTTTCAATTAATAGCTCATAATCAAAACGAGACAACGAACAAAATATCTCATATGAACATTTCAAAATTGAAACACAATAGACCGTTAGCTAAGTAAAAATCGTTTGTCAATTCAAAAAAAATTCTTAGCAAGGTTACATTCTTAGCAACGCAATTTTTTTTACATGTGGATCCAGATACGATTTGTGGACCCGATTTGGATCCTAATTTGGATCTGATTTTTATGAACCCGATGGATCTGAATCCGAATCTGGATCCACGTATGAAAAATGAATCTGAATCTGAATCTAATATGATCCGGTCCAAATCCGATCCGTTGTCATCCCTACTTGTTACGGAGGCTGATTGTGTGCTCACCGCGTTTGTCAACTACTACAGAAAGTTCAGCTGCAGTAGCATGTTTCTTTATGGCAATTTATGTGGGGTTGAGTGCTTCAAAACTGTGTCATGTGCTGTTGAGGACGGCTTCAGACATCAGTAGGTCATATTTTCATCTACATCTTTGTAATTTTAAAGTGCTCGTCTGACCAAATGTTGAAGCAAAATCAAGAGAACAAGGATCTATTCTGAATAATATATAACAGAATCAAGAAAACCTTGATATATACATTAACAGCGCAAGATGAGAAACTCTTTTGAAATAATTAAGAAAGAGTGGATCCTGGGATTTCGTATCAGGCTTCTCATTAAGGGGAAATTGCTGGTGGTCCTGATGGTAGAGACCAATGATGTAGAAGCGCTTCTTTAGATGTGAGTTCCAGAAGTTATTTTGTCTCAATGCCTGTTTTTCTTGGTAATTGGGAGGCTATATATGACGCACCATCTGAAAATATTTAATGCTTTGTCAATGAAAAATAAGAAAGAGATCAAGGAGAACATTGTAGAGAGTGACCATTTACAAGAATTTGACAAGGAGGAAATGTATCTTTGTTCTGATTGAGAGTATATAATTACAATATATTCTTTAAATAATATTTAGTGTAATTGATGTATAATATATATACTAATTCTATTATGACTATAATTGTATACTATATATATATATATATATATATATATATATATTACATTAATAAGAGAACTCCGATAAGGAGATTTACACTATTCTACATGGTATCAAGAGCCAAAAATCCATCCCTAACCTAAACCCTATTTTTGACCGCCATACCCTAAATTTCCTCCCCCTTCTGCCGCCACAAAACTGTCGTATACCACCGGTATACATCTGCTTCTCGCTGATATACATCCAAACCAACCATCTTCCTTACTTATATTAACCTGTATAAGGTAACATCTACTGATATACACAACACCCGCAACCCATATCACCCGAAAAGGCCTGTATACCACTGATATACACATGATATTCAGCTGCCCCAAACCCTATATCCTTCTACCAATTTTTTGGCAGTCCTCATGACGTTGCCCGCGGCCCACATAGCTTCCCTCGCTTCCTCTTCCTCAACACCCGATGTCACAAATAATCAGCTGCAGGCCCAGTACCCGAAACAGTGGGCCAACCCACGTCCTCGGCAACAGTTCGGGCACTAGGCCCCGTCGACCAACCTCTTTCACAGGCCAGGCCCAGCAGGAACAGTGGGCACTGCCGAGGCCTACTATACAACGGCCTAGCTACAGTGGGCACTGTCGAACAACCTGTTTCCCCGCCAGGCCCAACAACAATAGTGGGCACTGTCGAGGCCCAATATACAGCAGCCCAGCACCACCGATAATGTGTCCATCCACAGGCCCACTACATAGCAGCCTAGCAACAGTTGTCCAGCCTCAATCCAACAGATTTGGCCCGTGCTTTCGGTTCTGTAAAAATTCCGCAGCCCGATGGTGCGTGGTATATGGATATGAGCGCCACGTCTCACCTCACCAACAATTCTGGTAATCTTTCTCAACTGCGTAATTTAATTACTCCTCAATCTATTATGGTCGGAAATGATCATCGCATTCCAATTAAAGTGGTTGGCCACACACTAACTCCACCACCACATTCCAGTTCCCCCTTAAAAATGTAACACCCCATACTTTTGGGTGATGGTTTGAGCACATAAACGTAGGCAAGTAGACTCGGGCCTCGGGAAATTTACGTTGTATTTATGTATGCTAATAAAGAGTTTAACATATAAAAAGGATAAAATCCTGAAATAATTTAGGATTTAACAAGTGTGACGACAGGGATTAGTAATAATAGTTGTATATCCCCAAATAGGTTATGGACTAGTGTCATTTTATAAATTATGACATTGAGTATAAGAAGATTTTATAAGTCGTCAAGATTTAAGTGAAGCGGGGTCAAAAAATTAATTGTGTGTATAATTGATTAATTGTGGGATTGATTAATCTTAAATGGGGACAATATTTAATGGGACATTAAGTGTAACATTATAACAAACTGTCTGAATGACTAGCCTTAATAAGCGAAACGGTGGCAGCTTCACAAAACTCTAAACCTTCACCCTTATACAAGTTATAGTTCAAGGAAGTTCTAGCTCAACTCAGTTTTGGATCCTATTTCTGCTGGTCGGAATCCGGTTGGATGAAAGGTTGTCCGACGACGCTCATCGTTGCACCTAAAAGAGGTAATGCTTCTTGTTTCTAAGTTTATACAAGTTATAGAGCATGATTCTTGCCACTAGATTCTAAGGTGATTATCGGAAATGCTAAGTTTGGTTGGGTATTGTTGGGGTTTCCTATATGGAGTTGGAGGTTGTATATGAAGTTGCTGGATTGTTATAGGTGTTGTAGCAGTTAAGAAGGAGGATTAGGCAGGCTATTGTTTTGCTAACATGCATAGGTTTTCATATAGAAGAAACATAGATTCTACGCGTACAAGGTGTTCGATGAAATGTCTCAATGAATTTATTAATAGCATATTGGTGCGATTATGATATAAATCATCCGTATGATATAGATAATCATTCATAGAGCTTACAAGGACCCGTGGAACTTAGATAACAAGGTATGCAAAGCTCTTTCTTTCTTTTGGCATGTTCCATGTAACGAAATATAATCGTGGTATTGTTCCATAAATTACTCTACTCCTAGTGGTTAAGTATATTCATGTTATTGATTCCTATTTTAAAAACATGTCTAAATATGTTCCTAAGTCCTTATTGAGACATACAAAAAAGATGTTGATCTTCACAGTGTTAGCAGAAGGTACAAGGACATTATGTTATCCAGTAAATTCAGAATGTTTTATTGTCATTCATGCATTTTCATTTGCATTATATTCATATATTACCCTGGATCCACTTGTGCTATGCACACTACTATATGATAAATATTGTATATATGTAGGGGATATGTGGAAAGGGAAAGGCGTTATATACGCACACCACCTGCAGCTGATACATACTATCACGAAAAAGCCTGAAGAGGCCAATATTGATGCCCTTGTGTGGCCAATACGATATAACATGATACCCACAGAGGCGGTTATAGAAAGGAAGATGCCCTTGTGTGGCCAATATTTATACCGCATTTGTATTGCGCGTAACATTTAGACATATGTATTAGGGCCCTCAGAGGCATTTACTGCTGGTCGGCTATTTCTGTTTCAGGTTGTTATGTATCTCTGTTATGTTATTTCTTATGCCTGACATACTCAGTATATCAGTCATACTGACGTTCCTTTTGTCAAGGGACGCTGCGTTTCATACCCGCAGGTTCAGTTAAAGAGTGTGACGGTTAGCGCTAGTAGGTTGCTAGTTCAGCTGGTATTGGAGCACTCCACTTGTTTCAGAGTTGCAGTATGGTCGTGGTATGTTATTTAACATATGCACTTGGGTATGGCAGGACCCTGTCCCGCCCTTGTGATGTAATGTATTCTTTAGAGGCTTGTAGACAGGTGTCCCATGTATAGTTGTCATGTATGGACTTGTCGGCCTTGGTATGTATATATAAGTTGGGGCTTTCCGGTTAAAACTTTATATAGTCTTTTTTTTGGCTTAGTCCGCATTTAAATATGTTTAGGTGGGGATTATATGCCCGTCGCGGCCTTCCGGTTTGGGTCGTGACAAAAAACGTCTTATATGCCCCTAACATTATCAAGAACATGATCTCTGTTAGAAAATTTGCCACTGATAATTCTGTATCCATTGATTTTGACCCATTTGATTTTTCTGTAAAGGACCTACGTACGGGGAGACTTCTTACGAGATGCAATAGTGTGGGGGACCTATATACTTTCCTATCCACGTCCACTGCCCATGTCACTCCACCCACTGCTTTAGCTGCAATATCTCCATCAACGTGGCATAGTAGACTTGGTCATCCGGGAGCTCATATTTTTTATTCTCTTAGAAACCGCAATTTAATCCAATGTAATAAAGGGAAACTTTCTCATATTTGCTCCTCTTGTCATCTAGGGAAACATGTTAGACTTTCATTTTATGTCTTCTTTAAGTATTACTTTCTCTCCATTTGATATTATTCATGTGTATTTATGGACATCTCCTATAACTAGCAAACTAGGTCATAAATATTATTTGGTATTTTTGGATGACTTCTCTCACTTCCTTTAGGTCTATCCGCTTAAACTTAAAATCTCAAGTTTACTCCAAATTCCTTGAATTTCGTACATTGGTTAAAACACAATTTTAAAAAGTCATCAAAACGTTTCAATGTGATAATGGTTGTGAGTTCAATAACTCCCCTTTTCATATTTTATGTGCGTCTAATGGCATGGTTTTTTGTTTCTCTGCCCCTATACTTCCCCTCAAAATGGTAAAGCCGAAAGAATTCTCCGCAGTTTCGTACCCTTCTTTTTCATGCGTCTCTCCTCCTACCATTTGGGTATATGCATTAAAAATGGTAGAACACACTCTTAACATCTTACCTACCCATACGATACAAAATAGGACACCCATCGAAATTCTCTTTCGTCAGATCCCTTCCTATGATCACTTTTGGATTTTTGGTTGTCTTTGTTACCCAAATTTGGCCTCCACGGTCTCTTAAAAATTAGCACCTCGCTCCAGTCCGTGCGTTTTCCTAGGTTTCCCGTCGAACCATATGGGTACTTGTGCTATGAATTATCCACATACAAAATCTTAATGTCACGTCATATCACGTTTGTTGAGTACATTTTCCCGTTTGACAACATCTAAAAAATTTGAGTCACTAATTACGATTTTCTTGATGACTCGGACACCTCCCCTCTACTTCAAAACGCACTATATAGGCCAAATACCAACATGTCACCCACTGCCCCATCTATGGGACCCACTGCCATGTCACCCATCCTGTCGGCCCCACCCACTACACCCGGTCTGACCCGCCCTGCCCCGCCCCGCCCCGCCCCATCGCCAATTAACAACACTGCCCAGCCCAATTTACCTATTGCCCAGCCACAATACAACGCTGCCCAGCCCAACGAAACCAATGCCCAGCCCAATACCTAACGACCCAATCCCACTGCACAGCCAATTAACCAAACTGCCTAGCCCAATAACCCATGGCCCAGTCCCTTCGTCCAATCCAGTAACGCCACTACCCAACCCACTACCTCACGGCCCAGTCCCGCAAACTTCCAACCCAACCCGCAGTCCCCACCTACCTCCCCACCACACACGATTTAGCCCCCAACCCATCGTATGGAAACCCGTGCACAACACGGGATTTTCAAACCAAAAGTCTACTTTAATTTGTCCACTCAAACCATCTCCCCACTACCTAAAAACTCAACCTTAGCCAAACTTGACTCGAATTGGAATGCGGCCATGTGAGAGGAGTTTAATGCGCTTACTTCATAGCGCACTTGTGATCTTGTTACATGACCTGATAGGGTGAATGTAATCTGTTGTATGTGGCTATTTCATCATAAATTCAGAGATAATGGCGCCCTTGAACGTCACAAGGTCAGACTTGTGGCAAATGGCATAAGGCAACAGAAGGGTGTTGATTATGGTGAGACTTTCAGTCCAGTGGTTAAGACAGCTACTATCCGCACGGTTTTAAGCATCGCTATGGGGAAGAATTGACCTATTCACCATCTTGATGTAAATAATGCTTTCTTACATTGGGATTTGAAATAAACCGTATTTATGCATCAACCGCCATGTTTTGTGCACCCGGAGGCTCCTCATCATGTTTGTCGTCTTCGTAACTTGCTATATGGGCTTGGTATGAGCAGTTTCCCCTTACATCATACAGATCGATTTCGTGTGCTGCAAGAGTGATCATTCATTGTTCATTTTTCATCGAGGTACTGACACAACTTACTTTCTGTTATATATGGATGATTTTGTACTGATAGCTTCTTCAGATGGCCTGAAGCAAGAGATCATTGATCTACTCAAGTCCGAATTTGCTATGACTGACTTGGGTAAGTTGAGTTATTTTTTAGGGATATCAGTGACCAGATCCGCACATGCCATGTTCTTGTGTCAGCGTAAGTATGCAGATGAGATCGTCTACAGGGCTAAAATGGAAAATTGTAAGATCATGCCCACTCCCGTCGACTCTAAGTCCAAACTCAGTGCAGATGATGAGGATCCAGTCAGTGATCCCGCTCTTTATAGGAGTCTTGCAGGTGTTCTTCAGTAACTCACCTTCACTAGGACAGATATTAAATATACGGTTCAACAGGTGTTCTTGTTCATGCACGCTCTTAGGGAGCCTTACTTTACATCTCTTAAGTGTATAATTCGGTACGTTAAGAGAACTCTTGACTAAGGACTTCATTTATATCCCTCAGAACCGACTATATTGCTCTTTTACATAGACGCAGACTGGGCAGGCTGTCTGGACACCCGTCGCTCTACGTCCGACTATTGTGTGTTTTTGGAGGATAATATCATATCGTGGTCTGCCAAGCGGCAAGCCACACTTTTCCGTTTGAGTGTAGAAGCAGAATATCGAGGCGTTGCGAACGTTGTTGCCGAGCTATGTGGGCTCCAAAATCTCCTTCTTGAGCTTCATTGTCACATACGTAAGGTATCTTTGGTTTATTGTGATAACAAATCTGCTATCTACTTGTCTCATAACCCGGTTCAGCATCAGCGAACCAAACATATTGAGATGGATATTCACTTTGTTCGTGAGAAGGTTGCAATGGGTCACGTTAGGGTGTTGCATGTTCCTTCTTCGTATCAGGACGCAGATATCTTCACAAAGGGACTTCCTCGGCAACTGTTCCTTGACTTCAGATTCAGTCTCAGCGTCCGGCCTCCTCCCGCTCCGACTGAGGGGGTTTGATAGTGAATATATTTCATATATATTCACAATATATTCTGTAATTAATATTTAGTGTATTTAATGTAAAATAGAGATCCTAATTCTATTAGGACTACAATTGTGTACTCTATATATATTACATTAATAAGAGAACTCCGTCAAGGAGATTTACACTATTTTATAGAGAGGAAGTTTCTATGAAGCCTTCGGCTTTAAACTAGTCGATAGTTTGTACCCTTTCACAGAATAGCTTCATTTTGAAGAATCTATAAATTTCAAACTTTGTACTGGTTGCAACTCGATCCTACACTATATTGAGGTGCAAGGTTCATATCTCATTGAATATTGAGACGTTGCTTGCCAACATAATACTCCGACGTTATGTAACTCATCCTACCCAAGAAAGCTGGTACTCTATTATTCCTAGCAAGGTTTGCTGCAAAAATTTAAAAGCATACCATAAAGCTTCATCATCAGATTCAGTATTCTACAAAATATGCCCTGTATAGTTGGAATTTACAGATTCATTCATATGTATACAAACAATTAATATGTGTAAGTTACAAATAAGTTCTACACTTGATTGCTTGGACTGCTCCTTTGAATGATTAACTCTGGCTCACAGATACTATAATTGGAAATTATGGAACAACAACAGACTATTGCTGAGTTATTATAAGATTGTTTCTTATTCTTTCCCAATTTGTCTACCCAATAATTATAAGATGTGTGGTTGTCAAATGTCCCATTGTTGAACCAATTAACATCCTAAAAATCACGTCATTTCATACACATTGTAAAATCTTAAATTGTTCCAGAGATAGAGGCACGCAATGATACTCTTTCAAGTTGATCCAGCGCTTTTTATTGCCATTGTACTATTCCTATCTTCTGCCTGCTATTCAAGGTCCACCAAGTCCCATTTCTCATTTTATTATAGATAGAATGATTCTAGACTTTATATAAACGTGGAGACAAGAAAAAGAAATGGCAATATCTATGCTAACACACGAGGGTAAAATGACAAGCTCTTGTCACTATGAAGAAAACTGGACCTAAAAACACTGCGCCTTGTAGAATCAGTTGCTTCTGTTATTATGAGCGCATAACAATGTATTCGAGTGTATATAGCACCCCGAGAAAATTAACCCTGGCATTGAATTGAAAAACCTTGAAAGAGATCTACCATGTTTGCAATGTGGCCAACCCCAAAAGAAGCCTCTTTATTCAAAAGTTTCGAAATTAGTCGCTATGAATCCTTAATCCGAAGGCTGATTATGTGCTCATTGTCTGTTTCTCTTGGTATTTGGGAGGCTATGGCGGCAGTCCATCTGAAAATTTTTAATGCTTGATTTGTGAAAAAGAGGAAAGAGAGCAAGGAGAACATTGTGGAGAGTTGAGAATTCTAGAAATCTACAAAGGCTTGGGAAATAATATAGCCAATAGCTCAAGTTTCATCATTTATAAACTAGGAAAAGGGAAGGAAGGGAATGATCTTTGTTCTGAATGAGAGGAAGTTTCTGTGAAGCCTCTTCCATTTAACTAATCTCTAGTTTGTACGTTTGCACCGGGCTGCCCTTTTTTTTTAGTTTGTACGTTTGTTTGTACTCTTTGACAGAAAGCTTCTAGTAGAAGAATCCATAAATTTCAATTATGTACTGATCCTACACCATGAGGTGCAAAGTTTAGATCCCGTCAAAATCATACGCTACGACTTTTCTGTTCAAGAATTTTGATCTTCTCGTTACTTAGAATTTTCTTTTGACTTGGAATTTGACCTCATAGAGCTGTTCATTTCATGTCTGTTTAGATCATTTCCTCATTCTTAACAGTATCAAGAGCTTGAGTCTATACATATGAGCTCTATAGCTACTTGTTTTTGTCAACCAAAAACCAGGGTCTAATTCTGCTACTTTCAACTCAGTTCATTGCGCTGAGTAGATGCCAGTTATTGAAGGACTTAGCATAATTTGTGTACATCAGGGGGAAAAAAAGTAGATTGGACCTAAGTGGCGTCAATTCAATGTTCTTATTCTTTCCCAATTTGTTCTTCAACCAAGAATTATAAGATTATGTGGTAGTCAAATGTCACCATTGGTGAACCTTTTTAACGTCCTAAAGATCACATCATTTCGAACGGTTAAATCATACACATATGTAATATACTCCTATTAAATTGTCGTAAGTATATATATAGAGGCACGCCAAGATACTATTTCAAGTTGGATCCGACGTTTTATATTTGCCATTGTACTAGTCCTTTCTCCTGCCTGCTATTCAAGGGCCACCAAGTCCTGTTTGTTATTATAGAATGATTCTAGACTTTGTACAAACAAAGATACAAGAAAAGAAATTGCCTCTATGCTAACACATAAAGCTAAAATGGCGAAGAAAACAGGACATAAAAATACTGATGATTCTTAATGTCCTGCTTTATTACATTCAAACTATATACCACAATTTGGTAAAATAATAATGAGTTATTCATCTCTAAAGCTAATTATATAAATGACTCATATGGACATTGATCACATCACTATTTATGTTGAATTCACTAGATAACAATTCTTCAATTCCATCAGGAAACATCTGATCTTCAAACTTGATTTGTGCTTGAAACATATCATCTACTGTTTCATTGTCAACCCCTTCACTCATAAATAAATCATTCATTAAAGCATCTTGGAACTCTGAATTATTATAGCCAAAGTTATTCTTGGATTTCCCTGAATTGTGATGATTAAATTGATCTAACGAAAGCCACTCAGTGAACAATACTTTAAGTAAATTGCTTTTGGGAGGTTCTTTTAGAAAATCAGATTGATCTGTATCTGCTAATAATGAACCTTCTATCATTTGTGCAAACGAGTCCAAACTAGAATTTATGGAACTCAATTTCGAGGAAGAAGGAGAAGATACTCCATGTATATTTTGTCCTTCATTTTCTGCTTTTTTGGCCAGTACTCTTTTCTTTAGATAAGAGTGCCAATGGTTCTTTATTTCATTATCTGTCCGTCCAGGCAAATACTGTGCTATCCGAGACCACCTGTTTATTACATAACCTTGTTAGATAATAGTATTATTTAACTTCTAAAGGTAAAACTAAATAAAATGGCAGGTCAGTGCACGAAATATCTCGCGTTCAGTAAGGTTCTGGAAGGGACGCACTCGAAGGGTGTGTGATGTAGACAACCTACCCAAGCATCTGACTAAATAAAATCGTTTATTTGCTAGTTTGTGAATTATAAGGTTTTCCTTAGTTGATTTCTTACTTTAATTTCCATCAATCTACCTTTTGAGCTTATATCTCATTTGATTAGGGATGTCAAATTGACAGGTTAGACAAAAATTGGACGGGTTAAACAAGTCCATCAACGAATAATTTGATTATAGCCCGCCCAAACTTTGCTTGGTCAAAATGGACTTGAAAATCTAGACTAAACAGTGGGTCATAACCCGTCCGTCTAACTCATTTTTCATTTGTTAATTTTTGTTTTGTTATAACTTGTTTAATTATCAAATCAATCTAACAAAAACTTCTTTTATTTCAAACCTACCAAACCCAAAAAAAATCATCTTTTTAATTATGTTTGTATAAGTTCTGATATACTTCATCTGTCTCAATTTATATGATATAATTTAACTGGACACGAAATTTAAGAAATAAAGGAAGATTTTTGAATCTTATGGTTTAAAACAAGCTAAAGATATTTGTGTGATATAGATCATCTCGTTAAGCGTAAAAGACAAAGTTTAAAGTTAAATTATTGTCAAATAAAGAAATGTATCATTATTTTTGGGACTAACTAAAAAGGAAAGTGTGTCATATAAATTGGGACGGAGGGAGGTGAAGTTAGGCTACATAGGTTGTTTAATCCAAACTTTTTAGATGGGTTAATTCGAGTTATGCCAAAATTGTCCTACCAATGAATATGTTCAGTTCAGTTTGCTCAAAGCATTAACTAGTCCACATATTTTCTTGAACTAATTTTGACACCCTTACCTGAGGCTTCTTCAGGGTGGTAAAAAAGGTGTGAAATGACCAGTTGGTTGAACTGAAGTTGTTAAAGAAAGGAGACTTAGATCGATTGATGGATTGAAAAGGCCTCTCTCATAGCAGTTTTTATCTATTCCCCACCAAGTATGCACGTATTTTATCAGATGCATGTACATACATTTTAAATTCAACTTTGAAGAATCATTTACCACTACTTGTATTAATTTCATTATTAATATTGAGGGATCGAAGTACGTACTAAAGGAATCATATATTTATTGCAGTATAAGATGAACCATAACGTCTCTTACTTGTTGCCTATGATGGCATGAAGGGTCATGATGGTCTCTTCCTCTTGTATGCTAAATGACCCTCTTTTTAGGCCTGGTCTTAAATAATTAATCCATCTCAATCTGCAACTCTTTCCAGTCCTATGCAACCCTGTAAAAGTTATATATAATATTAAATGGATAACACAGATGTCAACTCATTAAAATGAGAACATGGTCGTAACTAATCAATTAATCCCTTTCTGTTATAAGAGAAAATTCTATTATTTGTTTGACTTATTTCTCTCATCCTACTTGTTCTCAACAAAAATATATTCCCAAGTAGCTAGTGCGGCATAATGAAACATATATACCTATGTCAAGAATCAATGTCTTTTCTTTTTCTTTTTATTTGAAGACGGAGACTTTCAAAGCTTTTATTTACAAAATAATCAAGAAACATTTTTGTTCTTTTTTCATAAGTCAAGAGGCATTTAGAGTCTGGGAAATTTGTTTAACGTTGAGTGATAATGATCATTTTGTTGAAAGGAAACAACCATGTTATGTTCATATCATTGAAAAGGATGTGATGTAGTTATATTGTCGCATGTTCATGCACTTTAAACTAGTAATTAGCAATAGAGAAGTAGTGATATTTTAGGATGAAAATTACTATTCAAGCCCTTAAACTAGGAGTTCGAATGAACTCAGAAAAGCTCAGCAATCTAGGGTAGCAATAAATTGATATAGCTCAATTCTAATTGATGGATATCTAAACTATTGTCTTGGCACGTCCTTAACCTAGGAAAATTTTAAGCTCAGAAAGTTGTCTCAGCTAGAAGTATCATCATGATAATTACACAACCTAGAGATGAAGAGACAGTTTTTTGATCATGTATGTGTGTTTATCTCATCTAAATTCAAGTTTCATTGTCGTCCGTTATCATAAAAGAATTTTAATGTGCTTGGCTTATTAAAAATAGTCAGGCCCGCAAATGGAGGACGTATAATTAATTAAAAAAATAAAAATGTGATCTCTCCGATAACTTAAACTTTTAAATGAGATAATCACACAATTCAACAGGTCATGACACGATTTAGCAGGGGTAACAATGTGTGACATTTTATGAAAAATTGCAAAAGATAAAGCTAATAAATAACTAACCAGCGTTGATGGGGACGGAGCTCCAGCAGCCATGAGCATGCTTGATAATGTAGTCTTTGAGCTTCTCATCTTCATCTGGAGACCACAGTCCTTTCCTGTGCTTTTGTTTTAGCTTCTCCACTCCCCTCATTTTCAAATAAACAGTGAATTATATATATTCAGATGCTCTGGAAGAAAGTTATATGGCTTTTGTGTGTATATATGTCTATGTAGAGAGAAAGAAAAGAGGAGTTACAAAGGCTTAATGATGTGGTTAGCTATAGCCCACCTGGTTTTTATAGAGAATTGGAAACCAACCACCTAACATAACGGAAATTTCACCCTGAAAAAGATACTAGATATTCATCAACCAAACGGAATAATTAATTAGTGGTGAAAAGATAATATTACACTATCGATGCAATTTAATTAGATATAATATGTTACGTAATTTTATTTTTCAAAGTTATCATATTAGGCTTGTCTTGAAAAGTTACCTTCTAATTTAGATCGATAATTTAATCTGATGATGTACACATTTATGTCAGTAACACATAACTTGAACACTCTATATATGTATGTAATCTATGTCCCCATTTATGTGAAGATGTTCGAGAGTCAAAATATTTAATTTTGACTATGAATTCGGGTATATATTTTTCAATTATTTTAAAATAAAATTCACATATTTGAAAACTACACGAAAAGTACTAGTACTAGTAAACTAGCTAATGATACAAAATATTCTTATGAAGTTTGAGAAAATCATAGTTAAAAAAAAAAATGTTTGACTCCCAAAATAATAATTAATACCTTCACATAAATTGAAACTGAGGGGGTGTAATAATAAAAAAAAAAACCGAGGGAGTATAATTAACAGAATTGTTGTTTTAATGCAGACAATCAATTAGGAGCTGGAACCACCTGGAAAAAAAAAGTGTCATCAACCTATAGGATCCATGTCTCAAGGATTTTCAAGCCCCAAGAACTATATATGTTTATATTATACTATTTGGATATGTTTATATTGTATTTGGATTTCGACATAATTCTTCAGAATTGAATTATATATACCAGGTTACCGTGGCATTTATGTTGTTGTCTTGTTGTGGTTACAAAAGCACTTCGTGTTGGATTGTTAATAATCAGAAGCTTCGCCGTAGATACCTTTCCAGAGGTAATTTTTCTATGAGACTATGAAAACTAAGTGATACTGAAAAATATATAAAAATGATTAAGATTGCAGGTGTCTTTGTCACATACTATAAGATTAAGGGATGATTAAGTTGACAGGACCCCAAAAGATTTTTAAGGTGGCAGAGTCCTCATTTTCTTTTCCATTTATTTTTATTTCAGAAATTACTAATGAGCTGATTAGCAAACGCGGGGGAGTATTTGTGTATTTTTAAAAACGTTGGGGTTAAGTTTTAAACTAACAAAAATCTAAGAATTTAGGCTCCAAACTGATCGATCATCTTCACCGTCATCTTCACTCTCCCAAATCCCATCGTTTGATCTTCCCGCTAGTGTTAATTCAAAAAAAAATTGAGGAATTATTTGAAGTTCTTCAATATCCCCCTCTTCAACTTCCTTAGAAAGCTGTGATTTCAAGATTTTCATTACCTTGAAGAGATAGATAGGTATGGAACCCTAATTTTATCATTCTTTTTAAATTTTCCGATATTAGTTTGTAATATTTCCTTTTTTTGTTCACAATTTTGATTATATTTATGGCTAGGATGAAAAATCTCAAAAAAGATAATGCGGAGAGTAAAAAAGATAAATCAAATAGTAACAAATCTGTTTAAAAAGGTAAATCGGCGGTGCAATCCGCTGAAAATAACAAAAAAGATCGGAAAAAATTGAGAGTGGAGGAGGAAGAAAAAGAGTTGATGCTTAATTTCATTAATAAATGATTTTTTCTCTAATAAACGAGTATCAAAAGAAAAGAAATGTGATGTTCATAAAGAAGAAACCGTTGAAAAAGAAAAGAATGGTGATGTTCATGAAGAAGAAGAAGTAGCGAAAATAATGTTCAAGATGAAGGGGGAGATAATGATGATGAAGCAGAAGAAAAAAATAATGATGATGATGATGAAAAAGAGGAGGGGGGGGGGGGAGGAGGAAGAAGAAGAGGAGGAGGAGGAGGAGGGTGAAGAAGAGGAGGAGGAGGAGGAGGGTGAAGAAGAGGAGGATGATGAAGAAAATGTTGATGATGATGAAGAAGAAGAGGATGAAGAAAATGTTGATGATGAAGAAAAGGATGAAGAAGAAGAACAATAAGAAGTAGTAGAAGAAGAAAACAATGTTAATGAGATGGCCATAGACCTCGCAAGGTATGAATTGACCACATGGAGGGCTAAGTTTGGTGGTAATTTCCCTGGCAAATTCTCAATAAGGTCTAGGATATCCGTTTTTTTCGAATAGATACAAATTATTAAAGCTCAAGGACTTACTGAGTATTTTGAAATTTTTTGTTTGGCCACTTCATGTCATTGTTAAGTCTATGGAATGGATTTAATGGAAAATTTGTTCATTCTCTTCTTGTTCGTCAAGTTACAGAGAATAAGAAAAAGCATGAGATGTGATTCATAGTGGAGAGAGTGCCCTGTTATTTTGGGTTGAGGGAGTTTGCACTGATCACAAATTTGAATTGCGGAGCTTTTTCCAATGAGAAGACTAGGAAGAACGTTTTCTCGAGAGGTGTGAATTTTTGGAATAAACTAAGAAAGCTTACCAGAAATACAGGGTTGACCACTGGTGCGCTACTTAAATTGGTTCAAGAAGAAGGTACATTGACCGACTTAGAGAAGCATAAGATTGTAATAATCGTGTTTGTCCATACTGTCTTGTTGGCTCGCGAGTAGCAAAAAATGTTGATATGAAGTGAATCACCATGGTGCATAGCATTAAATTCTTTGAAAAATTTCCATGGGACAAGGAATGCTTCAAACTGACCTTTGAATATTTAACGAAGTTGGACATTCTCAAGATGTACCGAGTATCTTGTCAGCAAAAGCAACCACCACAATATGCTTTTTATGGATATTCCTAGGCCTTCGTTGTAAGTATTTTATAATGAACCAATATACAAATTATATTATTATAGATTAGTGATTGCTATATCTTAATGCTTATTATACTTATTTATTTACTATAGGCATGGGCATACGAAGCTATGTCATTTATTGGGAAAACTAGTGTCCTATCTAAACAACATCCTTTTCCGATTCCAAGAATTTTGAGATGGAAAACAGAGGAGAAGTCTGAACCTGTTGATCCTTTCAGAAATGTAACTGAGCGTGCGGTAATGATATGAACCTATTAATGTATTAGAACTTGGGTTGGTGATTGCCTATTCTGATTTAAGTTGTTGTTGTTTTTGTTTACTTTAGGTGGTGAGACCTTTTCTATACCCCGATCATACGGAGAAGAGTAACAAGTACATTAAAGATCTTGTAGACTATGACGATGAAGTACCAGACCTGAATATTAATTTCCTAAAGAGAGAGATTGGTGATACACGTCAATTTTGCGTCAAAATGGAACTTGCATCTGGTTCTAGGCACGAAGACCAAGTTGAAGCTCAAGATCTTGGAGTAAGGGATAAAGAGACGTGCAACCATTGTGGTCATGGGCCAATCGTCATTGCAAATAGATTTACATCAATTAAGGATGAAATAGCTGTTATTCGCAAATTGTTGGAGACAAAACCAAGAAGGCATTCTAAATATATTTCTTTTTCGGTTAGGCCCAGTAGAAAGAGGATTCGGAAGACATTGCAATTTGCCAATGCTAAGAAGACCAAAGGTAATGTCAACTTCTGTGACAGTCAAGTTAGTTAGTAGAAACTGTTATTGTCTATTGTCAATTTATGTGTTATTCACTTATGTTAATTTTGAACCATCAAATGTTCTTGATTGTTCTCCTTTAAGTCATCCTGACCATGTTGATGATGCCCATTGTGGCCCTTCTAGTCCTTTGCCTGATGAAGTTGTTGATGTTAGTTGCAAGACTCTTCCTTTCATTGATTCTGTCTATGTCCACAATGATGATGACCCTTCTAGTCCTTTGCTTGATCAAGTTGAGGATGCTAGTTGCAACACTCTTCCTTCAAGTCCTTTGCTTGTTCAAGTTGATGATGCTCGTTGCAAGATTCTTTCTGGTAAGGTTGCTGATTCTGCTATTGATAGTAAAGATCGATCACCCAATGAAAGAATTATTGATGTCTTAGCACAGATACATGGTGAGGATGTCATTGAAGAGTTTGGAGATGCTGCTCAAAATGGCTATGAGACTGCCAATGAAAAAGTTGTTTGAATTTGAAACAATTGTTTAAGTTAACTTTTGGAATAATTATTTAAGTTACATTTGAAATAATTATTTAATTTATATTTTGGAACAACTATTTAATTTATGTTAAGCTGTTGTTGGAACAATTGTTTGAGTTTCTTTTTTATATACCTGCAAATTACTCACCATTAACAATTCATTAATGACAAATATTGATTTGATTTTTTTATACTTGTCATTTCAAAAAATTTAGTGTCACAATTCACCAGTTATTATAACAAATGTTTTGTGTAGTGCGTATAGTAGTGAAATAAATTTGCCTAGTGAACCTGTTATTATAATGGATGTTTTGTCTACTAAATCTGGTGTTTTGTTATTATAACAGATGTTTTTCTAATGTAGTAGTTGTTATAACGAATATCGTGTCTAGTGAGTCTAGTGGTGAAATAAATTTGCCTAATAATTTTCAAAATGAAGCAGTTATTATAACGATTATTTTATCTAGTGAGTCTAGTGTTAAATTTGCCTAATAATTTAACAGTTATTATAACAACTATTTTATCTAGTGAGTCTAGTGTAACAATTTGCCTAATAATGTAGCAGTTATTGTAACGACAATTGTATCTAGTGAGTCTATTGTTAAATTTGCCTAATAATTTAGCAGTTATTATAACGACAATTTTATCTAGTGAGTCTAGTGTACAATTTGCCTAATAATTTAGCAGTTATTATAACGACTGTTTTATCTAGTGAGTTTAGTGTTAAATTTGCCTAATAATTTAGCACTTATTATAACGATTGTTTTATCTAGTGAGTCTAGTGTTAAATTTGCCTAACAATTTGCCTAATAATGTAGCAGTTATTATAACACATGTTGTGTCTAGTGAGTCTAGTGGTGAAATAAATTTGCCTATTTCAAACATATGCAAACGTAAGAACTGTCAACAACAACAAAATAAAAATAAACTTAAATATTGAGATATTTAAGCAAACATAAACATAAATATTCATATATTTAACAAAAAAGGGCCCATACTGCCATTAGAATACATTAGAATTTAAAAACGAGGAGGAAAGTTTGGAAGGTGATCAAATCACCCATTTCAATCCCCGCCAAAAGGCAAAGGGGTCTTAGCATGCGAGCAATGCACCTGATGTTCATCTCTTGGTGCTGAGCATCCTCGTTGCTGCATTGTACTAGGCTATTCAGATCAACTCTTACGTTGAGATAGTCTGGACAAAGTTTCGGTGGTTTCTGCTTGAAGGCATTTTTGATCAAGTGAGAAGAGGAATATAAAGATTGCAAGTGAGAAGAGTAAGATGTGTGAGTGTTGAATTTATAGGAGTGAAAAAGTGTTTCTTCGTGATTTAGGTGTTTTTTGTGCTTTAATAATCTATTACGTCGATTGGTCACAATGTTTTACGAAGTGATTTGACAAGGGAAAGACGAACAATTGAAGTTTATTAATAGTCTTTTCCTTGGATATTAAGTTTCATGGGTGTTTCATATGATAATAATAAATATAATTATTAGTGTAAGGTTTAAGTTAAATATCACTTAAATTTATAAAATAGTGACTAAAAATATATCAAAATACATGAAATTGATGACTTGATATATTAATTATTAGAAATTATGTGTAATTACACATTATCTACGACATAAGTTACACTTTAAACATTAGATAACTTTCTATGAACTTGTAATGTTGATATTAATATCTATGTTTCCCTAGAGTAACTTTTATCCGTTGAGCGACGGCCCTTCCACTTTTTTGTAATATATCAACAATAATGATTCGTTTTTGTAATATTTCAACAATAATGATGTTTTAGGTCATGTAAATACAAAATATCATGAGATTACTATTTTGATAATCATGTTTTTAAATTAAAAAAGACAATTTATGTATTAATTTGAAGTTTTAAGTTTGTGATCTTGAATATTCTAATAGACTATTCGTCTGGATACAATAAATTCACCTGCACGCTGCTCTAAATAATCATTGCATATATTAATATGAGTACACGTCTTTTTAGGTCACAAATCACCTAATTAAGTAGTTTGTTTCAACTATTATCAATACCCATATCTTGATAAGCTTAAAAGGTAAATATCAAAATTTATTTTTGTAGACTAAACTTAATTTTAAATACCAACATATTTTGATTATTTTCAGGGTAAGTTATAATAGTGTGTTGTAGTATTCAAATATAGTCTATTAGAATACACACTTATGAAACCTCTCATAATAAGATGTTGCTTCACGTAAGCGTGCATTGTTTTGGTTAAATCATTAAAGTAATAGTCCTTATGGTGTGTTAGAATTCAAATACAGTCTATTAGAATATATAATTCTGAAACCTATCATAATAAGGTGTTTCTTCACGAAAAGGTAAATTTTTTGGATTAAATCATTAAAGCAATAGTCCTTACGGTGTAATAGAATTCAAATACAGTCATTAATACTTATGAAACCTCTCCTAATAAGGTGTTGCTTCACGTAAAGGTGTCTTTTCACCTTTCAAGGTGCCCTTTCGATTCTATAAATATCATTTTTCACGAATTGTAGTGACATTCACAATTACCCTTCTTCACGTATTTCATTAACCAAAAGATTAGACGACATATTTGATATGGATCAAGGGAACGACTTACCAAATGGTCTACCAAATGATCTATCAAATGGTGTACCAAATAGACTATCAAATGACATAGCTCCAACACCCTCGGGCTATGTACAACGAATGATAAGCCGATTGTTATGTGATTTTGCATGTCTAGAAACTGACATAAGGGATACAAATGATGAGATCAACCGCTGCAATGCTAGAGATTGGGGTTATGAGGAATGGTTAGAATAACTCAACAAGGCCGTCAGAAGAATAGAGAGGATACTCACTGTATTTCTTGACGAAAGAGGACAATAGCCCTTCGGATTCTCCCTCTCTAAATGGAGATTTCAACAGCCCTACCAATTCTCCCCCTCATGTCTAATTAGTTTTTTAGTATATAGTATAATACTATTCTCCCCTGGATGTAATCATTCAACGTATATTAATGCTAATGATAATATTATCTATTACTATTTCGTGTTACTTCTAGTTTTCAGTATAAATTTATTTTTCTCATGCTAGTGGTCAGTTTGCATATCGTCCAGTTTGAAATTTAAATATTGAATATCTGCAGTTATAATAAACTTAAAAGAGGTGTAGTGATAAGTTTGTAAATTGGTCTAGTTTAAAATCTAAATATTAAATATCTATAGTTCTAATATCCATAAGGACAGTCTAGTGATAATATTATCTATTACTATTTTGTATTACTTACAGTTTTCAACACAAATTTATTCCGTCCATGTTGAAGTGCTAAATTAGACTATACCATTCGTTAATTTATCCAGTTTTAATTCTAAATATTGAATATATTCAGTTCTAATAAATGTAAAGGCGGTTTAGTGGTCAGTTTACATATCGTCCAGTTTGAAATTTAAATATTGAATATCTGTAGTTATAATAAACGTAAAAGCGATGTAGTGATAAATATGATGATGGTCCAGTTTGAAATCTAACTATTAGATAACATCAGTTGTAATATCCGTAAAAGCGGTCTAGTGATCAGTTTATCTATCATCCATTCTAAATATGTAACATGTAACATAACATGAACACCAAATAGTTCGGTTAATTCAATATCTTGCAATACTATAGAAGTTCCAAGTTCACAACACAACACAACAAATTTAAGAAGTTCAAATTTAAAAAATCAGAACACAACATAGAAGACAATTACAACAACTTAAAGGAAAACAAATCAATCTATATTGTGTGACAAAACTTTTGGACAAGCGGTCTTCTTGTGGCCATATTGTTTGCACATTGAGCATTTATATCTCCTCTTCTTGGATATAGATGTTTCCCCGGTATTTATAGTATGACTTCGACACCTTTTTCGCGATCAATAGTTTATTTTCATGAAAGCTAGCATCAATGTATTTACAAACGCCTTTGTGATTATTGATGTTTTTCCACAGAAAAAACCTGTGTCATCGATAAGGCTTTGGCTGAATTGTGTTGTAGCATACTCGGATGAGCCATATTTGTTGAAATCAATGGCAAAATCGTCGTCATTTTCTTGACAAGGATTATTCTTGGATTCTTCAACAAGTAAAGATAGTGGTGGTGGGGTGATGTTGCCGCCATGGAATTTGAACCTACAACAGAACTCTCAGCCACATTTATCCTTAGAAAGAGCCTAGAAGCATCACGAGAAATATCAAGAAGATACAGACGTACATGATAATCCATCTTTATGTATGCAGGAGTAATTATTTGCCTAGAAGACGCAACACTAATCATATATGGAATTGGACTCTACATGTGACTCTACACGTTCTCTTTATCATCCCCTCAAGCTGGATGCGTAATGATACAACTCCAAGCTTGCTCCAGAATTCATGTAAAGATTGTGATCTGATGGTTCATTGATTGTTAATGAAAGGGTCCTTGGTAGAGTTTTCTATTGAAATTGGTAGACGTAATCCCACCTATACAAGTAAGAGATAGCAGTGTGGTTGTTTTTTTCCACAAATTTGTCATGAATTTACATGTTTTCTTCCTTTAAAAGAATTGTCTCTACCTCTACTAAACAAACCATGTGTTTTCTGGGCTTGAAATATCATGAACGTGATCAACATGATCCTTTTCGCTATCTTCTTCTCTCATATTGTACCCTTTCAGTGCATGATAGCAAACTGAGTGACGATTGGATCTGAAGTCTTGCCTAGCATAACAGTCCACAAAGTTGTATCTGTTTTCAAGACCTTTAGCAAAACTTATATCCGTGTTTTCTTTGTCTAGTGATTTGTGCATAGCGGCGAGAGTATCACAATTTTCCTTGAATTCTTTTATGTATTCATCTAAAGATTTTGATCCCATCTTGATACTCTCAATTTGTTGCATGCTTCAATTGAAATTCCTTATCATTGTTAGCTTGTAGGTAATTGTCCTCAAGACCCTCTCATATTTATTTGTCAAAATGCAACCAACAGTAAGGAACATTGACTCTTCAGTCCTGATTTCAGTTAGCCAACTTCTTAATTAGACGTTTTCTTCCCATTCTATAAACTTAGTGTTGACATTTTCTTCATCTTCTTTGTTTACCACAACCTTAAGATGACAGGTCCTTCCCAATTTGAAGTTAGTGAAATTTTGAGGTGAATCCTACACGTTGCAGGTCGTGAGTTTTACTCCATTGAGCAAGGAGGATTTTCATATAAAATCCTTGTGTCTTTATGTTTATTGTTTTAGCGTGTTTATGTCTGCTGTTGTTGTTGAAGAACTTGGTGTTGGTACTCTATTGTACTTTATAAAGCAGTACGGGAAGTAAATAACTATTACAAGTATTCGAAATGATAAACAAATATTCAATATTTAGAAATTGAATCTTGTTGAACAAATAGGTCAATCTTCAAAACTGCCGCAAGCTTGTTGTGTCTTGAATCTTGATAACCTGAAATCAAGGAACAACTAAATCTGGATGGTTACAACATTGTGTGTTGAGTCGAGTGATTGCCCTCAGTCCTTAAGACAAGATTGCCCCGTATATATGCTTTTACGTTAGCGGGCAATAGTCTCCCAAGATAAAACAACACTTTAATCTCAACGCTACAAAGCCAATAGGTTGAGCCTGACGAAGAAAACAAATATGAATCGACTTGCTGAAGATATGGAAAAGGAAGGAAGAGTTTTTGTTTACTCTTCTCTTTTGTCTCTGTGTATATAGTGTGTCTCTGTTGTGTATATCTTGTGTATATGAGTGTCTTTACTCACTGTTTTTCAACACAGTTTTACTCACTGTTTTGTGGTCTGTTTGTGCTATATTCTGTGTCTGTATCTTCTGTTTTGCTGTCACGAATTGAGCCAAAGGAGGCTCAATATATAGCATGGAGGAGGGGCTGTTCAACTGCCCAAAATATGGTTGTTAATGGCCATTAGGAGGGCTGTAAATGGCAGGTTTAATGCCATTAGTGAGACTGATTTATGGTCTTGAAGGAGGTTGATGATGGTCATTGAAGAAGGGTTGTTCATGGAGTAGTTAACAGCCAAGTAATGGCTGGTTAATGCTCCAAAAACAGTCCAAACGGTAGGCAGAAAGTTTCTGCCTTCCGTCACTCCCAAAATCAACTTTCCAGAAACTCTAGGGACCAAACTATAAATATTAAGCAATTTGGGGTCCAAAAAGATAATATCAGAAAGTCCCCACAGCCCATGACCCGACCGGACGGGCGGGCGGCACGCGTGTGGGCTTAGCCTTGAACCCAAGCACATCTAGGTCCTCCCTCCTTTAAACACATGGGATACCCCTTGGGGTCCCAAACCCTTTACCACATTAGAGACTTATATAGAGAGCAATTCTTCCTATTCCCACCGATGTGGTAGATTTGTCCCACACCATATTTCCATGCCTCAAACACCTTACTTCGTAGACCACTATCTCTTTCATTTCTCAACGAAATTTGACGATTCTTGGCCCTACGGTCATCTACTCACTTCGTAGATCATGCATGTGCGAAGAGACAAAGTCTCCAACATGCGGAACACTAGTGTTTAATTCATCAAATATGGGTGGACGCATCTCCCCGCCAAAGGCAAATTTCCAACACTTGGTTCTTCAATAAGTCGAAAAACCAGGCATACACAATTCACTCCCTCTTGTGTATTAAGTGGTCTCTAGAATAACATGTATGTAAGTGCTTGAACGTCCACCATAGGTTTCGGATTCGAACCCTAGGTATGAATTCTTCTTTGTTAGGAAGTGCTTTCCCTCCAATATGAAACTTCCTAGTGCAAATCCATATTTAGATATAATTACCAGACATCGGGTAGAAAATAAAAAAATGCATGAACATTCAGTACTTTTGAAGGACATGTGATTTAATTTCAAAATATAACTTCTTTAATGACCATCTGGGTATTTGGTACTCATTAATCCGACTAATCCATATTAATTCGCGTCGCGTAGGGCTTATTAAAGGAGAAACCTCTTTCTGTCAGGAATTTCTCGTTCTCAAGGCTCGAATCTAGAATCTCTTTTAAGGGTGACGAAATCTCATCAATCCCACCATATTCTTATTTTTTAAAAATCAGTTTGTTTTTGTTTCCCCAGCAGCCTCTAATTGCCAGAACCTGAAACACGTTGACAAACGAAATATCTTAGAAAATTGCCCAACTGCGACATTAGGAAACACTAAGGACCTTTGACCCAAACAAAAAACCCACAAGGACCCACGGTGTGCTCCATAATTAGTACCTAATGCAGTAATTAATGCCTAATTTTTATTAATTAGCAGCAAGTAGAGATCTCAATATTTTTTTGCATTTGGTGAATATGAGCAAGTGGACTTGCATGTCGTGCATGGTCGTCATTATTAATGCTCACATATAATTATATAAAGTATTCAAAATTTAACGCACTTGGCACATTATTAGAAATTTGAATTGTCTATATAGACTCGAGTCATATTCTAAATTATCATGTAATATTAGGTTTTCTTCCATAGCACGCGATTTGAATGGCCAATATTATTACAGTTTTCCAATTGAAAAACGAATGACGATGAATATATTCACTTTTTAATTACACAAGTTAGAGTTTGCACTTGACTTTTCAAATAATTTAGGGTCTTAAAAATTTAAAACCACTGGCCTACTTAAACCTCAGTCTGATTCTGTCTAGAACAAAATATATAAATAAAACCTCAGGTTGATTTTTTATTAATTCCCTAACAACATATATAGTCAGACCTCTATATAACATCATTCTCATATAACAACACTTCTTTATAACAACTAAGATTTATCGAAATCGATTTTTCTATGTTATATTTTACTTCTCCATAACAATATTTTTTACCTATAACAGCAACAACCGTCTTTATAATAGTACGCTCTTTGTAAAACTACCCCTAAACAACTATCTTCTTTTTTGAGTAAATAATAATTAATCTTCATAAAAATATAATATATATAATTTACCAAAAATAAATGTGAAGATTTTAACCAAATATTTTGATACTTTAATACAATATTTATGACAACAAATATTATATGAATATATATATTTTTTCATTATTAAAAAGAAATCGTGATATAAAATGTGATTAAGCTTAGGATTTGACGATTAAAAATAAAAATTATATTTTGAAGCATCTTTTTTGCCTATAATAATAAAATATTATTTAAATGTCATTACTGTTATAGGTGTATAACAGTCATTCGCTAAGCTTTCGAACCCACCAATATTAACGATATTGTTATGAAGAGGTTTTAGTTCATTAATTAACTATAAGAACGTGAAATTGAAAATTGCCATCCTACACGTCTTGAGGAAATAAGAATTAGGATATTGCCCAAGTACGACAAACTAAAACACAAGGATCCACCCGTGCCGAAATCAAGATTTTTATTGATGGGATTCAAAATTTAAAGAATTAAATCGCTGAAGAAATAATTGTTGGTGAAAGTTGGGGTAAAGTGTATCCGAAAGGTCAAACAAAAGAAACGATGAGTCGAGAGATGGTGGCTCTCTGTCTTTAAGACAAAATTGCCCCGTATAAATGTTTTTACGGTATTGGGCAATAGTCTCCCAAGATAAAACAACAACTAATGAACTGTACAAAGCAAATACAGTTGATTCTAGCGAAGAAAATGAATAAGAACAGATTGTTTGTTTGAGTTCTGGAAGAAAGCAACAACCCAACAGCCCACGACTCACGACTTGCGACCCGCGACCCGAACCCGAGCCCGGACTGGACGAGACTGGCGGGCGGCGACGGTGCGCGTGTGGGGCTTAACCCTGAACACAAGCTCACCTAGGTCCTATCCCTTCTAAACACATGGGTTACCCATTGGGGTCCCAAACCCTTACTCAAACTTAGAGTTTATATATAGCATAAACTCTTCATCTTCTACCAATGAGGGAGATTTGTCATTTTTTGCCAAAGACCCTCCATCTTTATATGTCTCAAACACCTTACTTTGTGTACCAATATCTCTTTCATTTCTTAACAAAATTTGACGATACTTGGCACTAACATCATCTACTCACTTAGTAGATTAGGCATTTGCGAAGAAACGATGTTTCCGATATGCTATGTTTAAGTCATTAAAGACGGGATAAACTCAATCCCACATTAGTAAATTTCCAACAATCCCCTCTTGAAAGAGAATTGGCGCACACAGGGTGCCAAAGTTCATCAATCTTTCAACGGAATGATATTGCATCAGGAAAGGTAGCTTTCATTTATTGAACATTCCTTAGTCGATTACCATCGGATTTACTTATTGCGCGGTGAACGCGATGTCTTGAACTGTCAGTGTTTAGTGTAAACCAAGACAATGATATCAACACAATAACTCTCCTTATTCATTTTTTCTTATTGTTTTGTCCGTTATGGCCATGGATAACGCTTGGATTCTTAAGTGCGTACCTTTGAAGTGTCCTGTCTTCGCACTTAAATAGATGATCTCCTATAAGGTATATTACTCTACCCCACTCAAAAGTGTTAGGAATCATTAAAAGTTTCAGGAACTTATCATTTACCCATTATGCAGGTAGCACTTAATGTCTATCGCAGGAATGACTTTGGAGTTATCTTTCTTTAAAGAATGATAATCCGAAGTTCTCTTACTTCAAGTGAAGCGCTAAATTGAACCTCTATAGTTTAGTTTTCCCATTGAATCAAATTTCTGGGATCTCCACTCAGTAAGGTTGGGTTACCACCATAAAGATTTCTTATTTTTTGAGTTTTAAGCTCATTCCCATAGACAAGCAGAATATTTGATCTTTGGGTAGACCTTTAGTTAATGGATATGCTAAGTTATCCTTTGATTTGACGTAATCAATGGAAATGACACCCGTAGTGATCAATTGCCTAACAGTTTTATGCCTCCGACGAATATGTCTAGACTTGCCGTTGTACATATTACTTCGTACCCTTCCTAAAGACGATTGTCTGTCACAGTGAATCATCACCGAAGGTACGGGTTTATCCCAAAAAGGGATATCCTCAAAGAATTCGTGAAGCCATTCTGCTTCTTCTCCTGCTTTGTACAAAGCGATAAACTCTGATTCCATCGTGGATCGGGCGATGCATGTTTGCTTAGAGGATTTCCAAGACAAAGCTCCACCACCAATTATAAAAACATACTCATTGGTGGATTTGGTGTTCTTTATGTCCGATATCCAGTTTGCATCAATGTATCCTTCCAATACGGATGGATATCTTAAATAGTGTAATCCGTAAGTCAACGAATATTTCAGATATCGTAATATCCAATTTAACGCCTTCTAGTGATCATTTTCAGGATTACGAGTGAACCTAGCCAACTTATTGACTGGATAAGCGATGTCGGGTCGGGTGCAGTTTGTAATGTACATTAAACTGTTAATAACCTGTGCATATCGCTCATGGGATATGGGTGCACCACAATTTTTATCAATTCTATGATTCATATCCATTGGTGACTTTATATGGGAACTGTCAAATACATCAAATTTCCTCAAAACATTTTCAATGTAATGAGATTGAGATAAGACCAGCCTGTCAGATGTCTTAAAAATCTTAATTCCTAAGATTACATCTGCAATACCCATATATTTCATGTCAAAACATTGTTTTAACGTGTTATTGGTTTCCAGGATCAAGTTCAGACTACTTCCAGTTATGAGCATGTCATCTACGTAAAGGCATATCATGACAAATGAGTTAGAGTTCCCTTTGATATAGATGCATTTATCAAATTCATTTATAGAGAAACCTTTTAATAATAAAGTATTATCAAACTTTTCATGCCATTGTTTCGGGACTTGTTTGAGTCCGTATAGAGACTTAACAAGACGACATACTTTCTTTTGTTGTCCTGGAATTACATACCCCTCGGGTTGTTCCATGTATATTTCCTCTTCCAATTCTCCCTTTAGAAGGTTGTCTTAACATCCATTTGATGTATCTCAAGGTCACGCAAAGCTGCAATGGCTATGAATACCCTTATGGATGTTAATCTAGACACATGGGAGTATGTGTCAAAGTAATCGAGGCCTTCCTTTTGTATGTAGCCTTTGACTACTAATTTGGCCTTATACTTGTCAATAGTTCCATCTGCTTTGTACTTTCTTTTGAGTATTCACTTACAACCCAAAGGTTTGCTTTCCGGAGGAAGATCAACCATTTCCCAAGTATGGTTCTACATGATGGATTTTATTTCTCTTTCTACAGCATCTTTCCAAAGCAGTGCTTCTGGAGTTGACAACGCTTCTTTAATTGTCCTCGGTTCATTTTCAACCATATAGGTTAGAAAGTCTGCACCAAAGTTTTTGTCCTTTTTGGTCCTTTTGCTCCATCTTGGTTCAACCTTTGGAACCCCTAAGTTCTGTAGGTCTGAATCATTAAGTTCCGGATAGTCAGCAACTTCTGAGTCCTATAGATCTGGAATGTCTAGTTCCGGATAATCAGAAACTCATGGGTCTTGTTGACTTTGAGCATTTTGTTCATAACTTCATTTGCGTGAAATTATTTCTTTTTCCTTTCTAGGAAAGACATGTTCAAAGAATTCATCATTCCTTGATTCCATGACCGTACCCTCATGGATATCAGGTATCTCCGACTTATACACTAAGAAGCGATAAGCACTACTGTTATTTGAATATTCGATGAATATGCAATCTACAGTCTTAGGTCCAATTTTAACCTGTTTTGGTTTAGGTACTTCGACCTTTGCCAAACAGCCCCACACTTTCAAATATTTGTAAGTGGGTTTCTTTCCATTCCATGATTCATATGGAGTTTTTTCCTTACGCTTATGCGAAACTCTATTGAGAATTATATTAGCGGTAAGAATCGCTTCGCCCCACATATTTTGGGCTAAACTGGAATTGATAAGTAAAACATTCATCATTTACTTTAACATATGGTTTTTGCGCTCGACAATACCGTTAGACTAAGGTGAGTAAGGAGCGGTCGTTTGACGAACAATGCCGTATTGAGCACAGTATTCTTCAAATGGTGCTACGTATTCTCCCCCTCTATCACTATGAATTGCCTTAATCCGTAGATTTAGTTGATTTTCAACTTCTGCTTTATAACGTTTAAATGCTTCAAACGCTTCATCTTTACTTTTCAAGAAGTAAACATAACAATACCTTGTACTATCATCAATGAAAATCACAAAGTACTTGTTCCCCCCTCTAGTTTGCACAAACTTTAAATCACATATGTCGGTGTGAATACGTTTTAGAGGAGCGGTGTTTCTTTCGACAGAATGGAAAGATGATTTGGTTAATTTTTCCTCTAGGCACACCTCACATTTATGTTGAGGGTTTATGTCGAAGGAAGGCAACAATTCCAACTTTACTAACTTTTGAATGAATTTGTAGTTAACGTGTCCTAATCCTTGATGTCATAGATTAGAAGACTCAAACAAGTAGGTAGAAGTATTTATTTCATTAGATGAGCGGATTACAGACATAACATTCATTTTGAAGAGGCCGTCAAACGCGAAGCCTCTTCCTATAAATATACCATTCTTAGTTATTACAAATTTGTTGGACTAAAAAACTAGTCTAAAACCATCCTGGAACAACAGTGGCCCTGAAACCAAGTTCTTGTGGATGTCAGGATCCATGCATCACTTCCTTTAGAGTAAGCTCTTTGCCTGAAGTCATTTTGAGGACAACCTTTCCAACCCTTTGCACTTTAGAGGTGATGTCGTTGCCCATGAACAACTTCTTGACCGTGACTGGGGCGTAAGAGGAGAATGCATTTTTTTCAGAGCAGATGTGACGGGTTGCACCAGTGTCTATCCACCATTGCCTTGGGTTCTCCACTAGATTTGCCTCCAGCACCACTGCTGAGAAATCCACAATCTTGCCGTCAAGATCCGGAGGATTACCCTCATCTTGTACAACGTTAGCTTCTGTCTTGCGTTTGTTCATGACCTTTAGGTCATTTGTGACCTGGGTATTTTGGCCCACTTCAGTCGTTGTGTTAGACTGAGTGTCCATTGCATCCCACTAGAAGGAGGATCTTCTATCTGAGATCGTGACAGGATCAACGCAGTAAGATATAACAACATTTTTAGTCTCATTCTCTTGTTGTAATTGTTATTCAGAACCTTACTTTGGCGTTTGCTTTGGAAACTGTCAGGAGAATGGACAACAACATTTTGTTGAGCAGCGCTAGAGACAACAATATTTCGTTGAGCAGTGGCAGTGACAACAACATTTCTTTGATCAGCAGCAGTGCCTTGAACAACAACAGCAGAACTAGAACCAAAACTATTGACAGTAGTAGATCCAGAACTACTAACATAATTGTTAATAGAACTGTCAACAGAACAGTTGGCAGAAATAGAGCCATAACCAGAGTTAGAACCACAACCGGAAATGCAACTGTTGACTGACATCTTTTGAACACTTAGAAAATAGCAGATTTTGTCTTAAAATTGTTGGTGAAAGTTGGAGTAAAGTGTATCCGAAAGGTTAAACAAAAGAAACGTTGAGTCGAGAGATGACTCTTTGTCTTTAAGACAAAATTGCCCCGTATAAATGCTTTTACGATATTGGACAATAGTCTCCCAAGATAAAACAACAACTAATTAATTGTATAAAGCACATACAGTTGATTCTAGCGAAGAAAATGAGTAAGAACAGATTGCTTGTTTGAGTTTCTGATTCTCCATTTTCTGTATGTTCTGAACAGAAGAGAAGATTTTGCGTTGTGTGTTTCGTACTCTGTAATTTGAATAGAACTGTTCAATTTATAAGAGCAGAAAGGGTGGCAAATAGTCATGTATGTTGGTGTCTTCAACATTCTGTTCTGCTGAACAGTTATGCCTGTTGGTGTCTTCAAGAACCGTTGTAACGTTTCAAAAACTTCAGGGACCAAAAGAAAGTTCCGAAGGAAATCAACAGCCCACGACCCATGACCCGAGCCCGAACCGGACGGGCGGCGACGCGTGTGGGGCTTAGCCCCGAACCCAAGCTCACCTAGGTCCTCTCCCTTCTAAACACATGGGTTACCCCTTGGGGTCCCAAACCCTTACTCAAACTTAGAGTTCATATATAGCATAAACTCTCTATCTTCTACTAATGAGGGAGATTTGTCATTTTTGGCCAAAGACTCTCCATCTTTATATGTCTCAAACACTTTACTTTGTGTACAAATATCTCATTCATTTCTTAACGAAATTTGACGATACTTGGTACTAACATCATCTACTCACTTAGTAGATTAGGCATGTGCGAAGAAATGATGTTTCTGACATGCGGGGCCCACGTGTTTAAGTCATTAAAGACGGGATAAACTCAATCCCACATTAGTAAATTTCCAACAATAATTACGTAAATAAAAATGTGTTCTTCTAACAACTTAAGTTTTTAAATGAGATGACCACATACTTCGATATAAACACACGAAAAAGCTAAGCAATTCAGCATTTACTATATATACATAATAAATATTTTTGATCTTTATATATACAGGGCAATTTTTCGAAGAAGAAGATTCGGATAAACTCCTTGCGCCCCCTAGCTTGCCAATGAGACCCGCAGTACTCCATATTGTTAGTAACCAATGATGTAGATATTATTAATTAATTTCGTTAGCAGCAAGTAATTAAAGATACAACACTCTATCTCACTATTTAAAAACCTTACTTCGATAGGGTACAAATATCTAAATTTGATATTTTTAGATACTTTTTTAGACCTATTACCAATATTAAGTAACAGTAAAAAAATTGTATTCATTTTTCCTGATCAGGTAGACTCTATCTCACATTATGCATGGATCGGGTATATTTTGTTACAGGAAAACGAAAATGATATCAACTCAAGCCGGAGATCACAATTGTTTGCCTAATGTTTATTAGGTTAGTAGTAGGAATTATTATGTCAAGCATATAACACAATATGTTTTTTTTCCTTTTGCATTCACCTAGTTGTACCAGAAAAAATAGGAAATCCATTATCTCCAACAATTATCTATTCTCTCAAAACGTATGCAATCACAGCTTCAAACACGACAAAAAAACTAATTCAGAGTTTTCTTAAATCATGAATTATAAGCCTTAATTAATGAGTAAGATATCACCCAACTGCAACCTCAGAATAAAAAAGGCCTGGATTTTAATATGAGATAATAGTACCTAATGCAAAAAATTAACAAACACTTTATGCCATAGCAGCCAACAGAGTACTCAAATATTTTTGTGCATGTTAACTAACCGAATAGTTTAATATATGATACACATGGTTTTGGCATATAAAGTAAAGAAACTCTCGTATTTTTTAAGTCGACGTCTAATAATTCCATCAACTTCATGAACAATACTCTTTCACTTCCATGTGAATTAAACTCTCATGTTGTATAATAATTTGGATTGCTCACATTTAATTTGTTAGAATATTGGAGCTGTCTATTTTAAGGTGGTTGGACATGATAGATTATTGAAAGACAATCAAAGCATATATTATAATGGACATGTGCAACATAAATTACACTCATTAACTGAAGAACCTAGCTAGTTTAATACTCCCTCTATTCCACTTTGTTGCATTTTGTTTGGCATAGTTTGGACTCATGATCAAATACTTAATGTTCGAGGTAAATTCAGACATAATTTCTTTAAAATTCCTGAAAATAAAATTTTATAGTATTTGAAAACTCCAAAAAAAATACTATAAATCAAAGTAGGTAATAATTCAAGATATTGAAAAAAGATGCTTAACAAAACCATGATCACAGAAGAACCTAAAAGTAAATGTACCAAATAAAATGAAACAAAGGGAGTAATTTTTAATATGCCAACACTTATAAGGAGCCGTGTGTTAAAAGTCGAGGTGTGAGTCGAGGTGTGAGCCCCATGGATCTTTAAATTTTTTATTTATAATGTAGTAAAATAGTATAATAACACAAAAATTATAAAAACATGATTAAAGAAACTAACAAAAAAGAAAACTTCTAACATGATTTTACAAGTATAAATAATGCAATGATATAATGTTACGACCCAAAATCCTATTTGTGTTGTGAGGGAACCTACCCTGAACGGCCTGTATGCGAATCCTATCCATAATAGATAAATTAAATGATAAATAATGCGGAAAAACAAAGAAAAAATTAAAATAATGACAAGTCTCGAATACTTAATACAAAAACTTTAGAAACATCCCCAAAATTTGGTTGTCATGAGTACAGAGCTTACTAAAAAAGATTACAAAGTCTGAAACTTATACATCATACTGTCTGAAGTGTAAGACAGAAAATAAAAGATAAGATAGAGGAGTTTCAGTGCTGGAAAAGTGTCTGTAGCTCACCCTGGACTCCTGATAAGCTATCCAAATACGGTGTGTCTATGATCCACTCGGGTCAGGATCAGTACTTGCACACAAAGGTGCAACAAGTGTAGAGTGAGTAGGGAAAGTACGTGTACCCAGCAACATCGTTGAGTGACCCTAACTATAGCGGTGGCGAGGGTTGGTACTTTCCGATACTTTTCTACTAAGTTAGTTAACTAAGGTGTAATCAAATCAACTATCCAACTCTATAAGTAAAGATCTATAGTTCGCTAAACCACGAGGGTCATTAGTATTATCAAGTCATTCTAAAGTTCTCAACTTTACTAAGGATGAAGTCAAATTACTGCTACCGAATCCAACCTAAACCCCATTCAGGGCGTCTAATCCCACAAAGGTTTCACCTTTTCATCAACTATGGCACATACATTCATAATAATTCGACCTTTACACTATTTAAGACAATATATATATTAATCAAGAGTCAGTCTTTCTATGTTTTAGAACAAGTATCTTCATAAAGGTTTAATTTTTCTATCCTTTAACTTAAGGACATCCATAAAGATTCTATTTTTCTCTCTTTTCAAGCAATTAAACCATAAGAATTCCATCTTCACCCTTGTTACACTGAAGAAGTCATAAGGATACTATCATACTTTTCTTTTTTTGGCAAGTAAACCATAAAATTGTACATTTATATCAATCAAGCACATATGGCATGAAGTTCACATCAACAAGTATAAATGTCACAACCCCCTTTCGGGAATTGTGGTGGCACCTACATAATCCCACCACGTAGGCAACCCACTCCCAGCTCATTCTCAAGACATGATATGTATATAGAAACGGAAGAAATATGGATACCATAAACACGGTCTCATAACATAATAAGCGGGAAAATGTGATAATCTATTACATCCAACAAACGCCCTCAAGAGATCTAGTCTGACATACAAGAGTAGTAATAAAATCATACAATCTGAAGAAAAAGGCACGCAGGTCAAAACTGGAATACATAATATGAAATGTGTCTCCCAAGTAAGAAGAAAAGACCATAAGTAGATGAGAGTATCCAAGGCATGCTGGAAGGAGCATCCTCACCCTGAATACTGAGGATCACAACTCTGACTCAGCCACGTGATCCTTCAAAAGTGGAAGGTACTGAATCTACATCCAAAAAGAATGCATCAAGTGTAGCATGAGTACACAACGTACCTCCGTAGACATCATAGAACGACAATGACGGAAGATACCTATTTAGAGATAATTATCAGGTTGACACCAAATAATCCTATGCTAACAGTTCAATAACTCAAGTACATCATATGATCAACATGTTGTTCACAGAGTTCAGCAGTATATCATATATCAATAGAAATAAATAAACCTTACAAGCTCATAATTCAATCATGGTGTTCATAATAACTCAATACACAGTTCATCACAATTCATTCAATGAAATGACATAAGTATGTAATGCATATGCAAGGTACCTTTCTCAACCTGGTATATAGTATGTCAAGGTTTAATGATGATCAGTACACCCATGAGGACCCGCAAAATTCATGTATCGCTCCTAGCCAACCGAAATTCCACACATGAATCTGAATAGACACCATGACTCATCTGTCGAGTCTCAATCATGTTGCAGGCGTGCAACTCCGCTTTCCACGTATTAATATCATCTCAAGTGCCATAATCTCATATTACTTTTACCTTTTCGGTCTCTTGGACCATATCATATCCATACCACTCTCACATGAAATCACAGAACCATGAGTGTTTGTATGCAATGACAATATATCATGATATAATGAGATGCAATCAAGTATAGAGATGATGTACACATGCTTCCAAGAGTTCAACAACACATAAACAATCCAAGTCAAATCAGGATATCAATCGAAATCATATGTGATGAGTAAACAAATAAAAGAAAACATAGCGACAAGCCCACATATGATAACAAGACCAAATAATCAAAGATAGGAACCAACAAAAGGTTGATTCCCTAAATCATCCCATCATCACAGTTCAACACCGATACCCACTCAACTGTTCATCACAACCGGCTGAGTGGGAATGCCAACTAAGCCCAATACCCCTTAATATTTATAACTAATTACGTACTTCTATAGAAATCTCGTAAAGCTAAACCATATCCTACCTCAAAGACGAACAGGTACATAACAAAATCAAGCCTCTGAGATAGACGTACCCTTCCTTTGCGCCCCGCGAAAGTCAAAGTCTATTCACGCGTATTACATCGTTAATATAAAGCTAACACAACAAAAACAAGACTTTACATACCCATCTCGGGCCCACGCTACCAAGACTCGAACTTTGTTACACTAAAACCTTTATTACATACTAGGTACTCACATCCTTAATTTAATTATAATCTAAACACAATTGAACCTCCAATCAAACAATAATCTAAAAGCCCCAATTTAAAACCCTAGATTTCACCATTTTGAAAAAAAACTTCAATAATCAAATTAAGCTTTAAAACATGATAATCTAACATAACCCAATCCTAATTCATGATATTAACACCATTTGATCCATAAATCCTCATTAAAATCAACCATATAACTCTCTTAATCTCTCAATATGCATAACTCATCTTTTCCAACTCACATAATATGCTAACCACCATTAAAAGAACCTATAATCATAACTTAAGCCATAAGAGGGAAATAATTTATTACCTCAAGGTTGGAAATTCTCCTAAAGCTCTAAAAATACCCATATGGGGCGCTGGTTTCAAAGTTAGCTATTTGGGGGAAAAATATCTGACCTAAAAATATTTATAGGCCACCTGAACAGTACTTTTGTCCCAGCGGAATCGACTCTACTTGAGCTGACTCGCTGCGGCGAAAAGAGATTCACTTGGGCGAGAGTCAGTTAACACCTCACCCCTTGCCACGACGGATGCGACTCCGTTGTGGCGGAAACCCACCAATCTCTATTTCCTACTTTGTTGATCCACCGGAGCGGATGTTGGTGCCGCCATGGCGGACACCAGACACCAGCAAAGAAAAACAACCCAAATCCTCTATTGAACACCCGAAACACTCTCGGGACCCACCGACACAAACCAGACATGCTCGTCTAAGGTAAACAATGGTACGAACTTGCTCGTACCCTCGGATTTCACAAATAATCGAGCTAAGGAATACTTTTCTAAAGAATTGTTTGAGACAAACTAAAATTCCAAACATTACAAATAAGGCCACATAATACATATAATTGCCTTGAGAAGTGAACCAATGACTCGACTAAGTCATAAATGACCCTCCGGGTTTACCAGAAGCGACGGAACTCAGAAACGAACTCATCTAGTCAAAAGTTAACTTTGAGTCAAACTAACCAACTCTAAGTTTCGAAACTTGTGCTTTTCATCCAAAACTAATATAAATGGACCTCAAGATCCGTGCCACCCATCCACGCACATTACAATCCCCACATAAAGTCTACGGGAAAGGTAAAATAGGTAAATAAGGGTCATTAGCTAAAAATGACTGGATTGGTCATTACATTAGATACCAATTCAAACAACGTTCGTCCTCGAACGGAGAGAAACAAATTGGGAAATGTACTAGAAGTAGTAAACAAGCTAGGATATTTGCTCCGCATGTCAGACTCGCTCTCCCAAGTCGCCTCCTAGATAGGACGATGCCTCCACTGAACCTTCACTAAAGCTAACTCCTTCGATCTCAACTTCCTTACATGCATGTCTAAAATAGCCATAGGATCCTTCTCAAACTCTAAATTCTAATCAAGAAATACTGAGTCCCACTCGATAATATAAGAACCATCGGCATGATATTTCTTCAGCATAGACACATGGAAGACTAGATGAATGCCTGAAAGACCCGATGGTAGAGCCAACTCATATACCACCTCTCCCACTCTATAAAGAACCTCAAACGGTCCAATATACCTCACACTCAACTTCCCTCTCTTGTCGAATCTCATCACACCCTTCATAGGTAAAACCTTCAGAAGAACCTTGTCACCAACCATGAACTCTAAATCTCAGACCTTCCGGTCCGCATACTCCTTCTACTTGCTCTGCGCTGCCAGAAGCTTATCCTGGATCACATTCACTTTCTCTAAAGACTCTCTCAATAAATCAGTACCCCAAGGACGGACCTCGAATACATCAAACCAACCAATCGGAGATTGACATCTCATACCATATAAGGCCTTGAATGGTGCCATATCGATAATGGAGTGATAATTGTTGTTGTACGCAAACTCTGCCAAAGATAGGTGCTAGTCCCAATGACCTCCAAAATCGATCACGCAGGCTCATAACATGTCATCCAATACCTGAATAGTTCGCTCAGACTGACCATCGGTATGAAAGTGAAACGTTGTACTGAGATCCAAGTGAGTACCCAACTCTCTCTACAAAGTCTGGCAAAAATGCGAAGTAAACTGAGTACTAGATCTGAGATGATAGAAATAGGAACCCCATAAAGACGAACAATCTCTCGGATGTAGATCTTAGCCAATTTCTCTGCATTATATGTCATCTGAACTGGAGTGAAATGTGCGAACTTGGTCAATCTATCAACAATAACCCAAATCGCATCAAACTTGCCCAAGGACTTGGGCAATCCCACAACAAAATCCACAGCGATCCTCTTCCACTTCACCTCGGGAATGGGCATCCTCTGAACACACCACCAGGACGCTAGTGCTCGTACTTGACATGCTGGCAATTCTGACACCTAGACACAAAATTAGCAATTTCTCTCTTCATCCTCCCCCATCAGTAGTGCTGCATCAAATCATGATACATCTTAGTAGTACCCGAATGAATTGAATACCTAGAGTTATGGGCCTCATCTATAATCAACCTAGTAAAATCTCCCACACGAGGCACACACACTCTACTCATAATCCTCAGAACACCCCCACTATCAATCATAGCCTCCTTGGCCTCTCCACTCATCACCTTATCTCAATTCTTACACAACCCTACATCATCATACTGGTACACTAGAATCTGATCCAAAAGAGACGACATCGCCTCCACACAAATCAGAATCCTACCCAGATTCAAAATATCGAGTCTCACAAAATGGTTGGTAAAAAACTGGACCTTTAATGTCAAAAGGCGCTCAGAAACAGCCAAATAAGCTAAACTCCCCATACTGACAGCCTTTTGGCTCAAAGCATCTACCACCACATTGGCCTTGTTAGATCATACAAACTGGTTATGTCATAATCTTTCAATTACTCCATCCACTGAAGTTGCCTAGAATTTAAGTCCCTCTAATTAAACACATATTGGAGACTGTGGTGGTCAGTATACATCTCACAATGGACACCATAAAGATAATGCCTCAAGATCTTTAAAGCAAACATAACAGCAACCAACTCCAAATCATGAACAGGATAATTCTTCTCATGCACCTTCAACTGCCTTGATGCATAAGCAATATCCTTACCCTCATGCATCAATACATAGCCTAATCCAATCTTAGAAGCATTACAATACACCGTAAAGTCCTTCTATTTTACTAGAAGGGATAAAATTAGAGTTGTGGTCAATAAAGTCTTGAGCTTTTGAAAGCTCTCCTCACTTGATCAGACCACTGAAACAAAACCTCCTTCTGAGTCAAACGCATCGGACGAGAAGCAATAGAAGAGACTCTCTTGATGAACCAACAATAGTTGCTAGCAAGACCCACAAAACTCTGAATCTGTGTCACAAAAGTCGGTCTAAGCCAGTCGCTGGCTGCCTCTATCTTCTTAGGGTCAACCATAATCCCATCCTTAGACACCACGTGCCCCAAGAATGCCACAAAACTCAGCCAAAACTCACACTTTGAAAACTTCACATAAAGATTCTTCTCATTCGGAATCCCAAGAACCACTCTCAGGTGCTGCTCATAGTCCTCCTGACTCTTTGAATAAATCAGAATGTCATCAATAAACACAATAACAAAAGAATCCAAGTACAACTTGAATATCCCATTCATCAAATCCATGAACACTGCGAGGGAATTGGTAAGCCCAAATGACATCACCAAGAACTCATAATGCCCATAACGAGTCCGAAAAGTCGCCTTAGGCACATCCTCGGCCCGAATCTTCAACTGGCAATACCTGGACCTCAAGTCAATCTTTGAAAATACAAAAGCACTCTGAAGCTGGTCGAACATGTCATCAATAGGCGGAATCAGATATTTGTTTCTGATGGTGACCTTGTTCAGCTGTCTATAATCAATGTACATACACATAGTGCCATCCTTCTTCTTCACGAACAAGACAAGAACTCCCCATGGAGATACACTCAGTTAAATGAAGTCCTTACTCAACAAATCCCAAAGCTGCTCCTTCAATTCCCTTAACTAGGCTGGAGCCATACGGTATAGAGGAATAGAAATGGATCGAGTACCGGCTCAAGGTCAATACAGAAGTCAATACCTCTGTCTGGCGGCATACTTGGTAAATCCGAAGGAAAGACCTCCGTGAACTCACTTATTATCGGAACACAATCAAAGAAAAGAGTCTCCGCACTCGTATCCCTAATATTAGCAAGATAAGCCAAACAACCCCAGTCCACTAACTTCCTAGCCCGAATATAAGAAATAATCCTCATAGGAGCAGGGCTTAGAGCGCCTTTTCACTATAACCTCGGAAGACCAGGCATAACTAGCGTGATCGTCTTGGAATAACAATCCAAAATTGCATGATATGATTATAACCAATCCATACCCAATATAACATCGAAATCCACCATATATAATATAACCAAATCTACTAAAGTTTCGTAACCCATGAAAGCAACTATACAAATGCAAGGTACTCTTTCAACAATCATAGAATCACTGACTGGTGTAGATACACAAATAGGAATATCAAGTAGATCACACCATATCTCCAATTTAGCAGAAAAGTAGGCAGACACATAAGAGAAAGTAGATCCTGGATCAAATAACATAGTAGCAGCTCGATGATCGATTGAGATGATACTTGTAATGACTGCGTCCAATGCTTCAGCCTCAACCCTACCAGGGAATGCATAGCAATGAGTGCGCCCTACCTCAGACTAAGAACTCTGCTGGCCACATCGGCCCAAATGAGCTCCACATCTCCCCGACTGGATCTACCATGACAAGCCTGATGGCCACCATAGCCCAACTAAGATCCTCCCCGGCTGGTCTGACTACCACCTCTAGATGTATATGCTGGGGTCCTAAGTGCACGAGAGCCACCCAAAAACTGTTTGGGAAAATATCTCCTGAAGTACCTAACCTTTTCATAAGTATAACAAGCTCTGGCCGTTGAGGGCTGCTGAATAGAGATAGACAAAAATGAGTTGTCATGGTCTGAATACCGATATTGAGAACCCCTCGATGACTGGCCCCCACTACGTCTATCGGTAATCTGAAAAGCTTGCTGAATCGGTCAACTAGGCTGTGGTTGCTGATATCTCCCCTAATAACTATGACCACGGGAAGTAGAACCACTGAACTGTCCATAGTGCCTAACTCTTTTTATCGGGCTCATGTCTGGACAACTTGCCCCTCATAGACTCTACCATCATAGCATGCTTGGCAACGGTCTCAAGAGGCTCTAAACGCCACCAATTACAATGTAGCCAACTGGGGTGGAATAAATAACCCTCTAACAAAATATCTCAATCGCTCCACCTCAGGAAGGAGCAGCAGTGTTGTATATCGCGATAAGACGTGAAAGCGAGTCTCATACTGTGTAACTGTAGAATGGACCCGATCAATCTTATAAAACTCATCTCGCTTGCCCAAGCTCAAGTTCAAAGGTACATACTTCTAGAGAAACACTCTATAGAGTCAAACCCATATCAACGAAGGCGTCCCTACGGGAAAACAATCAACATATGCCCTCCACAATTGCTCTGCATCACCTCTAAGCTGAAGGGCCACAAAACTAACTCCATGAGTCTCAACAATACCAAAAGTATGCAACCTCTCATGGCTGCTCACTATAAAGTAGGGCTGGCCAGTGGGCCGAGACGGCCGACCCGAGCCCGCGCCCGCCCGGTCCCCGCCCCGCCCCGCCAAAAAAAAAAAAAAAAAAAAATTACGGGGCGGGACTCGAACTCGGGACGGGACGAGGTCTCGTCCAGCGAGACCCGAGCCCGCCCCAGGCCCGCGAGACCCGAGCCCGCCCCGAGCCCGCCCCGACCCCGCCCTTTGCAAAAATGGCCATTGCACCAACGGCCATTTTAGATTATGGCCGTTGCCAACGGCCATTTTAGCCCCCCCCCTCCCCCAACCCCCTACCCCTTAATATTTATTTTTAACCCATAAGTTATTATATTTACACTTTAACCCAATTTTTCAACTATAAATAACTCATTTTCTCTTCATCTTTCTCACAAATCTTCCTACAATCTCTCTAATTTCTCAATATATCTCTCTACAATTCTACATTGTTTGCTAAATATTCAATTTTATTTATTCATTTGGGAATTGGTAGTGAAGTTGGCAACTAGCTTGAGGATCTTCCATCGAGCAAAGTTTCAATTTTCAACCTCTCGATTACACGTCGACGTTACGTCGGCGTTTGGTACATTCGTTCCTTCATTAAATTATTATTGTCTGTTTATTTAGTTTAGATCACTTAATTTTATTGTCTTTAATTATTTATTTATTATCATAATTAAAATGGAAGGATTAAAAGGTATGTTTAAGGGTAAAGGTAAGGGTGCTTCTTCTAGTAGGGGCAACCAGGGCAAGGGTACTTCTTCTAGTCATCTTATTCCTACACAGATGATTTTGTTGATACTCAACATTTTCCTACAATACCATTAGATTTAGACCAGGAGCTATTTTCCGGAACTCAAGAAGACTTTAATTTAGACGATGATCTAGATGATATACCCACTAATGTTGATGACAACACACCCACTAGTGCACCTTCAACCGAAATACCTCCTATTCCCCCTAGTATGAGACGAGGTCCAAAAAACGACCATTAAAATCAGATGCATGGACATTTTTTGATAGGGACGTAGAGAATCAAGTAGCCATATGTAAAATTTGTAAAAATGTTTTAAAATTTAAAACTCGGAAAAGGTCACGGTGGAACGGGGGGTTTAATTAGACACGTAGTAAGTGCTCATCCAGCTAGGTATGCCCAATACCGGGCTTCAAAACCGGGTGCGCAAACGCCCGCTCCATCGGGACAAGGTTCACATACCGATCGTCCCGGACCAAGTACGTGGTCAAATTAACCCTATGACGGGGGGAATTGTAGGCTCTAAATACAATAAACATAGAGATAGGGAAGCAATATCAAAATTAGTTGCTGTGGAGGGTTTGCCTTTTTCATTTCCTTCATCTCCCGGTTTTATTCATTACATTAGAGATATATATAATCCCGCTTTTAACGGTTTTCCTAGATCAACCGTTAAGAGAGATGTATTTAAATTCGCGCATGAATATCAACAATATTTACGTTTTTCATTATATCATTTTAATGGCAAAGTATCCATCACGTCCGATATAGGTCGTAGTACTAACGGCCATGATTATTTAACGTAACTTGTCATTGGATAGATTATAAATGGTCTATGCAAAAACGTATTTTAGCGTATAGATATATAGATGATAGGCACACCGGTACTTTTATTGCAGAAAATATTTATCAAGTGTGCGATTATTACGGAATTACCGATAAAATTATGACTATTACATTAGATAACGCTTCTAGTAACAATTACGCAATTACAATTTTAAAAAATAGTTTAACTCCGTCTTTTCCAGACCATTTTCATATAAAATGCGCGTGCCATATATATAACTTAATTGTAAAGGATGGTCTATCACTTTTTGAAGACATTCTTAGTAAAATACAATTTGCTATAAACTTTATTTTTAAAAGTAATAAAGTACAACGTAGAAAAGAATATAAAAAAATTTGTCATGATTGTGGACTACCTTTTAGAAAAATTCCACAAGAAGTATCCACTAGGTGGAATTCTTTATACGAGCAACTACTTGTTGCTTATGACTATAAATTACCTATAACTTTATTTTTTAACTCTCATAATAAAAAGCCGGTGATATGATTTTAGATAGTGATTGGGAAAAAATTTCCGAACTTATTGTATTTTTAGAGAAATTTTTTCAAGCAACAAAAGAATTTTCCGGTATATATTATCCTACTATTTCAACTATGTTATTTTATATAACTCTAATATTTTTATTACTTAGTGAATATATGGAAAAACCACTTATAAGGCAAACTATTAAAAAAATGTTTCTCAAAATAAAAAAATATTTTATTCCTATTCCCTCTATTTATATTATTGGTTCTGTATTAAATCCTACTATTAAAATAGACGGTACTAAATCACTAATTGAAACTATTTACGATTGTATAGAAGTACTACCACCTCCAAGTCCCAAAAATCTAAATCACCCACCACCTATTGAACAAACTAAAGAAGAAGTATTGTCTAGCGTAGAACACCAATGCAAAAATATATATAGATTTTATCAACAAGAAAATGCTAGTAACTTACCAAAGCTTCCATACCATCTTCTTCATCTTCAACGCAACCTCACAAAAGACATGCTGTTTCTGCGGCTAGTATTGAAAGCCTCAGAAATAGAATGTGCGGTCGTACCTCTACTACTAACCAAATTAGCGAGTTGGATATTTTTGTTTTGCAGGGTTTCGTACCGTATCAAGAAGTTATCAATGAAGATGGACATGAAGACTTCTTCGAAATACTGGAGGGGGAATGAGAAGACCTTTCCGACACTTTCAATGATGGCTCGAGATGTTTTGAACATTCAAGCGTCGTCAACCGCGTACGAAAGCGCTTTTCTCGCAGCGAGATATCAAATAGGAGACCACAGACACTCATTAGCCGGAGACGACTTGGAAATTGCGGTATTATTCGAGAGATTGGATACGAGCGGAGCGGAGAAGGTGCGGTCAACCGGAGATCAACGAAGAAGATGATGAAAACTACAACGAAATCTTAACCGAAGGTAGTGGAAGCGACGTGGATCAATTTGACCAACAAATACCAATTCCAACCGAAGAACCACATGAAATCATCAAGCAATTAGAACAGGTTTTTTTGAGAATGTAATTTTTTTAATTGTAATTTTATTATGTAATTTGTAACTTTTGGACAACACCACAAAGTTGCAATTTAGATTTTAGACAATTGTATTTGTATTACAAAAAAATCATATGTCTATTAAATAATATAAGAGGCACAAAAACAGCCTTGGAATGTTTTTATTACACTATCTTGTTTTGTTTATTGAGTTTTTTTTATACGTATGTTATTTTTTTTAAAAAAAAAAAACCCGCCGTATCCCGACCCGAGCCCGACCCCGCCCCGACCCGAGCCCGACGGGATCGGGATCGGACGGGACTTGCTCCGATCCCGCCGGACCCGACCCCGCCGAGCCCGCCAGACCCGACCCCGCCCCTTCTCCCGTCCCGCCCCGACCCCGACACCGCCAGACCCGAGCCCGGCCCACTGGCCACTCCTACTATAAAGTCATATGCGTCCTCCCCAGGCTGAGTAAAAAATTCTGGAGGCTTCATGGTTAAAAAGTGCTCCAAAATCTTACGCTCATCGTAGGTCATAGCTATCCCACTAATAGACTGGGGATCGAACTCTGGAGCATGAACCTCATCTATACGTGTCGCTGACATCGCCACAGGCTGAATACTGGGTGTATGAAACACGGGGGTCTGAGTCTGTCCCTCTCTCATATGGGTTTGAGAACTATCTGAGGTAGTAGAATGTACCTGTCTGAGCAAACCCATCTAGAAAACTCAACAACCGAACCAATGTATCCTGAAGGACTGGTGAAGTAATAAATCCAGGCTGATCCTGGACTGGTCCCACCTTCTCCTCTAGCATATCATCATGAGGCTCGATATAAGGTTGTGGGGACTCTAACCTAGCACGAGCCTAATCGGCTCTTTGTGCTTCGCCCCTAGCTGCTGCTGCTGCTCATCTGGCTCTACCCCAACTACGAGCGCGTGCTCTACCACGTCGACGCACGGCCGGTGCCAGTGCCGGTGTCTGCCCCTCCTCTCTCGCCATATCGGCATGAGTCCGCACCATCTGTGAGAGAATAGAACAAAGGATCAGATACCAATTTAATTCAATTTAGCACAAAAGGAATGGAAAAAGTGAAATTTTCTAAATGTCCTATAGCCTCTCGAAGATAAGTACGGACGTCTCTGCACCGATCTGCAAGACTCTACTAGACATTGCTATTGTATTTAAGATGGTTTAACCTAGGGCTCTGATACCAACTTCGTCACGATCCCTTTTAGGAATCATGGTGGCACCTACATAATCCAACCATGTAGGCGAACCACACCTAAATTATTCTCAATACATGATAATGTATATAAAAGAGGAATAAATACAGATACCATAAACACGGTCTTGTAACATAATAAGAGGGAAGAAGTGATAATCTGATACATCCAACAAATGCCCTCAAGAGATCTAGTATGACATACAAGAGCACTAATAAAACCATACAATCTGAGGAAAAGGGTACGCAGGCCAAAACTGGAATACATAGTCTAAAATGTGTCTCTCAAGTAACAACAAAAAACCATAAGTAAATGAGAGTATGCAAGGCATGCTGGAAGGAACATCCTCACCCTGAATACTAAGGATCACAACTCTGACTCAGGCACGTGGTCCTGCGGAGGTGAAAGGTACTGAATTTACATCTAAAAAGAATGCATCAAGTGTAACATGAGTACACAACATACCTCCGTAGACATCATAGACATACAATGACGGAAGACACCTAATCATAGATAATTACCAAGTTAACACCAAATAATCCTATGTTAACAATTCTATAATCCTAGTACGTCACATGGTCAACATGTTGTTCACAGAGTTCAATAATATATCAGATATCAATAGAAATAAATAAACTTTACAAGCTCAGAATTCAACCATGGTGTTCATAATCACTCAATACACAGTTCATCACAATTCATCAATAAAATGACATAAATATGTATGATACGAATGCAATGCATATGCAAGGTACCTTTCTCAACATGGTATTTATTACATCAAGGTTTAATGATGATCCATAGACCCATCGGGGACCCGCGAAATTCATATATTGCTCCTAGCCAATCAAAATTCCACACATGAATTTTACTAGAGCCCATGACTCATCTGTCGAGTCTCAATCATGTTGCAGGCGTGCAACTCCGCTTCCCGCGTATCAATATCATCTTAAGTGCCATAATCTCATATTACTCTTACCTTTCCGGTCTCTTGGACCATAGCATATCCATACCACTCTCACATCAAATCACAGAACCATGAGTGTATGTATGCAATGATAATACAAGGCAAGATATCATGATATAATGAGATGCAATCAATTATAGAGATGATGTACACATGCTTCGAAGAGTTCAACAACACATATACAATCCAAGTCAAATCAGGATATCAATCGAAAGCATATGTGATGAGTAAACAAATAATAGCAAACATGACGGCAAGCCTAAAGAATCAGCAATCGAAACAAGCATAAGGTTGATTCCTCAAATCATCGCATCATCACAGTTCAACATTGGTACCCACTCAACCATTCATCACAACCGGCTGAGTGGGACCCCCAAACACGACCTATACCCCTCAATTTTTATAATTAATTATGTACTTCTATCAGAGTCTCGAAAAGCTAAATTGTTGCCTACCTCAAAGCCGAACAAGTGCGCAATAAAAGCAAACCTCTGAGATAGCCTTGCCCTTCATTTGCGCCTCGAGATAGTCAAAGTCTATTCCCACATATTACATCATTAATATAAAGTTAACACAACAAAAATAAGACTTTAAATACCCATCCCAGGACCACGTTACCAAGACTTGAACTTTGTTTCACAAAAATCTTTAGTACATACTAGGTAGTCACATTCTTAATTTAATTGCAATTTAATCACAATTGAACCTCCAATTGAATAATAATCTAAAAGCCCCAATTTGAAACCCTAGATTTTCCTTCTTTTGAAAACAAACTTCTATAATCAAATTAAGATTTAAAACATGATAATCTAACATAACCCAGTCCTAATTCATGATATTTACACCATTTGATTCATAAATCCTCATTAAAATCAATCATACAACTCTCTTAATCTCTCAATATGCATAACCATCTTCCCCAACTCACATAATATGCTAACTACCATTAAAAGAACCAATAATTATAACTTAAGCCATAAGAGGGAAAGAATCTATTACCTCAAGGTTGGAAATGCTCCTAAAGCTATGAAAATACCCTTAAGCGGCATTGGTTTCGAAATTAGTTATTTGGGGAAAGAAAATTTGACCTAAAAATATTTATAGGCCACCATAACAGTACTTCTACCCCAGCATAATTGACTCCGTTGGAGAAGACCCGCTGCGATGGAAAAAGTTTCACTGGGGTAAGAGTTACTTGACACCTCACCCCTCGCCACGACAGACTCGACTCCGCTGTGGAAAAAACCATCCAGTCCTCATTTTACCCTTTGGTGAGCCAACCTCTTATCGAGGCAAACCTGTCGGAATGGACGCTAGTGCCACAGTGGCGGACACCAGACACCAGCAAAGGAAAATAGCCCAAATCCACTATTGAACACCTAAAACACTCCTGAGACCCCCTCAGACACAAATCAGATGTGCTCGTCTAAGGTAAACAGTGCTACGAACTCGCTCGTACCCTCGGGGTTCACAAATAATCAAGCTAAGGCATACTTTTCTAAATAATTGTCTAAGACAAACCAAAAATCCAAACTTTACAAATAAGGCCACATAATACATTTGATTACCTCATGAAGAGAATCAATGACTCGACTAAGTCATAAATGACCCTTTGGGTCTACCAGAAGCGACGGAATCCGGAAACGAACTCATCTAGCCAAAAGTAAACTTTGAGTGAAATTAACCAACTCTAAGTTCTCAGATATGGGTTTTTCATCTGAAACTCATATAAATGAACCTTGGGATTTGTTCCACCCATTCCCGCGCATCACAAAGCTCATATAGAGTCTACATGAAGGGTCAAATAGGCAAATAAGAGTCGTTGACTAAAAATGACCGAACGGGTCGTTACAATAAATGATATGCAATGTAAATGATATGTATGATATGCAATAGCCATATGCACCTGATATACACACGCTCCTATAGTAGTATCATCATCAATCATCACTCTTACCTTGTACCATATCTAATAACTGGCTTTCAAGTTCCTTTTCAGTATCTGTTACGAATAGGGAAGAAGACATCAAAGATTGAATTTTTTATTTAGGGTTGGGTAATTCAAGTTAAGTCTTCAGCATTCGGAGCGGGTCAGAATATGGCCACCCATCTGTTGTTTTTTAATTAGAAAAGAGTCGCCCATTATAATTACTAGCTGAGTTGGCCCACTAGAAGTCTTTCTGTTATTTCAGTCCATTAGGAGGCCCATGTGGGTATTTCAGTCCATTAGGAGGCCCATGTGAGTATTTCATATATATACCTCTTTTCATATAAATAGTTACCTAGGTTTTTGTACCAAGACACAAAAAATATGATATGAATATCTTATTCTCTTTTATCCATTTCCTTTCTTGTCTTTAATTTATTATTTGCGACTTTAAATTCTGCATTTTAATTGTTGATTACATAACAATTTGGTGTCAGAACATTGCTATTGAAAATTGATTAATTGTGGTTGATAAAGAAAGAAACCCCGCCGCAGGCGATGAATTGAAGGCGCTGGAAACCATATTCGATGCCTTTACCGAAGAAACAAACAAAAAGGTTAGTAACATGGAGAAGAAACAGGAAGCATTCGAGAAAAACATGACGGAGCTGACAGATTCTTCGAAGAGAATCGTGGCCATGATAAAATCGATGTCAATGGGAAAAATGTTGGAAACTTGAGCTGCTGAACAATCCACACCTATAAATGTGGTCTCTACCATAGAACAACACCATATTCCATGGGAGTTCTACATGCTAATACGCCGCCGCCAACCTCTTTTCCGTCCGGGGTTTCTCATAACCTGGTTGCATCACCGTCCACACTTCTAGGTAACTCACCAGCCTTCATTCACTCTTCTTTCCGACCTATATCTTCATAACCATTAAACCCAGCAACAGTCTCTTTTAGATCACCCAACTCTATTCCCTAAACACCTTTAACTCCTCTATATGAACCCAACACTTTTGTCTCCACTACGTCATACCAAAGACCCATTACCCTATTTTTTGTTGTTCTTTTTGGAAATTTCAGACCCTTAGGTATGGGAACTACTCCACCTCCTTCCCCTGCCTTTGAACCTGTAAGATGATATTAATCTCCCTTGAGGAGTCTTTCATTAATATCAAGGTATATATAGAGTACAATATTCATCCCTTATACAATAGGAATCCTAAGCCTATACAAAAGAGGAATCCTAGTCTTACCATAATTATATTTACACAATATATGGAAATATTCTAATTATGGGTAGGGAATATATTTACACGTTTACACACCCCCTCAGTCGGAGCGGGAGGAGGCGGACGCCGAGATCGGCTCGAAGTCAAGAAATAACTGTCTGGGAAGTCCTTTGGTAAATATGTCTGCATACTGATAGGATGATGGAACATGTAACACTCTGACATGGCCTAACGCAACTTTCACATGAATGAAGTGTAGGTCAATCTCAATATGCTTGGTTCGCTGATGTTGAACCGGATTATGAGAAAGATAGATGGTAGAGATGTTATCACAATACACAATAGATGCCTGGCGCAAAGGACACTGAAGTTCTAACAGTAAATTTCTGAGCCAACAAATCTCAGCTACTACATTTGCAACGCCTCTGTACTCAGCCTCGGCAGACCGGAGCGAGATAGGGTAGCCTGTCGCTTGGCAGACCAAGAAATCAGATTATCCCCTAAGAAAACACAAAAGGCGGAGGTGGAGCGTCGCGTGTCCGGACACCCTGCCCAATCTGCATCCGTATATGAAAGCAACATGTCTGGTGCAGAGGGGTATAGGTGCAAACCATAATCAAGAGTGCCCTTAATGTATCGAATGATACGCTTAAGAGCAGTGAAATGAGACTCCCCGGGGCATGCATGAATAAGCACACCGCCGAACAAAGATAAGCTATGTCCGGCCCGGTGAATGTGAGATATCGAAGTGCACCCGCAAGGCTCCTATACGAGTAGGATCGAGACCGGAGCACCATCCATAGCACCGAGCTTAGATTTGAAATCAACCGGAGTAGGCACCTCTTTTGCGTTCGCCATCTTAGCCCCGTACACAATCTCTTCGCAAACTTACGCCGACACAAGAACATATGATTGGCGGACACGGTCACCGATATCCCCAAAAAGTAACTCGGCTTCCCCAAATCGGTCATTGAAAATTCGGACTTGAGCAAGGCAATAATCTCATTTTTCAATCCGTCGGAGGAGGCAAAGTAAGAACAATATCATCCACGTAAAGTAATAAGTAAAGTGCTACTACCTCGATGAAAAATGAAAAGTGATGTATCACTCTTGCGCATACAAACCCAATCGCAAGATATACCCGGCAAAGCAATCATACCATGCACGGGGGCCCGCTTCGTGCCATATAGTGACTTACGGAGACGGCACACATAGTGAGGAACCGCTGGATGGGTGAACCCCGGTGGCCGATGCATGTAGATTGTCTCTCTCGATCCCCATGTGAGAATGCATTCTTCATATCAAGTCGATGGATCGGCCGGTGTTTGCCCATGGCTATGCTCAAAAGCTGTGCGGATGGTAGCCGGTTTGACAACCGGGTCAAGGTCTCACCACAATCAATGCCCTCCCGCCGATTTGTGCCATTAGCCACAAAGACGGGCCTTATACCTCTCAAGATCCCCATTGTCTCTGAACTTGTGATGAAATAGCCACATACAACGAATGACATTCACCCCCTCAGGTCTAGGTACTAGATCCCACGTGTGTTGTTTAGTTAAAGCATTGAATTCCTCATACATAGCCGTATTCCAATTAGGGTCTTGTTTGGCCAATTTTGGGTTCTTTGGAAATGGAGAGATGGTTTGGGCAGACAAGTTGAAATGGACTTTGGGTTTGAAGATTCCATGCTTTGAACGAGTTTCCATTGGATGGGTAGGGACAGTGGGTGGCGGAATGGTGTTTGAGACGGAGGGTAAAGTCGGATAAGGAGAAGGTAGGGGCAAAGCCGTCGGAGGCGCCGCGGCTCCTGGATCGAGAGTCGCGGTGCTAGAAGGTTGACAGGCTTCTCTGAAGTTTGGGTGCCGCAGCTCTGATGACGGAACAGAGGATGTGAGTTGTTCGATTATGAGGGGAGAGATGGCAGACTCGTCAAGAAATGAGTAGTCCTATTTTTGGAATTTTGGAAGATTCGAAAACGGGAATGTGGTCTCGTCGAATGTGACGTGACGAGATATGTGGATCTGACGAGTAGACAAGTCATAGCATAGATAGCCCCTATGGTTTGACGAAAATCCTAGAAAGACACATGGAGTGGACCTAGGAGCGAGCTTGTGAGGGGCGGTGGAGCTAAGGTTGGGATAGCACAGACAACCAAAAATCCGTAGATGATCATAAGAGGGGATTCTATGGTAGAGGATTTCGGTAGGGGTCATATTGTGAAGAGTGCTAGTATGGAGAATATTTAGAGTGTATTCTGACATTTTAGCAGCATAGACCCAGAAGGGTGGAGGGAGGGAGGCATGAATCAATAGGGTGCGAATCATATTGTTAATGGTGCGGATGATTCTTTCAAACTTTACTATTTTGTGGTGAGGTGTGAGGGCGGGGAGAAGCGAAAGACCATGCCATTATTGGTACAAAAGCGGTGAAACATAGAGTTATTGAATTCACGACCATTATCGCACTGAAATGATTTTATGCCTTTTCCAAATTGTGTTTGAATAAAATTGTGAAACTCAAGAAATTTGACAAACACTTCCGATTTAAATTTAAGAGGGTATAACCAAACGTAGTGTGAAAAATCATCAAGCAACACAAGATAGTATTTATGACCGAGAGAACTAGGGATAGGAGATGTCCATAAATCGGCATGTATGATATCAAAAGGAGCAAATGTAACACTAGTAGATGATTTAAACGGAAGACGAATATGTTTTCCTAAAGAGCAAGAAACACAATTTTGGGCAAGTTTCCCATTACAGGCAATGAAATTGTTGCCTCTAAGAAAATTAAAAACCGGGACTCTGGATGACCAAGCCTATTATGCCAGTTGAAGAAGAAACGTGCCGCTAGAGTGACGGGAGAGCAAGATCTGGCAGCGGAGGTGGAAGTGAATGGATAGAGATCCCACGTGCTATTGCATCTCGTAAGAGGTGTCCCCGTATGAATATCATTTACAGTAAATCCAAAAGGGTCAAAATCCACAGAGACAGAATTATTACGAGTAAATTGGCGGACAGATATAAGGTTCTTAATCATGTGTGGGGCATATAGGGTGTTTTTGAGGGAGAAGGATGGATGAGGAGGTTGTGTGTATGAGGTACCATAACCCTTAACTGGAATACGTTGTCCACTACCAACTGTAACATATTGAGGATGCTTTAAACAAAACAGTTTAGGAATAGTACCTGCAGACTGGGTGACATGAGATGTGGCGCCTGAGTCCATGTACCAAGTATTGTCAGGTTGTTTCATAGATAGGGTGCTGAACGCCTGACCCAACTCAGTGGGTGTCATGCCGGAGGAGGGCTGCGGGACCTGACCTTACATGAAGTGGGCCTGCTGTGGGGCTGGAGCTAGGCCTAACAAACCGGGGTAAGAATACGGATTGTATGGCTGCTGGTACTGGAATGGACTTGGCGCCGCGGCTCTGAACTGGGGCGCCGCGGCTCTGTACTGGGGCGCCGCGGCGTTGTAGACGAACTACCGAGGAACCGCGGCCCGGTTGTTCTCGCGATCTCTCGTTGATGTTGCTGATGTTGGTTCTGTTGACCGCGACCCTTGCCACGACCACGGCCTCCTCTCATCGCCGCGGCCTTTTCCACCCTTGCCGCCGCAGCCCTGCCGCTGTTGGGAGTTGTCCGGTGGTGTCTGATTTTGGGGTTGCGTGTCGACAGCTAACACCTGCTGGGCGTGCTCATCCCGCTTAGCACGACGGGTTTCTTCGAGCAACAATTGTGAGCGAGCTTTGTTAAAACTCGGTAGCGGATCTGCCTGTTGAATAATGGTTGCCAAAGTATCATATTCGCCCTTAGTAAGGCCGAGAAATCATTTGTAGCACCATTTTATCGTCGGCGATGTGCGTGCCGATGTTGGAGAGTTGATCCGCTAGAAGTTTAAGCTGCTTGCAGTACTCAGAGACATTGGAGAAGTTTTCAAGACGTGTTTTGTTGAACTGTTCTTCCAAATACACGGCACGAGTGTGCTTGTTGTCCTGAAAAATTTCCTCCAAACAATTCCACAAGTCAAGGGCTGTGGAGTCAGATTTCATGATAGTAAGGAGCAAATCCTGAGAGATACTACCATATATCAATTGTTTGACGCCGGCGTCGAGACGATGCCAGATAGAATCATCAACCTCCGTAGGGCGCGGAATAGTGTCATCAATATGGTCAAGCACGTTATAGAGACATGCATGATTGCGAAAAAGTTCAACCCAGGGAGAATACTGATTGTTTTCTTGATCAAGAATAATGGGAATATGATTCTTGATGTTGAAAACAGTAAGGGCGGGATGAAACAGTGGTGATGACTTTGTGGTGGGATTTGTGGAGGTAGATGCGTCAAAAAGTGTGGAAGAATCAGGGATAGCCATTTAGAGAAGAGAAGAAAGGAAGAACAAAACCCGAAAAACAAGAAGAAAATCCGGGAGGGCCACGGCAGAGAGAGAGGAAGAGGCGGCGCTGTGGAAGAGAAAGGTTTTTAGGGTTTTGTTTATTTGGCTCTTGATACCATGTAAGATGATGTTAATCTCCCTTGAGGAGTCTTTCATTAATATCAATGTATATATAGAGTACAATATTCATCCCTTATACAATAGGAATCCTAAGCCTATACAAAAGAGGAATCCTAGTCTTACCATAATTATATTTACACAATATATGGAAATATTCTAATTATGGGTAGGGAATATATTTACACGTTTACAGAACCCAACAACAACTCAGCAAAATTACCCTAAGCCAAGATTTCCTTTCCCTGACTTGGACGAAAATAACCCTAGAGGTTGGATAAGGCGATGTGAGAAGTTTTTTTATTTGCACCGTGTGACTGATGAAGAAAAGATGACGTACATAGCCATAAACCTGCGAGATCATGTTGACAACTGGTTCGATAGCTATGCGACAGATAAAGAGGGTATTGTATCCTGGGGGGATTTTTGTGTAGATGTGTGTGATAGATTTGGAAATACACGAGCTCAAGAGATTATAAAAGATTTCAATCGACTGGACAACAGTCCAATGTAGAGTCATACGAGAGAAGGTTTGAGGAACTTCGTTGCTTAGTGTCAGTTCTCAATCCTTCACTCAAGGAACCATATTTTGTAAATTGCTTTATCGGTGGTTGAAAACCAGAGATATTTCCTCTGGTGGAATATGCAGATCCCAAAACACTCAAGGAGGCATATAAATCTTCAAGGCTGCACGAGAAGTCCATGAATGCCTTGTGTAAACAAGTAACAACAACGTTAGTTCAAGAACCAGTTTGCAGCCTAATCGAACTAATTACACCCCTTAGCCATCCAAACCTGCAACAGTAGTAAACACAAAAGTGGTTGGAACCAAGAATTTATCATTGGACGTATGTAGAGAGAAACATTTATGCTACAAATGTCATGAACGATATACACCTAGGCACCAGTGTAAACCCAAGACATTAAATTCAATGGAGAATGAAGAATTTGTGGATGCTAGTGATGAGGTAGCAACAGACTCAGGTGAAGAGATACTGGACCAGACCCTCGAGGAAGGAGAAATCTCACTCATGGTTTTGTTGGCCACAGCAAGGCCCCTTGTACAATCAAAATTGAAGGTTGGGTTATGAAGCATAAAATTGTGATTTTAATCGACACTGGCTCAACACATAGCTTTATGGATCCTAAGTGGGCTCACTTGTTTGAGGTGCAGAAGTTGAACAGGCCCATGTGTATCAAGGTTGCAAACAGTGAGCACATTCATTGTGGCCAAAGATGTGAACAATTTCAATGGAAGATGCAAAACTATGATTTTAAATTTGCTATGAGGTTGTTTAAAGTGGATAGTTGTGATTTAATTCTAGAGATGGATTGGATCGATATTGTTGCCCCAATTGTTTTATCCACCAGACCCTTGGGAATTTCATTTTATAAGAATTCAAAATTTATTAATTTGTTGGATATTTCATGTGATGACAAGTTAGATACTGTAGAAGCCAAGAAATTGGCTAACTTGTTGCACAAAGGTGTTTGCAATTATATGGCAATGATGTATATGATTGATGCGGTTGGGCCTTTGGACCCAATATCGGTTGAATTCAAGTTGGTGTTACGACAGTTTCATGGACTATTCCAGGAGCCCAAAGGTTTACCCCCAGCTAGAAGTTGTGACCATGCCATAGAGTTGCTGCCCGGGACACAGCACATAAACCTTCGACCCTATCGCTATTCGTTCGAACAAAAGAATTCCATTGAAAAAAATCATTGGGGAGATGCTAAGGTCCCAAACAGTGACGACAAGTGTATCCCCATTTGCTTCTCCAGTGCTATTGGTAAAAAGAAGGATGTAAGTTGGCATTTGTGCGTTGATTATTACAAATTAAATGAAGCTACGGTGAAGAATAAGTATCCAATACCAGTTGTGGAGGACTTACTAGATAAGTTAAATGGGGCAAATTATTTTTCTAAGCTTGATTTGAGGTCGGGATACCACCAAATTTTCATGAAGGATGGGGATGAATTTAAAACCGCTTTCAAAACACGTCACGTCCTATGGGAGTTTCGGGTTATGCCATTTGGGATAACTAATTCCCCGTCCACATTCCAAGCCCTTATGCACCAACTATTTGGGCTGTATTTAAGAAAGTTCATCTTGGTATTTTTCGACAACATTTTAATCTACAACCCTGGGCTAAAGGAACATGTGGCCTAATTGAAGGTTGTGTTTGAGATTTTAAAGGCAAATTAGCTTTTTGTGAAGAAATCCAAGTGCAGCTTTGTCCAGCCCAAATTCGAGTACTTTAGCCATATTATCTCATCCAGAGGAGTGGACACCGACAAGGCCAAAATTGAAGCAATGGTTAACTGGGCCCAGCCCAAGTCTGTGAGGGAGCTTCGTAGATTCTTAGGATTGATAGGTTATTACCAGAGATTCATTAAGAGTTATTCTCTTATTAGCAAACCCTTGACTAACTTGCTTAAAAAGGGCAAATTTGTGTGGAATGGAGAAGCTAAAACTGCTTTCGAAGAACTGAAGAAGTCAATGTGCCAAGCCCCGGTGTTGGCTCTTCCCAATTTCTCTATGCCCTTTGTTGTGGAAGTGGATGCAAGTGGAAGAAAAATCGGGGCTATTTTATCACAAGGGGGTAGACCCATAGCTTACATCAGCCAGACCTTAAGCTCGATGCATTTAGGTCTCCGTACATATCAAAATGAGCTCATTGCATTATTATTTGCTGTGGAGAAGTGGAGACAGTATCTCCAGCCAAGCCATTTTATTATAAAAACTTATCACTTTAGTTTGAAATTCTTAAGAGATTAGCGAATTGCAGTGAATTACTACCTCATTAAAACACAAATGAATAACAAAATTACTTGGGCTAAGTGTCACGATCCAAACCGGATCTTATCTGCCGAGCACCACTAATGATACAATCAACATCTAATCATAATTAAACATGGCCACGAGGACCGTCACCAAGTATCCTGCTGACACACACATCAAGGCCGACATGGCCATACACGACTACTATACACAGGACAACTGTCTACATGCCTCTAAAGAGTACATGACATCACAAGGTCGGGACAGGGCCCCGCCATACTCATATGCATATGCAAAACATCATACTACGTTCAGACTGCAACTCTGAAACAAGTAGAGTGCTACAACATCAGCTGAACCAGTTACCTACTAGTGCGAACCGTCCCCCTGTTTACCTGAGCATGTGGGCATGAAACGCAGTGTCCCCCGACAAAAGGGACGTCAGTACGACTGATGTACTGAGTATGTCAAGCATGAAGAATAACATAATAGAGATACAAAAGTAAACTGAAACTGAAACAGCTGACAACAACAGCCGATAGCAACAACCGACAGAAATAGCTGACCAGTAGTGAATCGCCTCTGAGGGCCATAATATGCCTAAATGTCATTCACAATGCAAATGCGGTATACATATCTATATATTGGCCTTATCGGGCATCTTCCTTCCCATAACAGCCTATGTGGGCATCATATCATATCGGCCTCTGTGGGCATCATATCATATCGGCCTCTGTGGGCATCATATCATATTGGCCTCATTGGGCATCTTCCTTTTCGTGAAAGTTTGTACCAGCTGCAGGTGGTGTTGCGTATATAACGTCATTCCCTTTTTCCATCCCCTACATATATATAATGCGTACCATATAGTAGTGTATATAACACATGTGAGTCTAGGGTAATACATGAATATAATGCAAATGCTTGAATGACGATAAAACATTCTGAACTTATCGGATGACATAATATCCTTGTCCCTTCGGCTAACACTGTGAACATTAACATGTACCTTCGGATAACATTGGGAATATCAACATCTTTCCCATATACCTCAATAAGGATTTAGGAACATATTTAGGCATGCTTTTAACATAGGAATGAATAACAATAACATCTTAACTACTAAGAGTAGAATAATTTATGGAACAATATTACGGTTACGTTTCGTTACATGGAACATGTCAAAAGAAGAAATGATTTGCCTTAACATACCTCGATTTCACTAATTATCCTAGTTAAGAGAGTCACTTTTTTTGCTAATACTGTCCGAAAACACCAAGGTGGATTCCAAATTGAATTATCCAAGCTAAAGTCGTTGCTGGTGTTTTGCTCTTCAATTTGACTCCCAAATTTAAAGTCGCTGGATGTTCCCATTCTTGTGAACGTTCCTTATCCTTTTTACCTCTTAAAATCTACTTAGTCAAATGGTCTTTTATCCTACACAGTACACGTTTTTGCCCCTTTAAATTAAAGATGATTAACTAATGAATTAAATGTGATGCTAAGTCTTAGCTTTACCTTTAAGTCCACACGTCCACTATGCACTTAATGTGCTGGACACATAATTTATTGTCACCAAACCCCTCTTGGTCTGCAGCCACATAGCTGCATCACTTTAGCACTTATCCATAAAATCCTAATTAATACCACAATTAATCAATTAACCACTAATAATTCTTCATGTCTTCCACTAATTTAACATACACCCAATTACACACGTAATTAATTTTTTGATCCCAATTCACTTAAATCGTGGTGACTTATAAAACCTTTATATACTCAATGTCATAATTGTGCGATGTAGCACTAGTTCATAACCTCTTTTGGGATATACAACCATTATTCTCAATTTCCGTTGTCACACTTCTTAAGTCCTAAATTATTTTGGGACTGCATCCTTTTACATACTAAGCTATTTATTTACGTACGTGAATATGATATAAATCCTCCAATGCTCGGGTCTACTTCCATACGCCTAGCGATTCAAATCATGACCCAAAAGTATGGGGTGTTACATCCTTCCCACCTTAGAAACATTCACCCTCGAATGTTGGGGTGACATAACTCCCGTCACATAGTCACAAAACACATTCGCCGCTTCACATTCGATTTAATATAACATTTATCCTTATGTCGGATCTCACCTGGTCATCACACCTTTATTTTAATAATCTGAAATAGAAATCATTTTATGCTCTCTCGGAACCTCGGCGTTGGTCTGAAATAGGTAGGGATATTTGTGTTTTATTTCCGTCTCCCATGCCATTTCTTCTACATTCGTATTCTGTCATAGTACCTTTACATAGGTTACTTTGTTAGTCCTCAACTTGCGGACTTGTCGATCTGAGATAGTGACAGGAACCTCTTCATATGATAGGCAGGTCCTCTGTAACTTGCACATCGTCCATTGGTACCATCCGAGAAGGATTTCCAACACATGTTCTCAGCATGGAAATGTGGAAAATCGGATAAACACACTCTAACTCCAAAGACAAATCTAACTCATAAGCTACTTGGTCGATCCATCAAATTATGAGGTATGGCCCATTGTACCCTGGGATTGATTTGTCCCTTTCTCCCAAACTTTATTACTCCCTTCATAGGAAAGATCCTCCAAACATACCCAATCATCCACTTGAAACTCTAAGCCCCACTGTCGCACATCTGAATACGACTTCTAACTACTCCGAGTGAGTAACAGTTGTTCCTGGATAAACTTCATATTCTTTATGGCCTGGTGCACTAGGTTCAATCTTCTTAACGTACCACTTTGCGTAGTTCTCGGCTGTGTAGGTAGTTTTGACTGCTAGGAATTGAGCTGATTTGGTCAGTCAATCGAACTTATGATAAGAGCGAGGTAAACCCATAATGAAATCCATATTAATAATTTCCCATTTTCCATATCAGAATCTTTATGTTCCGAGCCAAGCCACCGGGCTTTTGGTGCTCTATTTTTACTTGCTGACAATTAAGACACTGAGCTACAAACTCTGCGATGTTCCTCTTCATGTCATTCCATCAATACATACCTTTTGAGATCATGATACATCTTAGTAGATCCAGGGTGAATGGAATATCATGAGTAATGGACTTTTGTCATAACCTTTTCTCATAACCCTGTTACATTGGGAATACACAAATGGACCTTCCACTTGAGGGTCCCTCTCCCATTATACTCGAAGGTTGCGGTTCTCTTTTTTCTAAATATCCTTTCCGATCTTCCCTAAAAATATGATGTTTCTTTCCTTCCAGTATGAGGGATGACCCTGTTGTATTCAGGGTCATAGAGCTATCACTACCTGAATCCTTCAAGCACACTTAGCTAACTAATGCATTCCCTCAGGTCAACTTCTCTCATTCGTCCTCACATTATTCAAGTCGTTTGTGGGTGAATGATTCTATTGTCAACTTAGCTTTGTTTTACTAACTGTTGTGCAAAAAACTCTTATAATTATAGTATCTCAAACGTAAGCACTTTATGGACAATATCATCGAATCTGAAGTGCGCGTATCATCACAGTTAAATCTCATTCATGGTCCGAAATGAATTTGTACTTTCTAATTACTCGTAATTATAAACAACTTTCTTTCTTACTTCTCTTGACACTTGTTCACTCATTTTCCTACTTGTTGTACTCTTCTTAATTCTAAAATATTCTGGCATACATATGTAATCTCAAAAATTGCTTCTGATTCCAATCCTTGGCGTTACTATCCCTTAAAAGATGAGTTGTTAACTTATTCCCTTATTCAGTACGTGGAAGATTCTGAAGAATTTGCATTACATGACGTTGGCCTACTATATCCAAACCTGGTCGTAATACTTAGATTTGAATTCCTTCACTTGCCTCATGGCTAATTCTTTTTTTCAATGGTATTTTGGGAAAAGATTTCCTTGATCTAGTTAAGCTGTACACCCATTACTTTATCTATCTCGTAGAACCTTTGGTCAGTTAAAAAAATGATCATAGACATCTGTATTTGCCTGACATTTTATCTTCATTATAATGTCATTATCTCTTGACATATATTCTTAATGTCTACCTTGTATCCATACGCGTCATTTGCCCATTTTCCCTTTTAGGTGCTAATATCAAGCTTTACTCACTGTTACTTCTGTTTACATACTGTCTAAGAGGTATGACTGCATATGTTGTGGAACCGATGCTTCATATATTTAGATCCAATTCACAGAGTTACATGCCTTACCTTTACATTTCCGTTTCAAGTTGTCTTGGGCAGTCTCTTACCTCAAAGTATTTCCCATATTATTTTCTTGAACATCGGAGGTTCGTCACCTTTAGCCGAAGAGTTCTTACTGTCCCTTCTCTACCGTTGGTCCTTATGTTGTGCTGGAGTAATCATACCTTTGTGAAACATGCATAACTATAATCTTATTCACCTTTATCCTTCTTGTCGTAATCCTTCCTTCTACTCGTCATTAAAAGAAAAACATTTCTGCCTTAATACTTGAGCATACCATTCCATTCATACTTATTAAATGTTTTCATATTTCTTACAACCATTCTTCGATTGTTCCATAGTTCTCATCATCAATTGCCCTTATTGTTATGCAAAGGTTATTTAGAATTTTGACATGCTGCACAATGAAGCTGAAGACCTTACCTGTCCAATACCTATAGCATATCTTAGCTTACTAACATTGATACATGTAATTCTCAATAATACGCGGTATCGCCCTTTACGCAAGGACGGGGGGCTTATGTCCCCTTTCACTACCGTGGATAACTCGATCCATATATATATGACATGGCTCACTATTCAGGGTACGTCACTTTATGTGATCTTCTTAAATTTTACTGATGGTCAATCTTCAGACGATTCGATTGTGGCAATCCATTCTCGTTATTGATACCCCAAACAATTCCCAATCTATCCTAGGTAAGATGTCACAATCAAGGTCGCACGTACATAACGTATTCCCTCGTTCTAATCAGCAAAAGTCACTATAAAACGTGTAGATTTTCATAACCTACTAAACTTTCCAATTAAGCCTTCTGTGTTTCATCTGTACAACTCATAATCATCTTATCCTTACCTTTGCGCATCAACTTGGGACACTTCGGAACATTGTGTCCATGTCAAAGCTACTAGAGGTAGAAAGCAAACATACCAGATCCAAATATATGCGGAGCAAATGTGAAACTTGTTCTTGGGCAGTAGGTCAAAAATGTGTCAACAATAGTCAAGTTCTCTGTGCATGAGCTTGAACATCACTCCACGCCGACCGAGTTTGCAAATTATGAAGATTTTTTTATTTTTAAAAACCCGCAACCGGCCGGGCATAAACCAAAAGGGTCACAGTTTCCCACATAAGGGATACTCTTTTTAAGACATCGATTCGAACTACTAGTGATCTGATTCCTGAAAGCCTGGGATATGTAGGACACTCAATCTTTGAGGATCGGTCACATTCCAACAAAATCATTCTAAAAATTTTCGATTTGATACTTTTGTTTTATCAGGTTTTTAGTAGTTTAATCGAGTCGAACTATAGGTGGCTTGAATTCTCATACAACCTGAGATATGTAGGAAATCCAGAAACTAGAGTTCGATCATAATTTTCAAAAATTGCATAAAATGAGAAGTAGTTTCCTATTGGTAGGCTAAAAACTAGGTCAGTCAAATTTCAATGCTCAAGGATGGTCTAGCCATCCCCGAACAACAAAGGGGAAGCTGTGGATACCTAATTTTTACCCTCTAATAATTTTATTTAATTGTTCAGAGTTCTCAAGTCACAAACGGAGTGAAATATACTTTTCACAAAGCGAATATGATTTTACAAAATTATTTCGAGAGTATTTTGTCATTTTATTTGACAAAATATCACTTTGTATATATATTGTATATCATGTCCTAATTTTACACAATTTTGATCATTAATCATAATTTCAAAATTTTAAACAACAATAATAGATGTAATTGTTTTAAAAGAATTTTCAATATTAAAGGAATAATGTTTCTGCTCCATGAAAATTGGGAATTTTTCTAATTAAATATGATGAAAGAATTACATCTCAATTTTAAGTCCTGAGACCAAAGCATGTACCTCAGTTTTGCGTACAACCACAGGAGCCGGAAATGGCAAGAGCATTAATGGCTCTTGCCATTTTGCACCAACACACCACTGTAATGTAATGACATGTCCGGTCGTTTTTACTTAAAGACCCTTATTTACTTGTTTGACCCTTCTCATAGTCTCCATGGGGTTTGTGATGCGCGAAGATGGGTAGCACGGGTCCCGAGGTCTATTTATATGGGTTTCGGATGAAAAACCTAAAGTCTAGAAACTTAGAGTTGGTTAGCTTGACTCAAAGTTGACTTTTGGAAATATGGGTTCATTTCCGGGTTCCGTCACTTCTGGTAGTTTCAGAGGATCATTTATGACTTTGCCGATTCATTGGTTTGCTTCCCGGGGAAATTACATGTGTTCTGTGGACTTATTTATGAAATCTGGTTATTTGGTTTTTCTGGATGATTCTTTAGAAAAATATGACTTAGCTCGGTTATTTGTGAAATCCGAGGGTATGAGCGAATTCATAGCACTGTTTACCATAGATGAGCATGTTTGATTTGTGTTTGGGGGGTCCCGGGAGTGTTTTGGGTGTTTGAGAGAGGTTTTGCCTGATTTCTCATTGTTGGTATCTAGTGTCCGCCACAGCAGCACCAGTATCCGCCACAGCGGCACCAGTATCCGCTCCGGTGTGTCTGCTTGGAGAGAGGTTGACTCGCTGAAGTGGAAGTTGGAAGATGGGTAGTTTCCGCCTCCGTAGAGTCGTGTCCGCCATGGCGATGGGTGAGGTGTCAAGTGACCACCGCCACAGCGAAGGATTTTTCCGCCGCAGTGGGTCCGCTCATGTGGAGTCGATTCCACCGGTGCGAAAGTACTGTTCATGTGTCCTATAAATCTCCCTAGGTTAGAATTTCCTTTCCCAAATTAGAAACTCTCAAAATCAATGCCGCCATGGAGTAACTTCAGAGCCTTAGGAGCAATTTCAACATTGAGGTAATAGATTCTTCCCTTTTTATGGCTTATGTTATGTTTCTAAGTTCTTTAATAGTGGTTTAGCATGTTATTAAGTTGGGAAAAATGGATTTCATGTGTTTATGAGAATAAGAGAGCTATGTGGTTGATTTTAATGGAGGTTTATGGATTAAAAGGTGTTATTATTGTGAATTAGGATTGGATGATGATAGATAATCATGTTTTGGGCTTAATATGATTATAGAAGCTTGTTCTCAATTCGGGAAAATTTCTAGAATTTCAAATTGGGACTTCTTTATTATTGTTCAATTGAGGGTTCAAATGTGTGTAGATTTCCAATTAATTTAAGGATATGATTACCTAGTATATAATATTGGTTATTGTGTATTGAAGTCGAGTCTTAGTAGCGTGGGCCCGAGATGGATATTTGGAGCCTTACTTTATGTTGTGTTAGCTTTATATTAACGGTATTATATACGTGAATAGACTTTGATTATCACGAGGTGCAGAGAAAGGGCAAGGCAATCACCGATGCTTGATTTTATAGCACTCCTGCTCAGCTTTGAGGTAGGCAATGGTTTAGTTTTTCGAGACTTCGATAGAAGTACATAATTAGTTATAAATATTAAGGTGTATTAGGCGTGTTTGGAGGGCCCACTCAGCCGATTGTGATGAACGTTTGAGCGGGTACCGGTGTTGAACTGTGATGATGGGTAGATTTGGGGAATCAGCCTCGTGTTGGTTTCGAATGCTATATATTTGGGCTTGTCACCATATGTGGGCTTGTCACCATGTTTGCCAATATTTTTTTACTCATCGCACATGTTTTCGATGTGATATCCTGATTCTGACTTGGATTTGTCTACGTGTTATTGAATTCTTGAAAGCATGTGGTATATCATCTCTATACTTGATTGTATCTCATTATATCATGATATCTTGCCTTATATTTTCATTACATTCATGGTCTTGTGATATTGACTTGAGAATGGTATGGATATGTTGTGGTCCAAAGGACTAGAAAGGTACGAATACTATAAGATTATGGCACTTGAGATGATATTGATACGCTGTGAGCAGAGTTGCACGCCTGCAACATGATTGAGACTCGATAAATGAGCCATTGGCTCTAGTCAGATTTGTGTGTGGAATTATAGTTGGCTATGAGCAGTATATGGACTTCACGGGTCCTCCCTGGGTGTACGGATCATAATTAAACCTTGAAGTACTTTATACCAGGTTGAGAAAGGTACATTGCACTTGCATTGCATTCATATCATATATACTTATGACATATCATTGATAAGTTATGGTTGAAACTGTCACTGAGTGATTGTAAATACCTTGGTTAGATACTAAACTTGAAAGGATTGTACATGATACGTGGTACCTGATATATTGTTGAACTCTATGGACAACATGTCAACTATGTGATATACTTTATTTATTGGGTTGTTAGTATAGGATTATTTGGAGTCAATTTGGTATTTATCTCTGATTATATCTTATGTCATTGTCGGCCTATGATATCTACGAGGGTACGTTGTGTACTCATGCTACACTTGATGTATTCTTTTTTAATGCAGATTCAGTGCCTTCCACCTCTGTAGGACGACGTGGTTGAGTCAAGGTTGTTGATCCCCAATTTTCAAGGTGAGGATGCTTTCTCCAGCATACCCTAGGATACTCAACTTCTATTTACTGTCTTTTATTCGTACTTGAGAGACATGTTTTAGACTATGTATCCAATTTTGGCCTGCGTGCCCATTTTCTCAGAGTTGTATCGTATTGATAGTGCTCTTGTATGCCCAGACTAGATTACTTGGGGGTATTTTTGGATGTACCAGACTTATTGTTTCTTCTGCGCTATATTATGAGACAATGTTTATAGTATTTGTATTTCTTCCACTTTTGTTTATATCATATTTTGCGAATGATTTGGGAGTGGTTCGCCTACCGATGAGATTATGTAGGTGCCACCATGATTACTAAAAGGGGGTCGTGACACATAACCCCACCCCCATAAGGTGAGGGTACCCCTCTGCGCACTTTGCTTTTTCTGATTTGTTTTAATAGTTTCTTGTTCGATTTGATTTCAAATATTGGATTCCTATTGGTTGAAGAATGAATTGGAGGAAAATTTCCCCCCAAATTTAGTTCTCTCACACCGAATCAACACTACTCTAAGGTTTGAGTTGAACCCTATTAATACAGACCTCTTCTCTTCATTTTGAACAAGTTTTCAAAGGTCTGAAATTTGATTATTAAGCATTCACATTGATTGAAAGTTTTAATTAAGTTTAAATTGGTTAATTTGAGTTATGTTGGGATCCAAACCATTTTACAGAATGCAGATCTAGTTTAATTAGCCTTCAGTTTCTAAAATATTTTCCTTTTTTCCGTGTGATTTGTGAGATCTATATCGTCAGAGTGAAGAACAAGCTCAAACTTCGATCTTTCGACTGCCTCCATACAAGGTAAACACATTTTATTTTTATTTTCTTGCTTAATTTAAAGTATGTAACTTGTATTGTGCATTTATTTGATTATTAAGCATGTTTAGTGAATATTAGTGGTTGCTTATGCTCATTAGCTTAACGGTTAAGCATGTTTAGTTAAGATTCATGATTGTTTGTGTTTACTTGGTTAATATCTAGCATGCTTTGATTAATTGTAGCCACTATTAGACTACATTATAGTGATTATTTATGTGTTAAGTGCTTATCATGATAGTTTAAGGTTATATTAATCATGTATGAACACTTGAAGTTATATGACTTGTGATTAGGCTACTCATAGATCAGATTAACTTAAAGTTTTATCACTGTTTCTAGGTACTAGGATAATTGTTAGCATATCTAGTATGCATAAATCATTGTTCATGTTCATCATGTTAGCTTAAGATTTTATTTAAATCATATATAGACTATTAGAACACTTAGTATTAGCCTAATCATAGACGAACCATGAGAAATAATGTTAAGATAATAATTCTGAAGCCATTTGAGCTAAAATGAACTGGTGAGGTTAGTTTGTGTTTGCATAATGGCTGTGTTGGTTTTTGAGGGTCATGTTTATTCTGGATGTGTAGTAAATGCTATAGTATATCATCTAGTCTCTGTTTAGATTAAAAATAACCTAAAATGCTTGATGTTTAGTTTAGTTGGTTTATATAACCTAAGGTAACCAGGTTTTAGCAGGAGAATATTGTTAGAATTATATTAGGATCACCTAATGACTTTGAAATGGATGTAGTGTTGGTCTGAGCTTGCTACAATTTGTGGCCAGCCTGATAGACATCACCTAGGCTCTAGGATAATATGTGTGGTTGTTTGATATTTTGCAAGATGTGAAATCATTTTGAATCATAGGAAAAGTCTTGTTCATGTTAGTTTTTATGCAAAACTGAATCTTGGATATTGGGACAAACTGCTGGTAGATTAGCTTGATAGTATACACCATAGTTTGGTCTTGTTAACCACCTATTTTGCCTCTAAATGTACTTCAAGTATGTCTCAATTGATTTTAGTTCATGCTTTTCTGTGAAATATATAAGGTCAGGGCTGATAGTTGACATTTGAATCATGATAGTATAGTCTGTGTGCAATTATGTGAGAGTCGTGTCTAAAAATTATCTCATATGCATGTCCATGACCTTGTTCTGTTTATGCATGTATCCTTTAAGATGGATAACTTGCCATGTGTATGTATTCAGTATAAGCCTATCTTAAGGATATTCATCAGTCTTAGTTATATGCTTTGTGTTTCCTATCTTGGTATCATCTGCCATGTCTTATTTTATCATGTTTGCCTGCTCTGTTCAGTTTATAATTTACATGTGATATTAATTCGAGTAAGGCATTAGGCCAGGCCTTGTTACCTACTGCTAGCTTTGAGATTGTTCAAATTTACCGATGTTGTGTAAGCCATGTTAACCCTATCTGATTTTGAATCTATGTATGCGTGAATCTCTGAGTTTTTTTACATTGTGGAGAATTGTGTGTTAGTATATAGCTGATATACCACTCATAACACAAGATATACTCAGTATATCAAATGTATATGAGTCTGTATATCTGTATACTAGCCACATTTTGTCATGATATAAATAATTTCATTTGGGCATAGCCCATCTCTGTGTTTATGTTGTTTCCTTCATACGACTATATTCTTTGGGCTAGGCCCAGTTATCTGCTTCTTCTCTCTATCATTAATTGTAGCCACTTGGGCCGAAATATATGTTTTGAATTAAATACAAGTTATTTTGGGTTGTTTATTTATTTATTGCATGAAGCAGTTGAATGATGAGTCCAAGATACTCTCTAACTTGGGCTTTTGTTCTCTCCTTGTGTGTTTCTGCTGCATTACCACGAGATGGGATCTTACTAGGCCCATCATTCTATTAAGAAGAGTCAGATGCATCTCACACTTGGCGGATTAGGCTGAGGCCCAATCAAATAAATTCTGATCAAGTTTGATAAGCAAGGAAAGCTAATATTTTCACAAAGGGCCGGTTATGGGTGAAAATAGCCAACTGGTGGGCTTCGGTAGACCCTCCAGCCTAAACCTTCCTTTTTAATTTTATATCATTCTTGTATATATATATGTATTTATTGTAAATAAACTACTTTGATAATATTGCAACCTATTTATGGTAATAATCTAGGATAGAAAAACGATACGTAGATTGTTTTAGTTTAGATCGCCAATAAATGATTTTCAGAACATGTTTAAATCGGGATTTGAATAAGAGGAACTGTTTTGGGTACCGAAGAGGTTGTAAAAATTGGAAAATGAGTTACTGATTTTCAATAGTTAAAATTGGACTGATTTAGATAACAAAACTTAGACTTCCTTTTAAACTTGGGCTTTGAGTTTTAAAACTAGAACAGACTGATCAAAACGGACCCAGAATTGGGCTTGAGTGACTTGAAATCTGATAAATGGACTGCTGAAATTCAGACTTAGAATTGGGTTGAAAATCGATATTTTAAGTTAAGTTTACGGGCTAAGCCCAACCACTTGAATTTTGATTCCAAAATTGTCTATCTTAGATTTGGGTTAATAACGAGGGTATTTGGACAAAATTAAAATATGATTGGACTTTGGGAAAGTATAACATGCAAAAAGGAAACAAAGAAAAACCATTTTTTACTATATCTTTTTTCAAAATCGAACTTGTCTTTTTAAATAAATTATACCATTTTCAACATTTGGAAAGGATTTTAAAAGGTGCAAGTGTGAAATTAGTCAATATAGTTGGACTAGATGTTCTACTTAAATTCACATTTGAGTGTTCTTAGTCCGAAAATGAAATTGACTAAACTACCCCGTGCATACTATTTTTAGCAGAAGTTTAACTCTTTGTTTTTTTTAAAAAAAACCTTGAGTTTGAATAAATGAAAATGACAAGTTATTTTTGCGGATTTCTAAACCTTAAGCAATTTAAATTCTTTTAAAGCATGTTGTAGAACCCATAGGTCAACTCTATTCTACGGATCCATAATACCGGGGTACTAACACCTTCCCCGAGAAATCATCATAACTCTTACCTTGACTCTGGTTTAGATAGAATTTTTCAATGAATTTGAAAAAACTCTTTCACACTAGTTTGCCTTATTTACCTATAAATTAGGTGGCGACACTAAAACATATTATCTGACTTAGAGCACTATCCAAACTCTTAGTAGCTCTTATCTGCTCACCCGCGTGAAAAAGCGAACCGTAACACGTTTCAATAAAAAAAAATCAAGAAATTTTCTCATTCTCATTTTTGTTTTTCATGTCACATTCTTTCTAAGAGGGTCTTTTCATCACTTTGCAGCTATCATTGGTCATCATTTTTCACTCGATCATCCCTTTTTTCAGATTTCACAATTATATCACAGCTCAAGGAAGCAGGGTGCAAAAACTAGGGATTCACCAAAAAGGATCAAGGAAAAAATATAGCTTTCAAACAAAAGGCTACAGGCTCAAAGAGCTAACTAGTGGTAACAATATCTGAAAAGGCTAAAATTCACAAGACATATCAAAGAAAGCCTATCAGCATCTTCTAAACAGAGCAACACTTTTTATCTCGCTTCAATAACATGCAGGAAAAGTTCTAAACTAAGATGTAAAACGAGGAATATATGCAAGAAAATCCTCACCACACATGGCATAAGTCTCAATAAAGATGGATCAATCCTACTCTAAGACAGACAAAATCATAGCGAACTACAAAATAAAAATAAGCTATATATAAAGTCACAATCTTGAACCTAGGTGTTAGAAAGTCTACTATTCTAAATTAACACTCAAGCATTCACAGAAAAGAACTACTCAAGCTCATGCCTAAATATGCTAGTATCAAACAAGTCACAAAGGTTCTTTCTTCTTTCTCTTTATTACCCCTAAAAAAATTACCCAGTTCAAATGTCCCCTCTCGAAAAATAAATGAGGCCATAAGAAAATCCAAGGGGGGGATGTATGACACTAATGATGGACTTAAGAAGCTACCGTAGAAAATAAAGAAACAAAAATCTTGCTGAAATTTTCCATTTTTCTGTTTTTTTCTAAAACTCTAAGACTCAAAACTACTACTAAAAAATCCTACGGCATATTTGTCATCACCCTTAAAATCAAAATTTTACAATACAAAATGACGTATTTTCCACCTCACACTTAAGACATGCAGTGCCCTCAGTGCATCAACAAGTAAAATAAAATAAATTAAAGTAAGAAATACTCTTTGAGGCCCTCTAGGGCCTAGCTAACAGCATAATCCTCAACATCAAGGGTCGGTATGACCCCGCGCTTAAGCTCAAACATGCTCCTCAACTTTAACTTCGGGTACTCAGACTTTTCCTAATCTGCAAAATAAAAATAACACAACACAAAATGTGACATCATAAAAATAAAAATCTAAAAACTATTATACATTGGATTGCCTCCCAATAAGCGTCTGATTTAACGTCGCTGTACGATTCGAATTTTCCTTCCACTTTGACGATATAAATTGCACCCCCAATTTCGCATCAAATTTTATGTCACGTTCATGGGGCAGTGGTGTGAAAATAAAGGAACCAAGCAATAGATATTGCATCTTGCACTTCTTGGCCTTAAGTGAGGTATGTCATTTTGTCTTTTTAGTGTGGTAAATTTTAGAATATAAGAGTCTTGTTTTTCATCTATACACTTCTCCAAAGGCTTGGAGGGCTCGATTTCCATGTCACCAACCAAACATAATGTAGATAAATATTTATAATGAGGACCAATGCGCCCCAACTCCAGCACTGCATTATTTTGACATCCTCACTAATATATACTCCCTCAACCTTGACTTCATCAACAAAAATATGGTATAATGATTGTTATTCTCATTTTAGCTCTTCAATTTGGCCTAGAAGATCTTTTCATCTTCACATAACTCATCACTAAATTATTGGGTGTTACACGCATCAACCTTTGCACTCAACTTTGCATCCAAGTTGCGCACAGCCAAGTCAAACCTGTCAATTTCTTGTGCAAAATCAACTCTCTCCTTAGACCAGTCAACGTTGTTAGAAAAAAACGTCATTATGCATATTCTCTTAATTGATAATATTCATCACAATGTCAACCCTTACTCCCATATTCAAATTCAGATTTCCAAGATGCCAAGTCACGACAAAACCAAAAATAGGGGCCATAAGAATCTTCTGCCAACCAAGCATCTTCATCAATGACCTTACCTCTTTATATTTCATCCCCATATGTCATGATGAGAGAACTAAAAACACTCTAAGAGAAAATATCAAATAATTATAAAAATAAAAATATTTATAAAAAAAACTTGTAAAGATAAAAGTAAAAGTCTAATCTAGAAAACATCTAATTTCTAAGTCTCTTGCAACGGCACCAAAAACTTGTTCCTCCCAAATACACACGCAAGTATACGCAATCGTATAAGTAATATAGGATTGAAGTCCAGATGTCATGATGAGAGAACTAGAAACACACTAAAAGAGAATATCAAATAATTATAAAAATAAAAATATTTATAGAAAAACTTGTAAAGATAAAAGTAAAAGTCTCTAGAAAATAGCTAATTTCTAAGTCTCTTGCAACGGCACCAAAAACCTGTTGCTCCCAAATGCACACGCAAGTATACGCAATCGTATAAGTAATATAGGATTGAAGTCCAGATATCGTACCCACGGAGACTTGTGATTAACTATTTACTAAATTAAATTAATTCTAATTATCTAAATAAGAAATAAAATCCAAAGTTATATTTATAAACTAACTAAAAATATAAAAGAAAACAATAATGAACTTCAACCAAGAAAGAACAGATTTTTATCGGAGAAGAGAAAGATCTATGGTTATGAGAACTACCAATCCAGTTGAGTCATTCAATCGTATATCTATTGATTTCCCTGAGTTACTAGTTGACGGATTGATGTTAACTTTATGAGTATCTCTCGAATTGCTCACAAGCCTGTAGATGTTACTCTAACGTCTATATCTCTATGATCTCTAGAAAATAACAAGAACACATTTAAATCTCCGTAACCAACTAAGCAAGGCTAAAGGCCTCAGTAGCGAAATGTATTCTTACGAACAAACTCTATTTTATTCTTATTACGTACGTGAATTTCCTTTCTCAAGTTCAATTCACACACCATAGATAGTGTTCAACTATTGGCCAGACAATCAAACAATTAAGAATAAGAATAAATAAATAACTCAAAGATGGAAAACTAATAGATATAAACGATAATCAAACATCAACTTTCATGTTTGAGCCAAAACCCTAGAACTAAGCTTACCTCCACATAGACATAGAGGAAAAACAATAAATCATACGAATAAAAATGTAAAAACGAGTAATACAGAGAAGAAAAGGCAAATCCTATAACTACGGCCTCCGTGGCGGATCCAAGTTCTCTCTAGGTCAAAAATTCTGAACTTAGGGTCAAAAGTAATCTTAAAGTTGTGTAAATATTGTTTCTTATGAACTATTTATAGGTATGGGAAAAGCCCAAATACAATAACTGAGTTCAAAATAAAATAGGAAGAGTTTGAAATCGAAAATTCCCTCTCCGTATCGCACTGGCAAACACATTGAATTTGGTCTCTTTCTGCAACGCATCGCCAGGTAACCAGTATGTTTTCAACTTTGAATTCTCAATTGCTGCCTCTTAGTTTTTACATTGAAATTGTTTTGCTTCATCATTCACTATATATCATCCTCCGATCATTAGCCCGTCATGTCCCAATCATTAGCCACTTGTTCTTGTTATCTCCATTTTTTTTTCTTACACTTTTTATTTTTTTCTCACGTTTTATTCAATTTTGCTCCAAATCTCTTTATTTTCACACCGTTAAATTCCTACACACTAAAAATATAATATTAAGCACAAATCAATATAATCAATACTCAAAAGGCAATTAAAAGTACTAAAATATGAGACATACAATGAATAAATATATGTCATTTCGGCCGAACATCATATACAAAAAATAACTTCAACACCACCAACTCTCATATACACCCATATAAACCACCAACCCCAAATCTTTAGCTCCATATACACCTATGACTAGTCAACACCGGAGCATAAGTGCTTGCCGAAACTGACGAGGATGATGACGACGACATTAGGGTTTTAATCAACGACGGTACAGCAACAACTACCACTCATCGCCAGAGCTCTATCTCACCACCATCAGATCTGAGAGAAGAGCAAGAGAGAGAACCAGATCTAAGAGAGAGAGAGAGAGAGAGGGGGGAGGCCGAGAGAGAAAGAATGAGAGAGAGAGGGGAGGCCGAGAGAGAAAGAATGAGAGAGAGAAGGAGAGAGAGCACAGTCACTCACTTGGCCATAAGAATTATTCACTTTTTTCTGTAAAATATTTCACATATTTTTTCAAAATTAAGTGTTTGGCCATGAAAATTTCATTTGAAAAATAATCAAAACCTTGTTTTTCACTTTCTTCACAGCCAAAACCTTATTCAAAAAGTACATTTCAACAACAAAATATTATTTGCAAAAACTATGGCCAAACACAAATTCAACTTAAAAAATTCCAAAAGAAATGAATATTTTTTTAATTTCTATGGCCAAACGCATGTACATAGAAATTAGTGCAAATCATAACTTTTACAATTAAAAGTACACTTAGAAATGGTAGTTAAGGCAATAACAACTTAATGGCATACGTACTTTCATAGGATCTTGAATGAAGAAGGGGATAAATATATCGTTTTGGGGGAGTTAGAGAATTCTGAGAGTCGTAGAGATTTTGGGTAATGTAGGTGTATCAAAGCTGCAGAGGTTAAGGAGGCTATCCGTAAGATGAGGAAGGAAGAGCGATCGGGCCTAATAAGATTCCGGTAGACTTTTGGATGAGTGCATGAGAGGCAGGTATGGAGTGGTTGACTAGGTTGCTTAATGTCATATTTCAGAGGGGTAAGATGCTAGAGGATTGGAGGTGGAGTATGATGGTCCCGTTGTACAAGAACAAGGGTGATATTCAGAGTTGCAATAATTATATGGGTATCAAGTTGCTAAGCCACACTATGAAAGTCTGGAGAGAGTAGCACTACTAGAAAATTTTGAATTACATGGAGAATTTCTTGGGGATTTTAAAGAAAAATCCGCAGGTAAATAACTTTCCTGCGGATTTTCCTGCCAAAAGAAATCCGTTGAAAAAACGCTCGTGAGTAATTATTACCTATGGATTTGCAAAATCCCCAAGTAAATTACCTAGGGATTATGAATCCACATGTAATATTACATGAGGATTTTTAGTTCGTAGGAAAATTAGCTGCGAACACTTTCGCAAGAAATACGAAACATTTGCATGAAAAAATCATAAAAATTCTTTTAAAAGAAGAATTTTGTTAGAGATATTCATGGAAAAATGTGCAAGTGATTTTGTAGGAATATTTTGAATTATTTAAAATACCCAGAGTGGGTTCTATCAAATGATCCTTTAACGGGTCAATAACCCTGGCATAGAGGTTGTCTTAACTCAAAACAGATCCAAAAACTCTCTGACACCACCTCAGCTCAACGGGCTAAAAATAGGATCACCAACCTGTTACCTTCTCATATGAATCTTTACTAATTAAAGCATTTTTGCCATAATATCTCGTAGTTTAGTGTGACATAGTTCAACACAGAGTGATTTAGCCTATCATTTAAGCTAAATTGGAATATAAAATTAAAATAAAACGAAAAAAATTACCTAATATGGATGACTTGTGTTCAGCTAAGAGAGAGTTGTAAAGAAAACTTTAAATTTTTATTTAGAGAGTATTTTTACAGTAGAGAGAGGTTGACCGATTTCTGGGCCTGCCTCTAAACTGAAATATAAGATCCTTATATAATGGATCTTATGCAAAAGAAAACAAACAACATGGCCAACATAATGTGGCCTATAGAATAAAGATGACAATGGCCCACTACATATGGCCGACAAAGAAAAATTAAAAGGTGGCCTAAATACATGTGGCCAAAATTGAAAAAGATGCAATAATGCATTTATGCTTTTATAAAGTAGTACAATAATGCGCTTCTGCTTTTATAAAGCAGATTCCTTTCTGACAGAGAATATTGTCGGGTCCCTTTGCTTTTAGACTTTTTCTTTTCCTTTGAATTTTTCTGAAGTGGAAGATGCTTCCATTTTATCTTGAAATTTCTTGAGGTATTCCTCAATATCAAAGTCTTCATCATATGGTTGCTGAGATTCTTCACCAAAAATATTATATTCATCGTCTTCTCCTGTATGAACGGAAGCCATTGAGGTATCCGAAGGAAATTCTTCCTTCAGATTTTTCATGGGATCTTTTTTCACCTCTGCCATATAAGAGGCTATAATCTTGGATTTTGAAATAATTCCTTTTTTAATTCGAAGTCTTCTCGCAATATGCTTGAAAAGACTATGAATCTCTTGTTGTTGTTTTGATTGTTTTAACTCTCTATAATGAGTTATAGTGGCAGTGATTTGGTCTATTAATTCTTGACCATGAATTGTGCCTTCTTTTGTCTTTTGAAGAAGTTTTTTCCAAAACCTTGTATAAAATATTCTATGAAGACATGATATATTTTGTTGGGTATAACCTACTTTGATGGACCATTTCATTATCCAGGGAATAGAGAATTCAACAAAAATGCATATTAGCAATTCCATATATGAGCATGTTATCATTTTCTCATTCTATTACTTTGGGAGATACTTCGATCCACTCAGTGTAAAGACTTTTAAATGGTTATGGTAAAATTGTCACAGATGGACCATAATTAATACACCATTGGCAGAACCAATTTGGTATGCTTTGTTTATAAATGGTTGCACAAATTTTTATAAACCATGAATATTTTCTATTCGGATTTTCATAGAGAAGAGCTTTATTAAAGCTATCAAGGTAGTCCCAGTAGTTAAATTTTACTTGGACCTTTTGCTCTGGATGAAGATATTCCATCTCCTTGAGCGTACTAAATCTCCATTCTTCTGGAGTAAAAATCTTTTTAATAATAATTTTTGAAAAGTTATAAACTTTCCCGGTATTTGCTGGATAAAAATGTTGTATTTCAGTTGATCCAGTTGAGGAGAGTATGATCTCATAATTCATTCTGGATTTATAAGTAGGTGTGGTATATGATACCATATCCAGATATCTTTGCATTAACTGTCATGGCTCCTCCTTCCACTGAAGGTCTTTATTTTCTAAAAGAAGTATTACTTCTTTGTTATTGGTTTGTTCATATGAGTCAGTATCTTCCTGATCATTGTCGTTAGTGACCTCTGAATAAGAAGGTGGCACATTATCATCCTTCTCTTTGGATTTTATGAAATTCATAAATTGTTGATGTATAGGATTGTCCTTAGTAATATTGGATGGCCCTGTAAGGTCCTCATCTATTAGCCTTTTGTTTCCCATCTGGATGAGGGCATTCCCTCTTCCAGCTCCTCATCATCCCCTTCCTTTATAAGAGCTAAGGTTTCCCTGCCAAGTTGGCCTCATCTTGCGTATGAATAAATCAATAGAGTTATTAAATCAAATATTCTCTTGTAAGAAAATAAGGGAGACTATTATCTGACCCTTTTTGTATTGAACATCAAAATCAAATGGCGCTAATAAAGTTTGTCATCTAGCAAACATCTGTTTAGAAATATCATGCTTGCAATCTTTATTAAAAATATATTTTGCTAATTGACAATCAGTCTTTATCATAAACTTTTGATTATATAAATCACCTTGGAATTTTAGAACACTTTTGAAAATTGCGAGGATTTCCTTTTCAACTGTCGAATAATTCTTCTGGCTTTCATTCCACTTGCAATAGTAGAATTGTACTAAATATTCTTGTTTATCAACTGGAGAATATTGTTTTATAATTCCTCCATAACCAATATCAGAGGCATATGTTTCTATAATCTTTTGCCAAGTAGGGTTGGCTAGGGTGAGACAAGGAATATTATTAACCTTCTCTTTAATTCTTTTAATCACTTTTGTATGATCCTCAGTCCATGGCTTGGGGATCTTTTTCAATCTATCATATAAAATAGATGTATCTTTTGCTAGATCCTTATAAAATGGCGAGATATAATTCAAGATACCCAAAAATATTTGCAATTGGGTTTTATTAGTGATGACATTTGGAAATTTCAAAGCAAATTCAATATTTCTATTTATGGGAATAATTTTTCCCGATTCAATATTATGTCCTAAAATCTGACTTTTATTTGAAAAATAGCCATTTTTGATTTTGATATAACCAAACCATTTTGGATGATAATATTCTTGAATATATCAATATGCTTAAAATGGGTTTCTATATTATTTGAAAATAGTAAAATATCATCAATATAAACGATGATAAAATTGCTATAAGGCATGAAAATACCATTCATAATATTCTGAAATTCAGAAGGAGCATTCTTCAATCCAAACAGCATAACATTCCATTCGAACTATCCAATTGGAACATTGAAAGCATTTTTATATTTATCTGCGTCAGCAATCTGAAATTGTCAATATCCTGATTTCAAATCAAATTTGGAAAATATTATAGCATTATTAAGTCTGTCAAGTAAATCCTTTTATTAGGAATAGGATACTTGCTCAATTTTAAAACTCTATTAAGAGGCTTATAATTTATAACCAGTCTAAGAACTCCTCTTTCTTGTTCATCATGTTTATTAACATGAAACGCAGTACATGACCAAGGAGATTTTGACGGTCTTAGTAAACCTTTTTGTAAAATAGAAGAAATTTCTTTTTTACACAATTCTAATTATTCAAAATTCATTTGGCATGGCCTTGCCTTAGTAGGAATATTCCCTTCATCAAAAGCTTCTTCATATGGAAGAGTAACAGCATGCTTCTTTCTATTCCAAAAAGCATTTGGATGATCACTACAAATTTGTAAGGAAAACAGATTTTTTATTAAATCAATCTTTTGCTATAATTTAGGATTTTACAAAAGCTCTTCAATATTAGAAGTATAATTTTTTTGTTTGAGAAAATTGATTTGTTGATGTTTATTCATCAACCTATATTTTATTTGATTTAAGATTCGTGAAAAAGGTTCATTTATAAACTGAAACTTGATTTCTTTTGCTTCAAAGGTTCCTATAATGCCTTATTTATCAATTCTTACAATGGAAAATATTTTTTGTATAAATGGCGTTCCCAAAATGACTTGGCTAGAAATATCTTTTACTAGCACAAAATTTTCTTTGCAAATATATGCGTTTGGTAGTTTAAAAGTAATTTTTAATTTCTGCCCATTAACAGATTTTACACTATGAGTAGTTTTATGAAAATATTTAGAAGAAATTAATCTTTCCTGTATACAATTTACATCTGCTCCAGTGCCTACTAAAGCAGTAAACTCTTTTTAAAAATTATAATCAATTAAAAGAGTGATTTTTATAAAAAAACTTTTGGGAAGTTATAAGTTCAAGAGTTTGTAGGAAATTTTCCTTTTCATTACATGTACCTGTAGCGATTATTTCCTCCATGGTAGGGGTGTCTAGATCCAAGATAGGGCCATCTATGATTTGTTTACCTTTGCCCTCAATATTGGAGATTCTATTATCCAACATTGTAGTCTGTATTATGCTTCTTGAGTTCTGAGATATCTCTTTTGAGATTATCAATCTCTTTTTCCAAATCTCTGGGAGTACTTATTGTGTCTTTGTTATGTCTCATAAGTTTTTTGAGTTCGGACATGGTGTATGTACCTGACTTATCCAGAACCTGACTTTTATTTGAAGTTTTAGTGGCGTCCTGGATTTGATCTATAATCTAGGATCTTGTATTTGGATCCTTAATCATCCTTAATAGCTCCATAAGGTTATTACCATTTAGGACATTAACATTCATATCCTTAAACTGAGAAAATATATTATAGAACTCATCTTCTTCCTTATTATTGCTGGAAAAAGGTTGTTCTAATTGGCATGGCATGCACTCCTCCTTTGTATATGAAGAGATATATTTTTTATTATTCAGAACTCTAATATCCTCATCTGAGGAAGAATCCTGTGCTATATCAGATTTGAAACATGAATTTTCTGGCTCTGAATTTAACAATAACTTGGATAATGTATCCCTCAAGTCCTCATCTATATTAAGGGCTTTAATTTTTTCCTTGACCTTACAATCCATATAATAATGCCCTGTTCTGCCACACTTTCAACAGGCTTTAGGATTCTTAGATTTTATAAAATTCTTGCGAGTTTTAAACTCCCTTTTTCTCCAAGCGTCTTTCTTTCCATGCTTAGAAATTGTTATCATTTTTCTTCTTGCGCATATGAGGCTCTTTAGACTTAGGTAATTCCATCCCAAACTGGCCACAAAATTCTCCTAATTGTTGTCTTTCATTAAGACTCTGTCTTTTGATTTGCTGATTCAGCTTGATTTCATTACATAAGGATAAACCTTCTTGAATGCAAGTACCTATTAACTTGTCATAAGTATAATTATCATAATTGATATTGACCCCTCGTTGCCTTAGTGTTCCCTAACCTTTTCAGCGAAAACGCTTGGCAAACCGTCTATAAACTTGGACTTCCAATGAGAGTAATTACACTCTGGTAGTTCCATAACTCTGCTAAGGAATACATCTTTATACCACCTAAATGAGGTAAGGGTTTTACATCTTAGGTTTTGGAGCATAGTCTTTCTATTTTCATTATCGTCTGACCATCTTCCAGTGAAATGCTCTATAATATTAATAGCTAAGGAATAAAAGGCATTCTGTTCTGGTTCTACTGTCGATCCACTAGGCTTAATCTTTTCAGCAGTCAGAATCTTATTACGTTACTCCTGGGTTATATAATTATCCCACCAACCCTATAATTGACATGTAAACCCTCTAACAATTATTTCTGCAATGGTTTTATCTGAATTATTATTGGCTTTGCATATCGTGATGTACATAAGCATTCTATGTACCGTCATATAAATTTTTTTCTCAGTATAACCATCTATGTTCCATTCATATATATTATTTCCACTATAACTATTGTTATCAACAATCTCTTGTTCCTCAAATAAAACATCTTGATAAGTAGGTAATAGTACATCCTCTGTACTGGCTTTCTAGCATGTTTTTCTAAGTTATTAATTTCATCTAACACCTTCTTCCTATAATCATCACCAGAAAGGTCAAAATCAGAATCATAATTATCTCTCCCCTCACCCATTAAAGGACTAATATTTAATCCCTTAAACTTGTCGTCAAGTAATTTCTCAATTTCCGAAAATGCTTTTAGCTTGAAGTCTTTGATTTCAGGGGGAGGCTGCACACTAGGAGTGGCTATAATATTCTGTCTATTATCAGAAGAAGTAGAATGATGTAATTTTTTAATTTCAGAAATCAATTTTTCTACTCTATCATGTAAAAGAACAATTTGTTCATATAAACTTTTGCGTAATTATTTTATTTTAGCATAATATTAATATGCTTAGTAGTAATTTGTAAAGTCTCATTTTCAAATAATTTTGAAAAAGCTGCGAAATTAAGAATTTTATCATCCTTTTCAATTTGGAAAGGTTGTTGTGGAGGTAAAACAGTATTAACAATTTAACCACTTGTCAATTTATATTCTCGATCCAAAACAGAGATATAATTTCCCACATACTTGATCATCAACCATGGAACAAAAGATATAATCTTATTGACTTTAGAAAGATCATTATAAAATTCTTCCTGAAGAAAAGTCTTTTCTTCAGTATTGGAAGTTTCAAAAAACAATTTTTAAACGGTTCCTATTTGGGTTTAAAGAAATCATCACTGATTTGTTTCCTTGTGGGTGATCCCTGACTAAAATCAATTTTTGGATTTTGATCCATTAAAAATTAGGAAAATCCATGTCTAACTCAGTTATATCTGGGTCTTCTTTGACACCATGGCGATATTATCTCTACCAAATATAATTCTATCAATTTTGTTATCATCCATTTCTCTAATACGAGAAATAATAAAATCACCACTTTCTCGAATACGAGAAGTAGAAGCTCTTGATAGAGATCTAACAATATAATCGACTGGTGATATATAAGAACGATTTGAAAAATCATACCTAATAGATCTGGATCTAAGATCATTTGTCAAGTATTTTGGTTCAGAAAATTTTAACTTGACAGTCTCATCTGGGTTTGCTCAATTTTAGTGATATCAGTATTAAAATCATTTTGGGGAGGAGCCGCTCCCTCTATGACTCACTCTTTGGGAAAATCTATTTCATCCCATTTGATAGGTCTTCTTGTGATTATTTTGGATTTACCAAAATTATTTTTTATTAAAATAGTTTCATTTTTTAAATCCATTATTTTGCACATAGAATTCATAATATAAAATGGTTTAAAGTATATCCTATAGCAAATACATATAACTTTTGTACCAGACATATAATCATACCCATATAATCTCACATAATATTTTGGAAGAGAACGAAAATTGACCGCAGATGGTAGTCGTGGTTGATTCGAGGATCTTACGCGGCGGAGTGAACTCTTCTATCGTCTTGAAGCGTTCAATGAATTCTTATCCTGCAAAGATACCTGCAGGTTAGGATAAGAATTAAAATATACAGGACCATATGCTAAACTAGTTTGAACAGTCCCTATGATGAATTTCTTCCATTTTTGATTCCTGCCATCTCTTAGAGATGCTATAAAACTTTCAGGTAAGTCTCTTAATGTAAGGGGCTTAAAAACAACTTATACTAACACAATATGCATAAATATATGTGTTTCTCTATAAGGAGCAATATCATTAATAGTTTAAAAGTAGTGTGATCAATATCTACATTGATTGTTTCTTCAATAGTTTTAACTATCTGTTTGATACTTAATTTCTCAAAAGTACTCATTTGATATATTAACCTGAATTGGATCTTAGGTACAGTCCACTTATTAAGTAGATCTAAGTGTTGATGTATATCATATTCCTCTGTTACTATTTTTAACAGTATTTCTGTTTCTGGGATATTCATCTTAAGAAAGAAAGTGTTGAACATATGTTAACTATTTTTAGGTGTGTACCATGACACTGATACTATATCTTCCCCCTATTTATTGTGGATTGGTTATTTGTCAGCACCGGTTTAGCTTACGATGTGTTTGGGAGCCCTCGGCCAAATGAGTATTTTACAGAGAGTCGACATAAAATTGAGCATGACATGACGTTGTTAGGATCTCATATAGGCCTTTATGGCCCTGAAGTGGAAGTGATCACATTTAAGTGTTCTTATGTGTTTCCACATCCTTTGAAACCCCGAAAAATTGTACAAATTCGGATTCTTGGATTTTACACTACAATATATTTACTGTTATTATTACTCTATTATAGATTATACTATAGTACACATATGGTGCATATAACAAGCAGAATTTTTCTCTTTGTTGTCGATGTGGGACGCGTCCCCACTAATTCATTTCTCTAGCAAACTGTTTTTTACTAATCCCTTTTGAATTATTTGTCTTTAACTCATTATATTAACAAAATTTTGTTTGAGATTTGATTCATTATATAAGTTTTTTATAACTTATAAATGGAAACGTATTTCAAGTATAGCAAGTAGACTAAATTCCACAACTACATATTACTTTATATTTATGTGAACATATTTTTTTAATTAGTTTTAAGAGATTTTTTTCTAAATTTGAAAACAAATTCATTTTATGAGATGATTTTATTACTACGCAAATATATATATGACTTATTTTAAGTCAGAAGTTTCAAAAGTCTTCCGGTTTTTCTTAAATTTTATACCCAATCAAATAGTTTCACATAAATTAAAACGGATAAAGTATCAATTATTTTTCAATAAATTCTAGTTATATACTATGAATGATACATTAAATTCTTTTCTTTTATATAAAAAATACCTCAATTAAAAATAATTAAACATATTAAAATCCAATCTTCTGTCCTTCATTCTTGCATATGCAAATCATAGATGACCTAGTGGCATTTATGCCAGACCAGAGCATTATTCTCAAGAAAAGAAAGGAGAGGATGACTGAATTTTGTGGTTAACTATAGGCAATTCTAGGAAAGAATACATGATTAAGTTATTCTAGGAAAGAATACATGATTAAGTTATTTCAACAAGATTTGAAATTTATCAAGATAGTGATTGAAAATAGTCGAAGGTTATTTGATGCTTAAGTCTTAATATTAACATTTATAAATTAAAACAAATAATTAATATAGAATAAATATATCAGCTTTGAGTGATGCATCAAACTCTTTTCTTATATATAAAAAAATAACTTAATTGAACAAGAATTAAACATATAGTACTTGGTTAAGTAATCAGTTAGAATTGCTCTCCAATTGTAGCAACGAATACATGATAAAGTTATTTATGTAAGGTAAAAAGTTAATCAAGATAATTGAAAATAGAATCATAAGACCATTTATACTTAAGTTTTAATACACTAACGTTTCCAAATTAATATCGCCTAAGTAACATACTATAATTATATTATATTTATGACAATTAGTTTTAAATTGTATTAGTACCCGACTTAACATGTTTAATTACTTGTAATATTCAATCCCCAAAGTAATTGCCTAGGTAATATCATTTCCGGGTAACTTTTAAGGAGATTATCCTCAGGTAAAATTGCATCAACAAAATTCTCAAGTAACTATCTTTGTAATATAATTCCCAGGTAAATTTCCATTAAATAATACATAAGTAAAATTGCAGCACTAAATTTCCAGTTTATTCACTAGGTAATATATTTCACATGTAACTCTCCAAGAAATTATCCCCAAGTAAAATCGCAAAAGCAAAATTCCCAGGTAATTTTCTATGCAATATAATTCCCGGGTAAATTCCCATGAAATAATTCTCAGATCACATTAACTAAATCTCCAGATAAAATCCTAGGTAATATAATCCCCAAGTAAATCCCCAAGAAAGAATTCCTAGATAAATCCGCAAGTATCATTACTTGGAAAATTTCCTACGAATTCACAATTTTTTTGGTTACCTGCGGAACTACCTACGAAAGTGATACTTGGGGATTATTTTCCTCAAATAAACTCCCAAATAATTTTCTGGCACTTAATGGCGCCAAAATTACATGCGGATTTACCTGGGGAAATCATATATGCATGTAAATATTTTACAATTCATGAATTTTTAGATTTTCGTTGAAAATTCGCAGGAATTATCTGCGAAAAAATTCTCCAGATAAAATTTCCATGTAATCCGAGCTTTTCTAGTAGTGTAGAGCTGGAGATGAGAAGAGATGTCTCGATATCCTAGAGCCAGTTCGGATTCATGCCAGACCGATCGACTAGTGAAGCTATTCATTTTGTCAGGAGATTGGTGGAGTAGTATAGGAACAAAAAGAGAGACTTATACATGGTGTCCATTGACCTGGAGACGACATATGATAAAGTCCCTCGGGAGGTCTTTTGGAGATACTTGGAGTCTAGAGGTGTATATGTGGCCTACATCAGGGCAATTAAGGACATGTACGAGGGTGCCAAATACCTAGGTTAGGACAGTAGGAAGTGACTCAGAACACTTTCCAATCGTGATGGAGTTGCACTAGGGATCAACCCTTATCCCGTTACTATTTGCCTTAGTGATGGATGAATTAACGCGACATATTCAGGAGGAGCTGCCGTGGTGTATGTTATTTGCGGACGACATACTTTTGATTGATGAGACGCGTACTGGCGTTAGCGATAGGCTGGAAGTTTGGAGAACTACCTTAGAATCTAAAGGTTTCAGGCTAAGCAGGACTAAGACAAAGTACATGGTGTGCAAGTTCAATGAAGTGACACAAGAGATAGGTGTGGAAGTGAAGCTTGATGCACAAGTCATACCCAAAAGAGGGAGTTTCAAGTATCTTGAGTCCATTATTCAAGAAAATAGGGAGATTGACAATGATGTCGTCACCGTATTGGATCAGGATGGATGAAATGGAGGCTCGCCTCCAGGGTGCTTTGCGATAAGAAGATATTGCCTAGGCTGAAAGGTAAGCTCTACATAGTGGGGGTTAAACCGGCATTATTGTACAGGCAGAGTGCTGGTCAGTTAAGAACGTTCACATACAAAAGATGAAGGTAGAAGAGATGCGGATGCTCATATGTATGTGTGACCATACCATAAGAGATTTGATTAGGAATGAAGATATATGGGAAAAGATTAGAGTGGCCTCCGTGGAGGATAAAATGAGGGAAGCGAGGTTGAAATAGTTTGGGCATGTGAAGAGGAAGTGTGAGGATGCACTAGTTAGGAGGTGTGAGAGATTGGTAGTAGCAGGAGTTATGAGAGGTAGAGGTAGACATAAAAAGAACTGAGGGAGGTGATTAGACAGAATATGGCTCAGCTCCAGTTGACTGAGGAAATGACCTTAGATGGGAAGATCTGGAGATCCAGGATTAGGATATAAGGTGTCGCGTTGTGCGGGATATAGGTAGGGGACTAGCCTTTTCATCTCGTCATCTCCTTTCCTTAGTTGTATTTTTTGGTATCGCGTAGATCATTACCTCTATGTGTGTATTACTATGTTGCGTCATTTATTTTATATCTTATTTTTTTTGTTCTATTTTCCCTGCAATCCTGCAATGACTTACGTTCCTTTTGAGCCGAGGGTCTACCAAAAATAGTCTCTCAACCCCGCAAAGGTATAGGTAAGATTTGCGTACATCTTACCTTCCCCAGACCCCACTTGTGAAATTACACTAGGTATGTTATTGTTGTTGTATTTTCACCATCCCAATTCATGTGAGAATATATTATTATGCACCAAATTTAAAAAAGAAAATATTTGAAACTTGTAAATGTCATAAATATTTATGTGATTATAATCATCTTATTAAGCGTAAAATTTGAAACTTAAAATTAACTTATTTACTAATATAGAAAAATATGATTATAGGTCACGGTAAAATGTCTATGTATAACCTATAGGTCACAAGTTTGACCTGTGGAATTAGCTACTAATGATTGCATTAGATCATACTGTCTACATTACACCCCTTACGAGTCGTTTGGTATGGTGTATATGAATAATGCTGAATAGGGTATATTAGTAATGCCGATATTACTAATGCCGAGATTAGTTATACAAAAGTTACTTTTTATCCACTGTTTGATTTGGTGTATTAGAAATAACATACATTGCATAATTTCTTAAAAGAATTGGTTGTTTACAAAAATACACTTCATACTATATTATGTAAGGGACTTCAACGGCAATAATGTCTTTAATCATACTTATGCATGTATTAAAAATCTTTGCATCGCTAATATCATAGTTTGCTATGTATTAGTTATGGATAAGACGATATCAAATAGGAACATAAGTTAAAAAAAGATATAAAATAAAGTATTAATAATACACAGAGTTAATACATATATTATTTTCTCTAATGCATCCTATCAAACGAACTCTTTGAGAATTTATATCTACCTTTTTTCATAAAATATAGTGGCAAGATATTCCATTTCGTTCATTTTCTCGCTCCTCGAGAAAGACGACTAGAAACTTCCTACTGCATTTTTAGGATAAATAGATTTGAAAAAAAGTCACATAAATATAACATAGAGCACTACATAGTCAAATAGTCCAAAATGAAGGTCCTAAAATGGTCTTCCAAAAAAAAGAGTAAAACAGGTCTGAAATGATCTGTTACTCCAGTCCTACTAGATAAACAAAACCCTTTGCCCCTTTCATCATTTCAACACACCGCTTTGTTTCAAAGATATTTTCCCTTCTCAAATATGGCCCTACAACTCTTGGATACCTTGAAGGATTCAATCACAACATACACAGGTCTGTCTCCAACAACTTTCTTCACAGTTGTTGCTTTAGCTCTTGCTTTCTATTACTTTGTCTCTGGTTTTTTTGGTTCATCTGATCATGGTGGTCACCAACAAAGGTCTAGAAACTTTGAGGAAGAGGTGGAAGCTTTGCCACCACCTGTTCAACTTGGAGAAATAACTGAAGAAGAGTTGAAGGATTATGATGGCACTGATCCCAAGAAGCCTTTATTGATGGCTATTAAGGGTCAGATCTATGATGTTACTCAAAGCAGGTATTTTTCTTGATTTACAAGTGTTTTAAAGCTATTTTTCCTTGTGGGTGTGTGGTAATTTACTTAATCTGCAAGTATTTTGACTTTGATTTTTATCTTTAAAGTGATTTGCTATTGGGTGTTATTACTCCGTCCCAATTTATGTGACCTTTTTAATTTGTCCAAAAAGAATATCATCTTTGCTTGTTTGACAACTATTTAATGGCACCATTCCTATTTTACCCTTTAGGTCCCACTTAATTTTTAAATGTACTTATTGGGGGAGAAAAGTAACAAAAGTAGTCAACAATTTGGTAAACATAACAGTCATCTTTATTTCTTAAACTTTGTGTCGATCAAGGGTGACACATAAATTGGGAATGAGGGAGTAATCTTTTGCTTTCTTGATTGTTAATTTAGGTGTTTTTTCTTGATGAATATAGAAAAGTTTGAAACTTTATATGCACTTTTATCTGGTAAAGCATAAGGATTAACCTTATTTTATGTCTATTTCAAGTTATATGATGTTTCTCCTAATATGCAAGTATTTTAAGCTTTTCTTTTTTTTTTGTTAGATGCTTTTAGATTTTGATTTTGATTTTGATTTTGATTTTTGGAGTGATTTGCTTTTTGGTGTGGATTTTTTGCTTTCTTGATTGTTAATTTAGGTGTTCTTTTCTTGATGATTATGGAAAAGTTTGAAACTCTGTCTATACTATACACTTTTGAGCTTATTTGGTAAAGCATAAGATTTTTTTTTGTGATTTTTGAAAAGTTCCAACCTTTACTTTTATGTCCATTTCAAGTACTATGACTTGCTTTTTGTTTGTTATTTGCTGGAAAACAAATGATTTTTTCTGAAGTTCTCAGGATTTGGAATCTGGTATTTTACACACCATTGCTTAATATACTGGATTTGGCATGAAAATTTGTGTAATTTGGGCTGATGTGTGTAGGCAATGACAATCAGTATTCGTTCTCTTTTCTTACTTTTGTTGTTTCTCTAGTTTTATTACGTCCAGTAGAGTCTGGTTGGAGCGGATAAATTGCTTCAGTTTACTCTATAACTCTTGGATTTGGAAATGTTAAATTTATCCGTGTCCTTGTTTCAGCAGACAAATCGTCAAATGAAGATCTCATATAGAATTGTGAGTTCAAATTGCTTTATATGTGGTTCTGTTAGTCTTAGTGTATGTTAAATTCATCCACAACTATATCGCATGATAGATCAAATATCTTGATACGAGTCTGAATAAGTTCCTTCCTCAAATGTAAACTTAACATATCTTAATCAACCATTAAGCTTTATGAGTTGCTGAGGAGTTGTCATTTTTCCAGTAGTTTTTCTACAGTAGGTGCTGCCACACCATCTCTGTGTTTAGGGGTCGTTTGGTAGGGTGTATAAGTAGAGTATTGAATAGGGTCTATTAGTAATGCCGGGATTAGTTATGTTGACATTATTTTTTATCGACTGTTTGGTTTGTCATATTAAATGAATATGGTGTATTAGAATAGTAGTAGTAGTACTGAATAGGGTGTATTAGAATAGGAATAGTACTGGTACTGTTAATGCCATGATTTACTAGGTATAAGAATAGTACTAAATAAGGTGTATAACTTATACATGTGTTAGTTATACATTGGTTGTTCCTGCAGAATGTTCTATGGACCTGGGGGACCTTATGCATTGTTTGCTGGAAAGGATGCTAGTAAAGCTCTTGCCAAGATGTCCTTTGAGGAAAAAGATCTTACAGGGGATATCTCCGGCCTCGGTGCATTTGAGCTTGATGCCTTACAAGATTGGGAGTACAAATTCATGAGCAAATACGTCAAAGTTGGGACTGTGAAGCAGGCAGTGCCAGTAAATGATGGGGAAGCTAATGTCGAATCTATTGAAGCAACTGATGGTGAAGCTAAGCCAGCCGAGGGAGATGCTTCAGGGAGTGCCAAGCCATTGGAAGATGATGGTCCATCAAAAGGTTCTGAGGCTGCTATTGATGTTCCTTTAGAGACTGTTGCTGCTGAAACTGTGGATAAATCTGATGCTGATGTCGACAAGAACTAATTGGGACAATATAGTTCAAGTAACAAGCTGAGAACCGAAGGGAACTGCTTTGGAGAGATCTGAAATGCATTGTCATCTGGTGCATTTTGTTTATTATCCTGTGTCATATGAGGCTCCTTAGAGTAAAGGTAGTCTAAGTTTCTAAATTGTTGTATGAAATAATGAATAAAGCATTTTGCTTCCTGTTTTTATAGGTGTCTTACTGAGGTAATACTTGATTATACAGGAAAGACCCCTTTATATTGTCTAAACCAGTACATCTCATGTTGCAGTTGCAGTCTCCATACTACCTCTAATACCCCTCTAATTTTTGCGCTTTACATCTGGTGTTTCTGGAGAACTTCCATGGCTTTGCACTAAAAGAGAAGTCTTGAAGTTTGGTACAGACCACTCTAGGGTGGGACTTAGTTGTCAATGAATGAGTTAAGAATGAGGTTTCAGGTTTAAATTTTAATAAAAATAAAAATATTAGGTGATTTTGTCTTATCTGTTCTAGCTTTGTTGAACATAATTACTTGATGTGTTGTTGGTGGGAGGTGCGAGTTATTTCATGAAATTAGTTGAGGTGTGTGCAAGTTGGTTTAGGCATGGTACAATTGCTTGTATAACATACTTTTATGCAGATTCTATGTTTGGGTGGTGGCAACTATTTTGAAAAATTAATTGAGGAACGTGTAAGTTAATAAAAAAAAAGTTTGGTATAGACCTAGTAGCTGTCATAACATACTTTTGTCTAGATTCTCTCTGCTTATGCTTATGCTTGGGTGTGTCAACTTTGTTTTGATAGTAGTTCTATTGCACCACTTAAAGTAGACCTTTCACGTTAATTTTTTGATATGTTCAGAGCAGCTTTTACCTTTTCCCTATATCGCCGTTTGTTATCTTTTACTCCTTTCAAGGTGTAGCGGATATCTCAATGTGGCCCATGAAAGTTGGTGAAGCTGATCACTTTTAAGTGGTCCTACTTTATAATGGGACCTTAATTAATTAAATCTGAAGAGTATGGCCAGGCCGCCAGGCCAATCTTTTCCCTTTGGCCGCACCAGAGAAGGTGTGCACATGCAATAGCCTGATAGCATCTAATGCACACCAAAATGGTTGGTGAAGAAAGTTAATTTCATGAGTTATTTTATTTCAAGATTGAAATATATATACAATTATACAATATCATTTTAAGATTAATATTAAGATTTATCTAATCATATCCTAATCATCCTAAATTACATGATACTAATTACAATTACAATGATATGATATGATTGAGATAATTATGGAATGATTCCATAATTATACTAACAGTCCCCCGCAATCTTAGCGGGAGGTTCTCGTATGCTGAGACTGTCCATGAAGTCGTTAAACAGTACGTGCGGAAGACCTTTGGTGAAAATGTCAGCATTCTGATAACGGGACGGTACATGGAGAACGCAGACTTGTCCGCGTGCAACCTTTTCTCGGACAAATAAGATATCCATTTCTATGTGTTTTGTGCATTGATGATGGACAGGGTTACCTAATAGGTATATCACACTCACATTATCACAATAAACCAGAGTTGTTTTTTCAATCGGACAATGGAGTTCTAAAAGTAGATTACGGAGCCAATACGATTTAGCGACCACATTAGCTACCCCTCGGTATTCTGCTTCAGCGCTTGACCGAGACATCGTCGGCTGTTGTTTCAATAACCATGAAATGAGGTTGTCTCCCAAAAACACACAATAACCAGAGGTGGAACGTCGTGTGTCCGGACAGCCACCCCAATCAACATCTGTATAAGATGAGAGACTCGAAATGGAGGACTTATACAGGTGCAATCCAAAATGAAGAGTACTCTTAACATACCGCAGAATTCGCTTGAGAGCCTCCATATGCTCTTCTTTCAGATAAAAACATACCTGTTGAACTGCATAAGAGATATCAGGTCTCGTGAAGGTATGTGCTAAGCTGCGGTAATGTGTTGGATCATTGTAAGGAGTACCTGTAGAGTTACTAAATTTTGCCTTTGTATCAATCATTATATGTGACGGTTAGTAGGAGGACATACCGGCTTTGTCAATGATCTCCTCGGCATATTTCCTTTGACTGAGAAACAGACCACATGCATATTAAATTACAGAAATGCCTAAAAAATAATTTAAGGGACCCAAATCCTTCATTGCAAATTCCGATGCAATGAGATACATAATAGACTATCGAAGTGACGCAGATGATGTTGTGAGAATGATGTTATCTACATATAGAAGGATGTATGCCATGTCATTTCCCTTCTTATAAATGAACAAGGATTGATCGAACTTGCTATGTGAGAAACCCAGTGTGGATAAAACCCTACAAACCTGTTATACCATGCCCTGGGTGCCTGTTTCAAACCATATAAAGATTTTTTCAACAGACAAACATAATTCGGATGTGTAGGATCTCTGAAGCCCAAAGGTTAGTGCATGTAAACTGTCTCCTGTAGGTGGTCATGTAAAAATGTATTTTTGACATCCAACTGATGAATGGACCATGATTTTGACAGTGTCAGGCTAAGAACAATCTTAATAGTTGCTGACTTAACCACCTGACTGAATGTTTCACCACAATCCACGCCAACCTGTTGAGACCTGCCATCACCAACAAGATGAGTTTTGTGTCTCACAAAGGAGCTGTCAGAATTTTTTTTATGACAGAAAACTCACATAGACCTGATTATGTTCACATTAGATGGACGAGGCACCAACTCCCAGGTCTTATTTTTAATAAGAGCATCAATTTCGTCTAACATGGAAACTTTCCAATTCGGGTATGATAGGACCGCTTTAGGACTTTTTGGAAGATGTGATGGTTGGACTGAAGATGTTAGGTTAAAATGACGCTTGGGTTGAAAAATCCTGTGCATGGCACGTGTTTCAATGGTCCGAGATTGGGGATTTAGGTTGTCGGGTAGGCTATTGGGCCGAGGGGAGGTCCGAACTTGGGCCAAAATCGACGGCTGGTTGCTTTGGTTTTCTACTTGGTTATTGGGCAGAAATAGGTTGAGGTTTTGGCCCTTTAGAGATGGGCCTGAAGGCCTGGATGGTGAAATATGTAAGGGAGCAGTGGACTCCCTCCATTGGGCCTTCTCACCACGAGATGTGGAGTGGGCCGAGGCCAAAGGAAAAGAGGCAGTAACCTCTTCTCCTCGGACTGGCCCAGTCATATTTCTTGGTTGGGCTGGTACAATGTGTGGGGTATTTTGGGCTGGTCCCTCATGATTTTGGGAATTTAGATGGTGATGTAAAATTGGATGTATTCCGTCGTCCAAAAATCATATGAAGGCAGGGATGCCACCTGAGAATTAGCAAACGGAAATGTAGACTCATCAAAAACTACGTGACGAGAAATAATGATTCTCCCATTCGTCATATCATAACATTTATATCCCCTATAATTTTGTGGGTATCCCAAAAACACACAAGGAGTGGAATGGGCTTGAAGTTTGTTAATGGTTGTGGACGGAAATAAGGGATAACACAAACACCCAAATACCCTCAAATGTGTAAAAGACGGGAGATGATGGTACAACATTTGTGTAGGTGATATGTTGGAGAGTAGTTTGCTAGGAAGAATGTTTAAAAGATATGTGGTCATTTGAAGTGCATGATGCCAAAAAACTGGCGGTGTGGATGAATGCACAAGAAATGTACGAATTATATTGTTAATCGTTTGAATTTTTCTTTCGACTTTCTCATTTTGAGGTGAAGTATGTGGACATGAAAGACGCAAAGACATGCCATTTTGGTGACAAAATTCTTTAAATTGGGTATTTATGAATTCCCTCCCATTGTCACATTAAAAACATTTAATGGATTTGTCAAATTGGGTTTTGATAAAAACACTAAATTATTTAAAAATGGTGAAGACTTGCGATTTCTTCCCTAAGGGAAATGTCCATAGAAAATTTGAATAATCATCCAAAATAAGCATATAATATTTATGACCTGCAGAGCTTAAAATCGGGGACGTCCACAAATCAGAATGCATAAGATCAAATGGCATAAGTGTATGTGAAGTAGATAATGAAAAAGAAAGTTTAACATGCTTCCCAAAAACACAAGCCTGACAAACAGAAGAGTCCAAAATTTGTTACAATCAATAAAATTATTCTTTCTAAGAGCATTGAACACCGGTGCTCCCGGGTGTCCCAACCGATTATGTCATACGATAGGGGAAATAGCTGCAAAGATTGATTGTTTTGTGACTTGGTTGTTGGTAGTGGTAGTGATGAGATACAAGTCCCCCGTGCTATTACATCTCATTAGTGGCATCCCCGTCTGAAAATCCTTCATAGAAAACTCAAATGGATCAAAACTCACAGAAATATTGTTGTCAGTTGTAAAACGTCGTACATATATCAAGTTTTAATTAGTTTTGGTGCATGTAGGATGTTTTTCAAATATAAAGCTGGGTGAGGGAGGGAGTTTCACTTGACCAATACCACGAATTGGAATTTCTTTCCCGCTGTCGACAATAATATTTTTATTACTGCTCATATTAAAATAAGACGAGAGATTACCTTGAGATGTCGTCATGTGTGACGTAGCCCCCGTGTCCATGTACCACGAATCATCTGGAATATTTACATACATGTTGTTCATGGCATGTTCGATATCGGTGGGAGCATAACTTGCAGAGGATGGTTTATGGGCTGCAAAAGCTTGTTGCAGACGAGAACCTAGTACTCCGGGCTATTGGTTTGATGACGATGGTCTGGCCCATGAGGAGGTGAGGTATGGGAAAAAAGGGGCAGCCCATTATGGTGCCCAAGCCCATGGCGGGTACTGCCCCCCACTGACCCCCGCCGGACTAGGCTTGTGGCTGCCACTGGCTGGGCCGCCACTGCCCTTGCTGCTGGTGTCGCCGGCTGGTTGGTCGTCGCCCTTACCTCATCTCTTTCCGCCATTATTTTTTCCTTTGTTATTGTTGCAATTTGACCCCCATTTTTTTACCATTGTTGTTATGATTTCCTGTTCCACCCGAACCAGAATTTTGTGTTGCAAAATCCGCGGAATATGAGTTGGTGGAAACGAGGGTTGTTCCGGCAGTGGCTTCCCCCGAGGCTGCTTGCTTTGCCTTGCGGGTTTCTTCGAGAATTAATCTCGAACGAGCCTCATAAAATAGAGACAACATATTACTTTGTTGAATGAACATAGCAACCCCATCATAATGTTCATTCAACCCCGCAATCAATTGAAGAACCAACCTTTGATTTATCACCGGCGCATCAACGTTGGATAGTTGGTCGGCAAGCATTTTCAACTCTTGACAATAGGTGGAAACATTTGAAAAATCATCCAATTTGACGTTTGTGAATTGGTTTTCAAGATATACCTCCCTCGAAAGTTTATTATCTTGAAAAATATTTTGCAAACACTCCCACACTTGTTGAGCCGTAGAGTCCGGTTAAAAAATAGTATGCAACAGGTCATTGGAGATGGTGCCGTAAATTCATTGAAGGACTATATCATCTAAACGAGACCATAACTTTTTTTCAACACCGGTAGTGTCCGATGAAGACTCGGAATGGATGATATGGTCTAGTACTTCATATGCTCGGCAGTGGATTTTGAATAATTCCGCCCACGAGGAGTATTGCCCTTTTTCCATCTCAAGTGTAATTGAAATAAAGTTCTTGACGTTGTTTACGGCAAGAGATGTATGGAATTTTTATTTGTCAGTCATAGTTTCCCACAAAAAACAAGAACAAAAGACGAAGAGAAAAAAATATTTTGGGATTGGTGGAAGAACCGTAAACCGGAAGTGGTTTGGCGACTAGGGTTGAAAGAGAGAAGAGTGGTTTTAGGGTATGTGGTCGGCTAGGGTTTGGAAGAAAAGAAGTCGAATTAGGGGTGGTAAGATAGGGGTGAGCAAAGTTAATTTGTGGCTCTTACTACCATGAAGGAAGTTAATTCCATGAGTTATTTTATTCCAAGATTGAAATATATATATATATATATATATAATTGTACAATATCATTCTAAGGCTAATATTAAGGAAGACATATCTAATCATATCCTAATCATCCTAAATTACATGATACTAATTACAATTACAATGATATGATATGATATGATATGATTGGGAATGATATGATTGGGATAATTATGAAATGACTCCATAATTATCTAACAGTTGGTCCACAAAAAAGCAACAGGGAACTCAATAGACATATGTACCTTTCAGTAGGAAAGTGTTAAGTGTTCATTTGGTACGCAGACTAAGTTATTTCGGAATTATAGTCCTAGGATTATAATTTTTGGACTAATTTATCTCATTTAGGAGGTGAGATAAAATAATACCAAGCTTGATGAATTGGATGGAATATTCAAGACTAACATTGGGATAAAATTTTATACCTTCTATTTGGTTGAAGGTATAAATTTATTCCGGAATAAATTTATACCTTCAACCAAACAAAATATAAAATGGATATCTCACATTATCCCGCGTACCAAATGACCCAATAAATTTATACATTCAACCAAACAAAATATAAAATGGATAACTCACATTATCCCGCGTACCAAATGACCCCTAAGTTCCACCTATCTTTTGTAGCTGTAACTTTGTACTCCCTCCGTCTCAAATTATTTGTCATAGTTATTAAAAATAATTGTCTCAAATTATTTATCATTTTAGAAGTTCAAGTCATAATTAATTATTTTTTCTCCATTTTATCATTTGTCATTAATGAAGATGACCCCTAAATAAAATAAATATTTAATGGAGAGAGATTAGAATTTAGATATAAATAAAGATAAAATAGATCAAATATCCTTTCTAATTAATATTTTTTAAGGGGCGTGTAAGCAAAAAAAAAAATAGTTTGAGACGGAAAGAGTATTTGGACTTTAGAGCATTTAGTGGCATGATGGACTTCCACTATTCTCTGTGTTTTTGCTACATTTTAATATGCCATTAGTAATGTTTGAAAAGGATCCAATTTGACCAGTGACGAATATTCATTCAGGATGTTCGAAAAAAATAACAAAAGTTAAATATAAAAATAATGTTGTTCCTAAGAATCGAACCTAAGATGTTGGAGACAATTTTGATCACTCTAGACCACTTGAGCTAACCTTTTGTATTTGTTCAATGTGTTTAAAAGTTAATATATGCACATAAACACAAAAAATCTACCTTATATATACATTGTAATTTTTTGCCGAGGGTGGACACCCTCGATTCCATGTAAATCCGCCGCTGAGTTTGACAGGTTAGCACTGCAAAGAAATGTCCACTTGCTAGGTAAATTCATAGTGCTCAGTTGTGTTTTAAAAGGCGGGAGCATGAGCGTGAGCCGAGACATTTTATTTAGCACGAGGAAGGTGTAAGCCCCATAAATCAATATATATATATATATATATATATATATATTAAAGTTAGGAATGGGATAATTGATGTAGCATGCCTCTAAAGTCAAGAATGGTATTTATTTTTTTTGTCAATTTTTGTGACATTTTTCTATTATATTTTCCTCAAATATTTGTTGAAAATTAAAATTACTCTACCAATTACAAGTCTATAATAGTCCAATTCATGGCACAAAGAAATAATGTTGCCGTTATATTTCCATTTTGTGTACTCCATATACTTGCCATTATATTCTAAGTCGAAGGGTGTCAAAAGCTACTGAAAATAAAAATAAGAGATAGATTAAATCGAATGCCAATGATGTTTCCGAATGACATCGATAATGTCGCCTGACACACGTGACAACACTTCGATAAAACATAAAACCTTTAAGAGTAAAATGCAGCGGAAAAATAAAGAACACAAAGGTTTATATTTTCATAAGTTATATGTTGATATAACTTATGATGATCAATGACCAGAAGTATTGTATATATATTATATATAAAATTACAAATTTCTTTCTTTACAGATTTACAATATAAAATGGAAAGGAATTAAAAGTTGAAGTCACAGATGACTTCTCCCTAAAAAATCTAACTACGTAGACATAAACAACCTCTCATTACAACCGCTCCATAAAAAACTAATCTAGAATCTAAACAACAATTGTAATGTTGGACTGAATGTTGTCGACACACTCAGGCAACACTTGTGATCCAGATTTCTGGGTTGAAATCCCGAGAGCTCTCTTGGTATTTTTGCAGTCTAATTATGGATCATCGATTCACTGTTGTGGTCTCTCTATTTGTAGTAGAAAGTCTTCCTTCAAAAGCTCATCGATCAGTTGAGGAGGTTGAGGGAAAGGTGGGCAGCTGGTGTGTTTGTTGGAGAGATCATGGAGTTGAAATCTCAACAACTTTGACTTGTTCTTCACTCGACTTCTTCCCCAAGCTTTGACTATTTCTCCCACATTTTACACAGCTCTATTTCACCAAGCCTAAGTCGTTTTTACCCCACAGTAAAATATTACTGCTTAACGTAAAGTAAGACAAAACTGTTATAGAAAATGTTGGTCTAAATGTTGTGACATTTGTTCCAATGTTTTTATACATTCAAATCAGTCCTTCAGAAAATATGTTGGGTCAAATGTCACAACACTTCATTTTCTTTTTTGTAATGAATTAATTGGTCATTTTCATATGAATTCCATTTGTTTAAATTTCTATTTTTATTTTGAGCCATACAACTTTGATTAACCCTATTTCGCCATTCCCAATCCCAACATTAACAATCTCCCCCTTTTTGCCTTTCTTCACAAAACACATTAGACACTACACAAACGACTTAGTACATTGTCACAGATGTTGTCCAACACTTGTGATTACTGACAAACTCCCCCTTAACCTGTGATAGCATACAAGCAAACATGTGTATACCATTCTATAGGATTAGAAAAAATAAACATATATATACCCACGTCATCCACTATATACAAAACCAAGATAGAAATAAACCATTGTTAACAAATATCCACATCAATCCATCAACATATTTAACAACCATTTATAGCTAAGTTTTAGCAACATCCTTCAGCTTCCTCCTTGCCCATCACACAGCAGCTATCTACTTCTGTATAACAGCTTCAGCTTCAGCTCTCACCTCTTCAACAACACTTTCCTCCCAACAGCTTCTTCTCTTTGCACCGCAGCATCAACAACTTCTTCAGCAGCAGTAGCACCAGCTTCACTATCTTGTGCAGCTTCAGTTTCTTCCCCCTGCTCCCCCTGCACAAAAGTTTCTCCCCTTTTTTGTGAAGAAAGCAAAAGCAGAAAATGGTCTCTAGCTTATACCAATGCATCTCTGGCAGCATCAACCTCAGCAATTTGTTGGTTGATTTTTGTAATTTGCTCCACAAGACAATTTGTAGACAGTGTAGACTGTCTTGGACCAGTGTTGCCCAGAATGTTGGTGACATTTCTGGCAACATTTTCACTTCCAGTTTCATTCTTCCAAGGTAAGTCGATGATTCTTTCCTTGCTCTTCAAAATTGTTTTGTTTACAGTGTAAAACTCAGGAGCCTTCCCTAAAATGTCTCCTCTCTTGGGCTCAAAGCCTTGGGTAGTTAATACTTTGTAACTTAGAGAGGGAAAATGAAGGATTAAAGTTGAATCTTTTTCAGCCAAGTTGGCCACTTGATAAAAGCTCATTTTCCCTAAATCAACTTTGAATCCTTTTCCAATTTTAAATAGCAGGGAAGCTTGTTCAGATGTCACAACTGACTCGTTTAAGGAGGGAAGCCAATTGTGAATAACAATTTTATGGAGGGTGGAAAATAGAGCTGTTAGTTTGGAGGCTGGACATTTAGGGATCCATTTCTTCATTATATCTCCAGTGAGGTATTCAATAAATGTATCTCTAGATTCTGTTACTCATTCTGCATTTCTCATTCTCTCATCAGTATCAAGTCCTATACATTAATTTATAATTGAGGGTGTAAATTGATACATCTTGTTATAGAGATATACCTTCCCAAATTTATTTGAGGAGGTATCCTCTATAGCAGAGTTTAAGTTAGCATAAAACAACCTTATTATCTCATCAACATATGGTTCTTTTTCAGTAACAGAGACAAGAAACTGTCTTTCCTTTAAGAATCCTACCAAGCCATATTCAGCACATGAATCAATATCTAACACTCTCTCAGGCCTAATTACTCTATTCTTATAAAAGTCCCACTTATCATGTTTAGCTTTAGAATAGAATTTATCGGAGAAAGCATATACCTCTGTGTCTGAATCAAACATGGATACATTCTCTGATTTGGTACTGCTGGAGGATGAAGGTATTTGTGTCTCTTCTGATGTCGGCTGAAATGTTGCCTGAGATGTTGTGGCATCTGGGGCAACATTTGGAGCATCACTTGACTTTGCAGATTTGGGAACTCCCTTCGGAAGAAATCATTTCAATGGGGTTTCATCAGGGATTTCCTTTTCTTGAGACACACTTTGTTGTATCGAAGTAGATGGTTCTTCATCAGTGGAGAAAACCGAGTCCATACTTTCACTATCACTGCTCGAGTATGTGGGTTTAGATGTTTCACATTTAGTCCTTTTCCTACTCGAATCTTCTTGGACTGTTTTCTCAAACACTCTACTCGATCGGCGAGTAGGAAAGGCATATGACATGGGCCTCTTACCCAAAGATGTAAAATCTGCAGTTTCATCGACTTCTATGAGGTTGTTGTTATCTCCAGGATAGATGATATCTAAAGGTTCATCAAAACTTTTAAACACTATTGCTTTAAAAAGATCGCCAGAGAGATTTGAGGAAGTGGATTGGTCCGGTTGCTGAGGTGTGTTCGACGGAGGGCTGATGCTCATAGGAGTGTTGGATGAAATGTTGGCTGACATAGGTTCTGACACTGGAGAAGTTTCCATTGGTGAGATTTGAGGAGAGGATTTTGAGGAATTAGGGTTTGTGAAAGTGATTGGAGTTTGATTTGGTGTTTCCATCGAGTAGGAAGGGTTATACTCGAGGTGTAATCCCCCCCCCCCCTTTTATTTTTAGGGAAAAATTGGAAATGAAAAAAAATTACAAATGAGAGGAATATTTATATACATGGCAAAAATTTCTAGGCAACAAAAATGGCCTTGTTTTAGGTATTTCAATTTTACACAATAACTTACACCTAAGATTTTGGGATAAAAAGATAAACATCACGGTAGGAATTTAATTTCGTCTTATCATTTTAAAGTTTGAAAATTCCTATTAAAACAAGGCATAAAAATAGGAGAAAAAAATCTGATTTTTTCGAAATCAATTAAGTACAACATCCCAACAAATATCACAATATGAAAATGTGAACATCAATATTGGCAACATTTTGGACGACACAAGTATTTTGATCGTTCAAGAATTTTTCATTTTGGCAACAAATCAAGACATATTTTATACGTATTTTTATGAGTTTAACCATTGGACCAATGTAACATTTTTTCATCGTGTCCTTGATTTAATCATAAAACACATACAAAATAATTTTTTTTATGTGTAAAAAAATAAGAATACTTATTTAGTATTCTTAAAATTCTTTTAAGCATTTGATACTCCTATAGAATAGGAACAATATCTTTTCAAGGATTTTGCCCATTTTGCACAGTTGCCAAATATTTGTATAGGCTTTGCCTATTTTGATACTCCATTTTTATGATATATATATTTATTTATATATCATCACATAGAACGATATCACATTGGATTCACATTCTTAATGAATGATCATGCTTGAGTGACCAAAAGTTATGCACCATACAACAACAAAAATCATCACTGATATTACATAGGTAAATGTCACCCGAAATGTTAAATAATGTTTCAGCCGACATTCACCAAAAATGCCTTCTTTTTAGAGATTACACAGATCAAGAGATTTCTTCAAACTAGAAAATCTCTCATGGTCCAAAGCTTTTGTAAAAATGTCAGCTAGTTGATGAAGAGTGTCAACATGTTCAATTTTAACTAGCTATTTTTCAACTAAATCTCTTTAAAAGTGATGTCTAATATCAATATGTTTTGTACGTGAGTGCTGAACTGGATTTTTGGAAATATTTATAGCACTCAAATTATTACAATACAAAATCAAAACGTTTCTAGAAAAACCATAGTCGTCTAACATGTGTCATAGCCATATTAATTGAGAGCAACAACTTCCAGCTGCTACATATTCAGATTCAGCAGTTGAAAGTGAGACACAATTTTGTTTACGACTATAGCATGAAACAAGATTATTTCCAAGATAAAAATATCATTTACGTGTACTTTTTCTATCATCCACATCTCCAGCCCAATCTGGGTCACTGAATCCTATTAAGTAGGGATTAGTGTCTTTGAAATATCAAATTCCCAACTTAAATGTGCCAACAACATATCGAATAATATGTTTCACGGCATTTAAATAGGATATTTTGGGACAGGCTTGAAAACGGGCACACACACAAATACTAAACATAATATCTGGGAAACTAGCAGTAGGTAAATAAGGCTACCTATCATAGATCAATATAATGTTGGGTCGACATTCTCACCCACATTATCCTTACATACATTTTGTGACGAACCCATTGGCGTCTTCATTTGTTTAGAGTTCTACAAACCAAATCTCTTGACTAAATTCTTGGCATATTTACTATGTGAAATGAAAATTTCATCATCACTTTGCTTTAGCTACAAACCTAAGAAAAAAGTTTCCCAATCATTCTCATTTCAAATGTTGATGACATAGCTTCAACAAATGAATTTAGGTACGATTATGAGGTCGACCCAAAAAACTATGTCATCCACGTAGATTTGAACAATTATAATATCTACACCGTGTCGTTTAATAAATAAAGTACGATCAGCTTCGCCAAGTTGGAAACCAGATTCAAGAAGAAAGTTAGTTAAATGACCATGCCATGCACGAGGAGCTTGTTTCAACCCATACAAAGCCTTTTTGAGCTTGTATATATAGTGTGGATGGTAAGGATCTTCAAATCCTTTTGGTTGTTCAACATAGACTTCCTTATCTAGATAACCATTTAAGAACGCACCTTTGACATCCATTTGATGTAGAGTAATTTTCAGACAACAAGTAATAGCAAGTAAAAATCTAATTGACTCAATTCTAGCCACAAGTGCGAAGGTTTCGTCATAATCGATTCCTTCAACCTGAGTATATCCTTGTGCAACTAGATGAGCTTTGTTTCTGACAACTGTTCCCAATTCGTCTGATTTATTTTTGAAAATCCACTTAGTTCCAATTACATTTGTATTGTTTGGACGTGGAACTAAGTCCCAGATTTCATTTTGAGAGAATTTTTCAAGCTCTTCTTGCATTGCTTGAATCCAAAAATTATCTTTCAGTGCTTCTAAAATATTTTTTGGTTCTAATGTAGATATAAAACAAGAAAGACTAACCTCTTTATATATGGTAGTCATACACACATACATTACCATATCTTTGTAGTTGAGTGGTTCTTTCCCTCTTATTTAATTCCTTAAAAAAAACCTATCACCTGACCTGTTGAATGTTCTTCGTGATCCTTAATGAGGGGTCCCTTCGAACTTGATCTAGCAATTCAGCATTTGACTCCTCATCCCTGGCCTCTGTGATATCTATTTCAGATTCAGATATTGTTTCGGTTGTGACAACATTTGATTCCTCAGCAGTCTGCATATTTTCCACTGAAACGATAGTGTTATTGTCAATTGTATTTCCTGTAAGATCAGAAAAATCATCAAAAATAACATTTACAGACTCTTGTACAATTCTGGTCCTCAGATTGTATACTCGATAATCATGACTATTTTGAGCATAGCCAACAAAAAATCCTTTGTCACTCTTAGAGTCAAACTTTGCCAAATGATCTCTATCATTTAAAATGTAACAAATACACCCAAAAATATAAAAGTAACGCAAGTTAGGTTTCTTTCCATTTATAAGATCATAGGGTATCATCTTTGTTCCTGGCCCTTGATATGGTTCGGGCACGTGCAGAAGAGAGACACAAATACCCAGTGCGGAGGTGTGAGAGGTTGGCTATGGACAGGTACAAGAGGGGTAGAGGTAGGCCGAGGAAGTATTGGGGAGAAGTGATTAGACGGGACATGGCGCAAGTGCAACTCAGTGAGGACATGACCTTAGATAGGGGTTATGGAGGACACATATTAGGGTAGAATGATAGTAGGTAGCCCAACGTAGTCCTGCCTACGCTTACAAACTGGTAGTTGTAATATTATTATTATAGGTTCGCTTAGCCTAGCATACTAGTAGGCACAGTATTGCCTTATAGTCACTTGTTGTTTGATTTATGATGTTATGTGTATTTTGTTTGTCTTATTTACTTGCATTATTTATTGCTTCTTTTTCTCTTTCAGAATTCACTATCATGACTTACTCACTTTGTTTGTCTTACTTTGCTTAGGCTTGTGCTTTGTTTTGAGCCGAGTATTTCTCGGAAACAGCTGTTCTACCTACCAAGGTAGAGGTAATGTCTGCGTACACTCTACCCTCCCTATACCTCACATTGTGGAATTTCACTGGTATGTTGTTGTTGTTGTAATCATGTATTTTTTTCACTCCTCCTTTTATATTATATCTTTTATATTTTATTTTACATACATTTATTATGTAAATGTGAATAGATTTTTTTTATTTGCAACTCTTACGAGATGGATATATTAATTTAGTTTACTTTTACGTTGTATATTTAGATTTCGAAAAGAAATACCAATATGTACCATTTAATTCGTATTATAAGTAGTTGCATACAAAAGGAAGCAATACTAAATCAGATAGATGTCAGAAGGGTTTCTTGCCACAACTCTAATATTTCTATGTTGATCATTTAGTAATTAGTACTAAATTTGTGAAATGTAGCACGAAATTGTTCTATTACCTTTTGATCTGAAAAATATTGTTACTAGGGAGCATCTTAAAATTATTGAAGTTTGATATGCTTTTAGAAAATAAAGCCGTGCTAAACAATCAAATCGAATTTATAGGAGAACTGAGTTGCTGAAATTAAAATACAACGATTGAAATTTTAAAAAAGAAAAAAACAAAAGAAAAGTAATAGAAATTAGGTATTTGATCCAGCAAGCAATAACGATGATACATTTAATTATTCACACTAAGAAAAAGCTCTTAAATGGAGAACAGAAAGGCACGCTGATTTACATCCCCAAATTTTTACATTACCCTTTTGCTCCTTTTCATCTTAGTCAAGTTCACATATAGTGATTTCAATAGGTTGTTTCATATTGAACTCGTTGTTTTTTCAAAAATTCTTTGTCAAATAATTTTAATGAAGTAAATATTAGAAAAATCAGTAAAAGATGATAGAATCTAAAAAAAAAAGGATCAGTTTAAATTGATTTTTCAGACAAAATTATGACATTAACCTTTAATCATATTTTGATCGTGATCCCGTACACTAGTCTTTAAATGTTTAATTTATAATATAGTAAAATATTATAATAACACAAAAATTGTAAACAAGAAACAAATAATTAAAATAAAATTAGAAACATGATTAAAGAAACACATAGAAAACAAAACTTCTAACATGATTTTACATGTATAAATAATGCAATAATATAAAGGGTATTAAGAGATACAATCAACTCTAATATATTAACTTTCAAACAACAAAAGAATCACAATTTCATAAAATATATTACTACGATACTATATTTACCTCCCTAAAAAATAATCAATAAAGTTTATCAGTATTATAATTAAAATATCACTCATTCATGAATAAAATAAAATTATTAAATAACAAATTAATAAAATATGATGATTTGACACATAAGACAAAACATGAAGATCAATGACAAGTAAAGATGTAAAATTTGGCTTTGTATTTTTAAAAAAATATTAACTGATATTAACTCTCTCGGTGTTCTCAAATAGAAAATATACAATACTACGACTTGTTATTTGAGTTACTTTCAATCTTCTTATTTCTATAGATAATTTTTTTTTATTAAGCATCATTTCTTTATTAAAGAATTATGAGGGTCAATATTGTTAATTAGAAATTTGACACATAATTTGTGAAAGAACTTTAAGACGAGCCCCGAACGTTGGACGTTAAGTGTGTTTACAGTCGGACACTTAAAACGTAAGCTTCATAGAACTAAGCCTCACATATAAGCTCAGAGGCATTTTGCTAGTGTCCCGACCCAGAGCGAGCCTCGTGACCAGTTCCAAAATTGCTTTTTAAAAACTGATCCTCAGCTCTATCACATAGATTCTTGATTTGTTTCAATTGTACACAAATATAAGTCCTTAATTATAAGAATTTCTAGAATACATAAAACGTAACAAGAAATTGCATGTCACGCATTGGAGGCGCATTTGTGTCCACATAACCCTAGTTGCCTTTAATTGGAGAATCTCTTCTAGAAGAGGTGATTATTGATTTATGGTCACCGGCAATTGTTTTTAAGATCGTTGTTTAAATTTTATCTATCACTTGCCAACTATTTAATATTTAGCCATAACTTAAAGAAAAAGCAGGCAAATATTGTTTCTTCTTCGCTTCCTCAAATCTCAGGACATCGTGTTCTGAAATTATGTTTGCCAATTCAAAATTTTAGGACACTATATCCTAAAGTTCAGTTTTAAATAAGGATGGCTAGTGGGACAGGTTCGGGGAGGGTCCCGGCAAGACGGGACCTGACGTGACTGGGAGGGCGGAACCGGTCCTTCGGCGGGGCTGGTGGGCCGGGATTGGCGGGATCCGCCGATGTCTCATTCCCGGTCCCGTCGGAAAAGGGGATCGATCTTGGCAGGGAGGGGTCGGGTCGGGATTGGGGTTTTCTATTTTTTATTTTTTATTTTGCACTTAATTTTAAAAAATAACATATATAGACACTTCAATAATTAAACAAGATAGTGTAATAAAAACATCTCAATGCTATTTTTGTGCCTCTTATATTATTTAATAGAAATATGATTTTTTTGTAATACAATTTCAAAATTGGAAAAAAATCACATATTTATAAACACATGCTCTAATTTTTTCACAATGTCTTGTGGTTCTTCAGTTGGAATTGGAATTTGTTGGTCAAATTGGTCGATGTCGCTTCCACCTCCGTTGGATAAGATTTCGTTGTAGTTTTCGTCGTCTTCTTCGTTGATCTCCGGTTGACCGCACCTTCTACGCTCCGCTCGTATCCAATCTCTGAATAAAACTGCAATATCCAAGATGTCTCCCGCTAATGAGTGTCTGTGCTCTCCTATTTGAAATCTCCCGCTAGAAAAAATGCTTTCAGACGCTGTTGATGACACTTGAATATTCAAGACATCTCGGGTCATCTTTGATAGTGTCGAAAATGTATTCTCATTTTCCCTCCAGTATTTAAGTAAGTCTTCACGTCATTTTTCATTGAGAACTGTTTGGTACGGTACAACACCCTACAAAACAAAAACATCAAACTCGCTAACTTAATTAGTAGTAATACCACTAAACATTCTATTTCTAAGTCTTTCAATACTAGCCGCAGAAACGTCATGTCTTTTATAAGGTTGTTCTGAAGAAGATGATATAGAAGTCGGTTGGTTGCTAGCACTTTCTTGTTGGTAATGCGTATATACTATTTTGCATTCATCATGTATGCTAGACAAAACTTTTTCTTTAGTTGGTTCCTTAGGTGGTTGTTTTGACCCTGTACATGGTCCAAGTTAATTTGACCATGTACTTGGTCCGGAACACTATGTGAACCTTGTCCCGAATGAGAGCGCATTGGCGCACCCGACTTTGTAGCATCGTATTCATCCCACCTAGCTTTGTGAAAGCTTTGTACGTCCAAAATATAAAATGACTGTTGTGCAACGGTCATTTTTGCAAAGAGGGGTCGGGGGCGGGTCTGGACTAGGGCTAGTTTGGGGCGGTACGGGCCTGGGCGGGACGAGCCCAGGTCCCATCCCGATTTCGAGTCCCGACACCATTTTTTTAGGGAGGATCGGTGCTGGATCGGAGCGGAGTCGGGTCGGGACCGGGCCGACCCGACCCACTAACCAGCCTTAGTTTTAAAAGAAGCGAGAAGAATAAGAAGATAAGTGGATGCCATCTTTTTTTAAATGCCGCTTAAATTTTAAATAATTTAAAAATTTCAATTTTGACTTAAATAACAGCCCAAAAATGGCTATACGTGTTTGTCCTTGCTATATGCCTCAGGCTCTAGACCTAACGGGTGAGCCCAAACAGTTAAAGAGGGATGAAAAAAGGATTAACCGGTGGTCAAATATAATTACTCGTTTTTCTGTCATAACGGCATCGTTTTGCCACAAGATTTGGCGCCAAAGCCAATTCCACTTTCCCGCGCTCGCTCGCCTCAGTCAAAACTAAAAAAGGCAGAAAAAACCCTTGGACCCAAATGTTTGAGGTTATACAGTGATCTCAAAGAGAGACCAAAATCTCTATCAAATATAAATGCAGATTCAGGTAAAATGCAGTTGTGGAGAAGAGAAATGCCCCGAATGGGCAATTCTGGAACTTCAAGGTGTTGTTGAAGCTCAACCCTCTTTCAAAGATTGCCTCCAAAATCTCCAAATTGGCACTCTTTGCCGCCCCATTTCCCAGGTCCTTTTTTCACTTTAAAACTAGATACTCCATTGTCAATGTTGCTCATTTGAGAGAAGGGTAACTTAGGAAAAAACAATTAATTAATATCTTTTTGGGCTTTGAAAAATTCAGGAGAATGTAGAATTTATTCCGCCAGTAAGGCGTAGGAGAGAGTGAGGGTGTCGTCATCAGCCTTACGGAGAAAAAAAAATTGTATCCTTGGTGTGCGAAACAATATTTTTTGTTAAGTCTTTTTAATTAGAAAATCTATTTCCTGAATCATTTTCAAGGTTTCATTAATTAAATGGACATATGTTAATTGTACAAGATGCAGTATGAAGTATAAGGATCATGTTTTGTTCATACTTGTATATTAAAGGTTGAACAACAATGTCTAAAAGTTGATGAAATGGAGTAAGTTGGGATATCTGTATAATTGAGCAAGTCATTTCTGCCATTTCCCTTGGAGAAAACATTTCAATAATTCAATTTAATCAGACCACTTTAAAAAGTTTTCCTTTATCTTGCAGAAAAAACATTTTCCCAGAATACAGTTTATGTTACCCAAAATTCTCAGATTTTCTTTTTCTGGTTTAGTGTTTTTTCTTTTTGCTGTATTCCACTCATGGGATGCTTAAACTATTTATATGAAATTTTAGGAATCACAAATTGACATTTTCTGGCTGCTATTTTTATCTTAGGAAACTTATACATTTACGGTTGGATATCATGAGTTGACCGGAACCAAGGTGCCCTTGAAAAAGCCAATGTTAGTACTGAAGAAAAACAAACTTGCCACTGAAGAAGAGAAGGGTGACATCAATTCATCAAGGGTGGAATTGGACGTTATTGGAGTAATTCATCAACGGATTCTCTTTAAAACCAGACCTAAGGCGCTCATATCAAGTAAGGCGTCATGTTTCTCTCTCTTTTTTTTCTGTCTTCTTGGTAAATCCAGAATGAACTTACTCCTTGCACTTAACTCCTTCGGGGTATTAATAATGCAAGAGTTTAGTTATTCACATATTTACTAATTTATGTACTATTAGTTATGCAGAATTGTAAACTGATAACCAAATGTCGTACTCTGTGTGTTGAAATTAATATGTAGGGGCAAAAGGAAAACTATGGATAGTTTAGGGGTCAAAGTGCCAATATGAAGAATTAAGGAGCAAAATTGACAATATGAAAGCTAAAGAGCTAGGATGCAAATATGGAAAGATAGAGGCACACATTCGTAATTACATAAAGCTAAAGGGAAAAAAGTAATTACAAAAACTAAAGGGACGAGAAGGCATGTATGGAAATAAAAAGGCAGAGGATAGAAGAACACCCGAGTAAGAGGCTTTGATATCAACCTGACGCCAGAACATCGTGGATGCCCCAATATTGATTAGGTTAGAACCCTACTATGACATGATAGCTGGAAAAGAGGCAACCTTGGTTGGCTATTTCCAAGGTTAACTCACTTCTTCAGAGGAAACATACACTCCTAAAAGAAGCAAACTAAAGCACAACTTTATATAAAAGGTTTATAATTCAATATCAGTTACATTTAAGTTCCTAAGGCCTTTATATAAGCTTAAATCTTAAGTGGTTTTATTTCAAGAATCAATGTAGGACAAACCTCACTAAAGACGACGACTAATCTCAGGATGACAAAAAGATAAGGATAATACCTATCCATTTAAAGATAAGGATGACAAACTACAGGATGGGAAGGAAGAAATGGTATGTTAGATTTCATCAATTCACTACAGGAACTGATTTCTGTATAGGTAGCAGCCCTTCTTTTTGTTTTTGCACAGGGGTTTATTACTTCGCTGTTTATAATATACTTACCAGTAGAAAAAAAAGAGATAAGGATGACAAACTTTTGAATCATCATATGACAAGCTGCTGCATCAACAATTGACAAGCTTTTGAGTCAGAACATAAGGGTTATTGGTTTAAATTAAGCTGCCAGTTTGGGTATCTACTTGAGTGTTGACTGTGTTGTGCAAGGTGTTAAGAACCAAAACCAAAATGAGCTTGTCACTGTGCTGCAACATGCACAACAATATCTACTATAAGTTAAAGACATGTCAGCCAAATTAACGAGTCGATTGGAAATCTATGAAATAAGTATGAACTGAAATAGCATTTTAATTCCTTGGAGAACATACCTTGCTTTTTTTCTTGGGTGGAAGATGAAATCCCAATTCTAATAATATTTCCAATGGCAGCGTGGAGCGCTCATTGTATACATATTATATGTAGTTCACCACGCTATATGCTATTTATATTTAAGGTTTGATTAGTTGCTTCTATTAGATGCTTGAATCTTTTCTTTTTGTAATGTAGTTTTTAATAGAGGAAAAAGGAAAAGAACAAAAAATGTTCCATATGTATTTGATCAGTTTCCTCATTCTACATTCCCTCTAGCTCTGTATGGAAACCTTCAAATATGCTGGACATGCTTATTTCACTCTAAATACTTTAAGGAACATCTTAAATGTGCCAAACCTAAGAACAATGCAAAAATAGATTTGACAATGATTCAGCATGGGCTTCACACATATAGCACTGGTTATGTAAATTGTATCCTCTTCTTTGCAAATTATCTTCGGTAGATAATCTTCATGTTAAAATGTCCAACCAAAATATGAAGCTCTAGCGGAGGCTCTTGTCTTCCATTATGCCTTATAAGGCTGTACCATGAAATAAAAGGACAGTTCTATAAGAACAAGAGTAACGACACAAAGCTGAATACTCTTTGTTGAATCACTATAGCAATTAAATACAAAATGAAACAACCAATTTCCCAAACTAACTCCTCTATGAGGAGAATTAAACTACTTTGCTAAACAAACACCTTGAATAAGATGATTTATTGAGAGGATAAAGGAAAAACTCCATCCTAACAACTAGCGAATAAAGTGGTCAACTAGTAACAACCTAAGTAGTAAATCAGTAACAATTTAAGCATAGTAAACCAGTAATAAAGTAAACTTGTGCTCTAATATGAACAATGTGAACTTGGTTTTGCTGGACTTGCTTGCGAACTAAGTGAAAATCCACAGCAATATGCTCATGCGCCTATGAAATATTGGATTTTCGCACAGATAAGTTGCACCTTTATTGTCATAGTAAATATTTGATGCTTGTGGAAGTGGAACATGTATTTTTAGCAGATTTGTCACCTAATTTGTTTCAGCAATCTCTGCTTCGATTGATGATCGAAAAATTATTTTTTGGTTCCTAGATGACCAACTCACACGATTTTGGTAAAAAAAGCATGTAATCAGTAGTGAATGCTTGATCACTCACATCTCCAGCCCAATCTGCATCAGAGTACATGTGCAAGTTTAAGTTATTATCCCTTTGCATGTGAATACCAAACCGAATTGGTACTTGAGTACTTGTTTGAGTGTTTTCCCATGTACTCCAGATTGAAAACGTATACATTGAGACAATTTATTCACAGAGAAACTTATGTCTGGATGAGTGAATAACAAGTATTGGAGCTTTCAAGAACTTCCTGTAGCTAATGACATTAGTTGGTTCTGTGCCTTCATTTAGTTTAAGCACTTCAGTGGCACCCATTCAAGTTTTTGTTGGATTGCAGTCTCTCACATTTTCCTCATAGAGAATATCATTGGTTTAATTTGACTATGATAAAGTAATTCCATCTGCAGCACAGAGCACCTCAACTCCAAGAAAAAAGTTAAGGTTCCCAGGATCCTTAATGGAAAACGTTCAACAAGACAAAAGATAACCTAATTTATGATCAGGCTGTGGCTTTTGGTGATGATATCATCGACATAAACTAGTGAATACACGATAGTGCTAGACTCTTGGTGATTGAAAAGTGAGGTTCCGATTCGACAAATCCCAAAGAAAGAAGGTTAGTCTTGAGTTCATTGTACCAAGCTTGAGGAACTACATTTCTTTTTCTAGACGACCCTGCAAGAACGTGTTGTTGTCATCAAGTAGCCGTAGGGGCCAATTCTGCTGGATGACAATCGAAAGCACAAGTGCATAGTAGTCGGTTGAAAACCGGACTAACTGTGGCATGGTAGTCAACTCCAGGACGTTGTGTAAACCCCTTTGTAACAAGTCGAGCCTTGCAGCGATCGACTGTTTCATCATCTTTCCTTTTTGACTTGTATAACCACTTGCAAGACACTACTTTTTGTGGGGTCATGTGGTACCAATTCTTATGTCTGATTATTCAATAATGCATCAAATTCACTTTTCATTACCCTTTGCCATTCTGTGTGTTGTTAGCATGTTTGAAACTGGTAGAGGTGAAAGTGGGTGATAAGTGAAACATGAAGTCAAGGGTTGTTTTTGGTTTGTGAATGTTGTGCTGAGAACAAGTCACAACACAATTTGAGGATGAAGAAAGGGTTTCTGAGGTTCTGTGATAGTCACAGGTTCAGGAAAGGTTGTGGGGGTAGCAGAATTGAGTCAAAGGTACAAGCAATATTGTGTACATTGCTGGTTTATGTTAGTGATATCATCATCATCGGGGGCCACATCCCAATTGTAAATCAGGTTACTTTTTGTCTTGCTGAACGTTTTTCCATTAAGGATCTTGGGAACCTTAACTTTTTTCTTAGAGTTGAGGTGTTCCGTGCTGTAGATAGAATTACTTCATCATAGTCAAATTACATCAATGACATCCTCTCTAATAAAAACATTAGACTACAATCTAGGAAAAACTCCAATGGGTGCAACTGAAGTGCTTAAACTAAATGATGGCGCGGAACCAACTGATGCCACTCGCTACAAGAGAGTTCTTGAAAAGCTACATTACTGGTCCAGATTAAAGTTTCGTCGTGAATTAACTGTCTCAATTTATGCACTCCCCGTCTGAAGTACACTAGAAAGCACTCAAACGAGTACCCAGGTCAGGTATCTCTAGAAACAATTTCGTTTGGTCTTCGCATACAAAGAGATAATAATTTCAAGTACATATGTACTCTGATGAGGAATAGGCCAGAGATGTGAGTAATCAAGCCTCCACTACTGGTTACATTTTGTTTTTTGGCCAAAATCCTATGAGCTGGTCATCTAGGAAACAAAAAACAATGACTTGTTCATCATCAAAGCAGATTATCAAGTGATTGCAAGTGCACTTACTGAAGCAAACTGGGTGACAAATATGCTAAAAGAACTACATTTCCACTTTCACAAGCACCAACCACCATTTACTTTGACAATATTTTTGCAACTTATCTATGTGAAAATAGAGTATTCCGTAGCCTCATGAAGCACATTGCTGTGGACTTTCACTTTGTTCGCAAGCAAGTCCAGTATACCAAGTTCACATTGTTCATATTCATGCTGCAGATCAACTCGCTGATGCTCTCACCAAAGCTCTCCCAAAACTCTCCTTTGACATCCATTTATTCAAGCTAGGCGTTGTTACACATTGCCAACCTTCAGGGGGCGTATTAGGGCACAAGTTTACTCTATTACTGGTTTACTGTGCTTAAATTGTTATTGATTTATTGCTTAGGTTGTTACTAGTTAACCATTTCATTAGCTAATTGTTAGAATTTAGCTGTTCCTTTATTCTCTCGAATAATCTCTTTATTCAAGGAGTTTGTTTAGCAAAGTAGTTTAATCCTCTCCCTCTAGAGAAGTTAGTTTAGGGAGGTGGCAGTTTCATTATGCATTTAAAGGTTATAGTGATTTAATAGAGTATTTAATTTTTGTGCCTTTATTCTTGTTCTTATACCTTGGAGATACCTGCATACTCATTTGAGTGCTTTCCAGTGTACTTTAGGCGGGGGAGTGCATAAATTTAGACAATTTATTCACAGAGAAACTTATGTTTGGACGCGTGAACGACAAGTATTGGAGCTTTACAAGAACTCTCCTGTAGCGAGTGGCATTAGTTGATTCCGCACCATTATTTAGTTTAAGCATTTTAGTGGTTTCATTTTTGACAAGTGACGAAACTAGCAATTGATCTTTGTTTGCCTGTTACTTCAAGATCTTCCTCGTCTACCATTCTACTCACCATCTCTCTCTCGGGTAGGCATAGATGAAAAATATAGCTTTTAGATTGTTGGAAAAATATGAATGAAGAACACAAAAGGTTAAGGCATGAAGCACATTTAAAATGCTTTTCAATGAGTGATATTTGCACCCTCTTTCGAGAAATCGCTATAGGATTGACAAGTCTTGAATTTCTAACTACACAAATAGTGGAGAAATTCTTGTATGGAAAGCAAGAAATAACAACTTGCTATTTCTAGACTTAATAGATCAAGTTGCTATTTCATGCTTTTCTGACAAGAATTTTTGCACTATCTGCTTAGTGTAGTAAATCAAAAGACTTGTGATTTCCACTAAAGCTAGTTGCACTCAATCCCATAACAATTCCTCGAAGTAAAGAGAGTAATATCACTTCTAGAAAAGCTTTTACGACGTGTTTCTAAATTTTGTGGTGTTTATTCATATTTTTCCAACATTAACTCCTTCACATGGCTTTGTTGACGTGCAGCCTTTCACTTTTTGAGGAAGCTGAAGCAACCAGTGCATTGTGGAGCATTACCACAATGTACTTTCATGACTTGGCCTCTCTTAGGTGGGAAGATGCAGAACTACCACCTTTGGTGATACTGTACTACACAACTGGAATAAGCTACGAATTTTGTAGCTAAATTGCATGTATCTAACAGATTTTTTGATAATCCGTCGCTAAATAGGATTAGCGACGGGTGTTTCTATATAGCTACAAATTTTGTCCATCTCTATCCTAACACTTTTCCGTATCATAGCACAACTTCTATCCTATACACTTTTCCCTTTGACTGTCGATTGTAATGTTGACAAGAGACATTAAGAAACTGGTTACATTTTTCCTTTACACGTCTGAATAAATATAGGATACACTTACATCCAAAAAGAAAAGAAAGTTCACCCATCAGTTTCTCATATATGTTAGCCATGTGACCCACCAGCTGTTTTATGCTGTTACTAATATTTACAGCCGATATTCATTTGTTGGCTGCCTAGCTATTGCATCTTTGATGAATATCTGATCATGACTCCGTTTTCCCCTTTTCACTATCTTGCCTCTCGTGTTTGCCTGTATCCAGAGCCTCAACCTACTGGGAAGGAAAAAGTCATTGCTGCAGTGTCCTCTATTTCAAATTGAATCGTACTGTGGATGTGATTTTGTTGAAAGCTACAAGCTGGAGGCTTTGATTCCTTTATTCTTCTAGGTGAAGGGTCGAATGCTAGTGTTGCAGATTGACTCCATTGTATATCACCCTGTAATTTCCTTTATCGCCTGAAATTGTATGTGTTCAAGTATTTTGACATTGAACTTCAATGACCTGTTTTTCAATATCATCCTTCTATTATAATATTCTGTTTACGATGAGATCCGTCAGAAGCAACCTCAGCAGAAGGCCACTCTTCCAGAGTTTCGTCCATCGTCTGCTTAGGCGACTATTTAATAGCCTTTAGATCCTCCTGTGAGTTTAGGCCTATTATAAGGTGTTCTGCTCAAACTTTTTGCTTCTGTCCAGACGTTGCATGAGTACCTCTTTGAGTATTTGCACTTACAGATTTATATATGGTTCCTTGAAATCTCAAAGGTGTTGAAACAACTGTTTGCAAAGGCATCCCACTAGTTCTGATTTAATTGAATTTTGGACTTTCTTGCTCACTGATTTAAGATTATTTTAAAATTTAAAATACCAATAATCGGTTACGAAATGTTAAACTACTATATCAAGTTTTCTGTTTTATTTTTTAGGAACAAAACAATTTATTAAAGATTATATATATTATGGAATATGGATCATAATAAAATTTTTGTTTGCGTAAAGTTGATTAATATATGTTTTATGGATCAAAGAACGTGGTAAAAGCATGTGAAGATATGTTTATATATATAAATATTCCGTGAAAGTAAAAGAGGGAAAATGGACAAATAGCACTTTTATTAGACCGCTAAAAACAAAATTAGCCACCGTATCAAAATTTCCAACATTTACCCGTTTTTTAATGCAGTCTTGTTTTTTTTAAAACATGAAAAAAGTTCCAGTAATATGCGCTTGAGCTTCGGTCTTTTACAAGTAAAGCCCATTTCCTTGAACTCATATCTTCAGATTAGCAAACCTTCTTCATGTCTGCGACCTAAAATTGTTAATGAATTTGCATATTAGTTCATCTCCTCTTTAAAGGTATAACGTTCAATGCCAATATGAATTTCCAAACATGATTAGGTAAACATCAAGTTGCTCAAAATAATTGGGCCATCAGGATCAACGATTCAACACGCATCCAACCCTATTGCTGATCACTTTATCTTGAAGATAGTCTTATTTCCAGCGTAAAGAAGCATGCAAGCCTTTTGGTGTTATATATAAATACAGAAGGCCAAGAGTTCCGTCGATAGTATATTTTGAAACAACTTATTGTCAATGTGGGCTAACAAAAATATCAATGCATATTATTCAGTTGAACTCCACTGCATCGATATCTCTTTCCTTCAGTATCTTCACAGATGATAGAGTTGGTACAAGAAAATGTAGTTTGTTTTGTTGGGTATTGATATTGGTGAATGAGAAATGATTGGAAAGAAAAGTGGGAGTTGTCCCACATCGGTAGTGGAAAGAAAAATGGGAGTTCCCTCTTGCTTTATAAAATAAGCATTTGTCCCACATCGGTAGTGGAAAGAAAAGTTCTTCTACTTATAAGTAGAATTACTCCTCTTGTCAGTAAAAGGGTTGAGGGGGCAAGGACCCCTCGCGCCGCCGTCGTCGCTTGCTCGGCTCGGCTCGGGGTTCGGGTTCGGGTTCGGGTTCGGTCAAATGATCTGATTGATTGATAATCTTTTTGGACCAAATTTTCTTTAATTTTTAATTATTTAATTAAATTAATTAACTTATCCAATCCTACCCGTTAGTGACCCTAACCCGCGACCCGGTTTCTTTTCCATATTTAAATTTCCCACCAGTTTTCAGTGGCTGTTCAGAAAGGTTGCAAACCTTCAGAAACAGTACTTCCATGGCTATAAATTCGTTTGATTCCTCAGAATTTTATTTACGAATTTTCTGAACAATACAAACTTCTTCTTCTTCTGCACAAATAAATTCTGTGTGATATACTGCCGTTGAGTGGTTCGCCGCTACCTGAATTTGGAGTACTACTATTCTGGTAAGATAATCGTTCTATCCTGGGAGGGGATATTCCATCAACCTCGAGTACTGTGAGGGGAATAATTTACTTAAGGACACAGTTTGAACTAAGTGGGCTCGATTATATTCTGAAAAATTATTCTTTCAACACTGATTCTGTTTATTTTCAGTGTTTATTATTTACTGATTTTTTGGAATACAGATTAATAACAATCTTAAGGAAATTATATTTTTAGATTAATCTGTATTCTGTTTTGTGTGGTTTTCTACTCCGTATGAAATTTCATATTCTGACTTGAAGACATAAAAAAATTTCATTAGAATATTAAAGTTCATACTTGTACAACGATTTGAAGAACATAAAAACTTCATCGTTGCTGTATTCTGGTTTGGAGATTAAAACTTGTGTAGTTCTCTACTCCATATGAATATTAGTATTCTGACTCGAAGATATAAAAACTTCGTTGGAAAACTAAAGTTTCATAATTATACTGCGATTTGAAGAAATAAAATCTTCATCGTTTAAGTCTGTGATTGAATTGCTATTCTGGTTTTATTAACTAAAATAGTTTGTCAATTTGACAGTGACAAACGAATAATGGCAATTGAGACTGGAACTACCTCTGCGAATAATGCACCAGCGGTTACTCCTACAACCCGTACCATTTGTGCCACCGCTGAGAAAACTGCGAAGTTCACCGGTGCCAACTTTAAAGGATGGCGCAAAGAATGTTCTTTTGGCTTACCACCCTTGGTATGCAAAAGTTCACCAGTGAGGACCCTCCCATGCCTGCCGCCGACATGCCTGACAACCAACAGTTCATGGTTACTGAGGCTTGGAAACATGCTGATTTTTTGTGCAAAGGCTACATTTTGAGTGCCTTAGAAGATGACTTGTACAACGTCTACAGTGCAGTAGAGACTTCCAAAGAACTATGGACTGCACTTGAAAAGAAGTACAAAGCGAAGATGCTTGCTTGAAGAAGTTTGTGGTTGCCAAATTCCTAGACTACAAAATGGTGGATGGAAAAACCGTTGGAACCCAAGTTCAAGAGCTTCAACTTATCTTCCATGACCTTATTGCTGAAGGTATGGTAGTAAATGAAGCGTTCCAAGTGGCTGCAATGATTGAGAAGTTGCCGCTCTCATGGAAAGATTTCAAGAATTATCTTAAGCACAAAAGAAAGGAAATGAAGTTGGAAGATCTTGTGATTCGTCTCAAGATCGAGGAAGATAACAAAGCTGAGAAGAGGTACCGTAAGACTTCACCAATTGAAGGGGCAAACATCGTTGAAGATCTTTGCTACGAAAAAGAACAAGAAAAGGAAGAGGCCTTCTAGGAAGGAGAAGGATTCCAACAAGAAAAAGTTCAAGGGCAACCGCTTTAATTGTGGGAAAAGCGGCCACAAAGCCCCGATTGTCGTCTCCCGAAAAGAACAAGGGAAAAGGACAAGCCAATATGGTGGAAAAGAATGATGATATAGATGATCTGTGTGCAATTCTATCGGAGTGCAATTTGGTTGGGAACCCAAAGGAGTGGTGGCTTGATTCTGGTGCCACTCGACATGTTTGCGCTACAAAGGAGTGGTGACTTGATTTTGGTGCCACTCGACATGTTTGCGCTACAAAAGAAGCATTTGCAACCTATGCTCCCGCTGGACCCGAAGAGGTACTGTTTATGGGAAATCGCAATGCCAAGGTTGAAGGATATGGGAAGATACTTCTGAAGATGACTTCCGGCAAGGTCCTGACTCTCAACAATGTTACGCATGTTCCAACAATTCGGAAGAATTTAGTTTCAGCCGGACTACTCGTCAAAAACGGGTTTAAGTGTGTGTTGGTTAGTGAGAAAATTATAATAAGTAAGAATGATTTGTTCATAGGAAAGGGCTACCTCACCGAGGGCCTTTTCAAACTCAATGTAATGGTTGTTGACAGTATTAATAAAAAATTCAGCTTCGTCTTACTTATTGTAGTCAAATGATTTATGGCATGTTCGTTTAGGACATGTTAACTACAAAATCTTGCGCAAATTGATTAATTTAGGAGTATTGCCTAAATTCGAGTGTAATAAATCTAAATGTGAAATCTGTGTTGAATCTAAGTTTGTTAAACATTCATATAAGTCTATTGATAGGAATTCAAATCCTTTAGACTTAATTCACACAGATATATGTGATATGAAGTCAATACCATCTCGCGGTGGGAAAAATATTTTATAACTTTTATTGACGATTGCACTCGATATTGTTATGTGTATTTGCTTAATAGTAAGGATGAAGCAATTGATGCATTTAAGCAATACAAAAACGAAGTGGAAAATCAATTGAATAAAAAGATAAAAATGATTAGAAGTGATAGGGGTGGAGAGTACGAATCTCCTTTTGCAGAGATATGTTTAGAATATGGAATTATTCATCAAACTACTGGCCCTTACACACCACAATCAAATGGAATTGCGGAAAGGAAAAACCGAACATTAAAGGAAATGATGAATGCCTTACTAATAAGTTTCGATTTACCGCAAAGCTTGTGGGGGGAAGCTATCCTTATAGCTAACCGAATACTCAACAGGGTGCCCCACAGCAAAACACAATCTATTCCATATGAACTATGGAAAGGAAGAAAACCCAACTTGAAATATTTCAAAGTGTGGGGGTGTTTAGCAAAGGTCCAAGTTCCTTTGCCCAAAAGGGTAAAAATCGGACCAAAAACTGTGGATTGTGTTTTTATTGGTTATGCTACAAACAGCAAAGCTTGTCGGTTTTTGGTTCACAAATCGGACAATCCCGAAATTCATGTTAATACGGTAATTGAATCAGATAATGCTGAATTCTTTGAAAACATTTATCCGTATAAAACTGAATGTGAGTCGTCAAGTGAAAGATCTAAACGACCGCGGGAAGAACCAAAGGAAAATACACCAAGTAAAGCGGATGCAAGGCATAGCAAACGTCAAAGGACATCTACTTCCTTTGGACCAGATTTTGTGACATTCTTGCTTGAAAATGAGCCTCAAACATTTAAAGCAGCGATGTCTTCTTCTGATTCAGCATTTTGGAAAGAGGCAGTCAATAGTGAGATTGAATCAATTTTGAACAATCATACATGGGAATTGGTTGGTCTTCCTCCCGGAAATAAACCTTTAGGATCAAAATGGATTTTTAAAAGGAAAATGAAAGCTGATGGCACTATTGACAAATATAAGGCAAGACTTGTGGTCAAAGGTTATAGACAAAAAGAAGGCCTTGATTACTTTGACACATACTCGCCGGTAACAAGAATAACATCTATTCGGGTGTTAGTGGCACTGGCGGCCGTATATGGTCTTGAAATCTATCAAATGGATGTCAAGACAACTTTCTTAAATAGAGAATTGGAGGAAGAAATTTATATGGAACAACCTGAGGGTTTTGTGGTTCCTGGTAAAGAAAGAAAAGTGTGCAAACTTGTTAAGTCACTTTATGGACTTAAACAAGCACCCAAACAATGGCATGCGAAATTTGACCAAACAATGTTGGCAAATGGATTTAAGATTAATGAGTGTGACAAATGTGTTTACATTAAAAATACTCCAAATCATGAAGTCATTGTTTGTTTATATGTTGATGACATGTTGATAATGAGTAGAGATATTACCGATGTAAATGCTACGAAGCGTATGCTGGCTAGCAAATTTGATATAAAGGATTTAGGAGTTGCTGATTTGATCTTAGGTATCAGAATTCATAAAACTCCACAAGGTCTAGCATTATCGCAGTCTCATTATATTGAAAGAGTACTTGACAAGTTTAAGTATTTAAATTTCAATGTTGTAAAGACTCCAATTGATGTAAGTTTTGCACTTCAAAAGAATAAAGGTGAAAGTGACTCACAATTGGACTATGCACGAGTTTTGGGAAGTTTGATGTATATCATGAATTGTACACGACCAGATATAGCATGTGCTATAAGCAAGTTGAGTCGATTCACGAGTAATCCCAATCAAACTCATTGGATGGCAATGAAACGAGTCTTGGGGTATTTAAAACACACCCAAGACTATGCTTTGCATTATAACAAATATCCCGCCGTGATCGAAGGATATAGTGATGCAAATTGGATCACCGGATCATCTGAAGTTAAATCCACGAGTGGTTATGTTTTCACAATTGGGGGTGGATCAGTGTCTTGGAAATCATCAAAACAGACATGCATCGCCCGCTCTACAATGGAATATGAATTTATAGCTTTAGACAAGGCCGGTGAAGAAGCTGAATGGCTCCGGAATTTCTTAGAAGATATTCCATTCTGGCCCAAACCTTTGGCTCCTATATGTATACACTGTGACAGTCAAGCAACAATAGGTAGGGCAGGGAGCGTAATGTACAACGGAAAATCTCATCACATACGACGAAGACACAATACCGTTAGACAACTCCTCTCTAGTGGTGTTATCACGATTGACTATGTAAAGTCAAGAGATAACGTGGCGGATCCGCTTACAAAAGGCTTATATAGAGAGGGAGTTAGTAGATCATCAATGGGAATGGGGTTAAGGCCAAGGACAAGTCATCATGGCGGTAACTCTACCTAGCAGACTGGAGATCCCAAGAGCTAGGTTCAAGGAGATCAAACAAAGTTGTGACTGACGGTTCAACATTGTCAAATAACTCAACCCATTCTCGGATGAAGACAATGTTCAGAAATAAGGATAAAACCTTATGGCTTGTTAATGAGTTAATAAAGCATTAAAGTTCTTTAATGATTATCTAAATCTGGCAGTGTATGACCAGATAATGTGGCTATAAGACCACATGCTTAGAAATCACCTATGTGAGTGTTAAGTGTAAGCCGCTTTAAAGGGGAATGACAGTGAAGGCCCATTCTCTACGCACTCATGAAACCAGGATGTGTTCATGGCTGAAACGAACACAACCCTGAGAACCATAAACGGTTTAGGGTTGATTATGTGACTTATGTTGTCTAGGTATACAACAAAGTTCGACGGTTCAATGATATCAAATCTACCGATTGATCGAGTATATCTGATATAAGTTCACTACGGAAAGTTCAAAGGGAAACCTACTTATCCAGATGCAGTCAATTCTCGCTTGTATATCACACTTGTCCGCGCTTTTATATTATAGCCATTCCCCATTCATGTGGGGGATTGTTGGGTATTGATATTGGTGAATGGGAAATGATTGGAAAGAAAAGTGGGAGTTGTCCCACATCGGTAGTGGAAAGAAAAGTGGGAGTTCCCTCTTGCTTTATAAAATAAGCATTTGTCCCACATCGGTAGTGGAAAGAAAAGTTCTTCTACTTATAAGTAGAATTACTCCTTCTTGTCAGTAAAAGGGTTGAGGGGGCAAGGACCCCTCGCGCCGTCGTCGTCGCTCGCTCGGCTCGGCTTCGGATTTGGATTCGGGTTCGGGTTCGGGTTCGGATTTGGTCAAATGATCTGATTGATTGATAATCTTTTTGGACCAAATTTTCTTTAATTTTTAATTATTTAATTAAATTAATTAACTTATCCAATCCTACCCGTTAGTGACCACGACCGCGACCGGCCGGATCCGCGTGTCGACTCGCGACCCGGTTTCTTTTCCATATTTAAATTTCCCACCAGTTTTCAGTGGCTGTTCAGAAAGGTTGCAAACCTTCAGAAACAGTACTTCCATGGCTATAAATTCGTTTGATTCCTCAGAATTTTATTTACGAATTTTTCGAACAATACAAACTTCTTCTTCTTCTGCACAAATAAATTCTGTGTGATATACTGCCGTTGAGTGGTTCGCCGCTACCTGAATTTGGAGTACTACTATTCTGGTAAGATAATCGTTCTATCCTAGGAGGGGATATTCCATCAACCTCGAGTACTGTGAGGGGAATAATTTCCTTAAGGACACACTTTGAACTAAGTGGGCTCGATTATATTCTGAAAAATTATTCTTATTTTTCAACACTGATTCTGTTTATTTTCAGTGTTTATTATTTACTGGTTTTTTGGAATACAGATTAAACACAAGTAATTGACAGAAATGAATGGTAGTGTACCATCCAACTGAGATTCATCTGCTGCGGTGTATTTTCCTTTTCATACTATTTAAAATATCTACTTAATGTTTCTGGTGCCTGTCATGTGAACTTTACAATTTTAGGCTGAGGATGATCGTATTTTTGGTCCTATTATTCGCCAGACGGTCATTTCAAAACGTGAAAAATACTATTTCCCCAGCCGTTAGTGTGATGCAAGCAATGACAGCCTCCATATGCTTTTCGATGTCACATAACATTACCCAAAAAGAATGGCATCAAGTGCACTGCATAAAGATTGTCTGAGTGAGCTTTTCTTGGTTTACTTCACTGACCTTGCGAGATTTGGATCTGGTAAAGAGAGAAATTACACAAGTCTGGATGATTGTTATAATCCAGACTTTGAGCCGAGAGTCTACCGGAAACAACTTTTCTACCTCTCAACATAGAGGTAAGGTTTGCGTACACTCCACCCTCCCTAAACCATACTTGTGGAATTACACTGGGTGTTGTTGTTGATTGTTATAGTACAACCTGAAAGTAAAACTCCAGATTCTTGTTGCTTTGAGACAAAAATGCATGATTTTCCAAATAAAACTGAGTTTAGGTGTTATATTATAAAAATATTTAGTGCTTCCATTGTCTATATAGTAATCGATAAAGGTCCGAGGTTCATCTGTATGACAATTGAGATTTTTGATGGTTAAGTAGTGAGATTCGAGGGCAGACATTTTGACCTAAATCATTATTACAATTTAAGACATGGAGATTTGACGCATAATAATTTTTTGAGAATTAATGCTTAGAGTTTGTTGGGTGACACTTGACTAGATATAATGTAAGCTTATACAAATTTCACTTCATGTATTTTGGTGTTCAACCTTTTTCTGTTTCTCTTTTAAATTCTTTACTGCTATCTTTAATCAGAAAATGACTATGCAAAGCATTCAAAAAATTTAAAATGTCAGCACTGGCTGAAACAGTCATGCACTACAAATAACATTTTTACACTTCCAACTCATCTACCAGCCCTTCAAGCCACTCTTATTCCTTCCATACTGTGGAACATTGATCTGGACAACCCGCCGTAATTATAATACCTTTAATCGAGACTATGTCTTCCATCGGAACATCTCCTCCCAAGTAACTGAATACCATACCTAGTCCAATCCGATGCTACATTCAACATTTTCATCGTACAGTCTACAGAGGTCATCCATGCTAAACTACTTGGTCTTTGTCATGGGCTACACAAATATGCAACATCACACCGCTCTTATTATAGGAACAGATCTAATTTCCAGGCAGTACTTCACTTATTGCAACAACCTACACCTAAATATCTCTCTTCTGAATGCCTGCAGGGACCTATTGGATGAAATGACTCGAGTGGAGCTTTGCCACAAATATTGGGCTGCAAGCACTGTGGCAGATACGATGGCTAAACATGGGAAGATCTTAGCTTATAATGAAGATTATAATAGCACATCCTGGGTGACATAATATCCTTGTACCTTCGGCTAACACTGTAAATATCAACATCTTTTCCGCATGCCTCAATAAGTACTTAGGAATATATTTAGACATGCTTTTAACATAGGAATTAATAATATGAACATTCCTTAACTCACTAAGAGTACAATAAATTATGGAGCAATATCACATTTACGTTTCGTTAAATAGAACATGCCGAAAAAAGAAATGATTTGCCTTAACATACCTTAGTCATTTTGTGTCCACAATACAACTAAAGCAGCCCGTGATACACCCCAATCTTATTTTTCAAGAAACCCTCCGGCACTATCTCTTCGTACACCTCATTTGAAATACTAAATGAAACCACGAAATTATTCACTGACGAACCAAGCCAATGAAATGGTCCATGTACAAATTCCAAAGAGTCCACATTAGACAACACAATGTAAATGAAGAATTGCATCTGAAATTGGGTGTTCAAGAAAAACTGAAGAACATCTCAGTTCCAAGAACGACCATCTATGGAAGACCATCAAATGGTTGTTGTATGCATAAGGTACTTGTGAACAATATCCATGAAGTGCATTAGCGATTAATACGTTGTAATTGGATAAGTTATTAGGAATATGACGCACGAGTTCATTAAAAGTGGTCTTATCCCATATAGTTTTGGTACCCTTCTAACGTGATATAGCAAGTTAAATGGTAAGCTCCCAGATTAGTATGCTCCCACTTTTCACGTGTCATTATCCCACATTATGTGCCTTTGAATCATTAAGTCACTTACTTAATACTATTGATAAAATGATTGCCACATGGCAGCTTGTAATTCCAATATTATTCTCATTACATAAGAGTAAAAATTTGTTGTCCACGTAATATTTATCCAATAATCTTAATTAATTTCTTGGTCCCAATTCACTTAAATCTCGATGACTTATAAAACCCTCATATACTCAATGTCATAATCATGCGATATAGCACTAGTCCATAACTTCTTTGTGCACACACCAAATTTATTCTCGATCCCCATCGTCACACTTGTTACGTCCAAAATTATTTCGGGGTCTAATTCTTTTATATTCTAGTCTCTTTATTAGCATACGTGATATCACATAAAAATCTCCGAGGCCCGAGTCTACTTATTACGCTTAGGTGCTCAAATCATTGTCTAAAATTCCGGGATGTTACATCATAATCCAAAAGGTGTCCTCCTAAACCGCCAAAGTTTGCTTGGCCTCCTCCCACTGAAGCCCCAAAGTGGTCCTCAAGACCTGAAGACCTCTATTCTCTGTCCAAAGTTGGGAAAGATGGTCCCGGAGGCACTGGTTCTCCTCTGTCAGCCTCTCCACATCATGAGATGAAGAAGGAGACATGCTCTTAAAAAGCTCAAGAGCAGAGAAAGTGGCAACATGACCCTGGAAAATGACAAACAAGCAAACTTAATACGTGCGATTACTCTATTTTGCAACTGATAAAGAGAAAATGACTCATATTACCTGAAGAAAAATACTCACCAGGTGGGTCAGAGAAGCCTCTAAACCGAGGTCCGAACTAGGAACAGGAGGATGTGGAATGGAAGGGCCAACACCCGCATTCTCAAAAGGAGCCTCGCCACCACCCACGCTCTCGGGTTGGCCTTTACTAACTCCTAGACCCGCAATAGCCTCGGTAGAAGGGATCCTTATGTCCCCGGCCTCTACAGCCTCTCCATCATCGTCCTCAACATGGACTAACCTCTACATCTCCTCCCTCCAGTACTCATTGAATCGGCAATGCGTTCTTATATACAAACTGATCCTTCTGGAGGAAGATGTCTCGACATCATCTGGAAGCACACGCTTTTTGCTCTTCCCCGCCTCTGTGGCTGCCTCAGCAATACGAGCCCGATCTTCCTCCCAAGAGGGTACCTTCTTGGCTGAATCTCCTCGAGCCGAAAGACCTTACATATAAGAAGGAAATTTGAGTAATACCCCAAGACTCAATTGGCAAGAGAACGAAGATAAAGAAAAGGCACTCACCATGGTTTTTTCATTTCCACCTATCGGCGAAAATGCCTCTCCAGGTCCGCTCAACATCTCCAGAGACATGAAGCATGCTCATCACCCAACCAAAAATATCAGGCAGGGGTCTAGGTATAACCGGGGCCACTAGAAGAACATAGAAAATAGAGTTAGAAATGGTATCCAGGGAGATATAAGGAGAAAATACATGATAAAAAGGGTGAGGATACTCACAGGCGCTATTCCCCTACTCTAGGAGATGACCTAAGCTAGCATCGTGGAGGCGGCTGGTATGGATCATCACGCACCAATCATACCATCCTAAGTTGTGATCATCCTCGACACTAGTAATGAGGCCTCAAGAGCCTCGGAGAGCAAGGTTTATCATTCCCCTAGGAATACACAGTGGGAGTAGAGGTGGATCAGGTGATCCAGAGTAAACAGAAGATTAGCAAGGCCCACCAGGTGCTGCATGTAGCGGACTACTCTCCAAGTTTGAGGGTCCAGTTTCCTAGACAAACGTCGTATCAGTGATAATATTCCTCAATAACTTCATGAACCGGGAGGCCAAACCCGATGGTGAATGGGTAAGTATAAATCATCGACATACCCGGGATATATTAGGTGATGCAGACATTAACTGGAGGGGGAATACATCAACCGCAGGACCCTATTGACAGTTGATACAAACTTGGAGGATGGTGGAGTCATCAATTAGAGAAGTAATGCCTTCCACTGATTTGTACTGAAGTTTGGCACGGAAATCCATCTCATAATTGAAGTTGGAGGTAATGTCAGATGCGGAGGAACCCAGGTCTATCATTTGAGTGATTGAAGAATACGAGTTCTATCGGCGAACGGAGATCACCATGGTAGCGCCTAATTGCTCTCGCATACTAGCGATAGTAAGATCATAAGAAGAAGATGTGGATGTAGAAAAGGAAGACATTACAAAAATGAGAGTCAAAGAGGTAGGGAACTGGATTTGCACAAAAGTGAAGAGTGAGAGTAAGAGTGGGGAAATGCAAGCGAGGTCTTTCGCTTAAATAGGCAGCAAAAATAATCATTATCTATGGAAAGCGAAGCGGCGTGCCTTGTTAGTGAATGTCAATCGGTGTCTCTGAAAGGGCGCCGTCGAATGAGTGAATGGATGCATTAAATGCCGATCTGAAAAAACGTCTGACAGTGGGAAAAGAGGCGATGATTACCGCAAAAAATATCTGAAAATGCATAGACTCTTTCACTTCCCGAACTCATGAAATGAAGGGCCCAAAAAGTTGGGGACTATCTGTATTGGGTGAATAGTGCCTCTGATGGGATCAAAACTTCCGGAAACTCGGATGATTCGGGGATACCCTACAGCTGTCTCCACTTCCAACAACTCCTGACACGTCCTCTTATCTTGATCAGAGCGCCGCGGCAAGCATGGGCATGATGACAGCAGCATAGTCACGTCACCTTAACTTTTGGGGGTACAATAGTCTAGATTTGGCTTATATAAGCAAAACTTAGGAAGGAAGAAAGTACATTTTGGATCCTCTTGCTCACTATTGTAACCAAAATACTATCTCTCTCAAAGTAATATACTAAAAGAATCACTTGTCTATTATTTCCTTTACTTGTTCTGAATCTTAACTATTTTGTTCATTTTACTTGCTATTTCTTATTTTTATCACATGAAACCGAACTAATCAAGGAGTTTTCTGAATCGGATACGACTCACTTATCTTTAAACTCTAAAATATAAATCTCTAACTAAGTTTCTGGTTAGAACTGATTTCACCAGAAAACAAAGAGCATTTAGCCAAAGTGCATACCTCTCTTAAGAAAATTTGTAGTATAGTAGTTACATAAAATGCAGTCTTTTTCAAAGTAAAGACGAGTCTCATGATTTGGGCCAAGTTATGCTGTATTTATGCCTTTTCTTTCTTTCTCCCTCATCTCATAGTTGTGCAAAAGTCCAACTATGCCCTAAAAAACATCATCATGGCGACTTGCTCGCTTTGATATGCTTAAAAGTACTGCTGTATTTATGCCTTTTTAGACTGAGGGAAAATCTGTATTTATGGTTGAATATCTTTACGGTCTACCTACATGTTTTGCTAGTTATCTGACATGGGTATATGAGAGAATGAATGTTGGTTCAATAATTGAAAACTGAACAACTGTTTCTTGGGAGGAAAACTTGCTGTGAAACTCCTCATAGGGACATAAATTCTCATTATGATAAGATTTAAATTGTACTGAACCGTAGTTTTCTGCAGAGTCCCATTTTGGGTTTTTCTTTATTAGCTTTTCTACTTGCCAGGACCACTTACAGTCCTATAGTACTCCAAAACTGTGGGGGAAGAACGCATTGGTGCTTTGCTTTTTTGCTATGTTCGATGAACTATATTTATAATAAGAAAGTGGGTTATCATTTATCAACCATTGTCGACCGTAAAATGTGTCGTATACCACCTTAACGTCATTGGGCTAGGAGTCTTGGACTAATTATCAACAACTGTCTCTATTACATATTGCAGAATTACTGATATCAGATATAAATATCATAAATTTTGCCACGTTTGGAATTTTGTTGAAGAAAGAACTCTGTACTACGCATGAAAAGTGTTTGTTATATACTATGGTAATAGCTAGAGGAATTGTGATTGGTTGATCTACCACATAGGTGGATATTAGTTTTGTGGATGTCCGATTTAAAACTTAAAAGTAACCAAAGCTGAATTGATCATCTAGGAAGTGACAACTGATGATGATGAGAATGCCCCCTTCTCCCATATTTAGGTAGGATTTTATGAGTTCGGTAAGATAGAATAACATCTTGGGGATTCCTTTCATTATTCACAATATATATAGCTGTACACGGTTGATTCCTAATATGGTACGAATCCTAACTTACCTTACAAAGGTTGATTCCTAATACAATTAGAATCCTAAGTTACCTTAAATATACATCTATCATAATTACAAAATATACAGAGAATATTCGGAGAATATTCGCTAACACTCCCCCTTAGACGGAGCGGGAGGAGGCCGAATGCTAAGGCTGGATCGGAAGTCAGTGAAGAGTTATCGCGGTAGTCCCTTTGTGAAAATGTCTGCATACTGATAAGAGGAAGGCACGTGTAAAATTTTGACCTGACCACAGGCAACCTTCTCTCGCACAAAGTGGATATCCATCTCAATATGCTTAGTCCGCTGATGTTGGAGTGGATTATGAGACATATAGATAGCAGATATGTTGTCACAATAGACTATAGACGCCTTGCGTAATGGACACTGGAGCTCCAAAAGAAGATTTCGGAGCCAACAGATCTCAGCGACGACATTAGCAACTCCGCGATATTCTGCTTCAGCACTCGAACGGGATAGCGTGGCCTGCCTCTTGGCGGATCATGAGATAAGATTATCCCCAAGAAATACACAGTACCCTGAGGTGGAGTGACGTGTGTCGGGGCATCCTGTCCAATCTGCATCCGTGTAGGCTAGCAACTTGGTTGGGGCAGAAGGGTATAGATGTAAACCAAAGTCTAGTGTGCCCTTAACATATCTGATAATACGTTTGAGGGCGGCAAAATGGGACTCTCGGGGGTCGTGCATAAACAGATACACCTGGTGAACGACATATGCAATATCAGGCCTAGTGAATGTAAGATACCGAAGAGCACCTGCAAGACTCCGATATAGAGTGGGATCAGAAACTGGCGCACCGTCAGTGGCACTAAGCTTGGATTTTAAGTCCATCGGAGTTGGCATAATTTTACAATTTGCCATCTTATCCCTGTACACTATCTCTTCTGCATACTTACGCTGACACAGGAACATGGTGGTTGTAGATCTGGTCATCGATATACCCAAAAAGTAACTCAGCTTGCCCAAGTCAATCATAGCAAATTCAGTTTTGAGTAGAGCAATGATTTCATTCTTCAAACCGTCAGACGATGCAGTAAGAACGATGTCATCGACATATAGTAGCAAATATGCAGTGCTACTACCTCGGTGAAAAGTGAAGAGAGAGTTATCACACCTGCTACATAGAAAACCAATCTGCAGAAGATACCTGGCAAAACGATCATACCAAGCGCGGGGTGCCTGTTTCAATCCATACAATGATTTCCTGAGACGACATACAAACTACGGAACTGCCGGATGAACAAAGCCAGTGGGCTGATGCATGTACATAGTTTCTTTCAAATCCCCATGAAGAAATGCATTCTTGACATCTAGCTGATGAATCGGCCAATGCATGCCCATAGCAATACTGAGAACTGTCCGAATAGTGGCCGGTTTAACAACCGGACTAAATGTCTCACCACAATCAATACCCTCATGCTGATTAGTGCCATTTGCAACAAGTCTTGCCTTATACCTATCTAAGTCACCACTGTCTCTGAACTTGTGATGAAATAGCCACATACACCGGATAACATTCACACCAGCTGGTCTAGGTACCAAATTCCAAGTGTTCTGCTTGGTTAAAGCGTTAAACTCCTCCCACATGGCCGCATTCCAATTAGGGTCTAGTTTGGCTAGTTTTGGATTATTTGGAATGGGTGATAAGGTTTGTGTGGAGAGATTGAAGTGAACCTTGGGTTTGAAGATCCCATATTGTGCACGAGTCTCCATTCGGTGAGATGGTAGCAGTGGGAGGTCGGAACTGGGAGGCTGCATGTCCACTGGTTCTGGACTAGTTGCCGGACTGGAAAACTGCAGAACTGCGGGACTGATGGCTGGACAGAGGGGCAACAGAGTTGCTAGAGGTGCAGTAGACTCGGTTGGAGGCAGTATGGGTGGTGTTTGGATATCTGACCGAGTGCATGGAGCTGGACTGGGTGGCAGCAGTGTTGTTGGGGGCCCAGACAACACTGCTGAAGACAGCAGTGGTGTTGCCGACCGAGAGCAGTTGGCTGGAGGCAGCAATGGTGAGGACGATATTGTCGGGATAGTGGAGACAAACTTGGTTCATCGAGAAAGAAGTAATCGGTGGTCTAAAATTTCTGAAGATTGGAAAAAGGAAAGGTTATATCGTTAAAGGTGACGTGATGGGAGACGATGATTTTGCGAGTAGCAATGTCATAGCACAAGTAGCCCCGATGATTAGGAGATAGACCAATGAAGACACATGGCAGAGTGTGAGGGGAAAGTTTTTGAGGTACAGTGGAGGCTATGTTGGGGTAGCATAAGCATCTAAAAATACGTAGGTGATCATATGATGGTAGCCTACGGTATAAGATTTCGGTAGGGGTCTTATTTTGAAGTGTGCTAGTTGGTAAAATATTAAGAAGGGATTCTACCATTTTGACAGCATAGACCCAAAAAGGCGGTGGTAGACAGGCATGAAACTGAAGTGTGCGAACCATGTTATTGATGGTACGTATAATTCATTCAGCCTTTCCGTTTTGGGAAGAAGTATAGAGACAAGAAAAATGGAAAACCATGCCTTATTTAGAACAGAAATTGTGAAATGCTGAGTTATTAAATTCACGTCCATTATCACATTGGAATGATTTGATAGATTTTTCAAATTGCGTTTTAATGAATTTTTGAAACTCGAGGAATTTTGCAAAAACTTCAATTTTGAATTTCAGTGGGTAAATCCAGACAAAATGTGAAAAATCATCCAAGAATACTAGATAGAATTTATGACCCAAAGAGCTAACAATCGGAGATGTCCACAAATCAGCATGAACAATATTAAAGGGAGAAAAAGTAACATTGTTTGATGACATAAATGGAAGATGAGTATGTTTTCCTAGTGGACAAGAAAGACAGTGTTGGAAAATTTTCCCATTATTACATTGAATACGTTTATAAGTCCTAAGAAAAGTAAAAACTAGATCTCCCGGGTGTCCGAGTCTGTTGTGCCAAGTTGAGGGAAAGATTGCTGCAAGGGATAGAGTTGCTTGCGGTCTGAAAACGGAAGATTGGGTGAATGGGTAGAGATCTCCCACACTATTGCAGCGTGTAAGAATTTTCCCCATATTGAGTTCCTTCACAGAAAAACCAAAAGGGTCAAATTCGACAGACACATAATTATTGCTAGTGAATTTTCTAACAGAGATTAAGTTTTTAATGATGTTAGGTGTGTATAGGATGTGGTTTATGGAGAAAGGCGGGTGTGGATGTTTGGTGTGTGTGTTACCGTAACCTTCAATTGGAGTGCGATGACCATTGCCGACAGTAATAAATTGAGGACACTTTAACCGACGTAGTTGAGATAGGTTACCTGAAGATCGAGTGAGGTGAGATATGGCTCCGGTGTCCACGTACCAATTATTGTCGGACTGTTAAAGGTTCACGGTGGTGTAGGCCTGGCCTAAATCAGTCGGGGTCAGGCTGCTGGGGTGTTGTTGCTGCTGTTACTGCTGAAATGCAATTAGGTGGGCCTGCTGGTGGGCTTGCCTGGTGTCTGGGGAAGGGCCCAAGAGGCCGGTCAACCAAGGTTGCTGGAACTGGGCCCCTGTAGTCGGGTGTGGGCTTGCAGGCGAGGCCCAGTTCTGCTGGTTGGGACACCCTGGCTGCTGTCCAGCCCACTGGAAATTCGCAGGCTGCGGGACTGGCTGCTGTCCAGTCCAGTGGTTGCGTTGGCCCTTTCCGCGGCCCTTGCCTTTGTTGCCGCGACCTCTGCCGCCACGGCCTCTGCCGTGGGACTGCTGCTGCTGATTATCTTGTAGTGGTGGCTGGTTGCTACTGGCCGTAGGTGTTGCCATCCCGTCAACGGCTAACGCCTTTTGATTATGTTCCTCTTGTTTAGCACGATAGGTTTCTTCCAACAACAGTTGTGAACGTGCCTTGTTGAAACTTGGAAGAGGGTCGGCTTATTGAACCATCGTTGCGAGTGTATTGTATTCACCTTTCGGTAAACTCGCAACTAATTGAAGTACCAACTTGTTTTCAGAAATAGAATTCCCGACGTTGGATAGTTGGTCGGCTATGAGTTTCAGTTGTTTGTAATATTCTGACATGTTGTTAAAATTCTCGAGACGCGTATTGTTGAATTGCTCCTCCAAATACACTGCCCGAGTATTTTTATTGTCCTGAAAAATTTCTTTCAACCGCACCCATAAGCGCATGCCGTAGCACCTGTTTTCATGATGGTACACAATAATTCTTTAGAGATGGTGTCGTATATCCACTATTTGGCGATGGCGTCAAGGCGATGCCATGTCGATTCGGCAATGTCTGTGGGACGAGGAACAAAGTCATCAATATGGTCGAGCACGTTGTATGCACATGCATGAATATAGAACAATTCTGTCCACATGGAATATTGACAGTCTTCTTGATCAAGAATTATAGGGATAGAGTTCTTGATGTTTGTAACGATGAAAGCCGGGTGAAAAGAAGACGATGAACGTTGAGAGGGGTTTTCAAAAGTGCCAGTGGAGGAACCGGAATTTGTGGGGGAAGACATGGTGGCTGCCTTGTTGAATTTCTGTTTGGCCAATTTTTTTTTTGTTTGGCCGAGAATTTCTGGTTTTTGGCCGAGAAAGATAGAGAGAAGGGAGAAGAGTAGGGTTTAGGTTTTAGGATCTTGATACCATGTAAGATAGAATAATTTCCCTTGGGGATACCTTTCATTATTCACAATATATATAGTTGTACAAGGTTGATTCCTAATAAGGTACGAATCCTAACTTACCTTACAAAGGTTGATTCCTAATACAATTAGAATCCTAAGTTATCTTAAATATACATCTATCATAATTACAAAATATACGGAGAATATTCGGAGAAGATTCGCTAATAAGTTCAACTAAATTCATTAGTTTTGCTCAAATTATGTCTACACTCACTGATTTTAAAATTTTGAATTCGCCTCTGAGGTTGGTTATTTTGTAGTGATAATGGAAAAGTTGACAGATAAGTCATTCTCACTGCCACTCTACGGAGATTTTCACTTCATACGACTCCTCTCGTTCAATTCTTTCGATTTAGGGAGTTGAAATAGACAAATAATCAACTCAGATCCAAAGAAATAGAGTCCGATAATCTCTCATATTTTTGTCGTTTCTTTCATATTCGATTTCTTTATTCCGGACCTTTGATATCACTCTCAAGTCTCCTGTAATTTTTGTTGTGGGACTGTCGTTTGTGATGAGCATGAGCTCGTACTTTTTCTGCTCTCAGTCTCACTGGGTAACATTATTTGAATCTTCTGAAATATGACAATTTTTATATATATATATATATATGTGTGTGTGTGTGTGTGTGTGTGTGTGTGTGAGAGAGAGAGAGAGAGAGAGAGTGAGTGTGTGTAAGTTTAGCCATACAGTCGAGATGATAGAAATCTTGGTAAGGTAAATAGTTTTGCTATCACCTACGAGGCTATTCAAATATACTTGCCTTCGGGGCTATTCAAATACACTTGCCTTCGGGGCTATTCATATACATTTGCCTTCGGAGCTATAAGAACACACTTGCCTTCGGGACTATAATTGAAATATATTGGATCGAGTTGTACACACCGCAACAAATATATATATATATATATATATATATATAATATGTGATATGAGATGAAGTAGGTGTACTGGTTAACTAAGTATTCCCTAGGACGAGTTGGGAGGAGATTTTGTGTGTGAATATGTATGGGCTGTACACGGACAGTGTTGAAACATGTTTTCATGAAATGCTTACTATGTTCATAATATGAATGTACTTAGAATATTGTGACGTTACTTTGAATTGTAGGGTGAGGTTCTCACTCAGCCCCAGATGGTAGGGCTGATTCTTTTATTTAACATGTTTTAAGAAAGCGTGATAGAGGAAAATCTCCGCAATAGGGCTAGCGATTGTCCCACAACCTTATTGTCCCACCAATCCATTACTTCAGATTTGGTGAAAGTTGTTCCAGATTAACTTGGTTTGAAGAACCAAGTTTTCGTTATCTCGGGGAATGCCCCACATGAGACTGTTTTCTTTTGAGATTCGAATGTTTTTATTCTGTATTTGAACTTTCATCGAGTCTAGAAAAAATTAGGGATGCTTGAGTATGGGCTTGTGCTTTCGTTAAAGAAGTACATGATTATATTATTTTCTCACCTAGATATATGTATAATTTAGGACGAAAAGAAATTAAAAGGTTCGCCTGAAAAGGGATAGTCGTCCAGGTGCCATCACGCCCTAAGAGAAGAATTGAGAAAAGTCGGGGCGTGACAATACCTATCCTCCAACTCTTGCCACAACTTTTTTGCGTTGTTCACATATTGCAAGCTATCGTCAATGTCTTTTGATAGTGAATTTAGAATCCATGAGGTGATCATATCATCACATCTCTCCTAGTGTGCAAATGTTGGATCATCCATTGCTGGTTTTATGCATTTACCATTAATGAATCCCATCTTATTTTTCACTGAAATTGCTCAAAATATCCTTCGTCTCCAAGATCTGTATCCAGTTCTGTCAAAAACTACGGGTACTAGTGCAGATCCTGCACTCTCAGATGGATGAACATACAATTGATTGCTCGCATCGATTGTGGTTGAGTCACCACTCGCAACTTAGTTTTCAGTCATTTTTCTATGTAGTATTGATGTGAATTGAGAAATTTAGGTTACGAATTAGGATGAATTGATGTGAATCGAGCGATTTAGGTTACAAATTATCGAATTGAGTGAATTATATGTAGATCGAACAAACTGATGGATACAAATGAATGAATTTTGACCTAAACAATGAAGAAAACTTGATTTCAAGTGTATTAGAACCAATTTACTTGAATAATTGAACAATTGAAATAAAATTATGAGAGATTATATGTAGATCGAACAAATTGATGGACAAAAATGAATGAATTTTGACCTAAACAGTGAAAAAAACTTGATTTTGAGTGAATTAGAACCATTTAACTTGAATAATTGAAATAAATTTATGAGAGAACAACAACGCAGAATGCGATTAACATCTACAATTGAAAGAAATAGAGCCTTGCTCTGATACCATATTAAGATTTGGAATCAAAATCTAACCTACAACCTCCATGGATGAAGAACTTAAGGGAGAGAGAGAAAGTAGACACGAGATAACAATTTGTGGAAAGTGAAACTGAATTCATTTCCAGCTCATAATGTTGTATGTATACACAAAGATACAAGATGAAGATCATCCAAAATATCTAGCTTCTACACTACACTAACTGACTCAAATATCTCCCTAACAACTTAACTAACTAATTAATCTTGCCAGTTGTCATTTGCTGATTTGTACAGATAATTAACTAACTAATCTTCAGCTGCTAACCTCCTTCTTCTTCCTCCGCATCTCGATATTGCATTTGCCAGTGTGTTGTTTGTCAGTGATCTCCTCCAAATCATTTTACATTCTTTGGCACCTCAAATCTAGCTACACCGATGTAGATTTCGGTGATCCAAAACTCACGCATCTAGCCAACAAGAGAATATGCAAGATTTATATATGATCAAATGAAGCTTAAAAAATTGAAACATTTTAACCTAAATGATTGGCCGTTGAAAGAACGTTTTGAAGTGCCACCAACAAATTTAAACGTACGGCTTGTGAGCATAAGATAACATGGAAATTAATTAAAGAATTTCAATCTCTATGAAAGTTAATTATTTTTAAAGAAAAATTCACTCGGAGTCGATACCCGTATTGTGGCCTGATTAATCGGAATCCAGGCTGAGAAGTTTCACATTGGAAGGTTAAGTGTTTCCTATTAAATGTGACTCTGTACCGATCAGTAGGGCTCGAACACGAGATTCTGGTTAAAGATGAAGAAATACGTATCACTCCACTACGATCCTTGTTGGTCTTTTAAGCGAATCTGAAATTATGTATGTCCTAGAGACAATCATTATTAGGGACAAATGTACTTGAACATATTCGTATTATTAATAAGATTAATATTTATGGCATTTGAAATTATTAAATTATTATTTGATTGTTTGTAATTATTCATTAATGTGCATCCCTTGAGCCTACGTTGTCATTAATAGAGTGAGATATTGATGATAGAGCGTAACTCTAAAATAGCCTCGACTAATGATCATCGAGAATGAGATATCGATGATATGCTATAAGTCGACATGTGGTCTGCGTCACATTCTTAGAGAATGTAGTATGTCTCACCTGCTACTAGTAATGGTTACTAATGATGGACACATGGATACTTTTGGAAAGTATTGGTATACCCTGCTGATAAACTATTTGTTATACATGTTTAAAGTGTTATCAGCGTATGGGAGATGAAGGTCCTTTGACTTGAGGTCAATACGCACCTTGTTTACAGAGTAATGTACTTTGACCCTGTCCTAAGCTTAAACTCATTATAGGATAAGATACGGCTTGTGTTGAGTGCATTATGATGTAAACTAAGGTGGTAGTTTAGCCAAGAATAGGATTCATTCCTCGATTGGATATTCGAGAGAACACTCAACTTCTCAGTGATATTAGGTCGACCAAGTCATTGGCTAACGCAAGAGACATATTTAGAATATGGTCTAGTTGTCGACTAATATGGATGAGATAAAGTGATCAAGCCATTTGGATAGACACATGACAAATCCTAAGCTTGATCGAGTGTGTCGTGAATGAAATGAATTTATCATCTCACATAAAGGTTATGTTTGTTGGATTCATGTAAACGTACTTCATATATTGAGTTCGTCGTACGTCGCAGTCTAGGAGTTCTGTATGGACCTTAATTGGATTAGTGTCGATATATGAAGGCCTATAGGGTCACACTATGTCGATTGTCTCTTCGATCTAAAGGTGTATTGAGAGAAATATTAAATATTCGATTTGAAATCGAGATATTTAAATTGATAATAAATATGATACAATTTCTATTAGATGGAAATTATTTAATTAAATCAAAATTGGATTTTAAATTTAATGTGCTGAGTATATATGTTAAACGAAAAACGGGAAACATCGTTTGACATAAGGCGCCGTGGCGCCGACTAGGCTGAGCCGCGACGCCCGACCCGGAAGTGAGCCTAGTCAGACTGACCCACTGCACCTCGGTTTTAGGCCAGGCTTGGAGCCCAATCCTAATCCGTTTTGTGACATAAAAATCATTGTATATACAACACTAATCTATAGTTATTAATATACTAAGAACACCAATCCTAAAACTAATTCTAGACTTATAGTCTAGGACGAAACTCTCTCAAACCTCTGGCAAGATTTCCTGGCTTTCTTGACAGAGAAATACACCATAGCATAGTGCTTGCAGTCGAAGGGACAGTCGCGTGTACTCTCTAAGTAAAGACTCCAGATAATACAACCTGTAAGTGTTCGTGTTTTATGTTTCAGGTTTTGATTGTCATATAACCATACCATAAGAAATTATTGGGGTAAGTAGAATAAAATTTTAAAACTTCCATTGTGCCTACTTAAGTGTTTTGAACCCAACAAAACCCTATAGTGGTATCAGAGCCCAGGCTGGTTCAATGGTTATATAACAATTGAATAACATAATAATATGAGTTAAACATAAAATTGGATTAAAACAAGGCTTCTTGAAATAGTACAAATCTTGGATGAAAAAATTAGACCTTTTTATGTCACCCTAAATTATCTCCTACGCTAACTCGAGAAAGTCATTCCGTTCTAACTCAAAGTAAGACAAAAGTACAGATATCCGGCTCATTGCACGATGCACGACAAAGAACGGGTAAGAATGGATGATGGTCGATATATGCGTTATTGATAATGGTGGGTGAGGATAAAAAATATGTGATTTGATCCCTAATTTGGATTTAGGGCTCGGACGGTTTTAGAAAAATTAACACAAAAATGTTTTGTTAGGACGTCGGCGCCGCGACGCTTGCCATGGTGGAGCGCGCGGCCCTAATGCTTCATTTTAAAATTTTGGACTTACTGGATAGTAGGCGCCGCAGCCCTAATGAACTATAGAAGCCGAAATGTTTCTGCCTTACCAGCGCCGAGACTCTAATGATTAGCGCCGCGACCCCATCGGTCCGAATTTTTTTTTCCAGAATGTTTAACCCACGATTATTATAAAGTATATTATTTGATAAGTATACTGTTTATGTGCTAAATATCAAATTATTGGTCATTTAAATTACTAGAATAACGTCCGTAAATAACTGTCTGGGTAGGTGGCACCCAGTATGTATTTAAACCGTTTATTATCATGCTTGGGCAGACGGTACCCAATAAGTGCTTAATAGACTTTTCATGATAATTAAGATGTTATATTTGATATAGCATGCTAGGGTTGATCTTGGTTAAAACCCTGAATTATAATGTTCCCTAAAATTTTAATACAAGTCTCATTTGAAATGAACGCGTCATCCGTTATAATTGATTATAGTGCAAAATCCTTTTCAGCGAGATGAGTATTTATGCCACATCATTTGCTCTAAGTATACGAGGACTCAGACTCTTTCATAGATGCATATTAAATATAGAAGTGAGTGATAAACCTTCATGAGTATTTACACCACAGTGTTTGCTCTATAAGGCAAAACTCACTTGGATACATAATTGCAGTCGCATAACGGAGTTGACTTGCTAGGCTGTCTTGGCGCCACAGTGTCGGACAAGCCGAGGGATGCAAATCGATTATTTAGAACATTCGGTCAAACAAGAGTTAAAAATTGTTTATAATTGGTTTGAAGACCTACCAGGTTATGCTATTGAAGTTATCAGCCATAGCAAACGCGGATATAGCATGAACCTGGATCTTGGCCTATTATGACTATATTTGATATGAGTCTGTATTCTTCCATGGGGTCGAAGGGTATGTTAAAATAGTGGGAGCTAATTAAACTAAAGGCCATGTTAATTAGTTAACGAATGTGTTCAATAGAAATTATATTAGAGTTTAATTTCAAGTCTATCTATATCTTCAGTTTATACAAAATGTTGAATCTGTCACTGAAAATGTTGGTCGAGACAAACAAGCTGATTGGAGCAAATTACCCTGACTGGTTAAGAAATCTGCGATTGGTGTTAAGACTAGAAAGAATTGAGTATGTGTTAGACACAGTGTTCTCCACAGTCCCTGCTGAAGATTCTGCTGAGTATGCCCTGTTTGACAAGGTGGCTTATCAGAAACATCTAGATGATGCTACGTCGGCACAATGTGTAATGTTGTCCTCCATGACCTTGGAGTTACAGAGGCAACATGAAAACATGGGCCCCAACGAAATGCTAGAACACTTGAAGAGTCTATATGACTTACAGTCTCAGACAATGGATTATGAACTGTTGAGGGACCTTTTCAAGTGTAAACTGAACGATGAGGGTCAAGTGTCAGCGCATGTTCTGAAGATGACTAGGCTGATTGAAAGGTCGACTTCTATTGGAATGAAACTGCCTATAAATGTCTCTGTCAACCTGATCCTGAATTCACTTCCTGATTCATTTGAGAATTTTATTGTGAACTTCAATATGAATGGGACCAAGGCAAGTCTTCCTGTCACGACCCGACGTGCCGCGACTAACCGCCCTAATGACGTCATTATACTAACATATCACACATAATCCAATTAACACTTAATGAATCTGAAATCCGGCAGCATAACACTGCAATAACAACATATGTCAGGGTAGGCAAGCCGACAAGGCTGCCTTTACCCCCGAATGTACCTGCCTCATGAGGAGTCACAACTAGCTAACACAATACAACATGCAAGTCGATAAGGCTGCCACTAGATAATATCATATATACACGGGGACACCCTAACACAGAGTACAATAGCATAACTGACCAAAACAGAGTTATGACCCTTACATAAGTACAACCAACAACTGTCTACAGACCTCTATAAGAAGGATAACGACATATGACGGGATAGGGCCCCGTCGTGCCCCTAAATATACAAAAGTCAAAATAATAGGGTTCTGTACCCAAAAATGACAAAGCTCTGAATCAAATGAGCTTCCCAACCTGCTGAGTAGGAACCTAGGCCTGAGGTTCACCAAACTAAAAACATGTACCTGCGGGCATGAAACGCAGCCCCCCGAGGAAAGGGGGTCAGGACGAAATAATGTACTGAGTATGTAAAACATGACATGCTGTAAAAGAGGTCATAAGTAGCCAACAGAAAATAGGAGATCAATATAAAAATCAGGATACAAATCCAACTGTGCCATAAACAATAAAAGTCAGCTGTGCCTTATAAAAATGAGAATCAAGTCAAGAAAACATGAGTGCCTGTCCATATACATATATATATATATATATCTGTAATGTAACCCGGCCCACTAGTGCGGGACTCGGTGGAATCATATCATAACCCGGCCCATACTGGGACTCGGTGAAGTCATATCGTGACCCGGCCTATGCTGGGACTCGGTAAAGTCATATCTCATCTATGGATCCATCCTACGTAACCCGACCCTCTAGTGAGGGTCTCGGTGAAAAATGCAAGGTTGTGCACGAACATAACCCGGCCCGGGACTCGGTGAGGTGAAGTAGTAACACTTAGCACGAGTAGATATCATGAGTAACCATATGCAAGTAAAAATTATCATTTGACTCTCAATAAAATTATTATAATAATGTCATAATAAACTCTTTGCTGAAAAATCATAGGCACTTCTCATAACAATCCTCTTTTGGAATTAAACTGTATAAGAATCAAGTACGTCCGCTGTACTTTCATTAAATCATGCCAAAAGAAAGAAGTAAGGGTTTCACATACCTTTTAGACGAACTAATCCACCCAATATTAGAATATGCCTCGTTATAGAACTTCAACCTATAATAATGGTAATACGTTCATTAATTCTATGATTACTAGCATACTTTATATCGAATAACGACTTCTTATTCTATAAAAATTCGGGCAGCACTTTCCCCGTTTATACATGTTTCCACAACTTCCAAACGAGGCTAATAACATCAATTACCAAGCACCAATTAAGGGCACAACCAAAACAACAACAAAGAGGATTTACACACCCACTTCTCATGTAAATTTAGCCTCTTAATCCACATTAAAATAGCCCACAAAAATAGTCCATGTTCCAACAACAACGAGGGTAGAATGTGAAGCCTTTCTACACCTTTCTACACCCTTATTCCTTTAGGACTTACATTAGCAATTACCACACTTAAACATGCATAATGGTAATTGAATTTTCAGAATTATAACACCACAAAAGAGTCCCTATAACAGTCCATATCCATCTCAACATGTCCAACGATTTCATGCAAGTTCTTGGCCACAACATGTCATAATTCCATAACTCTTCTCTTAACTCCTAAAATCCAATTCCATATTTCAATACTTCCATATAACTAATTTTAAACTTTAATATCAATGTTTCCTTTCAATTTCATCATGCAATTAGTGATAATAATAACAACAATAATCAATGAATCCAACAACACCAAAATCTGTCCCAAATTGGCAACTAGCCCAAAATTGTCACATGCATTGCTTAAATTCCAATTTTTCCTTAACACAAATTCATTACCTTAATTCTAACAACATGCATTCCAATTATATTATAGAAAGAAGAGTTTTATACCTCAAATTTCATCCAAAATAGTCCACAATTTTTCTGCCCATTGCTTGTCCGAAAATTAGCCACTGTTTTGTAATTTTTCTCCTTTTTTTTGTTCACTTCTTCAACTCCAATTGACATGCAAGTGTTCTACAATGTTAAGCCATCATCCCTACACGTTTTCCTTCCAAAATTTCATCCAAAAATCTCAAAATTTCTGGGCTAAAGTCTCGGCCAGCAGTGGTTGTTTTTGCCACTGTTTTTGCCACTGTTTTGCTTCTAATTTTTGGTGAAAAATATAGTCTAGGAAGAGAAGATAAAAACCTCAAATTTGGCTATGGGGTTGGGGGGTTCTCGGCTGGGGTATGGGGGAGGAGAGGAGAGGAGAGTTTGTTTTAAGTTTTGAATGAAGAAGATGAAAGAATGTAGGTTAAATAAAAAAAATCTGGATTTTTAATATTACACTTTGGCCCCCAAGTTCTACAATTAATAAATCTTAAACCCACCTCTTTTAATTCCCGAGAATTTCATAAAGCCTCGTATCCTCAATGTCATAATTTTATAATACAATACTATTCCATAACTCCATTGGAATAAATTCAACTACTAGGATTAATTCTCGTCGTCACATGTATAGCACTAAAGAAAAACTATTCTGGGATAACATCCGTTTATACACTAATTTCCCGTATTAACATCTGTAAGTGTTCCTTATATTCAATATCCGAATCTTACTTCCTTAATGACATTCTTAATTATCATCTTAATCTTACGAGGTGTAACACTTCCATAGCTTCACAACATGTTGAAGACCTTTGAATCATCTACCTCTAAAGGCAAAGTCATGCTCATGGTGGACTTTTCTAGCAAGTTCAAACCCAAGGGTAAGAACATTGAGAAGAAGAAGGGTAAGACAGTTGCTGCACCTATAGTTATGAAACCTAGAGGAGGTGTTCAGAAGTAGGCAAAGGTAGCTTCGGATATGTTCCTCAACTGCAAGAAGAAGGGTCACTGGAAGAAGGACTGCACAGCTCCAGGAAGAGGCAAAGCACTAGTTGGTCCTGGCTCTACTGGACAAGGTATGTTTGTCATTGAGATAAATATGTCTATAAATAACTCTTACTGCTGGGTATTGGATATCGCATGTGGCTCACACATTTGTAACAATGTGCAGAGTCTGATTGACAACAGAAAGGTTGGACCTTGGGAGGTAGACCCGCGCGTTGGAAATGGAGCACGAGTGGATGATGAATGCGTGGGAACTTATAAATTAGATTTACCTTCAGACTTTTGTTTAGAACTAAATAATTGTTATTTTGTTCCCTCATTAACGAGTAATATCATTTCTATCCCAATGTTAGACATTGAGGGGTTTTCCTCATTTATTGCCAATGATAGTTATGTACTATCTTTTAATGGTTTTATTTGTGAAAATGCTCCGCTTGTGGATGGTTTGTATGTTCTAAACTGTAGTCATGAAATTTTCAATGTGCAAAATAAATGAGCTAAGATAAGTAACCCAAGAAACTCCACCTACTTATGGCACTGTAGACTTGGTCACATCAATGAATCAAGGATAACAAGATTAAGAAAGTTAGACTACCTGGAACCATTTGACTTGGAGTCCTATGGTATTTGTGAATCTTGCTTGAGAGGAAAGATGACCAACAAGCTACTTTCTGGGAAAGGGGTGCGAGCCAAAGAGGTACTTGAGTTGATCCATACTGATGTATGTAGGCCATTTTCAACTCAAGCTAAGGGAGGCTTCCCTTACTTCATCAATTTTATAGACGATTTCACAAGATTTGGGCATGTGTATCTTATGAAACACAAGTCCGAAGCCTTTGAGAAATTCAAGGAGTACAAGTCAGAAGTAGAGAAGCAACTTGAAACAAGTATCAAGACCCTTCGATCAGATCGAGAAGGTGAATACTTAAGTAAAAAATTTCTGGATTACTTGAAGCTTCATGGAGTCTAATCACAATGGACACCTCCTGGAACGCCACAGATGAATGGTGTTGCTGAAAGGAGAAATCGAACCCTATTAGATATGGGTAGATCCATGATGAGTTTCTCAGCTCTACCAACATACCTTTGGGGCTATGCATTACAAAGCTCAATTTATATTCTGAACAGGGTTCCTTCAAAGTCAGTAGAGAAAACTCCATATAAGATATGGAATGGCAAGAAGCCAGCACTTAAACACATGCGACCCTAAGGTGCCCTGCATATGTAAAAAAGATGCATACTAACAAGTTAGAATCTAAAAGTGAGAAATATTATTTTGTGGGGTATCCAAAGGAAACTAAGGGATACTATTTATATCTTCCTGGAGAACATAAGGTCATTGTTACCAGAAATGCAACTTTTCTTGAAGAAGACTATGTCTACAAGGAACAGAGCTGTAATAAGATAGAACTGCAAGAACCACAAGATAACACAGAAGCTGAACCCTTGTCAAAAGACCTAGACAAGTATTCAGTGAGAGTATTTGGTAAAGATTGGGTACTTAGAGTACGCCCTTCAACCAGTGGAAGTGATGTGAGAGATAATGCAGAAATGCAAGGCTCTCATACACAACCAATGGAAGATGATACAATGGTTGTACATCATTCTATTCAGGAAATACATGAAAATGACATTCCTAAAAGCTCTCAAGGTGATGGATTGTCCAACACACAAAGACCTTCTTACAATCAGAATGCAACAAATATTGAAACGCAGAATAATCAACTCTGTAGGACAACTAGGACTCATCGTCCGCCTGAAAGACTTAATCTCCATGTTGAAACACACAATGAGATAGATATTCCTGATGACATTGAACCTACAACGAAGCTATATTAGACATTGATTCACAGATATGGCAAGAAGCCATGAAATTTGAGATAGACTCGATGTACATCAATCAAGTTTGGAACTTGGTTGATTTGCCAAAAGGGGTTAGACCCATAGGATGCAAATGAGTCTTCAAGAAGAAGATTGATGCATATGGCAAGGTACAGACTTATAAGGCAAGATTGGTGGCTAAAGGTCATAATCAACGGCCTGGGGTCGATTATGATGAAACCTTTTCACCTATTGCGAAAATTAAGTCCATTCTGATTTTGCTTGCAATAGCAGCATACTATGATTATGATATTTGGCAAATGGATGTTAAAACTGCTTTCCTCAATGGTAACCTAATTAAGGAGGTGTATATGATACAACCTGAGGGTTTTACATCCAAGACTAAGCCCAAAGCAGTATGCAAGCTACAAAAGTCAATTTATGGACTTAAGCAAGCCTCAAGGAGTTGGAATATTTTCTTTGACAAAGCAATCAAATCATTTGACTTTGTTAGAAGCAAAAAAGATCCCTGCATTTAATGTAAGCGCAAGAAAGAGAGTATTGTCTTCATTGTTATATATGTAGATGACATATTAATAACGGGAGATAATAAGACTCTCATGCAATCAGTCAAGGAATGATTATCTAGCATATTCATGATAAAAGACTTGGGTGAAGCCTGCTATATTATTGGAATTAGGATCTATAGGATAGACCTAATAGATTGTTGGAGCTGTCACAGTCCATATACATAGACAAAGTGCTAAGACGATTCTCTATGGAAAACTCCAAGAAAGGAAGTCTTCCTATGGGTCAAGGCATCATGTTATCAAAGAAGGATAGTTCTTCTACTATTGCGGAACTTGAACGCATGAAAAGAATCCCATATGTTTCAGCTATATGATCTATCATGTATGCCATGACCTGTACTAGGCCAGATGTGGCCTATGCACTTAGTATGACTTGTAAATTCCAGCAGAATCCTCGGGAAGAACACTCGAAAGCAGTCAATAGTATTCTTAAGTATCTTAGATGAACTAAAGAATATTTCTTAGTCTATGGTGGACAAGAAAGCTAGAGTGTACTGGGTACACTGATGCTAGCTTCCAGACAGATCTTGATGACTTCAAATATCAATCTGGATATGCCTTCATTTTTAATGGCTGAGTAGTGAGTTGGAAAAGTTCTAAGAAAACTACAACTGCTGATTTGACAACTGAAGTTGAGTACATTGCTGGATCGGAAGCTGGTAAAGAAGTTGTCGCGATATCTGAGTTCCTGAAGGAACCTAGGGGTTGTTCCAAGTGCCATTTGTCCAATAACGATTTGTTGTGACAACACTGGTGCGATTACGCAAGCTAAGGAACCAAGATCAACAAATTGAAACAAGCATGTACCGAGAAAATACCACATACTCTGGGAGATGGTGGAAACTGAAGGAATCTAGCTAACCCGTTTACTAAACCATTAAGCTTAGTTAAACATAATTGTCATTTTGAAAACATGGGTATTAGATACATCGGAGATTGACTCTAGGCCAAGTGGGATATTGAAATTATGTATGTCCTAGAGACAATCATTATTAGGGACAAATGTACTTGAACATATTCGTATTATTAATAAGATTAATATTTATGGCATTTGAAATTATTAAATTATTATTTGATTGTTTGTAATTATTCATTAATGTGCATCCCTTGAGCCTACGTTGTCATTAATAGAGTGAGATATTGATGATAGAGCGTAACTCTAAAATAGCCTCGACTAATGATCATCGAGAATGAGATATCGATGATATGCTATAAGTCGACATGTGGTCTGCGTCACATTCTTAGAGAATGTAGTATGTCTCACCTGCTACTAGTAATGGTTACTAATGATGGACACATGGATACTTTTGGAAAGTATTGGTATACCCTGCTGATAAACTATTTGTTATACATGTTTAAAGTGTTATCAGCGTATGGGAGATGAAGGTCCTTTGACTTGAGGTCAATACGCACCTTGTTTACAGAGTAATGTACTTTGACCCTGTCCTAAGCTTAAACTCCTTATAGGATAAGATACGGCTTGTGTTGGGTGCATTATGATGTAAACTAAGGTGGTAGTTGAGCCAAGAATAGGATTCATTCCTCTATTGGATATTCGAGAGAACACTCAACTTCTCAGTGATATTAGGTCGACCAAGTCATTGGCTAACGCAAGAGACATATTTAGAATATGGTCTAGTTGTCGACTAATATGGATGAGATAAAGTGATCAAGCCATTTGGATAGACACATGGAAAATCCTAAGCTTGATCGAGTGTGTCGCGAATGAAAGGAATTTATCATCTCATATAAAGGTTATGTTTGCTGGTTTCATGTAAACGTACTTCATATATCGAGTTCGTCGTACGTCGCAGTCTAGGAGTTCTGTATGGACCTTAATTGGATTAGTGTCGATATATGAAGGCCTATAGGGTCACACTATGTCGATTGTCTCTTCGATCTAAAGGTGTATTGAGAAAATATTAAATATTCGATTTGAAATCGAGATATTTAAATTGATAATAACTATGATACAATTTCTATTAGATGGAAATTATTTAATTAAATTAAAATTGGATTTTGAATTTAATGTGTTGAATGTATATGTTAAACGAAAAACGGGAAACATCGTTTGACGTAAGGCACCGCGGCGCCTGCTAGGATGAACCGCGGTGCCGACTCGGCAGTGAGCCCAGTCAGATTGGCCCACTGCACCTCGGTTTTGGGCCAGGCTTGGAGCCCAATCCTAATCCGTTTTGTGAACTAAAAATCACTATATATACAACACTAATCTCTAGTTATTAATATGTGGAGAACACTAATCCTAAAACTAATTCTAGACTTATTGTCTAGGACGAAACTCTCTCAAACCTCTGTCAAGATTTTCTGGCTTTCTTGACAGAGGAATACACCATAGCATAGTGCTTGCAGTCGAAGGGACAGTCGCGTGTACTCTCTAAGTAAAGACTCCAGATAATACAACCTGTAAGTGTTCATGTTTTATGTTACAGGTTTTGATTGTCATATAACCATACCAGAAGAAATTGTTGGGATAAGTAGAACAAAATTTTAAAACTTCCGCTGTGCCTACTTATGTGTTTTGAACCCAACACAACCCTACAGAATCGTCGTGCTTTAAACTTGCATAATATTCTTTTCTTTCATATATGCATGGGTGATTTAGATACTATATAATTAGGAGTTGAAAGTTTTGACTAATGGTCTAATCGAAGAAACTATCTTAACTGACAACGTCCAAATGTATATAATATATAATATGATTCGTCAAATCTTTTTACAGTATGAAAACTTTGAGTCATTCCTTTTAGGGACGAGATAAGATTAAAGGCGGTTGACAGATTCGTTCTTTCGAACTTTAATTTGTCTGTTATTCTTACCTTTTGCTGTGGCAATGTTATCACGTTAATTGGATAAGAGATAAAATTTATCTTGAATTTGAACATAAAGTGATTTCCTTTTTACCGTTTATTTTTCTTCTGTAGTCATATCACTTATCAGCAACGTGATATATAGAGCAGTGTTCTTTTTAGGTGTTTCTATCGTCATATTTGTGAAGTAGAAGACCATAGTTGAAGACCGATAATTTTTGCTAAACCCAAGAATATTTGTTTCATGAATAAAACATAGGTATACTTCTATGCATGGTGAGATATATCTAAGCTCAAAACAACGCATATGCTTAATTAGTGGGGTGATTGTTTATGCAACGATTTTTGCATTACATTGTTGTTTGACTTAATCAAATCATATAATTTTTTCTACTCTGTTTTAGGCAGTATAATAATTCTTAGGCCAGCAGCAGAGCTTTGCGACTCTTTTAAAACAACTACACATAACTAATCATAAAAAGTGTAATTTATAACCTGATAGTGTAAAAATTTATTATACTGTCAATGTCAATGTCTATAAGTTGAATCCAAATCCAACGAATGTAGATATGTGCTATGCTTTCCTCTTAAATGCAACTAAAGAGAGGGCGTTAATATTGGACAAAACATATTAATGGCTAATTCTTTATTGTTTTCAGTGGGAACTCATAATCCATCATAAAAGTGAAGTATTAGTCTGAACAGATGTCAATGGTCTAGAGCGTTTTTATAAATTATGGCATTTTGATGGTAAAGCAGAAAATTTTCTACACGTTTTTGTTCCACTAATTTTCTACCCGTTTTTGCTGGTGCGACCAGGGCACTGCCATTGAAATGCCTATTCTGTGGGCTCTCATCAGATATATAAAAAGAACAGCTTAATAAATATTGTGAATTGCCCACTCAAAGTTTTCTCCTGTAGCAACATTGACTCGAATGAACCAACATTAATGTGGAAGTAGGACTCTGGAAATTCCCATAATTAGATTCCAATTAGTTTCCTTCTTAAGATCTCCATATGTTTTGGTAAATTTCTACTAGAACATTTTCTTACTAATTTGGGCATCCTCTGTTTGTACGTACTTGGGTGATCGTACTATACCTATTTATTGCAACATATAATGATACTAAAAAAAGAGACTCGGATGATTGTACCATGCAACATAACAAAAAGGCAACAAGAAAAGGTGTAAATGGTTTTAAAAAAAAAAAAAAAGAAGCATAGTACATGGATCTTAATTCTACCAACTAGAATCTATGTCTATTAAACAAAATAACGTTGATATATTATTACAAAATTCGACAAGGTTAAGTTGTTAAAGAGTGTGGACCCATAAAATGCTATATTAAAGTTTTATAAAAGGTGTTGATTAGTTAGCAGACAAAAACTAAAAGAATTTAGGGAAGATTAAAAGGGGCTATGAATCATGAAAAAGGGGTAAATGAGGATTCTTTGCTTTGACCTTAAGTGAATAAATGGGAGAAAGATGATCTTAAGGGGGTGGCTTTCGGTGAGACGTGCCGCAAAAAGAATTGGACGATCCTTATTAATTACTCCTTCCTCGGCATTTTTCATTCCCTACCGCTAGGGGCGTTCACGGAAATCGAAAAATAGAAAAATCAAAAAATCAAAAAAATCGAACGAGAAATTTATCAAAATCGACATAAATTGAAGTGATAAAAATTGACTTAATTGATTTAATTTGATTTCAATATTTGAAAAACTGATTTAATTAATTTAATTTCTTTTTAGAGGGATCGGCCAAAATCGAACCATGAACACACCTGCCTACAGGCTACGGTACATACATATTTCACTTAATACATTGACAGTCTTTTAAATTTGCCAACAAATTTTATTTAGACACTCGACTTATGACTTCTTTGAATTGAGCGCACTTGAACACATGATAAAATTTTCCTATTAGACACTTTTGGGTTCAAATTTTGGAAAAACTTTTTGACATGTTCTCAAGCGTCTATTAGGTAGTTAAGTTAACCATATAAAATATATAATCTTATTTAATTATACACATAACCCTCAATTAGAAGCGCCTGGGGTTTTACAACTTAATGAGGTGAATTTATATAATTGAAGGAGATAACATATTTTAAATGATTAGACATTTGAGAATACACACAAAAATTCTTTTAAAATTTAATCCAAAAATGCCCAATAAAAATAATATTTTATCATATATTCAGATGCTTAAATGAAACCCACCGTGGATCAGATCTAAATGAAATTTATACCTACAAATTTGCCCTTTTGCACAGTCATGAAAAGTCTTTTTCTAAATTCTAACCGCCCAAAAGTTGCTTTTGCCCCTCTTCACTGACCTACGATATCCTCCATCGTCCCTTACATTCACGTCTGTACACTAACTGAATTCCTAGTCATCCAACTGTTCATCAACAGTTCATCTATTTCCTTCTTATTGGTATTAATACAATGTTCCCAAAGACCCAGTTTTATTTAAATTCAAAGGACAGTGTAAATGAATTAATTTTCACAAGACCAAGGTAATTTAATTAACCGGACGCATAAGTCCGTCACTTATCTTATTTCTCAAAGCTACTAGTTATACTTATTTTGAGTGATTACTGTTAAAAAATAAATTTTGTGCTTAACTCAATTTTAAAAATTAATTTATGAGAGAAGAATTGTGCAAAATCATATAAAAAGACACATTCCTTTTTCATTTGATGTGTAACTCTTCAACAACTACCTTTAATTACTTCTAAAATAAAAAGAATTTACATAGTGTATAAAGTAAAGCCACGGTTGAATATAGAAAGTTAATCTATACAGTATACTACATAAAAGTTATTCGGTCAGTCCCAATTCATGTGATGCATATATAGTTTTTTAATATATCCAAAAAGGATAATATTTTTCAATTATTTATTAAAAATAATTTAATTTTAAAATTTTATTTTACCCTTATATAATTTATAACTGCACACTATCAAGGCTTGTTTTAAATCACAATTTTTTTTAAAAAGTACTTTTTTTGTGATCTTCTTTAGTAAAAGTACATCACATATGTTGCTATAGAAGGAGTAATTAAATTCAAAATCATACCACCAAAGTAGCGAATGGGGTTACTCCTCCCTTAATTAGATATCTCGGGTTGGAGCCCTGTATATGAAAAAAAATCTTTGACAAAGAGCGTTTACCCTTAATGGGCCCTACGCGGTGAAAATCCGAATTAGTAAGACTCCAATGCGGATAACTGACAATGAAAAAAAAAACTCAAAATCATGGTTGACAAAATAGATTTTCAATGGCCGCTTAGTGGTAATTAAGGCTGGTCAGAACCAAACACCCAAATTCAAACAAAGAGAAAAAACTGTCCCTCAGTGTCCTATAAAAAGCCCTTCATTACACCACTCCAAATTCAAATCACCCATCTAACAACTCTTGAATTCTCTCTCCTCCATATATTTCTCTATTGCCCGTTTATTTACTACATATATCCAATAAAGAATGTGCAAGCAGACAAGTTCACCACTCTGTACCAAGTGCAATTCCAAAGAGACCAACAACATGTTCACTCTTTTGATCCCCAAAACCCCAACAAACAAAAATGAGGCACCCCAAAACAAGACCATTAACAAAAATATCCATTTCTCCCTTGTCTTCAATGAAGCAAAATCCATAGCCAATATTGCTTTCCCTATGATACTCACTGGCCTCCTTTTATACTCTCGTTCCTTAATTTCCATGCTCTTTCTTGGCCGCCTCGGCGACTTAGCGCTAGCTGGCGGCTCATTAGCCGTCGGCTTCGCTAACATCACTGGATACTCAATCCTTTCTGGCTTAGCCATGGGAATGGAACCAATTTGTGGACAAGCTTTTGGTGCTAAAAAATATAACCTTCTTGGGTTATCCTTGCAAAGAACAATACTTTTGCTTATTGTTACCTCATTACCTATCGCTCTATTCTGGTTAAATATGAAAACCATTTTACTTTATTGTGGACAAGATAATGATATTGCTACTGAGGCCCAATCTTACCTTTTATACTCAATCCCTGATTTATTCGCGCAATCATTACTTCATCCATTGCGTATTTATCTTAGGACCCAATCCATAACATTACCCCTCACATTTTGCGCGGTGTTAGCCATATTTCTACACATACCAATAAATTTTCTTCTTGTTACTAAACTTAATTTAGGTGTCAAAGGAATTGCACTTAGCGCGGTTTGGACTAATTTCAACCTAGTAATCTCTTTAATTATCTATATTCTCTTTTCTGGTGTGTACAAAAAGACTTGGGAGAATTTATCAACAGAGTGTCTTAAAGGTTGGAAAAAACTCCTAAATTTGGCAATTCCTTGTTGCATTTCAGTTTGCCTAGAATGGTGGTGGTACGAAATAATGATTTTGCTTTGTGGGCTTTTAATAAATCCAAGAGCTACAGTTGCATCAATGGGAATACTAATTCAGACAACTTCATTAATTTACATATTCCCATCTTCACTTAGTTTTAGTGTATCAACTAGAGTTGGTAATGAACTAGGTGCTAGGCAACCAAATAAAGCGAAACTCGCAGCGATTGTAGGCCTTGCTGGCAGCTTCATTTTGGGCTTTTCAGCTCTGTTTTTCGCGGTAACAGTAAGGAAAATTTGGGCCAAGATGTTTACTCAGGACGCGGAGATTATTGCACTGACGTCGCTTGTTTTGCCGATAATTGGGCTTTGTGAAATTGGTAACTGCCCACAAACAACTGGATGTGGGGTATTGAGAGGAACTGCAAGGCCAAAAGTTGGTGCGAATATAAATTTGGGTTGTTTTTATCTTGTAGGAATGCCTGTGGCTGTGGGGCTAAGTTTTTATGCTGGATTTGATTTTGAAGGCTTGTGGTTGGGATTATTGGCTGCACAAGCGTCCTGTATGGTGACGATGTTGGTGACTTTGCTTCGTACTGATTGGGATTTTGAAGCAGAAAGAGCTAAAGTTCTCACCGGAATCATTGTGAGTGCTGTTGTTGATGATGAAAACGAAGATATCCAGGAATATAAGCAACTCGTACCAGAAAACAAGGAAAATTCCCCGTGTTAATAGAGTAACTTCATGTTATTGTGTTTCTTTTTGATGATTTGCTGCTTATATTAGATGTATAGTGGGGTTAAGAGAGAGTAGCTTGGAATGAGCTGAACTGCTATTTTTCTTCTTCTTCTTTGTACACTAAGTTAGAAACTTGAAGCCAACCATGTTGCTACTTCTGGTGAAATTTAAATAGGGATATATGTATATGTAACGAGGAATATCACAAGAAGTAACAAAAGATGTACTCGGTCAAACCAAACACAAGAAAGGACGTTGTTCTTCGTACTGTATAGTACTTCCTTATCTAATCGTATGTCGTGAACTTATAGTATACATGTAAGTATAAGCAATTTTATATAATTTGATCACTTTAATTTACTTGTTCTAACAGCTAATTTATCTTATTTTTATTATAAAAATTAAAAAAATACTAACACAAATAGTGTATATAACTTAAACTTGTCATATATTTACAACTCCCTCCGTTGACTAGACATGAAGTTTAAGAAAGTAAATAATATTTTTGAATCTTGTGGTCTTAAAGATATGTACTATTCTCTTTGTTCCAATTTATGTGACACTATTTCCTTTTTAGTCTGTGCCAAAAACAATGTCACATTTCTATATTTAGAAATAATTTAACTTTACGAGATGATTTACATGTACACATTTATATAATACTTGTTTTGGATCACATATTTCAAAAGTCTTCTTTTCTTTCTTAATCTCCGTGTCAAGTCAAATGATGTCACATAAATTATGACGAATGGAGTATAATGTACCAAAATGCTTTTTAATCTTATTGTCTTAAACATGTCACGTGAGATGTTGAAATTAAAGAGTTGTAAAATTAAGAAAGAGACATTTTTTACACATAATAAAAAGAAAAGTAAGACAAATAAATTGAAATAGAAAGTACTAGTTTAGGAGTAAAAGTTTGAAGGAGAGCCTTGAAGTAACTGGTAAAGTTGTTGTCATGTGACCTGGACGTCATGGGTTCAAGCCGTGAAAATAACAACCTCTTGCATAAATGTGAGGTAAGTGTTAAGAGTCTCACATCCGATATGAAATGAGAACATAGACTCCTTATATGTACCTGGACAATTTGCGTACAATAGACCTTTGTGATCCGGCCCTTCCTCGGACCCCGAACATAGCGAGAGCTTAGTGCACCTGATTGCGTTTTTTAATTAAAAAGAAAAAGACAAGGTAGCTTCCGTTATCCAGCTCAATGTGTATTCTGCATGGACTCACAATTCTGCAAACATGAAAGTTTCTTACGTGGTCAAATAACATCATATCAGGCATTACAAATATTGCAAACATGTTTTTAAAATTTATTGTTAATACATGCGGGACTGAGATGGAAAAATGATAATCAGAAATGAATCTACACCTATTATACAATAAGTAATATTCACTGATATTACTAATTAAATTACAAGTCTCAGTGGTATTAGAAATATGTTTGAAACCACCGAACAGAGTACTACTATATATTGTGTAATAAACTTTTAGCGATACCATAAATTACAAGTCGCAATGGTATTAGAAACGTGTTTGAAACCACCTATCACAATACTTTTATTGTATACATAAACTTTTCATTGATACCACAAAATTACAAGTCTCAGTGATATTAAAAGCGCGTTTGAAACCATCGATAACAACAAGTCCATCAGCTTTTTCTCGTATAAACTTGGTACTACTCTAACTTCTGAAATTTGGAGGTACCAAAATTTACTCATTCAATAAGGTAAATTACCATACTTATAACATTACCACTCTACTTGAATGAGAGAATATCATACTTGTAATAATTACTTCCTACGTTTTAAAAAGTTTGTCTTACTTTCTTTTTTAGTCCGTTTCAAAAGAATGTCTCTCTTTTTTTAGCAACCCTTTCATTCCAACTTTTCACATAGCATATTTAATACCACAATATTAAATGTCATTTTTGTACATTCAACACATATTTAATTTAAAATCACAAGATTCAAAAGTCTTATCTATTTTCTTAAACTTTGTGCCAAGTCAAAACCAGACAATCTTTTTGAAACGGAGGGAGTTAGTTAATGGCATAAAAACTAAAACTCGCTTAGTTAAGTATGAAATAGTCCTGTTAATGTTGGAAATTTGCCTTTGGTGGGGAGGTTGCGTCCACCCATGTTTAATGACTTAAACACTAGGGTTCCGCATGTTGGAGGTTTTGTCTCTTCACACGTGCATAATCTACTAAGTGAGTAGATGACCGTAGGGCCAAGGATCGTCAAATTTCATTAAGAAATGAAAGAGATATTGGTCCACGAAGTAAGGTGTTTGAGACATGAAAATATGGTGTGGGACAAATCTACCACATCAGTGGGAAAAGGAAGAATTGTTCTCTTTATAAGCCTAAAAAATGGATAAGAGTTTGGGACCCCAAGGGGTAACCATGTGTTTGAAGGAGGGAGGACCTAGGTGTGATTGGGTTCGAGGCTAAGCTCACACGCGCGCCGCGCGCCCGTCCGGGATCGTGGGTCGAAAGCTTTGGGCTTCTTCCTTCCTTTTCCATTCTTCAGCAAGTCGTTTCGTGTTTGCTTTCTTCGTCAGAATCAACCTATTTGCTTTGTAGTGTTGATTACTTGTTGTTTTATCTTGGGAGACTATTGTCCGCAAACGTAAAAGCATATATACGGGGCAAGATGTCTTAAAGACAAATAGTCATCTCTCGACGCAGCCATAGTTGTAACAATCCAGAATTAGTGTTTCTTGATTTTAGGTTATCAAGATTCAAGACTCAACCAGCTTGCGACAATTATAATATTGGCTTGTTTGTTTACCCTTTCGAACACTTGTAATATTTATTTACTTTCTATACTGCTTTACATATCCAACAGTTAATTGTTATGTCATTATGAATATATAAGTATGGTCACAATTCATCGCTTCAATGGATTAACTACATTTGTAGATTCTACCAAATTATTAAATCTGACGACTGCTCGCTCTTTGATTAGTGATTCATCAACTACTGGATCGATGAAGAATCTCTCCAAAATTTGCTATTTAATCAGTGATTTATAACTATTTAATTCGATAAGAGACTAAATTAAAGTTGAAGGAATGTGTGATGCGGAACTTTGTATGGAAAGGAAGGAGCAAGAGAGAAAGGGACACATGGGAGATGCATTAGGTGAGTGGTCTCTCCAATTACAAATATTGCAACTAGTAGGAAAGCATATATGCCAATGCTGCAGCAATTAAGTCAAATCTTATTTTCGCTCACTTCGAGATAGATTTGTTGCTTCTTCTTCCAATCGTGTTAATAACTTTGTACACACTGGTCAATTAATTTTATAGCCCTTCATCTTCACAACAATGTTTCATGTAAGAATTTTTACAAGAGTTTATATTATCCCAAATTACGTCATTCGTTGTATTAAAGTTTCGGATGGGATACTCAACTTTTAACGTTAGCATATTAATTTAACATCATGCTTGTATTACCCGCAAGAATGACCGAATTGATTGAACATGTGATCTCCTAAATAGAAATTTTAGATTCAAAACACTCTGCATGCTTTTTTTATCGAGCTCGGGTCCTGATAAAAAAAGCTTTATGATTGTAGTATCCCAAGTTTGAATTACAAAACTATCCATGCATCCTACCCATTTAATTTTTATTAAAATGAAATTGTAGAGTCATGCATTTAGATGATGTTGATCTTGACGGACATTCTTTCGCTATGTTATGGGGCCGTTTCCCCTCTCCGCCAAACAAGTAAGAGACAAACGGGATCATTTTCTATTTTCTTTTCTAGTTTACTGCTTCTAAAAAGAAGCAAAAAGTAGTAGCAAAGTAATACCAACTCAAAAAGAACTGCACAAAATATTTACTAGAACCAAACTTTTCTTTTATTGCTTCTTTCCATTCAATGTGACAACTATAGACCTCTTACCTAGCTAGATTTCTTACTGATACTAGCTAATGAACTTTTAGTTAGTATATCAGATACTCTCTATAACAACCATCCTTTATAATATTTTTTTTATAATAGGCAAATTTTTTTAGAATCAATTTTTCACGTCATGTTATGTACTTATATTATATGTATCAGAAATAACCTCTCTGCCTCATAAAGGTAGAATTAAGGTCAGCGTATACGTGACCCTTCTCACACTCACTTGTGGGATCACACTAGATATGTTATTGTTGTTGTTTACTCGTGAATCGGTACAATTGAATTTGTATATGTGGTCAAAGACACGTAGGTCTCAAGTTACTAGATTAGTAAGTTAATAAGTGAATAATTCTAATAAATAATGACTATCAAAGCTGGATTAGAACATACTTGGCCTGGGCCTGGAAGAAACTTCGTGATATAGCCTCTGGTCTGGACGCTTCAAACAGGATGAAAATACAGTACTGAGACAAGTAGTGAGAACAATAAATTATTATTGTACTATCTTGAATATGATGCCTCTACAATGAGTTAATTGGTCCTATTTATACTTGGACTCGTGAGTACACATTCCATGAATTATGCCCCTAATAATCAATATTAATACATAAATGATGTAATAATCAGACAATTAGTGTCTTCATAAATGTCTTTAATGCATTCTTGGAAGGTGTATAGTCAAGTAAGTAACGGTCGCCAGTTGGAATTCGAACCGAACCCCTGATCCTTCATCTTTCTGGTACATGTGACTCCCTGGTGCCTTCGGTGAGAATCCAACATTACTGGTCGCACTGATAGCTAACTTGGATCAGACTCATCTCTTTCTACCACGTGTCATGGCATAATACGTCCACCTATATAATACAAATTTTGTCCTATACAGATATTTTCCGCACTTTCCGTGTGCATCCTTTGTGCGTCCGGGAAGTGGATTTGAACTACAAACCAATCAAAACTCCCCATTTTAATGGGAAAACCAAACGATGTTGATTATCCAACTCATCATACCAATCGCCACCACGCTGAAATAAAGGTAACTGTTCGACTTTACTTGATTGATGGAAGTCTGGGTAATCATGATGAGGTATGTCTGTTCACTACACCCATTTTGACACATACGTGTTGTCCTACTGAGTAGTCATCGATTGGTATTCCTTTTGTCGATTACCGCAACAATGATGAATTTTTAAACCTATAAATACCACCATCTCTTATATAGTTGGTCACTTCATCATTTCCTAAGACACTCTGCGAAAAACTTCTCCTTGCATCTTTAACCTGCAAACCCACACTTCATCCTTGAAAAATGTCGAACCTCCCTGCTGGTGGCAACACCCATTCGAGTACCAAGGGAAACCCTACCTCTCAGGAGGAGGCTCAACCAAGTCGGAATCCTCCCGCCTCATATTTTCTATTGAGGACATGGAAGCTTTAATCATGATCTTGAAGAAATACCCACTTCCAAAGGCGTACCCGGCAGTCGGGATACCTAAACAGGATCACCTTTGATATATCGCCCTTAGTGAAGGCTGAGTGCCGATGGATCAACGCTGAAGTCTTGATTCTCGGAGAGGATGAGAGAATAACCTCATTTTGGCAAGGATACTCTTTTGTTTAAACATATTCATTCTCGATGAAGATTGGAAATGAAGTGGACGAAGTCATACTAGAATTTTTCCATCACTACAAAGTTTGTATGTCCCAGGTGGGCCCTTAAGTATGGAGGGCAGTTGTATGCCTCTAGTTCTTTTCTTAGATAGCCAGTGTAGATTTTACTCTGAATTATTTGATCCGTCTTTACTATCCACGTATATTCTGCGGTGGAGTCACCAGCTTGCACCGGAGTGTGAGCAAGGCCATCTTAGCCAGCCTTGATGATGAACATGATCGAGGTTGGACCAAAAGATACGTTATTACTGCTACCGCCGACCTCCTTCCCCTGGGTAGCTGAACTATCTCGGAGCGCTGGAACCCTACTCTAAGTTCTTCCGTACCCTCTGATTTATCCATATTATATTTCTAAGAATGCCTTTTCTTGCGTTAACCAATGTGTTTAACAAATACTATTTTCCTTACAGCTACTCGTTGGGAGCCTGCAGAAATACCCAATTTCATCGATTGGGTTCAAGACATCATTAACGTTTTTACCCCGAAACTCAGAGCGTGGAAGAAACTTTTAGAGGATAAAAACTAGATCCCTAGAAGCTATAGTAAGATCCTCCTCCATTCAAGTTATTTTTTCCGAGAAAACCTCATCTATAATTTTTTTAAGCCTACCCAAATCCATTCCTGCTTCCCCGCTCCTTGAAGTGCCAGAAGATCCAAGCACGGCCGCTCACCTTGTTCAACAGGCGCAGGAACAAAAAAAACTCCATCAGGAATTTTCTTTTAGCCCTTGATTGAGCTCTAAGCGATCAAAAAGAAAGGTTTCGTACCGAGGTGATCTCACCCCTCCTAGCACTCTCGGCGTGACTGGTCTGGTGGTTGGCTCCCATCATATGGTGGACCTGGATAGTGAAGGTTCTATGGAAGATGAGCAGCCACTGGAGAGAAGAAGGCTAGAAGTTCCCCAACTTTTTATAGAGATGTAATTTGCTAGTCATGGGGCCAGCCATACTAATGCATCATTTGCTCTGGTTGAATCAAGTGGTGTCGCTTGACAACGCTCAATGGCCCCACCTGTCGCTTCTACTGCCGTTAGCTCTAGAAAATTTCCAGCCCCTCATTTTTCTAACTATCCATCCAGAAGATCCTCAAGAGGCACCACTTTCTCCAGATTGCTTTCCTTCCCCACAAAAGGAGGAATTGGTGAATGAGTATCCGATGCTGGTTGTAGAGCCCAGAGAATTCTGATCTGTTGCTTTTTAGATTCCCTCCAATTATCATCTCTTGTCCATTCCCGATGGAGTGGCTAATTATATGAAGCACGTGGCCTCGGAGAAGGACCGGAGAAAAGCTCACAATGTATCAGTAGAATGTTCCATCAATAAAGGCATGCATACCACGACTAAGGTATAAAATTCACCCCTTTTATTTTTATAATAACCTGCTCTCCCTTTCATGAACCCTGAATCTGAATTCCTTATTCAAGCCAACTTTCTCTATCATGATAGGATACAATGACTAATCGAAGAGAAGGGAACTCTAGTGAATGAGAGAAATAATGTTGTGTAGTGTATGTTAGTGGTGGAATCCAAGCTCACTAAGGTTAACGAGCTAGAAGGAAAACTCGCACATTTGGAGGAAAAAAAATGAAGCCTTTAGTTAGAAAAGATTGAATAAGGCTTTTGACTATGTGTCTGACTTGGCAATGTGCTTATATAGACTTGAGGCCAATATGGATACATTCACCTAGCGCCTCCAAATTAAAGAAGCCGAAATTGAGGTCTTCCGAAAGGAAAATGTGTCCTTAAGGTCTTGTTATCCACCATGAATGCTCAAATGGAGAAGCATCGGGAGGCAATTGCAGATTTGAGTAAGGCCAACGAGCTTCTTCATTCAACCAGTGCCGAGCTTACATGCGCCGTCGAATATGTTGAAACTCAACTTCAGGCTACCATTGACAATTTTACTTTGTCCATGGCAAGAAACGACTATAAGATGCGTCGCAAAGCTTTGGAGGCAGTGAGGGAAGGAATCATTAATGATATTGATGACGAGATAGTCAAATCCCTGCAATTGGAATTAGTTTAGGCGGAAGAGCCAAATGAATCCCTTGTAATGGATGAAGAGGATGCATCATCCGATGAAGAAGAAGAAGATGAAAACCTTCCGGAAGTAGAAATTCTTCCTACATCCGAGCTTCAAGACAATATGTCATCTGCTTCAGACAATGCCCCCGGAGCTTCAGCTTTCGGATTGCCTCCTTCAGCCTCGACTTCTCAAGATTGCAACTGATTATGATACCTTTGTTTTAGGAAACACCCATGGCGAACCATAGGATAAGTGTTTCGTTGCCTTTCACACGAATTTTATTTTATATTTTTAGAAATTTACCACCCCCGGCGGACCATGGAACGAGTGTATTGTATCCTTTTTCGTGGGTTTTTCATCTTGCACCCATGTCACTTTTGGGCCCGGTGTTAACCTTGAATGAATGAAATTTTTATTTCAAAACTTCATTACTCGCAAGTTTTTTATTCAAAGCTTTGTTTTATGCTTTTATTTACAGAAAAATACTTTTGTTCCTTCCATAAACAAATTAAGCCATAACTTTTAGTTTACTACACCTTCATTCGCTAAGTAGAATCCGTGGTTTTTGAACTACCTTCAAGAATTCTAAGTTATAAAGTATAATGACTTTGAAAATATTTTAATATAGTCATCCATTAAAAGGTGTATTTTTCCTCAGGCTTTTCATGGCCTTATGATTGATCTCGGATTAACTTTGGTCCCAGTCAATTCTTATTTGGGTGCTTTGAGCAGCCAAAGTTTTAACCTTTCTTTCTTTAGAATTTTCAATAAGAGAGGGATCTTATTTTTTATGGTGCTATAGAAGAGGACGTCTCCCATTCATTATGGCCCAAAATTTTGGTATGTTTGTATCAACACCGGTTTTAATAATTCTTATTCTTTTGATGGCAAGAATTTTATCATAAAAGAAAAATTATTATTAATTTCTTTGACTTATAAATGTGAGAACAAATGCAAGAATAGTCCAGCTACCATCTAGTGTGGTCAGTTCGGTTATATATATTCAATATTTTGCAATCTCGGAAGTCCCCAGTGATAACATGCTTTTTAGTTGAATCTTTTTGTAGTACCAGTCTGTGAGCAAGTATTTTTTGTGGACACATTTGCATGTACTTTAATTTTGCGAAACATTACCCAGTCTTAGTACGAATATATATGGCCCCCAGTGTTTGGGTGTTCATTCTTGGAGACTCAAGCACTTGATAAAACTTTTGTAGTAGGACTTTTTATACGCTTTCATCGATACTACCTCATTAAAAACCTTGTAAAAAAACTCAATCGGGAAAAAAATAGGACGAAGAAAAAAAGAGTGCATCGCATATTTGCCTTGCTAAATGTAATATATCTTCAAGTGAGTTACGTTCCATTTGCTAGGGAGCTTGTTCCCTTCTTTATCTGTTAACTGGTAAGATCCTTTGTCCGCGATCCCAGTGATTTTGTATGGTCCTTACCAATTTGGGCCTAGTTTCCCTGCATTTTGCTCCTGAGTAGGGGTGAGCGAGTCCGGATACCCTAACTTTTTTGAACTACCCGGACCCTACCCAGTAAAAGATTAGTTCCTAAATTTACTACCCGTAGCAATCATTACTTGGAACCTACCCGGACCCTGCGGTTCCGAGTAGGTTCCCGGGTACCCTGTAAATTTTTGTGTTGCTTAAAGAGATATATCTGATTATCACAGGCAATACCATCATCTAAAGTGTTCCTTAATTTGATATTGATTCTTTCATTATATGAAAGAAAACATTCCAAAATAAAGTTCAAATAAACAAAAATAAACGTTCCAAGACAAAACTAATTCATTATATGAAAGAAAACCCTAGACCAAAGATATATCTGATACTGATTCATTCATTACAAAACTCCAAATAAACATAAACAAAAATACATCTTCTAAAGAAACAAGAGATGCTAAAAAAATTAATAAACGCCCATAAGTGGTATGACCTTTTTTTTCTTTTTTTTATTAGCTAAAAAATAATGGAATTAAAAAAGTAAAAATATTTAATATTTCATAGGTTCCGGGTCCGGGTACCCTGTCTCTATTTACCGGAATCGGAATCGGACCCGACATTGATCGGTTCCTAATTTTACTACCAAGAACCTACCCGTTATTATAATATATCTACCCGGAACCTACCCGTTAGTGTCGGTTCCGGTCGGGTATCTGGGTACCCTGTACCTGTACTCACCCCTACTCTTGAGTGCTCTGGTTCACCCTCCGGAGTACCAAGTCACCGAGTTTGAAATACCAGAGATTTGTATGACGGTTGTGATACTACTCCATTTGTTACTTCTAGGCTACTATCCGGACATACGCAAAGTCTCAGTGTTCCTCAAGCAGATCTAACGTACCATCATTGATTATGAATTAGCTTGTTCTTTCAACTAGAGGTACCACAAGCTCGGAGTTCCTACTTCAACCGGGATCAGTGCCTCGACACCATAAAATAGACAAAAAAGATTTTCTCCAGTACTTATTTTTGTTGTGGTTCTGTATGCCCATAAAATATCGGGAAGCTTGGAAGGCCACTTCCCCGTAGCAGCTAGCTTCTTCTTTAGATTTTATATTATAGTCTTGTTTATAGACTCCGCATGACCGTTTGCACTAGGATGATAGGGGGTGGAGGTGATGCTTTTGATGTTCAAGTCATCTAGGAACTTTGTGACTTTATCCCCAATAAAATTTCAGCCATTGTCATAAGCTATTTTCTTTAGAATTACAAAGCGACAAATGATATGTTGCCAAATGAAATCTATCACATCCTTCTCCCGAAGCATGAGATGTTCTTTGTGAGAGTGAGTGTATTTGTTGAATTTCTGTCTATTGAAATATATTATATTTGGTTCTTGTGAGATATGGATAACTCTCTTTCGGTAAGGGCACATAATTGGCAATATATTGGTGAAATGTTGGCTTCTTGGTTAAGTAGCATGATTGCAGTGTTTTAAGTCGTGTCGTTGAGTCGTATGTTCCTAAAAGTAAAGTGTTTTTGAGACGGTTGGTTGTTGGTAATGAAAAATTGGAATTTTGAACTTTGACATGACTTTCATAAGTATTGGCTCATTGCTTGATAGTTGAAATATTTTGAAGTATCCATATTAGCTGATGCCTAAGTAAACCTGTTTGAATGGCATGGTTGAAACTGTTATAGGTTGGTCATTGATAAGTGTTTGCTCGAGGGTGAGAAAAGCTTAAGTGGGGGTGGTGATATTTGACACAAATATCGTTATTTCGTCACTTTACCTCTAATTCTTAGCACTTTAATCATTTTCTCTATGGTGAAAACGTTGTATTCGGGCTTATGTTGGTATTTTTATGTGTTTAGGTATGACGATGGAAAATGAATGAAAACCGAGCAATTTTGGATGATTTTCGAGGCATTTGCACTTTGGCAACTTGACGAGAGACAAGTCCAACACTTAGAAGGACAGTGCAACACTGCAAGACCTCATGCCGGGCATCCATCGCGTGTGGACTTGTCCTCTGATCAAAATTTTGGAAACTGCTATTTGCGCGATAGATATGCAACGCCCAAGCATCGCACAAATACCTTTAGGTGATGGGCATGTGACGTGCTTGTATCGCACAAGATGGCCCAGCTTTTCCCAATTCATTTGGGATTTGTCCAACTTATTCTAGTGTTTTCCCTACACTATAAATAGATATATTTAATCATTATAAACGTGTGCTGGGATATTTTTAGGGACTTGTAAGACATCCTATTGCTTTTCTTTTCATTTTCTTATTTTTCTACCCATAAACCCTAAGTTATTTCATGAATTCTAGTTCTTTTTCTCGAATCATGAGTTGCTAATTTCTTTATTTCTAGGGTTATGTCAAAGACATGATCGTTGGTTTGATGACAATTATTATCCATTGAAATTTCCATCTTTTGGGTTGCTTATTTATTATTGAACCTAATTGTTTGATTATTTGACGAAATAGTTGAACACTATATGTGATGCGTGAGTTGAACTTGAAAGAGCGAATTCACGCATGTAATAAGAATAAATAGAGGTTGTTCATTTTTGCTAATGAGGATAGAAATATATCATTTAGCCCTACTTAGTTGGATATGGAGATATAAATGCATTCTTTTACCTCTAGTGACCATAGAAATAACGATATTATAGTAGCATCTACAAGCTTGTGAGTAGTTCGAAAGAATATCATAAAGTTATAATTAACTCATCAACTAGTAACCCAGGAAATAAGATAGGTAGAATTGTGAGATGACTAACTAGATTGTCGAAAGCCATGACCCTGGAATTTTCTCTCATCTGATAAACCTTAAAGTCTCAGTCGCAAACACTCCATTTTAATTATTTTCTTTCAGTTAGTAGTTTAGTACAACCAAACTCATTGATTTCCACTCTCTTGAATAGTTACAACCGAATTTGAATTAGCTAAGTAGTAGAAAAGTACAAGTCCATGTAGGTACGATATCTGGACTGACAATCCTATATTACTTACCGACCACGTATACTTGCATGTGCGTTGGAGCAACACGCACTGGGACTTTTTTTGAGAAGCGGGTACTGGGTTTCGGCCCTTGACATGACTCTACTAACATAATAAACATGAAATTGTGTACATTTTTCTTCACATACTAAAACCACGCTTACCATAACCTCTGAGCCTGCAAAATATATAAGGAGCTTCTCTCTGTCCTTTGGATTTGACATGAGCGGAGGACTGGACATGCAAGATTGACATTCAGGCATCCACTCAAAGTCATTCTTCTTTTTAAGAAGTGAGAAGAACTTGTAGTATTTCTCTTAAGATTGAGATATGAATCTGCTGAGAGTTGTTATCCGCCCGGTCAGTTGTTGTACCGAATTTACACTATCAAGAGTATTCGGAATATCCTTGATGGCTTTTATCTTATCTAGGTTTATTTCGATCCCTCTTTGAGAGACCAAGAACCCTAAGAATTTTCCAAAGCCCACCCCAAAGGCGCACTTCTCTGGGTTAAGCTTCATGTTGTACCTTCTCAAGACTTCAAACATCTCCTGCAAGTGACTTAAATGGTTTTCTACTCGAAGACTTTTAACAAGCATATCACCTATATATACTTCCATAGTTTTTTTAATTTTTTTTTCAAGCATTTTATTTACTAACCTCTTATAGGTAGCTCCGACATTTTTTAATTCGTAAGGAATATCATTATAACAATGACTGCCAAAGTTAGTTAAGAAAGATGTTTTATCTTAATCTTACGGGTGCATTCTAATTTGATTATATCCGGAATACACGTTGAGGAAACACATGACCTCGTGTCGGCCGTAGCATTGATCATCTGATCTATATTTGCTAACGGAAATGAGTCGTTGGGGCATGTTTTATTTAAGCCTTTATAATCAATAGAAATCCTAAATTTGATCCCCTTTTTAGGTACTACGACTACATTAGCTAATCAATATGGATATTTTACTTCCTGGATTTTAAGCAGTCTTGTTACCTCTTCTTCTCCAAATTTGTTATGGACTTCAGCAATGGGCCGCTTTTTCTACTGCAAGGGAGGGAAACCAAGATTCAGGAAACTTAGGGATTGCGACTTATGGAGAAATTCATGTCATAGGACTAAGAAAAATAATCACTATTAGGTATAAAATAGTTAAGAATTGACTCCCTGAGCACCGGGGTTAGCCCCGTGATCAGATATCTTCCTATCGAGAGTTTCCTCGCATAAGGCTAGTTGCTCAAGTTCTTCGGCCATCGACTTGGTGGCATCAGATTTATCCAGTACTTGGAAATATCTGGGCACCTGATACCTATTTGAGAATTCTTCCTCTAGATATGTTTGTTCTATTTCTGTTGGCGGATCCTACTGGACCTCTTCCGGGGTCGGCACTATTTCCTTTAATTGCTATTTTGGATCTGCAACTTCCTCTGGTTCTTCTATGGTAAATTTTTCTTTAGTTGCAGGCTATTCTCCTCTAATTTGTTGGATTCCTTCTGGCATCGGGAACTTGACCAGTAAATGTAACATAGAAGGGACCGCTTTCATGTCGTGAATCCAAGGCCTTCCAAATTTTGCGTTGTACCTCATGTCTCCATTGATGACATAGAATTTTGTTTTCTGCACAACCCCCTTGGCATCTACCAGAAAATCGATCTCTCCTAAGTGGTTGCACTTCACATATTGAAACCTGAAAGCGTCCTGGCGACCGGGACAATCTTATCTGACATCTTCATTTCCACGACCACCTTTAGCTGGATAATATTAGCAGAATTTCTGGGGTCGATAAATATTCTATTTACTTGGAAACAGTCAATGGGTACAATAATGACTAGAGCGTCATTGTGTGGAAAGCTTACACTGATTGTGTTCTCGTCAGTGAAAGTGATAATACTTTTGTCTGGCATTTCCCAAAACAAATTTCCCGGGTAACAAAAATTTCCGTCTTCTTATCCGTCGTGAAGGATATGCCGACTATTATAGTTCCACCAAAAAATATATTTATTAGATGTGGTGGGGCATCTGGATTAGTTTTGCCTTCAGTAGGAGGTCCTCATTCGTAATTGTTATGGGCCCTTTCACGCAGGTACTCTCGCAGATTGCCTCTGCTCAACATTCCTGCCATCTCCTCCCGAAGGTGTCTACAATTCGCAGTTTTATGCTTGTGAGTGATATAGAAATCACACCAAACGGTATGATCCCTGGAATTTGGATCAAACTGTAGTGGTCTGAAACGGTCGAGATGGTGGATGAGTTCTTAGTACTGCCACCATTTGATCTTCATTGATGCTGAAGTTGTACTCTGATAGTTTTGGATATCTGAGTCCCTTTGTGAAGGAATTAGACGAACTCCCTTTATTCTGATTCATCAATCCTCAGTTATTTCTCCAGGGTCTCCCTTGACGTTTGGCTTTTCAAAGGCGTGAAAACCCTATCTGCCCCCTTATTTTCCAGGAGCGGGATAGGGCTGAAAATGATTCTTTAAGGAGTTATGATCAGACCCGATGCCTTTATCTGCCCTTCGGTAAATGCTTTTGGCTCGAGTTCCTGACAAATCGTCTTCCACTTGAATTTTTGACTCGTAACGGTTGTGAAAGTCCTCCCAGTTAGTAGCATGGAATTCCAAGAGATTTTCCTTAAGCTTGCGTGAGGCATATGAACTTAAGGGGTTCAAACCCTTGGTAAAAGCCTTAGTAGCCCATTCTTCTGGGACTACAGGTAACAACATTTGCTCCTTCTGAAACTGCACAACAAAGTCCTTAAGGAGTTCGGATCCCCAAAGCAATGCGAAAGATATCCGTTTTCCTCATCTTTATCTTTTGTACTCCCGCATGGGCTTTTATGAACATGTCAGCCAGCATGACGAATGAACTGATTGAGTGTTCGGGAAAAAGTGAATACCACTGGGACTACATCTGTTCATATTCACGAAAAAGCCTTAGTAACCCATTCGTCTGGGACTACAGGTTACAACATATGGCTTACGTTGGCATATAGAGGCTTCGTGAATATATCTTTATGCATCTAGCAAGTTAATTAGTAAATAATTCTAATAAATAATGAATATCAAAGCAGGATTAGAATATAATTGCCCTGGGCGTAGAAGAAGCTTCGTGATATAGCCTCTGGACTGTATGAAAATACAGTATTGAGACAAGTAGTGAGAACAGAAAATTAGTATTGTAATATCTTGAACATGATGCCTTTATAATGAGTTAGTTGGTCCTATTTATACTTGGACTCATGGGTACTCATTCAATGAATTATGTCTCTAATAATATAATACATAAATGTTGTAATAATCGGACAATTACTGTCTTCATAAATGTCTTTAATGCATTCTTGGAAGGTGTATAGTCAAGTAAGTAATGATCGCCCGTTGTGATTCGAGCTGGACCCCTGATCCTTCAGCTTTTCGGTATTTGTGACTCCTTGGTGCTCCCGGTGCGAATCCAGCACTACCGGTCACACTGATAGTTGACTTAGATCCGACTCATCTCTTTCGGCCACGTGTTATGACATAATTCGTTCACCTGTATAATATGAATTTTACCCTATACAATGTGATGTTATATTATATGTTCTATATAACAATATTTTATTGTAGCAGTCAAACAAACATATGAACAAACGATGTTATTAAAGAGAGGTTTTACTCTACTTTCTTTTATTAATTGTCTCATGAGTCCTTCGTGTTAAAGACTTAAAAGTCAGAAACCTCCCCTCGCCACCCCACAAAGGTGTGTCTCATGGCATCAAGAAAGAGGTGAATCACAGACTTGTTAATTACTTCAGTTTATTAATTGCCTCCTTCCCTCAAATAATTAAGGAAGACAAACTTTCTTTTATACTGCCTCTAAACTCTCATTATCCAATACGTTATGACTATTTTAATTTTCTAACAAATAACTGAATAGGATAGGTATCTTATTAGATCTCTTCCAAGAACGAGAATTAATAAAAAAAACTCGAGTTTCAGAATTAATCATTTTTAAGTTAATTAACAATGCATGTATAATGCCTTTTTCCTAGAGATATTCAGCCTTAAGCATATCCCAAAAGGTAAGATCCCTTTAAGGAGTCCAAAGAATCAAGAGAAAAAAAGGGATATTCAGATTTCAGGATCATAAAACACATAAAAAGCCGGACATTAAGCTTGTCCTACGTTATTCAATTAGTTTGTCAAGTGATATTAATGGTCATTAATTTGACTTAGATGTCCATACAAATACAAAATTCTCTTACTGGATATCCTATCACGTCCTGGCTTTGAGCTATAATATTCTACTATAGTTTGGTGTCTTTGCGTTTTATTTATTTGAAGAGATAAAATTAATATTGACAATGACTGAGACGAAATTATAATTAAAAGGAATAAAGAGAAAGCCACGCTACATAGTAGAGAGTTAAAGTGGTATAATTAATTGATCACCATTTCGTTACACCCTAATTAACGGAGTACCTACTATGTCATTTTATTATAATTCCATTCTTTAGATGTAAGGCTCTAGGATATTCAAGTCAGGATCGTAAATGCTTTATTTTAATTTCTACTACTTGTGTTATTATCAGAATAAATATAATACTTAGGCATTAAATTATGGATTTAACGCTATTGCCTATTGTCATGCATTATTCAGATTCATTAGCAACTTGCATGTCATCTAATATACATGCAGAACCATGAGAGTTTGAGTACTCTATGAGCCTTTTGCTTTTAAATAAAATGCAAATTGATAATAGTTGAAGAATGCATAATAATAAATTGTAGCAGCTTTTCGACATGTCTAGATATGTAAGTACACTTATAACATACTCCTAAACAAATACATGCTTACTTAAGTGATGACGTTTAGAATTTATGCTGACCTCCATCATTGTATTCGATCCCATGAGTTAAGTCTTCTAATAAAATCATTCATATGTAGCTCATCAAATATTCAGACGATCAAGGATGTAGTCACCTTTTTTAAATCCTCAACTGTCACTCATAATTGTTAGTCAATAACTTATTCTCGATGCTCCAATAATTTCAAACTTGTTGTTTTACCTAGTCGTTTGTCACATTAATTATGCAAAATTTAGAAAACTTAGAATTGAGCTATATAATAACATTATAACAAGTGCTGATGAATGATGAATCAACAATTAATAATGTATATATTGGTAAAAATATATCGGAAGCTAAATATGGCGAGCACAGAGACGACTATGGTCCATCCGCAAATGGTTAAGTCAACGGATAATTACACTGTCCAGGAGTTGCCAATATATCGAACATGTTCCACGGACATCGGATTATAAAGATCAGAACCGTACTTGGATAACCAAAGTGATCGGACAGTGGATAATCCAAATAACAGCTAGATTTCAAGATATGAGGGGTTCCATTGAATCTCATTAACTCCCATGATGTTTGTTATAGATAATATAAAATGTGTGGGGATCAAAGATATTAGTTAGTCTTAGCTACCGTATAAAAACCCTTCACTTCCCTATGCATGGTTGTATCATTTGATTTTCACCTGACTGGTGAAAATTTTACCATTATTTTCCGTAAATGTGACTGTTCATCTCTACTCTTCAGCAATAATTATCTTTTTTTTCAACAATAATTATCTGATCCAGGGGAATCAATAAAAGAAATTCTCTTTTAGTGTTTCGGTAATTATTTGTTGTTGATTACTTAATTTGTTATATCAATTATGTAATTGCTATCTCATCAGCAATATTAAAGGATCAATATTATTTGAACTAATTACGTTATTTCCAACCTCATTCAAATAAAGTCAACTGATTTACCTGGTAATTAAATTTTAGGCTAAACAATAAATCGCAATTATAGGAAAGAAGACGGCAGTTTAATAAAGTTTGATGATGGGTGCAGAGCTGCCCCAGAGAAAAATTATGCGGCTTTGCGAAGCCGTCAGGTCCAAGTCAAGTTTATTAATATTAGTGATGAAATCGAATTTTGACAACTCTGAAAGTGAAATAATAACAAGTCAAAGATAGAAATTAAATTGGAAAAAAGGAAATTGTAATTATTATCTTACTACATGTTCAAGATCAGGCTTGATTTGTTATGATTTTATTACCAAATTATTTTCTCCTAATTAATCATGTGTACGTCCCTTGGCTCTTCAAGATTTTTACGACCTTTGCTTAGCGTTAAAGAGTGTGTCCAAATCCATAGTTTAATGAATTCTAATCAAAGATGATTATGAGTTTTGATCTACCTATGAGGCAACGTTGACAAAGAATCATGAAGAATCAGAATCTTTAGTATATTCATCGATATTGGATTAGAAAATAAAAATTAACTATATTAACCGACAACAGAAAGTGGCCGGAGTACGTAACATAATCAAAAAAGTTTATTTGTTAGGTTATTCTTGCAACTGACATGTGACGATGTGCATAGGTTTTTGTTTTGATGCACAGTTAGCTAAAATCTCAGTGAAAAGGTTTGAAAAATAAGGGAATTTCAACTCATATTGATATTGGAACGGTGTTCTCTCCTTTAAACACATATATCTGTACAATATAAGTACGACATTTGTTGGATAATTATAAAGCAGTACGAGAAGTAAATAATTATTACAAGTGTTCAAAACGATAGACAAATAGGTCAATGTTCAGAACTGCCGCAAGAGTAGGGGCAATACTACTTGTAAAATTTGTTTTCCCTAATGGAATTAGTTTTTCTCATTTTTAATAAACTTGTTTTACTAGAAAAAATAATTTCCAAAAAATTTAAACAACCAAACAGGAAAAGTCAAAAAATATTTTCCGCCCCACCAACCACACCCTGGGTTGGGATTTGAAGATAAGGAGTCCTATCCTTTGTCGACTCAGAGTACTGTTGAGGTTTAAATATGACCCCTCTTAACATTATACATAGTGTTTTTAAAACAATATTATTTACACATCTATATGAAAATTTCTTTAATTTGTGAAGCGGTATCATGGTCATTGCCTTACACCCTATTTCACCCCCTCGAGCTCCCCCCCTTGTTTGAAATAGGAAAAAGAACAGAAAATGCACTGAGGAATATGATGTTGAGAAAAAAAGAAAAGAATATGATGATTGATGTACGCGGCGCCAATTTTGTCATTTACAGATGCATATAAGACGATCAGCACATCAACTAATTGGTCTAAATACAAAGCAACAATATAAAGTAAATCGAATTAACAGAATCCGGGGAAATTAAATCAAAAATATAAAAGACAGTTCGGTGCACAAACTATCCACATTAGCAATTAAATCGAAGATACAAAAATAGAATGAAGAAGAGACTTATCTGGGAGGTTATTTACTGCTTGATTTTACTTCACTTGCTACAACAAATTACTTGAGCCTTGATCAAAATGGACTTCCTACCGAATAAGGCTAAATAAGTTGCATGAGACTTTTGCATGCTAATGTAGAACAACCATGATTAATTTCAGAAAGATCAAAGTGTAGGTTACAAATTGGGAAATGATCTATAAGGTTCATATTTGAATATCAACTCAACACTGCAAGTGGTTCAGAAAGGCCATAAAAGACAACTTGTTGATTGCTAAGGGCAGTGACCTAGACCATGGAAATTGAACTCATAGCTATGTTTTAATTTCCTTTTTGGTTTAAACGAAAAGACACAAAATTTAAATATTAATTAAAGAAAGAAGAGGTCACAAATTAGTTAGTGTCCTTTCCCTCGAGAGTTTATTTTCTTGCCCCCAATTTCTTTTTGTCCTTTAAAAAAAGTCAAAGGAGTCTAGCTAGCATTTTATTTAAGATCTAGTGTAGGATAATTATCAATGAATTTCCGTAATAATTGTGGTTGGTGATGCTAAAATTTAGTACCTTATAGCAATCAAAAAATTCGACGTCTGGTTTCACCCTATTGGAGGTTTAAATCAATTTGCCAAATATGTATTTGTGTAGAAATATACATAAAAGAATAGCAATTTACAAGATTTCGACCGATTTGATTGGATTATGAAGAGAAATTTAAATTAGATTCTCTATAAAAGAATATTCATTTATTTGAACTGGATTCTGTAATAGCAAGTAACAGAAGGCCAATTGTAGTACTCTTTCACTTTCTTAGCTGGAGAATAACCAATAAATGATTTGACATGGAAATGCCGATTACTTATTTAATTATTACACTTAGTTCGTAAATAGCTGACTTTTGCAGCTTCATCTCGTGTTTCACCTTCTAATCATATATGGATGTGAAAGGCTATGCAACTGAGTCCGTGGTTATATTGAAGCCCATAGGTGGCTTTCCTTCACTATTAAAAAACTGCTAAAAATAGAAGGGATTTCATGAAATTTTGCGCATAAAATTACATTAAAACTAATATAATAAAATTGATGTTGTCCGTCAGTTTTTATTAAAAAAAATGAAAAATAATATATAAAGAACCGACGAGGTCCGTCGGTTTCTTTTAAAAAATAATAAAAATAGTTTTTAATTTTAATTCATTTTTTAATTATTAATAAAATATATTTTTAATAAAACAGACGACGTCCGTCAATTTTATTTACTTTTTATTTTTTATTTTAAAGACAGGTCAACGTATTAAAAAACCCGACGGATGCCGTCGATTTGTCCGTCAGTTTCTTTAATACATCAGACCCACTTCAGGTCTTCTTCTCCATTTCCCACTTTCCCCAAATCTTAAAAAACTCCGGCGACCATCGATTCCCCCACCAGCGCCAGCATCGGTTACCCCACCCACCACCAGCATTTCACCGCCACCACTCGTCACAGGCGACCCCACCCCAGACCCTCTCTCCCAAAACAGTGAGGTAGTTTTCCATTAATTTATGATTTTATAGTAGTATTGATGTGTAGAAACTTTAATTTGTGAGAAAACAAATATTTTTTTGCCAAAAATTATAGTGATGATTTCTTTTGAATTGTTTTGGATAATCTCAGTTTATAGGTTTAATGTGTATGTTGATTAATTTATTTATGAAATGTTTGTAATTTATTGATGTGTGTGGATTTGAATTTGACAAAAAAAGTAGACTTTATTTGTCAAAAATGTGCAGGTATCACTTTAGATTATTGTTTTGGTTGAAATTGACTATATTTATGTTCAATATCAATATAAATATACATTTCTCTAGTTTTGAGAAATTTCGTTAACCATTTGTAGACTCTTAGTTATTAAGGATGCCTTTTTTCTGTTAATTAAGAATAATTACAAAGAATGTGCAATAATTAAAATTAACATTTGAACTACAAATTAGTTTAAGTTTAAATAATGTAACCTAGCTTATAATTTAATGTTTATATTTGTGGATATTTTGGTAGATGGATCAATGTATGTGGATGTATAATAAGATTAATAGTGATCGTGTGGGTGTAAATGGTGAATTTGATGAAGGTGTTAAAGAGTTTATCACACACGAAATGTCACCTTACCCTTTTCAAAGTGAAGGAATCATTAGGTGTCCTCGTGCAAAATGCAGGTGTATGAAACATTTCAAATCGGATAAGATTAAGCATCATTTATATTGTCATGGGTCTAAGAATAAATATCTAGTTTGGACTGATCTGGGAGAGATTGATGGGATTAATGATAATAATTTGGTTGTTGCTGAAAGTAGTAGGTCGAAGGAACATATTCATGTTCAATATGATAGAGCTAATAATATGGTCAATGATGTTTTTTGGAATACATTCTAGGTTTGAACCTGATCAATTATTTGAGCAACCTCCCAATGAGGAAACGATCCAGAATTAAAAGAGGCTAGTCGTCCACTTTGTGTAGGGAGTCCTCATTTTAAGTTGTATGTTGCGGTTAGAATGATTAATATCAAACCATATTGGAGTGTTGCTGAAGATGCTATGGACTCTATTATTAAGTTTGTGGTGAACTAGTTAGTCCGAAATTCGACATACCTAAAAATTACTATCAGGCAAAGTGATTGGTTCTAAGTTAGGATTGTCGTATAATAGAACATTATTGTCCAAACAGTTGTATGTTGTTATATAAACAAGATGCTGATTTAGAACATTGTAAATATTGTGGACATGCTCATTTTAGGTGGGCTCCTAGTGAGAAGATAGTTCCAATCAAGGCGATGCATTATTTACAATACCTCTTATACTTACGTTAAAGAAGTTATACGCATCGTCGAGTTTCGCTCCTCATATGAGATGGCACAGTGAAAATAGAAGGGCACTTGGTGTTATGTGTCATCCATCGGATGGAGAAGCGTGAAAACATTTTTTGAACTTATCCTGATTTTGTTAGTGAACCAAGGAACATTCGTTTGGATTTGTGTGAGAATGGTTTCACACCACTCTCTGTTTCTACTGCACCTTATTCTTGTTGGTCTGTGTTTCTTACTCCGTATAATCTTCCTCCTAAGATGTGTATGACAAGTTCCTACATATTCCTAAATTGCATTATCCCTGGTCCTCGTAATCCAAAACTTCTGATTAGGGATGGCAGCGGATCGGATCTGGACCGGATCCTACTAGATCCAAATCCAAATCCAAATCCATTTTTCATACCTGGATCCAGATCCATCGGGTCCATAAAAATTAGATCTAAATCCGGATCCATCGGATCCACGGATCGGATCTGGATCCACATTCTTGAGTGCATTTTGGACGCAATAATTTGCATGCTGCACATGGAGAATTGGACGATGACATCTTTGGCCTCCCTATATTGCTGTAGACAAATGAATGTCTCCTTGATTCTATAACAGCAAAAAAAATCAAGAAGCATCAAAATCAAATAAAGAGGAATTTCTATTTGTACCTCGAAAAAAAAAACTCATAAAATGATAAAGACCTAATTAAATATGAGAAACATGTACATATACTTGTAACAAAATGCATTTTTCAGTATGATAGATAGAAAATTAAATAAGTAAACAAGAGATAATTTGAGTATGTTAAAGAATGCATGGTATTTAAAGAAGTTATTTCATTTAACCATTTTGGAGTAGAAAGGCATTAAAGTCATATTGAAGCAAACATGGAAAGTAAATATATTACAACACTAATTTATATCTATAGAATAAATTAAGAGGTCTGTTAATTTATTTATTCAAGGAAACTAAGAGGTGTAAGAATGGAAGCTGAGGGTGATTAGTGGAGTAATAAAATTGATGTTCCAGCCAATTCTCCGTAAAATTTCCAATATCCATTACTCTAAACCTGAATGTAAAATACAGAAATTATGAATTTTTTTAAGAAAATACTTATAAAATTACATTCTAGATTATGCATATATTTAATAAAGATCGGATCTACGGGTCAGATCTGGATCGGATACGGATCTCAAACACAAGATCCAGATGCAGATCTGATCCGTCAGAAATGGATCTGGGTCCGATCCGGATCCGTCGGGTCCTTATTTTGAAGATTCATATCCTATAAAATGGATCTGGATCCACCGGATCCGGACCGAGTCCAGGATCCACTACCATCTCTACTTCTAATTGATGTTTATCTATAACCTTTGATTGATGAGTTAAAACAGTTGTGGTGTGAAGGTGTAGTGACCTATGATGTTTCAACTAAGACAAATTTCATCTTGCGTGCTTCTTTAATGTGGACTATTAATAATTTTTCTGCGTATGGGATGTTGTCTGGTTGGATGACTGCTGGAAACAAAGGCAACGAGGAGCGCTAGCTGGAACTGGAAGCTTGTCCGTATTGCATGAAAAATAGTATATCATTCACTTTAAAACATGGCCGTAAAAATTTATGGTCTGATTGTCATTGTCAGTTCTTGCTTATGGATCATGAATTCAGAAAAATGAAACAGACATTTAGAAAGAATAAAATTGAAATTGATCTGCCACCTCGAATATTGTCAGGAGAGGAAATTGAGGGAAGGGTTTGTCACTTGCCTAAGGTTACAAAATTTACACCTTGTAGACTACTTGGTTATGGTGTTGAACATAATTGGACTAAACAGAGTATATTTTGGGAGTTATCGTCTTGGAAGGATAACATTCTATGACATAATCTTGATGTGATGCATATTGAAAAAAATTATTTTGATAATTTATTCAATACCGTGATGGATGTTAAGGGCAAGACAATAGATAATCCAAATGCTATAATGAACTTAAATGAATATTGCAGGCGCTCTGAATTGTCGTTTGAATCAGCGAATAATAAAGTGTTCAAATTCAAGGCTAGTTTTTCATTCACTTTGGATGAGAAATGAGAGATTTGTCAGTGTGTTAAGAATTTACGGATGTCAAAGGGGTATGCTTCCAATTTTGACAAGCGTGCAGATATGAATGAATAAAAATTGATTGGTATGAAAGGTCATGATTGCCACATTTTCATGAAACCCTTAATTCCTATTGCATTTAGTTGCCTACCAAAAAAAATATGGAAACAAATCACAAAGTTAAGTTTGTTCTTCAAGGATTTGTGTTCTAACACTTTGACGGATGATAAACTGTTAAGGATGGAAGACAGTATGCCAGACATTACGACTAAGCTCGAGAAGATCTTTCCATGCATTTTTTGATGTGATCCATCTTTCTATTCATCTTGTTGACACCCAATTTTGTCCCACCTTTTCTGATTTTATTTGCAATTTTAAATATTTTTGACACCTTAAAACAATTTTAAAATATAGGCATATATATGTATATATATCATCATTTTTATTTTTATTTTGCATTTTTATTTGTCATTTGCATTTTTTTTATATCATAATCATAGTTTTATCCATAATATTCTATGTTATTTATTTTCGCAAAATGGCATCGCATTTCCATTTTTTATCAAGCATTAAGCATATCGCAAATATTATATTTTTATTATTATCACATTATTATGTTCTTATTTTTTAGTAATTTACATTTTTTCTTCAATGCATTTTTAATTTTAAACCCCTTTTATATTTTTAAACCCATAACCCATTCATTTCCCAACCCAAAACAATTCCTACTCAACCCAAAACAATTCAACTCCCCCTTTATTTTTCGGCCCACCCGAAACCAAAAAGGCCCAATTGAGACCCCAAGCCGTCGGTCTAACTCACTCAGCCCAATTTCCCCAAGTCCACTCGACCAAACACCCATTTCCCCCTTTAAACTAAAAACCCACAAAAACAAAAATCCCAAAACCCAAACCCCACATTTTTGGGACCCAGCCGAAACCCCAACCCGAAGCCCATACCCACTCGGCCCAACACCCATTTTTCGACCCAAACCCATCCCTTTTATCCCCCTAACCCTAACACCCTACACAAAAACAAAACCCCCTCTCTCTCTCCCACCAATCGGCCGCACCCCTACACCCCTACCCCTACGTTGCCGCACCCTACGCCTGACACTACCAATCGCCGGCACCGCCGCCTGACACCACCAACCTACCCCATCACCTCTCACCGACCCATGTCCCAAGAAATCGCCCCAAAAATTAGATTTTGTCCCCCCATTTATTTTGAAATTCGAATTCGATATTTTTTGTAAGGGGTATGGGGGCGGGGTGAACGTTGGGGGGGCTATAAAAAGCCCCATTTGTTCACTGTTTGAGGGAGGTTTTTGGGAGGAGTTTTGGTTGATTTCTAAGTCCGAAATTTAGGTTCAAGTTTTGGAAATACGAAATCTTCTTAAAGGTTGCATTGTGTTTTGTTTGTGTTGTTCTTCACAAAAAAAAATCCGAAATCTTCTTAAGAGCATTTCTTCTTTCTTTTGCATGTGTTCTTCATCTTAAGGATTTCGAAATTATTGGTTTTTGGTGTTGAAGAATCTGAAATTTTTGCTATTTTCCCACTGTTTTTCGGGTGACATTCCGGGTCGGGTCACTGCCGGGTCGGGTCGAGTCAAAATTTTTAGAAACAGAATTATTTTTTCAGAATTATCAATTCAGAATTCAGTGATAAAAAATCCAAAAAAAAAATTCGAATTCTAAACATTCTCGAGCGGATTCAACGATTCAAAACAACGCCTCGGTTCGCTGCCCGGAGAAGGTCCGTAAATACATCTTCTTTCCCTTATCTTTCTATATTATTATGTATGTTCATATTGACTATGTGGTGTTGAAGGCATTATGTTGCCATAATTATTATTAAAGTTTAAAAATGGTTTGGTTTAATCTATTTTGTTAATGTGAATGTTTTGGACATATTTGGTTGTGAACTGCTAGATTCATGTTTCATAGGATATGGTTTGTTAAGCTATTTGACAGATGTATATGTATGTTAGAATACTATTATCTACTTGCTTCTAAAAAATATGACAATTGGTTAAGTGTGTTATGTTAAATTTTTTTATCTTTGAGGGTTTAATGATATGTTTGTTTCGGATGAGACACTTGTAATGTGATCCAAGTTTCAGTTTTACTACTTACCTTTTCTGGGTATTGGTTTCTGAAAATTATGCTTAATTTTAGCTACATTTGCAATAAATATCAACCTAAATTGTGTCTTATGTTTAAGGTTTTCATCTTTGAGTTTAAGAGTTTAACTGTATACTTGTTACGAATTTGATTTGGATGAGATACTTGTAATGTGATTCGGTTTCAGTTTCTCCTGCTCATTTTCCTGCCTACTTGTTTTCTTAGAATTACGCTTAATTTTGGTTACATTCGCAACAAATATCAACCTAAATTGTGTGTTTGTTTAAGTGAAGCTTGTGTATGAATGGCCATAGTATATACTAGCTGAAATAGGAATATGTGGTTATGCATTATTTTTTTATATGTTTGATATCACATAGCTAGCTTAGTCTAAGATCATGCTTAAATGACTTTAAAATTCTGTTTCAGCTAGTTTATCATGTATCCTTATTATGACGCATTTCACTCGAATTTTGGGAAAAGGTAAGCATATAGTATATCTATTGTTTCCTTTCAATAGTTTAGGTCTAAGTCTAGGAATGTTTGTAGTTCTCATTTAATTAGAGAGGAATCTAACTCTGCCTCCCTATGCATAAAAGTGAGTGGACTTGGGCTTTGTTTTGACATCTCTTTGAATGCATGTAAACTTTCTTGTCCAGATTCTGTTTGATTTAGATAACCTTTGCAGCATGCTAGATATACATGTTAAGTGTCTTTTCTATACATGTAAGTGTGTCTTGTGTGATGGTATCTGCTTAGCATTTTATGGTTTGAATCTGCTCATGTTGGCTTATCTTCTCATATTCTTTATTTGGTTTGTTGAAACTATGACATGATATACCCTAAATTATACAAGGTATACAGGCTCAGTATACACTAAGTGTATACAAGAACTGTATATATGCGTATACCTTTAAGTATATCAGTTATATTCTGAATATATCATGTAAACCTACCCTCATATGCTTAAGTGGATATCAAATGTGGGTTTGTATATTTATGAATATGTGTTAATTGGGCCCATTGTGCATCTGGGCCAATATTTTTTATATATATATATCTGAAATTATGTTTGGGCCTGCTTTTATTTCTGCATATTAATTTGGCCCATCGCATATCCAAGCCAATTTATTTCGGTCTGAAATTCGGTTTTGGCTCATTTTTTTTACACCATCCCGCACACTGTTTGCATTCTGAATCCCAATAATATATTACTTTTTTTTTTTGAAATATTTATTCATACGTGTATGTATGTCCATGTTCCGCTACTAATCCTTTTCTTTTTTTTCTTCACTCACATGAAATGCATCGGGAGCTACGAAGAGTTTCGTTATGAGACTCATCATGATCATTGCCTAACGAATTCCCGCATTCACACTCCTTGCATTCTCCAAACTCGGGATTTCAAAACAAATAGGGCGAGATGACATCGTCATCCGCTTTAGTTTCCTTTCATTGTTGTTCTTTAATTTTGTTATTTCTATTTGGGGTCTGTAATAATTATTTAATGCTTGTGTGATTGTTAGGATATTTAGAATAATTAGGCCATGAATGGATAATTAATAGGGTAGTTTAAAACCCGTCGCTAGTTTATTTATTTGTAGGTTCGGTTAGTGCAAAAAATAGAAATCCTTCTCTAGTTCATTTATTTTTAGGCTCGTCGTGCATATTGAAGATTTTCAAAACAACTTTGGTCATCTTTTATTCGCATTATTAATTATATAAAAGTTTATCTTTTTTTGCATTTTGCTACTCAAAAGTGATTTCCAAAAATACTTCTTTGGCATTATAAATAATTTATTTTTACTATTAATTGTTACAAATGCATACTTTTTTGAACTTTACATGTATTTTTCTTTTATACTATGCAAATGCATACTTATACAAATGCATCCTTTTCATTAATCATTTGCAAACATCTTTTTAACATTATACATTAAACATGCATTTTCCTTAGTATAATTAACCTGAGTTTGACCGGATAACTGTAAGTTAGCGGATCTTAAAGGATGCCTAACCCCTTCCCTTTAGGATAATAAAGAACCCTTATCTAGAATCTCATTAGTTTCGCAGATCATAAAATTGGAGTTATATTGCAGCATTTATTTAATATTTAGGTGTCCTAATTCACCCTAAAAAAATTGGTGGCGACTCCTTAATCTAACCCAGGAATCACCGAATACGTTGTGCTCCGCTTCGACCCGCGGGTCAAAAACGGGCGCGACAACATGGCGACTCCACTAGGGAGACTTTCAAGTTCTTAACCATAGCAAACCCAGGTTACTTATTACTGTGCTTTATTTTTGCTCCTTATTTGATTTAATGCTTTGATTTGTTTCCATTGTAAATTTTGCATAACTGCTTTAATTGATATATTCTCTTACTGCTTTCCTTAAATTGGCATTCCGCTCATATTTCTTCCATTACGGAAAATTGACACTATCACACATTACACGCGAGGTGTATTTTGCGGACCCGCAAATTTCTTTCAAATTACCAAATTTTAGGAGAGTTGGCGTATGCGCGGAGTGTCCGGACCATCCGGTGGCCGCGTAGCCTTCTCACTCGAGTAGTCCGCTCGGGAACCTTGAGTCTAGTAAGCCAAATCTTAGAAAATTTAGGGTAGAGCTATACCACCCTTTATCTTAAGTCATGCATGCATACACCTTAGGTGGGTCGATCCTTGGCATCGACTCCACAATTAAGAAATTCACCAAATTGTCGACGGGTCTCACGACCCAACGACCATTCAGCATATTATGTGTAGCAGGATAATGATAGACGGATCCAAGCCTAAACATCATGCCAAAATTGGAAAATACATATTCATTTTTTGTATATTTGTATTATAGATGGAATCTGTGTCGCAAGTTAGGATGGTGAGTGGGATTCCGAGTAAATTGAAAATATGGTGGGCAAATTTCGACCTTGGCAGCCAGATGGCAATCAGGAGGAGATTGGGTTGCCTCATTTCATTGTTCGACATCTTCCCCGATCAGCATTTGGTGAGAGCACTAATTCATTTTTGGGATCCAGATCGGGTCGTCTTTAAATTCATAGATTTTGAGATAACTCCTACTTTGGAAGAAATCAACTATTTCACCAACTTAATCTACCAAGGTAGAAGACAAATTATCCCGCACAGTTCTCCGCTACTTGGGGCTGAAGAACACTAAGGAACTCCGGTGCTTTGAAAATAACTGGGTCTCTCTGGATTATCTTTATGAGAGATACAGCTGTCGAGATGGTTATAAGTTGTTCAAAAATGAATTCTCTTGCACTCCTGACCATTGGCAGACCAAACGTCCTATTGCATTTACCGTCGCTTTACTAGGGACTTTGATATTCCCACTTGAGCATGAAAAGATCAGTACTTGCATATGTTCCGTGGCACGGGCACTTTTCGAAGGAGTAGACGGTGCGCAACTCACTTTGGCCCCTATGATTCTAGCGGAGATATTTCGGGCTCTAGGGAAATGTAAAAGAGGTGAAACAAGTTTCTTCGAAGGCTGCAACCTTATTCTGCAGATTTGGGCGATGGAATACTTTTATCAGCGCCCGAATATGGTAGACATATGCTTCAGCGAGTCAAACAAAATTGTCAGCTTTTACGACAGGACAAAACGGTTTGTGTCACCGGTCAGCATCAATGATTGGTATGAGTTTTTGGCATCCCGAAGTGGTGATCAGATCTAATGGAAATACCCGCTGCTCCCGAATGCCAAGAAAGCCTATATAAGATGCAGAAGGCTTTATTATATTGAGCTTATCGGGTTGAAAAGCCTCCATCCATACGCTTCACTCCGCGTACTCCGACAGTTTAGACAAAAGCAAATAACCCCCCTACAAGCAAATATGAGAGTTTCAGAAGTTCAATTCGGGCTGAATTTCATTATCCCCAGAGCTAGGCAGATTCTCGATGAATGGGACGACATTTACAAAATAGATATTGGAGATAGTCAGGCAGGAGGTACTCCCGAGTATCACGCGTGGCTACGAGAAAATCGCGGTAATACAGACCTTAGTCCTGAAGGCGAACAAGGTTTTGAAGATATTAGCACAACAATTTGGGTAAGAAATTTTTGACTCAGAGACACAGTCGTTACCCCTGAAATGTGGCATCAAATGCAAAATATAGTGCAGAGACACAGTCGTTACCCCTGAAATGTGGCATCAAATGCAAAATATAGTGCAGTACCTAGAAGACGCAGGAGCCGGACCTAGCAGTGTTAGGGTTTCATCTTCATCTCTGTGATCAAGAGCAAGATTTAAAACTTGGTCATAAAAATATCTTATGTTATCAGCTTTATTATTGTATGCATTATTATTACAGTAAAAGTTAACCTTTTTTTCCAACAGAAGGCATCACAATTACTGGCTTGGATCAATTTACCATTATCTTGCATATTTGGCGTTTAAGCCCACGTCTGGCATAAGAGAGGCCCCATGCACGTTAGGACGCACATTTCATTTCCATATAATTTGCCTGCTACTTATTTACTGTTTTCCACTCTATACATGTTATTCAAAGCAATAATTACTCGTCTCGTACTAACTTAGTTTGCTTCATTTTGAAGAAGGTTTATTTTGCCTGATTTATTTCCCCAAAAGTTGATTCGTGTTTACTGAAACTGGCGGAACACCCCTACTTCACGAGATCAAAGACACGATCATCTAGCGAAATGACTGATTCAGGAGCATCCGAACAAACTGGCATGGGACTTGTCGCTTTTTCGGGAGGTGAACCAGAGACATCGGAAAGGAGAAATACTACCGTCTAGGATGAATACCTCGCCCAACTGTTGCAGCAAATGGCAACCATATAGACAGATCGAGCGGCTCCGAAATCTTACCAATCTTTCCATCAGCCTCAATACTCCACTGCCTGAACAAGGGACGAGCGCAACTGCACCATAAACCTTTCCATCTCCTGAATCGTCATTTCCTCAGAACCTTCCCCGAAATCCCTTACTAAGAAAAACCAATACTCAATTTGCCAGCCCGCAACACACTAATCCGCATCCTATCAACCCACAGGCCAGTCCACAACAAAGCCCGCTGCAAAATGACCCAGTATCCTTCACAACCCCATATGCGCCTTAAGCTCCACTTATCCAAACTACCCCACTCATCCAAAATATCCCTCCCACGCAAAATTACCAGGCAACCCAACAAATACCAATGGCACACATCGCTAACAAGCAGTATGTGCCACCAGTATATGCAACGGAAGACCAACCTTCTACTTCCACCATACCAAACATACCTCATCAGGAAATAGACCAATATGAAGAGATGGAAAGGTAATCAAGGATCAGAACCGATGAAAGTATGGCGAGAGAAATTCATAGCCTAAAAGAAGCATTCAAAAACATCCAAACTAGCAAGGGGCATGAAGGACTCGAGTACGAAGATCTCTGTATGCATCCCGACTTTCAGTTGCCTATTGGATATAAGGTGCCAAAATTTGACTTATTTGATGGAAAGGGAAATTCGCACGCTCATTTAAGATCGTACCGTGACAAGCTGGTTGGAGTGGGTAAGGACCAGGCCATCATAATGAAGTTGTTCATAAGGAGTTTTACAGGAGAAGCGCTTGACTGGTACACAAGTCAGGACCCGCGAAAATGGCATAACTGGTGCACAATGGCACATGATTTTGTGGATAGGTTCAGGTTTAACACCGACACTGTCTTGGATAGATTTTATTTAATGAAATTGGAGAAAAAATCTACAGAGATCTTCAGAGAATATGCCATGAGGTGGAGGGTGGAAGCAGCAAAGGTTCAACCCCCGATGGCAGAAAGTGAGATGACCACTCTCTTTGTGCAATCTATGAAAGATGCAACATACTATGAAAGAATGATAAGCGTCATAGGACAGAGTTTCTCTGATGTGGTAAGGATGGGAGATTTCATAGAAGAGGGTATCAAAACAGGAAGAATCACGAACTTAGCAGCATTGCAGGCCACGAGTAAGGCAATTCAGTCAGACTCATTTGGGGGAGCAATTAAGAAGAGGAGAGACGGAGCGTCTCCTGTCATGATGGTCCAGGAACATAGGTCAAACCAAATGCCAACCTACCAAAGCCCATTATCCCAGCCTCCCTACTACAATCAAAACACCCAAAATCCTCAGCCCTCCTACTATAGTCAAAACACATAAACTCCCTCAGCCTTATTGTCAACACTCACCTACTCCCTACTCTGTCTACCATACCCAGCCAATATACAGTCCACCACGAGCACCTACCTATCCGAATTCCCCGCAGTATCAACCCACATATCCACCTCAGCCACGAGCCCATCCACCAAATGCTCCCAGACCCCGTGCGAATCACAAAAGAAGGCCAGTCAAAACATATACACCTTTAGCCGAACCTCTAGCCCAGTTGTACGAAAGATTGAGGACCATGGGAATACTCCAGCCCATCCCAGGGCATATCCCCAATCCTATTCCCAGATCGTACGATGAGACTAATCATTGTGCATACCACTCCGGAAGCAGTAGACATGACACTGGGGTTTGCTTTGCCCTCAAAGACAAGATCGAGGCGTTGATCAAAGAAGGAATTATCCAACTGAAGGGACCTCCCCCTAATGTAAACAATAACCCTTTGCCAAATCCTGACAATGGCAATGTAAACATGATTACCGTTGATGAAGAAAACAGTTTGGAAGGGACCATTGTGCCGGTCCGAAGAGAGGAAAATATTGAATCATCGGCCTTTATCACCCCTATAATTACAGTTCAAGTGATGGCACCATTTGAAGTGGAAGTACTTCCTCTGAAATAGCGGATAGTAACACCGTCTTTTGATACCAAAACTATCCCTTGGAGCTATTCGACTGGGGAAATGAGCAGGGGAAAAGAGAAACAAATTGTAGAAGTTGTCGTCGCTGGTATGACAAGATCCGGGCAGTGTTATGCCCCTGCAGAAAATCCAAAAAAAGCTGTAATAGAGACCGAAGTGGAAGAGTTCTGGAGGAAAATGCCAACCAATGAGTATTCCGTTGTGGAACAATTGAAGAAAACATCGGCTCAAATTTCTTTGTTGTCATTGTTGATGAATTCCGCGACCCACGGACGTGCTTTATTGGAAGTACTCAAAGAAGCTTATGTTCTGAGAGAGACCACTGGCGAGAAACTCTTAGCCTTGGTCGGACAGATTTTAGAGGCCCATAAAGTCTCTTTTCATGACAAAGAATTTCCACCTGAGGGTTTGGGCCACAACAAAGCTTTGAACATAACTGTAAAGTGCATGAACAAGTTCTTTTCTAAGGTGTTGATTGATGGAGGTTCAGCCATCAACATTTGTCCTGTGGCAACTCTCTGAGCCTTGGGAATTAGCATTGGAAAGATTCGCGAAAGTCATGCGAGGGTTAAAGGTTTTGATTGAGCCCAAAGAAGCGTTATGGAGAAATGGATTTGACATTGCAAGTAGGACCCGTAGAGTTCATCGTGGAATTCCAAGTGTTAGACGTATCTACCGGCTATAACCTACTAATGGGAAGACCTTGGATCCATATGGCTGGTGCAGTTCCTTCTACCCTACACCAGAGCCTGAAGTTTGTCTGGGATCATCACGAGGTCGTGATACACGGAGAAGGGAGCAATTCAATATGTCCCGAAGGAAAAATCTCTGCTGTTGAAAGCGTAGATATATTGGATGGGTCTGTTTTCCATATCAGAGAAATTACATGTGCCTCCAAAGCTGAAAAACTGAAATTACCCCGGGTTCTCACGATGGTGGCCCAGGAAATGTTGAAGAATGGCTTTAAGCCCGGTCAAGGCCTCGGATTGAACTTAGAAGGTATAGTAGAGCCGGTTCACTTGCTCGGTAAAAATGATACTTTTGGTCTCGGATACGAACCCACTCCTGAAGAAGTCTTGTCAATCAATCTTCGAAAGAAAAGAGACACTCTCCTGCCAAAGCCTGTTCCGCCTCTGAATCAGTCATTTGTCAAAGCATATGCCGCTCAAGAGTCAAAGGAAGATGATGCAAACAACCTCATGGAAGGACTCAAGAGCCTTTTCATTGCGGAGAAGAAGTGGAATGCAATGTAATCCTGGATGATTTTGCTGAAGACCCAACCATTTGGGATGCAGAACATGGAGATGTTTTAAAAAATTGGACCTGTGCCCCGACCCCATTTCTCCGGGAAGCTTGGTAGAAATTGCCTTAGTACTTTATGAAACAATGCGATTCTGATTGAGGCCTGAATCGCATCTATGCATCTTAATGTGTTTTGCCTCCATCTTTTGAAAGCTTAAATGCCAAATCCACATTGCTTTTGCTATTTCAAAATTTATTTTTGTTTACTAATTTTCTTTTCTCTTTCAGTAAGCAAACTAATAAATCTGTCGATAATGCGAATGTGACATGTAATGAAACAAACAAACAAAACCCAAACAATGAACATGACTTCGAAGAATATGAGGAAGACTCGCAGTCAGAAGAATTGACAGAGGAATTGGAACATTTTGAGAATATTCCAAAGCCAAATTTTGATGAAACTGAGGCAGTAAATTTGGGAGATGCAAAATATGTGAAGGAAACAAGAATCAGCGTCTATCTGAGCACCGCACAAAAGGAAAAAGTTACGGATCTTTTGAGGCAATATATCGATATATTTGCTTGGTCTTATGACGATATGCCAGGTCTGAGCACATATATTGTTTCGCATAAATTACCTATTCATCCATCCTGCCCTCCGGTGAAACAAAAACCAAGGAAAATCAAGCCTGACTTGAGTTTAAAGGTCAAGGAAGAAGTGTCTAAGCAATTCGATGCAAAGGTCATTTGAATCACAAGATACCCCACTTGGCTGGCCAACATTGTACCCGTGCCAAAGAAAGATAGGAAAATACGGGTGTGCGTGGATTATCGGGATCTCAACAAGGCTAGCCCGAAGGATGATTTCCCTCTCCCAAATATTCACATACTCATTGATAACTATGCGAAGCATGAATTACAGTCATTTGTTGATTGCTTTGCTGGTTACCACCAAATCTTGATGGATGAAGAAGACGCAGAAAAAACGACATTCACTACACCTTGGGGAGTATACTATTACCGGGTAATGTCGTTCGGACTCAAGAACGCAGGTGCCACCTATATGAGGGCCATGACTACCATTTTTCATGATATGATCCACAAAGAAATCGAGGTCTACGTAGATGACGTTATTATCAAGTCGCGAAGGGCCCCAGATCACCTGACAGATTTGAAGAAGTTCTTCGACCGGCTGAGGCGGTATAACCTGAAATTAAACCCTGCAAAGTGTGCATTTGGTGTCCCTGTTGGGAAGCTATTAGGTTTCATCGTGAGTAGAAGAGGTATTGAATTGTACCCCTCGAAGGTAAAAGATATTCAAGACTTGCCTCCTCCAAAGAGTCGAAAGGACGTGATGAGTTTCCTTGGTCGTCTCAATTACATCAGCAGGGTCATAGCGCAATCAACAGTAATATGTGAACCAATATTTAAGCTACTGAAGAAAGACGCTGCTACTAAATGGACGACAGATTGCCAGCAAGCTTTTGATAGAATCAAAGAATATCTGTCTAAACCACCTGTTTTGGTGCCTCCAGAGCCCGGAAGGCCTGCATAATCCACTTATCTCATCCCCATAATGGACCCACTCAAATACATCATTCAGAAGCCCATGCCCACTGGGAAGCTAGCAAAGTGGCAAATCTTGCTGAGTGAGTTCGATATCATATATGTTACCCAAAAGTCTATCAAAGGACAAGCACTAGCCGACCATCTCGCTGAAAACCCCGTAGATGAAGAATATATGCCCCTCAATACTTATTTTCCGGACGAGGAGGTATTGTTTGTTGGGGAAGATATCTCCGAAGAATACCCGGGTTGGAAAATGTTCTTCGTCGGAGCTGCAAACTTCAAAGGAGTTGGTATCGGAGCAGTTTTGATTTCAGAATCAGGTCAACACTACCCAATTTTGGCGAAGCTCCGATTTCCATGCACCAACAATATGGCGGAATATGAAGCTTGTATACTCGGACTTAGAATGGCCATTGATATGAACATTCAAGAATTATTGGTTATAGGTGATTCAGACTTATTGATTCACCAGGTGCAAGGCGAATGGGCCACCAAGAACGTGAAGATACTTCCTTACCTGCATTACGTGAAAGAATTATGCAAAAGGTTCAGCGAGATAGAATTCAAGCATATCCCACGAACTCAAAATGAGTTCGCTGATGCTCTGGCAACTCTGTCCACTATGATTCAACATCCGGACAAGAATTACATTGATCCCATCAATGTGAACTTATCGGATCAGTCGGCCTATTGTTTCCATATAGATGAAGAGTTGGATGGAAAGCCCTGGTACCACGACATTAAGAGGTATCACAAGGCAGGCGAATATCCAGAAAGCATAACCAGCACACAAAAGAAAACACTTCGGAGGGTAGCGAACCATTTTTTCCTAAACGGAGAAATCCTTTATCGGAGGACTCCGGATCTAGGTTTGTTAAGATGTGTTGAAGCCCAAGAGGCAAGCAGGTTAATTGAAGAGATACACGGAGGCACGTGCGGGCCTCATATGAATGGTTTCACTTTAGCAAAAAAGATTCGGCGAGCAAGGTATTTTTGGATGACCATGGAAATAGATTGCATTCGCTTTGTGCAAAAATTTCATCAGTGTCAGATTCACGGCGATTTAATCATGGTACCTCCTAACAAGCTCAATGTGACGAGTTCTCCTTGGCCATTCGCAGCTTGGGGCATGGATGTCATTGGTCTTATTGAACCTGCCGCATCAAATGGACACCGATTCATTCTAGTGGCAATTGACTACTTCACAAAGTGGGTAGAAGCATCGTCCCACAAGTCAGTGACAAAGAAAGTGGTAGTTGACTTTGTCCGCAATAACATCATTTGCTGATTTGGAATTCCTGAGTCGATTATAACAGACAATGGAGCCAATCTCAACAGTAATCTGATGAATGAGATATGCGAAAAGTTTAAGATCACTCACCGCAATTCCACTCCATATCGACCTCAGATGAACGGAGCAGTCGAAGCAGCCAACAAGAACATCAAAAGAATACTGCGAAAGATGATTGATAATTACAAGCACTGGCATGAGTATTTGCCCTTTGCACTTTTGGGCTATCGCACTACAATCAGGACTTCTACTGGGGCAACGCCGTATCTTTTGGTCTATGGAATAGAAGATGTGTTACCGGTAGAAGTGGAAATACCATCTTTGAGAATTATCCAAGAAGCCGAGCTGAGCGAAGCAAAATGGATACAGAATCGGTACGAATAATTGATGATGATTGATGAAAAGCGATTGAACGCTGTCTGTCACGGACAACTTTATCAAAATAGAATGGCCAAAGCTTTCAACAGGAAAGTAAAACCAAGGACTTTCAAACCGGGGCAATTGGTGCTAAAACGTATATTCCCGCACCAAAATGAAGCTAAAGGAAAGTTCGCACCTAACTGGAAAGGGCCTTATATGGTTCACCGGGTGCTAACTGGAGGAGCATTAATCCTAGCTGAAATGGACGGCGAAGTATGGCCAAAAGCTATCAACGCAGATGCGGTGAAAAGATACTACATTTAGGATTTTTTTTCTTTATGTAATGCATTTCTTACGTTGTAAAAGTTGCGCTCCCTTGGCGGGATACGCAAAGAACCCATGTCGGGTTCCATATCTTTAGAGCACAAATTTCCCCAAAATCGCATTTTTTACTTGTAACATGAACTACGTTATGACCTGATTCCCTCGGCGAGATACATAGGCGGCCACATCGGCTTCGGTCCCATCTTTAGAAAATCCTTACAATCCCCTTTTGCTTGTAACGAACTACGTTATGACATGATTCTCTTGTTGGGATACGTAGGCGGCCTATATCGGCTTCGGTCACACCATTAAAATTCCCCCCCCCCTTTATCTTGTATGTAATAAAGTACAGCCATCTAATCTCCTTGATAGAACAAGCAAGCAACCCACACAAGACTTGGTTTGGTCCAGTTGAAAGTTCAGCATCCTCATATATCAGAAACTGGGCAAAATTTTAAGGGTTCACTGCAAGAAGACGCCGATAGACATGGAAAAAGTGTCAGCCAACAAAGTATTCAGCCAGAAGAATGATTTTGGATAAGAAGTTTGCTTTGTTTCACCGCATGTCACTGCTGGACAGACATTTATATATATGCATACTTTCTTATAAGCAAATTATTTTCAACAAATATTTTCATTAGAGTTCGACAAAATTTTTACTGATATGCATACTTGTTATAAACAAATTATTTTCAACAAATGTTTTCATTAATGGCTATCCAATACGGGGAACCAGAGAGGGGCTATAGGTCCAAATCAACAGGACATGCAAGTATCAAGGCCAAAGCTACAAAGTCAACGCAAATCAACTCCCCCTCCCCAAACTCATAAATTTATTTGAGTACAGGTTCTTCAGGTGGAAAGAAGCAGGGAAGCTGCAACATTTATGAGCAAATTCGCAAGGGATCTCCGCATCGCAGCTCACCACAAGGATCACTTTCATGTTTGGAGACTGTACAAAGACGCCATACTAAACTACATGTTCCCAACCATGTTATGTCCATGCGAAGAACGGTATTTCGACTTACAGGGTCGCATTCTCATCTACTCAACTTTTGCATCGCTTATGTCCACGCATTAACTTTTTATGGCACAACAGTTTCGACCTTAGGGTCACACTCTGCATTACGTCAATACAACGACATAAATCAGACGCCCACCTCCTAATGCGGGTATTTTATTTTTAAATCAGGTGCCCACCTTCTAATGCGGGTATTTTAATTTAAATCAGGCGCCTACCTGCTAATGCGGGTATTTTAATTTCAATCAGGCGCCCACCTCCTAATGCGGGTATTTTATTTTAAATTAGGCGCCCACCTCCTAATGCGGGTATTTTAAGTTAAATCAGGCGCCCACCTCCTAATGCGGGTATTTTTAATTAGGCACCCACCTCCTAATGCGGGTATTTTTAATCAGGCGCCCACCTTCTAATGCGGGTATTTTAAGTTAAATCAGGCGCCCACCTCCAAATGCGGGTATTTTATTTTAAATTAGGTGCCCACCTTTCAATGCGGGTATTTTATTCTAAATCAGGCGCCCACCTTCTAATGCGGGTATTTTATTTTTAATCAGGCGCCCACCTTCTAATGCAAGTATTTTATTTTAAATCAGGCGCCCACCTCCTAATGCGGGTATTTAAATTTAAGTCAGGCACCCACCTCCTAATGCGGGTATGTTATTTTAAATCAGGCGCCCACCTCCTAATGCGGGTATTTTATTTTAAATCAGGCGCCCACCTTCTAATGCGAGTATTTTAAGTTAAATCAGGCGCCCACCTCCTAATGCGGGTATTTTATTTTAAATCAGGCGCCCACCTCCTAATGCGGGTATTTTATTTTAAATTAGGCGCCCACCTCCTAATGCGGGTATTTTATTTTAAGTCAGGAGCCCACCTCCTAATGCGGGTATTTTAATTTAAGTCAGGCCCCCACCTCCTAATGTCGGTATTTTATTTTAAATCAGGCGCCCACCTTCTAATGCAAGTATTTTAATTTAAGTCAGGCGCCCACCTTCTAATGCGGGTATTTTATTTTCATTCAGGCACCCACCTTATAATGCGGGTATTTTATTTTAAACAGGCGCCTACCAACGATGTCATTTTAACTTACAAAGTCGTATTCTCACATGCCCATTGTATGCAACAGTTAAGCACTAACTTTTGTCTTAGCTCTAGTCCGCAGGAGTTTGAATTGGCGGGAGCTTTCATCACAACGTGGAACTATCTCTTACGGCGAACCGAGGCAATTTTGGTCAGCAGCCTACTTCGAACGTCGTTCCGCTCTTCCCTAATAATTTTTTCACTCGACACTGGGGCAATATTTCTTGAATCCGCCCCAACTTTTCCAATGTCTTCTCCCTCGGAATTATAGTTCCACCCATGCATCCCTAATCATTCTTCGAGTCCCGATGATCATGGACAAAATTGGCTACTCAGTCAACTTCTTTGTCCGAAAATTCTTTCATCGTTTCCGGCCAAAGAGGGGCATCTGTTGACACCCAATTTTGTCCCACCTTTTCTGATTTTATTTGTAATTTTAAATATTTTTGACACCTTAAAACAATTTTAAAATATAGACATATATATGTATATATATCATCATTTTTATTTTTATTTTGCATTTTTATTTATCATTTGCATTTTTTTAATATCATAATCATAGTTTTATCCATAATATTATATGTTATTTATTTTCGCAAAATGGCATCGCATTTTCATTTTTTATCAAGCATTAAGCATATCGCATATATTATATTTTTATTATTATCACATCATTATGTTCTTATTTTTTAGTAATTTACATTTTTTCTTCAATGCATTTTTAATTTTAAACCCCTTTATATTTTTAAACCCATAACCCATTCATTTCCCAACCCAAAACAATTCCTACTCAACCCAAAACAATTCAACTCCCCCTTTATTTTTCGGCCCACCCGAAACCAAAAAGGCCCAACCGAGACACCAAGCCGTCGGTCCAACTCACTCAGCCCAATTTCCCCAAGCCCACTCGACCAAACACCCATTTCCCCCTTTAAACCAAAAACCCACAAAAACAAAAATCCCAAAACCCAAACCCCCTATTTTTCGGACCCAGCCGAAACCCCAACCCGAAGCCCATACCCACTCGGCCACCCATTTTTCGACCCAAACCCATCCCTTTTATCCCCCTAACCCTAACACCCTACACAAAAACAAAACCCTCTCTCTCTCTCCCACCAATCGGCCGCACCCCTACACCCCTACCCCTACATCGCCGCACCCTACGTTTGACACCACCAATCGCCGGCACCGCCGCCTGACACCACCAATCGCCGGAACCGCCGCCTGACACCACCAACCTACCCCATCACCTCTCACCGACCCATGTCCCAAGAAATCGCCCTAAAAATCAGATTTTGTCCCCCCTTTATTTTGAAATTCAAATTCGATTTTTTTGTAAGGGGTATGGGGGGTGAACGTTGGGGGGCTATAAAAAGCCCCATTTGTTCACTGTTTGAGGGAGGTTTTTGGTCGATTTCTAAGTCCTAAATTTAGGTTCAAGTTTTGGTAATACGAAATCTTCTTAAAGGTTGTATTGTGTTTTGTTTGTGTTGTTCTTCACAAAAAAAAATCTGAAATCTTCTTAAGAGCATTTCTTATTTCTTTTGCATGTGTTCTTCATCTTAAGGATTTCGAAATTATTGGTTTTTGGTGTTGAAGAATCTAAAATTTTTGCTATTTTCCTACTGTTTTTCGGGTTCCATTCCGGGTCGGGTCACTGCCGGGTCGGGTCGGGTCACTGCCGAGTCGGGTTGAGTCAAAATTTTCAGAAACAGAATTATTTTTGCAGAATTCGGTGATAAAAAATCCGAATTCTAAACATTCTCGAGCGGATTCGACGATTCAAAACAACGCCTCGGTTCGCTGCCCGGAGAAGGTCCGTAAATACATCTTCTTTCCCTTATCTTTCTATATTATTATGTATGTTCATATTGACTATGTGGTGTTGAAGGCATTATGTTGCCATAATTATTATTAAAGTTTAAAAATGGTTTGGTTTAATCTATTTAGTTAATGTGAATGTTTTGGACATATTTGGTTGTGAACTGCTAGATTCATGTTCCATAGGATATGGTTTGTTAAGCTAGTTGACAGATGTATATGTATGCTAGAATACTATTATCAACTTGCTTCTAAAAAATATGACAATTGGTTAAGTGTGTTATGTTAAAAATTTCTATCTTTGAGGGTTTAATGATATGTTTGTTTCAGATGAGACACTTGTAATGTGATCCAAGTTTCAGTTTTACTACTTACCTTTTCTGGGTATTGGTTTCTGAAAATTATGCTTAATTTTAGCTACATTTGCAATAAATATCAACCTAAATTATGTCTTATGTTTAAGGTTTTCATCTTTGAGTTTAAGAGTTTAACTGTATACTTGTTACGAGTTTGATTTGGATGAGATACTTGTAATGTGATTCGGTTTCAGTTTCTCCTGCTCATTTTTTCCCGCCTACTTGTTTTCTTAGAATTACGCTTAATTTTGGTTACATTCGCAACAAATATCCCTAAATTGTGTGTATGTTTAAGTGAAGCTTGTGTATGAATGGTCATAGTATATACTAGCTGAAATAGGAATATGTGGTTATGCATTATTTTTTTATATGTTTGATATCACATAGCTAGCTTAGTATAAGATCATGCTTAAACGACTTTAAAATTCTGTTTCGGCTAGTTTATCATGTATCCTTATTATGACGCATTTCACTCGAATTTTGGGAAAAGGTAAGCATATAGTATATCTATTGTTTCCTTTCAATAGTTTAGGTCTAAGTCTAGGAATGTTTTTAGTTCTCATTTAATTAGAGAGGAATCTAACTCTACCTCCCTATGCATAAAAGTGAGTGGACTTGGGCTTTGTTTTGACATCTGCTGAATGCATGTAAACTTTCTTGTCCAGATTCTGCTTGATTTAGATAACCTTTGCAAAGCATGCTAGATATACATGTTAAGTGTGTCATTTCTATACATGTTAAGTGTGTCTTGTGTGATGGTATCTGCTTAGCATTTTATGGTTTGAATCTGCTCATGTTGGCTTATCTTCTCATATTCTTTATTTGGTTTGTTGAAACTATGACATGATATACCCTAAATTATACAAGGTATACAGGCTCAGTAAACACTAAGTGTATACAAGAACTGTATATCTGCCTATACCTTTAAGTATATCAGTTATATTCTGAATATATCATGTAAACCTACCCTCATATGCTTAAGTGGATATCAAATGTGGGTTTGTATATTTATGAATATGTGTTAATTGGGCCCATTGTATATCTAAAATTATGTTTGGGCCTGCTTTTATTTCTGCATATTAATTGGGCCCATCGCATATCCAAGCCAATTTATTTCGGTCTGAAATTTGGTTTTGGTTCTTTTTTTTTTGTCCCGCTTTGTTTGCATTCTGAAGCCCAATAATATATTACTTTTTTTTTTTGAAATATTTATTCATACGTGTATGTATGTCCATGTTCTGCTACTAATCCTTTTCTTTTCTTTTCTTCACTCACATGAAATGCATCGGGAGCTACGAAGAGTTTCGTTATGAGACTCATCATGATCATTGCCGAACGAAAACCCGCATTCACACTCCTTGCATTCTCCAAACTCGGGATTTCAAAACAAATAGGGCGAGATGACATTGTCATCCACTTTAGTTCCCTTTCATTGTTGTTCTTTAATTTCGTTATTTCTATTTGGGGTTTGCAATAATTATTTAATGCTTGTGTGATTGTTAGGATATTTAGAATAATTAGGCCATGAATGGATAATTAATAGGGTAGTTTAAAACCCGTCGCTAGTTTATTTATTTGTAGGTTCGGTTGGTGCAAAAAATAGAAATCCTTCGCTAGTTCATTTATTTTTAGGCTCGTCGTGCATATTCAAGATTTTCAAAACAACTTTGGTCATCTTTTATTCGCATTATTAATTATATAAAAGTTTATCTTTTTTTGCATTTTGCCACTCAAAAGTGATTTCCAAAAATACTTCTTTGGCATTATAAATAATTTATTTTTACTATTAATTGTTACAAATGCATACTTTTTTGAACTTTACATGTATTTTTCTTTTATACTATGCAAATGCATACTTATACAAATGCATCCTTTTCATTAATCATTTGCAAACATCTTTTTAACTTTATACTTTAAACATGCATTTTCCTTAGTATAATTAACTTGAGTTTGACCGGATAACCACAAGTTAGCGGATCTTAAAGGATGTCTAACCCCTTCTCTTTAGGATAATAAAGAACCCTTACCTAAAATCTCATTAGTTTCGCAGACCATAAAATTGGAGTTATATTGCAGCATTTATTTAATATTTAGGTGTCTTAATTCACCCTAAAAAATTAGGTGGCGACTCTTTAATCTAACCCAGGAATCATAGAATATGTTGTGCTCCGCTTCAACCCGCGGGTCAAAAACGGACGCGACACATCTTATAAGAGTCACGCCTTGGAGGCTCGGTTCAATATAAGTGGATGTATCCTTTCTAGAGGTAATTAACCGAACTTACTACCGAATTTCTTAATTTATATTTTTAACTAATTATTGTATAACATGATATTAAACATACAAAACCATTGGCAAGTACAAAAGATTAGCTAAGCAAAGGTCTAAGATTGAAGGATCTATTTGCGAAGCTTATCTTGCTAAGTAAACCACTCAATTTTGTTCTTATTACTTTGATGAGCAAGTGTCTTGTATGAGAAATAGGCCCAACCGCAATGATTAGTGTGAGGTCAATCCTGACTACCCACCAATGTCCATCTTTAATCAACCAGACCAAGATCATAAAAAGCCTCCAGAATGAACCTTGAGTAGTATGGAGATGCAATCAGTAGTGACTCATGTTTTGCTCAATTGTCCTGAAATTCAAGTATATATTCGGTAAGTATCAAATTATATTAGTAAATTTTATGGATTATTGATAAGAATGAAACTAATGATTCATAAATTTGGAGGGCAATGACTTCGTATATACGAATTTTTCAAATTGGTTGTACGATTTTATAAGTGTAAAAGTCCATTGCATAATTTTAATTAAATGACAACATATTAAATCATTGTTGATTTATAATTCATGTATAATCCTATATAGGTTTATCATCTGAATACTGAATCACATCCCCAATTTGTGAAAAATATAGCTCTTGGATCTGGCACTCAAGTTAAGACTATGAATAAGTACATTATAAATGGTTACGAGTTTCAAACGGAAGAAATTTTTCAGTATAAGAAATCAATAATAGTGGAATGTGCATTAAAGGTGATGTTGATGATAGCGATGTAACTGTTGATTATTATGATGTGATACAAGAGATCATACAATGTAAGTATCCTAGTTATCCTAAGAAGGAGATAACATTATTTCAGTGCTAGTGTGATCTAATCCATAGAGGTACAAGGGTAAATCTTCAGTATAACATAATTGAAGTCAAACACGCGAGACAATAACATCGCTATGATCTCTTTATAGTTGCACAAAATGCTAGGCAAGTGTATTATGTTTCATATCCTTTGCATAGGGATAAGGCTGATTGGTGGGTGGTTATAAAGACTAAGCCTATAGGTAAGATTGAGGTCGATAGTGTGTTAGATGTGGCGTATCAAAATGACCTACCAGTTGTTCATCAAACGGTGTACACATAGTTGGAAAACAGTCGGGAACAACTTCAACACATATTAGAAAAAGTTGGAGATGATGAGGTAGTTGTCATAACAAATGTTAAGGATGAATTGACTGATGAAAATAAAATAAGCAATGGGGAAGAATCGACTGATGAGAATGAAAAAAACGAGGAGGATGAATAGGAGGATGACTAGTACGTAGCATGTTAGTTTAATTTAGATAAAGAAATTGTATTCTATACTTGTTAATTATTTTATACTAATGTAAGTTTGTATGCAGATGTCATTAGGTAGTAATGATCGAGGTAGATATCGATGTACTAATATGGGAGGTAGAGGTACTAGTAAGGGGAACATAAGAGACTGATAGATCCTAATGATACTACTAGCCAGTGCCTTCCTTCCGCTCCACATGTGCACTCTACTCCGCCTCCTTAGGTGTCGTCATTTACCCATCCTACATTTGTACCTACACATATGTTTGTTGCACCACGAGGATGCTCTTTGTTCACCTTAGCGACCCTGTCTCCTTCTACTTCACCTTCTCCACGTGGTTCATCTCATGATCTATCTATTTTGTACCTTAGAGATAGCATCTCTGAGCCAGAGTCACAACCATCGACACTAGTTCTGAGCCAGACTCAATCTCGTCCTCCTTCAGCTTATGTACGGGTACTGACACCTACATATGCACTAGCACCAGAACCTACACATAGTCGAGATCTACAACCGGGAGATGTAGAAATGATATGTAGGATTATAATCGTGCTTGAGAGAGATGGGTAATATTGCTTTTTATTAAGTTTTTATCATCTTACTCATTTGTACGTTAACATTTTTACTGTCTTATTGCATGTATTATTCAGACCATGAGACTACAAAAGGCATCCTGGATGTCGTTCAAAGGCTTTATGGCAATCGATTTTATACTTCATGGAGTTGATTTCATATGAGACTTGACTAGCGATGCTTAATGTGTTTCAGGTATGTATCTTATTTTTAACTTTATAAAGTTTTAATTTAGTTATGTATATCATCTAACTTTGGCCATTTGGTTTAAAGATGTTGTGTACATGGGATCCAAAACATAACGATAGGGTTTCTAAGAACTTCAAGAGGAAAGAGAGTGCAAGGTTGTCCAACTCATTTTCGAGGGCAAAGAAGTATAATAAGAAACATGAGTGGCTAACCGATGGACAATGGAAGCAACTTCAAGCATATTGGCGAACTCCTGAGTTTATCGCCAAGTCTGAGTAGACAAAGGTTGCCCATGCGTCCCAGAAAGATGGCTTTTCGCACACTGCGAGTGCAAAAAATCAAGGGCACGTAGCTAGGAAAATGATAAGTAATTTTACACTTTTAATATTATGTAGGATCAATATGTTATTATTGAGTTATTAATTATTTTTTCTTGGTAGAAAGATAAGACGGGACATGAGCCGACTCAAGATGAGCTCCTCCTAGCGATCCACGTAAAAAAGAAGAAGAACGAGTCGAATCCAGACATATGGATCAAGGATAGGTCTAAAAACACTCATGTAAGTGATTATTCTATTATTTGAGTAATGGTATAAGTTTAGTTATTATATGTTTGGTATACACTAACTTTTACTTTTACATGTACAGGTTTAGTATAAAGAAGTGGTGCAGGAGTACAACTAAATTCAGCCTGAAGGTGAGCTGGCTCAGCCTCCACCGGAATTGGATATAGAAATGTGGTGTAGAGTAGCTGGTGGAGTAAAAATGAGTAGAGCGTACAGTCTAGGCCCAAGGAACAACTTTCAGCGCATCCAGTCAGGACTGCAAGGTGAAGGGACTTTCCAACAAGCTGAGGGTGTTGATGGTGGTCAAGTCGCAACTATGACTCAGCAGATCGAAGAACTTAATCGAAAATTAACAGCGGTCGAAACAAAACTAGTTGAGAAAAGCAGGATGCTAAAAGAGAACCTAATATCGCTCGAGGCATAAGTGTTAAGCCACATTGCATGTGAACGATTTGGTGTGCCCTGCTCTTCCTCCCCCCCCCCCCCACACACGAGATGATGAAGACGTGGAGGAGGAAGACGGTGAGAGTTAGTTAGGATGTTTGTTGACATATGTGTGGTTCTAGAATATTCTTTGTTAATTGATTAAGGATATATTGCTACTACTAGTTTAGGGATCCAGGATTTCCCTTTAAATGAGTCTTACACGATGCTAATTTAGATTAATCGGAGCCCCAATGCAAGTATAGAATATCGAATGAAAAATAATAATAAAAAGAGGACCTACAACTTTGACTAAATCAAATAAACATGGCAACATGGGAAATACAATTAAGAGTTTGGCTCGTTAAAGTTTTAACCCTCAATTAAAATGTTGATGCGGGATCACAGAGTTAAACAAACAGGGGCGACTTAATAATATTGATATTCTAAAGCTAAATTTTAATAAAAGACTTTCTTTTTGTTATTAAAACAAAATCGTCATCAATATTCTTACAAGTGTATTTATCTGTACTTTTCGCAATAGTGAAAAACTTAATATGATTAAATAGTCATCTCATAATTTTTATTACAAATAATATTTACTAATTTTATATTTGTATGATTCTACCACTTTTTCATAATACTTTAAAAATTCTATTATATAATTTATTTTTAAGAGTCTTTCCATGATTCTTTTTAAATCCTATGTGTATATATATATATATATAAATTATGAAAGAATATATCAGAGATATTTCAAGCGGCACGAATTTTTAACCGACCTATATTTAAAATACTACTTACATTGGATTCAAAAGAAAATATAAAGACAAAGAAGAGAAACAGAGAGAATAATTGACAGGATGTTTCTCTTTTTTTTACTCCCCTCCCCCTCCCCCCTCTCGGGAGCTCCTCCATTTTTCTCCCTTAATGACTCAAACCTACAACTTTCGAGTTAAGATGGAGGGTGATTACCATCTGAGTAATCCTCTTTTATCAATGGAGCGTGATTACCATCTGAGCAATCATCTCTTATCTAATTGACAGGACTCATGAAGAAGTAACCTAATTTTTTTTTAACATAAGTTGTTATTGACGTACAATTACTCAAACTGAAAAATTATAGAGTGGTAGAATCATTCCTAAAAGTTGAGCCAAACGGTTGCAACTTTTAATATGTACAAACATTGAATAAAGAGAAACAGTTAAAAAAAAATGAGAGAAGAAATAAATGCAAAGTTTAACATATCGTCTTTTCTCCTATCAAATAATGGTGCCGCCTACGATCAAAATGAGTTAAGGAGATTCACATCATATTTTAGAATATATAGTCTTTTCTATGCATCTTTTATATGAATAAATAGTTTGACATCTGAATAACAAAGTAAAAATTGGAAGACAAAATATATATTATCATTCTTCCTGAAGAGAATGCAAGAAGTTGCAACAATGCTCAAGATATTTTTCATTTAGAATTGGGTACACTTCCTTCTAAATTTTTACTCGATTATTTCTTTGATTTCCTTGATCACAAGAAAGGAGAAGTGAAGAAATGAAAGAGAAACAGAAAACATGCCCAAATGAAAATTTTGTGTCATGAGTTTAAGTTATCGATCAAATTTTTGAGTTCTTAATTCTGGTGCAACTTTTCACATGTGTTCATACCAAAGTTGTTTTCCAACTTACAAGTAGATTAGCGGGCAACCTTTTCACACTCCAACCTTGAGGGGTGTGTCCGACACCCAGCACCCGAATGCCCAGGAGAACCAACTATAGTATCTGGAACATCTAACACGAGACCTATGCCGACAAGGCCTCCAAGTAACCTTAACAAGACAAGAATGTATAACAACTTGTACGCAGAAAAGTTCCAACATAGTATATACTTTAAACCAAGGCCGACAAGGCCACAAGAAGAGTATCACCAACTAACAAAAGGGCCGACAAGGCTATGACATACATATACACATTGAATACTAGCATGCAAGCCTGTAAGAGTACTATAATACATCAATAGCCCAGGACAGGGCCCCGACATACCCAAAATGCTAGGGATATGTACAACAATATCTATCGACTCTTGTATTGCAACTCCGGAGAAGTGGAGTGCGATACTAACATCTAAAACAGGCACCCTATTGAGGAGGTACACCGCCCTGCCTATCTGTACCTGCAGGCATGAACACAGTGCCCCAAAAAGGGGAATCGGTACGAAAGATGTACTGAATATTTCAGGTAGGTAATGTAAATAAACAAAAGATGTAACATAAGAGATATGGGTACAGAAGTCAACCTGAAACTCACAACAATATCTGAGGGCATACCTTATCAAAATCATGGATATATATGCATGTCTGTAAAAATAAAGCCACTCAATGGGCCGTATAATATAGTATCACGCCGCTCTGTGGGGAAAATCATATCTTATTATAACGTACCCGGCCTCGAAAGGACTCGGTCGTACCTAACCTGAAGGGTTTTGTTGGGTTCAAAACACATAAGTAAGGCACAACGGAAGTTTAAAAGTTTTGTTTCTTACTTACCCGAACAACATTTCTGGTATGGTTATATAACAATTAAACTTGTAACATAAAGCATAAACTTACAAGTTTGAATATCTGAAATCTTTGTCTACTATAAGGTTCACACGCGGTTGCCCTTCCGATTGCAAGCTCCAAGCTCTAATGTATTTCTCCTTCGGAAAGCTAGGAAATCCGGCAGAGGTTCGAGAGAGTATTTGATTCTAAGTCTGTAAGGCTTAGAATGATTTTCAGAAAATTGGTGTGTGAATAATGAAATGAATGCCACTATTTATAGTTGAAAAATAGGTCAAAACCGGATTAGGGTTTGACCTTGGGCATGGCCCAAAATTTGAGGCAAAGGCACGCGACCCTAGGGTATGGGCGCCGCAGTGCTCGACGTGCTCCTACACTGCGTCGCGGCCCTAGGGTATGGGCGTCGCGGCGCTTGACGTGCTCCTGCACTGTCTCGATTTATTTTTCCGTGCATTCTTAATTAAATCCAAATTCCAATTTTGACTTAATTAAAATAATAATTATTTATTTAAATATCTCAATTCCAAATCGAACATTTAATTACTCTCTCAATACATCCTTAGATCGAAACGGACAATCGACATAGTGTGACCCTACAGGCCTTCTCATATCGAAATTAATCAAATTAAGGTCTACATGGAACTCCTAGACGGCGCCGGAAGACGAACTCAATATGTGAAGTACGTTTTCGCGAATCCAGTAAATTTAACCTTTATGTGGTAAGATAAAATCCTTTCATTCACGACACACCCGATCAAGCTTAGGATTTGTCAAGTGTCTATCCAAATGGCTTAATCATTGTATCGCATCTATATTAGTTGACGACTAGACCATATTCTAAATATGTCTAGCGTTGGCCAACGACTTAGTCAACCTAATATCACTGAGAATCCGAGTGTTCTCTCGAATATACATTTGAGGTATGAATCCTAATCTTGGCTCAACTACCACCTTCAATCCACATCGTAATGTATCCAATATAAGTCGTATCTCAACCTATAAGGCATTTGAGCTTAGGACGGGATCAAAGTACATTACTTTGTAGACAAGGCGCATATTGACCTCAAGTCTAAGGACTTCTATCTCCCACACGCTGATCATACTTTAGACAAGTATAACAAATAGTATATCAGCAGGGAATATCAATACTTCCAAAGTATCCATGTGTCCATCACGAGTAGCCATTACTCGTAGCAGGTGAGACATACTACATCCTCTAAGGATGTGATGCAGACCACATGTCTACTTATCACATATCATTGATATCCCATTCTCGATGATCATTAGTCGAGGCTATTTTAAGAGTTACGCTCTAACATGAATATATCACTCTATTAATGACAATGTAAGCTCAAGGGATGCACATTAATGAATAATTACAAACAATCAAATAATAATTCAATAATTGCAAATGCCAAAATATTAATCTCCATTAATAATAATATGAATGTATATAAAGTACATTTGTCCTAATACAGATTGTCTCTAGGACATAAAAATGCTTTCACAACCTTGATAGGACTCGATAATGTCAAAATCAACTGTAGTGGTGTGCACATATAAGTGTCATATCCTGCCGACTATAGCGCGACTTAGTAAGAAAATGGATACATATATAAGTGAAATGCAAGACCTCTAAGACACCAAAATCAAAGACGGAATGACCTATTATCGGTATCCTTCGACTATCATTATTGTCGCTACGTTCTTCAGGTCTAATACCATTATTTCGGAACATATAGAATCTAGAAGATGCTATGGATAGGGAGTACACAAGCATTATGATCATTTTCGGTACGAGAGGTATATAGTTATTTAATGTCAAGAGATGAAGCTCATTTCGAAGAGTATTTATGTTGAGTCATGCCAAGAAAGAAAGTTGTCATACATATCTTATTCACGAAGCTACAACCGTTCCATAAGTTATCGCACCTCTTATGGACGATTATCTATATCATACAAAGGATTGGTATCAATATCGAGTTTCATACTCAATAGGAAAGTAAATTTAGTCATTTTATCGAACAACTTAAGTGCAATACTTCATAAGGTCAGTTTTAGTTCAAATTCAGCATGCCTTAACACAACAACCTTTATCCATGCTTTACCTTATCTCTATAAAGCTATTCATGCCTTTACAACTCCATTTGGTAGTTCAAATCATGTCGAAACAACCCATACAACCCAAAGCTCGACTTAAGCTTCATAATTATTAGTTCCTTCGAGAATTGTTCAACCAAATTCAATCAAACACTTATACAAACTTAAACGTAGGCTAGGGAAGACAGAACTCACCTCAAATACTCCAAGAATACCTTGATTCCAAGCTAACTTCAAAACCAAGACACCTCTTAAGTCGTCATAATGATAAGGAAGGGAGTTAGCGGTAGCCACGAGATTCTTTACGTTGGATTTGAGTAATTTACCCTTGAATTTAGTCCGAAGTTGATTGAGAGCTTTTGGGAGGAGCTTAGGGGAGTTATAGGGTCTGAATAATCAAGAAATGAGACCCCAAGTCGAAGTCGCCCTTTTTATACAAAAAACAATTGCACCGCCCTATTATATGGTCCGTAAAAATTGTATGATCCGTATAATTGGACCGTATAATCAGACCTGCAATTTCAAATTTTGCAGGAACTTTTACGGTAGGGAAATCCAATTTGTACGGTCTGTACAAAATTGTACGGTCCGTAAATCTTGGTCGTAAGATCTAAAAGTTGTTGATTTCATCGAAATGTATTCTCTTCGGTCTGTTTAACTTCTATATACTCCGGTACTTCTATAAACAACCCTTGATTAAGACCTTGAAGACACCAAAACTAGAGTCGGAGTGACCTGTTGTCGTTATCCTCCGACTATCGTTATTGTCGCTACGTTCTTTAGTCTTAATACCATCATTTTCGAGCATAATCTAGAAGATGCTATGGATAGGGAGTACACAAGCATTATGATCATTTTCGGTACGAGAGGCATATAGTTATTTAATTTTAAAAGATGAAGCTCATTTCGAGGAGTATTTATGTCGAGTCATGCCAAGAAAGAAAGTTTCCCTACATACCTTATTAACGAAACTACAACCATTCCACAAGTATTCGCACCTCTTACGAATGATTATATATATCATACAAAGGATTGGTATCAATATCGATTTCATACTCAACAGTAAAGTCAATTTAGTCATTTTATCGAACAACTTAAGTGCAATACTTCATAAGGTCACTTCCAGTTCAAATTCAACATTCCTTAACACAAAAAACTTCATCCATGCTTCACCTTATCTCCACGAATCTATTCATACCTTTACAACTCTATTTGGTAGTTCAAATTATGTCAAAACAACCCATACAACCCAAAGCTCGACTTAAGTTTCATAGTTATTAGTTCCTTGGAGAATTGTCCAATAAAATTCAATCCAACACTTATACAAACTTAAAAGTAGGCTAGATAGAACTCACCTCAAATGCACCAAGAATACCCTGATTCCAATCTTACTTCAACACCAAGACACCTCTTATGTCGTCACAATGATAAGAAAGGGAGTTAGCAGTAGCCACGAGATTCTTTATGTTGGATTTAGTCCCAAATTGATTGAGAGATTTTTAGAGGGGCTTAGGGGAGTTCTAGGGTCTGAATAATCAAGAAATGAGACCCCAAGTCGAAGTCACGTTTTTATACAAAAAAAAACAAATTGCACCGTCCTATTATATGGTGCAATTATACGGTCCATATAAAATTGTACGGTCCATGTAATTGGACCATATAAATAGACCTGTAATTTAAAATTCGTAGGAATTTTTACGGTGGGGAAATCCATTCTGTACAAAATTGTATGGTCCGTACATCTTGGTCATAAAAGCTTAAAGTTGATGATTCATTGAAACATATTCTCTTTGGTCCGTTTAAGTTCTATATACTCTGGTACTTCTATAAGCAAGTTGTAACCCTTTATTACTCTTCCGTAAGGTCACATATCCTCCCAGAATATCGACATCAATCAACAGCATGACGGGACATGAAACTACGAGGCGTAACATACCTGAAAATGATAATTCAATACATGTAGAGGGAATTGGAAAAATAAAATTGCCAATGTTCAATAGAGTTATCAGAAACACTAGGTATTGGCATGTTCTTCTCGGAAGAAGAGAAATTTGATTTCTCTTTCGATTTTGGATGGTCAGTGGTTTATATTCAACTCAGACAATTGAATTCTTAAAGTGTATAAAGGTTGCATGGTATTCTTGAAGGGTAAGCTGCACTGTAGAGAATCACAGGGATAAGGTAATCGCAGGAACATATTATGGTGTTAGTGGTCACATAGAGCTAGAAATTGAATCTCCACTAACTCAACCAAATAGTTAGAAGTAGAGGAAGTGGCAAAGGTGTAAAATCTTGATCAAGCTGATAATGTCGATGCACCTGTGCAACAACAATCATATAACATTGCAATATGCAGAGAGAAGAGAGTCATCGGACCACCACAAACATTTCAAACGTTGTTGATGTGAAGAAAGTATCTACACATGATCATACATCTGATATGATAATCAAGACAATATTATCTAGATTTCATGGTACACTACACAGTAAAGCCCTTGCGAGGGATGAAGGCACTCCAACAAGCTCGGCATGGAGAGAAAGAAGAGAAGGTGAAGAGGAAGTACGACGAAAAGGGTATGAGATAGGTTTCTTATTTGGTTGGGATTACTAGCCTGACCAAACAATAAGATAAAAAGTCTGCAGCATATGAATCAATACTTTGCTTGGAATAGTTGTAGTACGACTTTCCTGGTGTATTTAACTAAATAAGAAATGTTGTTCTTGTTGAAGAAGAAAATATCAGAAATAGTCTCTCTACCACGCAAATGTAGAGGAAAGATTTGCGTACATCTTACCTTCCCCAGACTCCACGTGTGTATTACACTAGGTATGTTGTTGTTGTTGAAGAAGAAAATATGATGAAAATTCAAGCTAAGAGGAAGATTTGCTAATTGTGTCCTGAATTCTATGAATCCTAATTATACCATGTTTTCTAGTAGGCTTTTAAAATCTTTTTTTCTTTTGTATGTTAGAAACAATTATTGTCCTTATGGGTTTGAGAAATCATTTCTAGTAAGATTAAGACATTAGAATCTACATAAAGCAGTTGTAATTTAAGAATTAAATTTCTCCCTAAAAAAATGCTCTCCATTTAGTTATAGACGTTATAAGCCCAACAAATATTTTTCTCATCTTCATGTGTCTGAGTACCCAGCTCCGTCCTCATATAGACGTCGGTGCTACCAGAAATGGCACGTCTGGGTGATATAAACCAGGCGACTGATAGAATTCATGAAAATATTTTATTCATAACATGAATTTTTATAAAGCAATAACAAGATAATAGAATAATACTATTCTTGAGAGCAAAAAGTGCAAGTAAAAGAAAATCAAGTAAAGCCCTTTATATAGGGTCTATTACATGAGATACAAATGTGTTTTTTCAATGTGGGACAAAAGCAATGTGGGAAAGAGTTAATGCTAATATCCCCTCTCAAACTCGCGATGGTGTAGACAGAAGCATCGAGAGTTTTCCAATAAAGAATCGGTGACGCTTTAAGGTATGCGCCTTTGTGAAGAAATCTGCAAGTTGCATCGAAGATGAGACAAATGGCAAGGATAGAGTGTCCTCCTGAAGATGATATCGAATAATATGACAATCAATCTCAATATGCTTGGTACATTCATGAAAGACTGTGTTGTGCGCAATCTGAATAGAACTCTTATTATCACAGTACATCGAGGAAAGAGAGATACCCATATCAACCAACAACCGACGTAACCATACAATCTCACAAGTAGTAGAAGCCATAGCACGATACTCTGCCTCAGTTGAAGAGCGAGAAACCACATTTTGTTTCTTACTTTTCCATGAGATGAGTGAATCTCCTAAAAATACACAATAACCAGTAGTTGATTTCCGATCAGTTAGGTCACCAGCCCAATCTGCATCAGAAAATGCACGAAGCTCCAAGGATGAGGTCGATAGAAACAAGAGACTCTGATAAATCATTCCTCGGAGATAGTGAAGAATACGCATAACTGCAGCCCAATGTACAAATGTAGGAGAGCAAACAAATTGACTGACAATGTGAACATCATATGCAATATCAGGGCGAGTAATGGTGAGGTACACCAGACTCCCTACAACTGAATGATATAAAGTGGGATCAGGAAGAGGATCCCCGTCAGTAGGTGTATATCGAACATTAACCTCAAGAAGAGAGTCAACTATATGAGTATCTGTGAGACGGGCCCGCTCAAGAATATATGCAGTGTACTTAGACTGAGAGAAGATATCCTTTCTCATAATAAGCTACCTCAATGCTTAAAAAGAAACGTAGATGACCTAAATCTTTTATCTCAAAACGGCGAGACAAAGTAGATTTTAGGTTTGCAATACCATCAATATCATCACCTGTAATGACCATGTCATCAACATACAACAAAATCAAAATACAACATGCACGGGATGATTTAACAAATAACGTTGAATCATGAAAGCTGGAAATAAACCCAATAGATGATACTATAATGGAGAACTTGTCGAACCAAGATCTTAGAGCTTGTTTGAGACCATACAGAGCTTTCTTAAGCCTGCACACTTGTCCTGGACTATGTGAAACACCATGTGGAGGGACCATGTAGACTTCTTCTTAAAGATTCCCATTCAAAAAAGCATTTTTAACATTCATTTGTGAAATATGGCAATGACGAACATAGGCCACTGCAATAAGAACCCGGGTAGATGTCATCTTTACAACAGGTGCAAAAGTCTCTTCATAATCCATACCATATTCTTGAGCAAAACCCTTTGCAACCAAACAAGATTTATATCGCTCAATAGAACCATAAGACTTGGTCTTAATCTTGTACACCCATCGAGAACCAATAGTTTTCTTACCAATCGGTAGAGAAACCAAATCTCAAGTACCAGTTTTGTTCAATGCAGCCAGTTCCTCATTCATAGCCTCTTGCCAAAGAGGATCACGAGCTGCCTCAGAGTAGGAGGTAGGCTCATAGAGAGAATTAATAGAAACTAAAAAGGAAGCGAATGATGGGGCATAGCAAGAATAATCAAAATCGGATACCTGAGTGGATTGCATAGTGCGTTTAGGATAGCGAGGTGGATCTGGATCTGCAACCACAAGAGGTTATGGAATAAGCGTAGGAGGGGACTGAGTATCAATATCATGGGACCTGCCAGAAGACTGAGAAGGAACAAATGATATAAATGTAGAATCAGATGGGCAATCAACATCAAAGGGATCAATATCAATAAGGTCAGATTTTGTCATGCCATGTGAGGTAGGTGGGATGGAAAAGAAATTAACATGCTCAATAAAGGAAACATTACGAGACACATACGATTTTCCATAAATTGGATCATGACAACGGTTACCTTTCTTCCCAACCCCATATCCAAGAAAAACACAAATGGTGACACGAGAAGATAACTTAGTATCGCTCTGCATGTGGATGTAGAACAAAACATGTAGAACCAAAAACTCTCAAATGGGAATATAGTGGGGTATGACCAAATAGTAAATCATATGGAGAAATCCCAGAATTATGAGAGGTAGGGATCCTATTAATAAGATAAACAGATATAAGGACAGCTTCTCCCCAAAATTCACTAGGTACACTAGCGGACAAAAGCATGGATCTAGCGGTCTCAATAATATGCCTATGCTTTCTCTCGGCTACCCCATTTTGTTGTGGTGTATCAGTATAGAAAGACTGATGTATTGTACCATCAGTTTTGAAAATACCAGAAAGATCCCCACTAGTATATTCACCTCCTAAATCAGCCTGAAAACATTTAATAATGGCAGAATGTTGAGTTTTCACATAGGATTGAAACTTAACATAAGTATGAACAAAATCAGAACGTCTTTACAAAAAATAAACCCAATAATGACTAGTATAATCATCAATAAAGGAAACATAATATTTGGAGTCTCCCTTAGTAGGGATAGGTGCTGGCCCCCAAACATCTGAATGAACTAGATCAAATGGTGCAGAAGAAGTAGAAGTACTAAGATTAAAAGGCAAAGCAGAAATTTTTTCAAGTTTACATCCACTACAATCAGAAATATCATCAGATTGTAAATCACCAAGAACACACGTATTACACATAAAAAGAAGACAAGAGCCTGATACATGACCAAGTCTAGAGTGCCACAAATAAAACTTCGAAGAGGAATGTGATAAATGAAAAGAAGACAGATTGACATGCATAGCTTCTGCATGAGTAGCAAGATGCAGCTCATCCAAAACAACCTCTCCCTTTTCTACGCCCTGTCCCAATCACTCTCTTGGATTTTAGATCCTGCACATAACAAGAATTAGGGAAAAGTCCAATAAAACATCTAGAGTCACATATTTGACCAGCATAAGCAAGATTCATATGTAATTTTGGAATGTAATAAACATTAGGTAATGATATAGTAGATGTATGAATGGTGCCAATGCCTGTCAATAGCATAGGTGTGCCATCAGCAGTCACAACAAAAGTGGATGGAGGGTCAGAAGGCATAGATACAAATACGGAAGAATTAGGAGACATATGATTTCCAACTCCAGAGTACAAGATCCAAGAAGACGAAATGATACCTGAACCAATAGATGGTGATGAGCCGGAATGAGCAGAAAGAGCATAAGACTAAGAATTCTTTTGAAACTGTTGGAAGGCGAGGAACTTTTGAAATTGGTCAGCTATAGAATCAGTATTGTGACTCACAGAGGCTCTTGAAGCTGGGTGATCAAGAGAGGGCCAAAGACAGCCTGAGTCGGTGGATATGAGTTCCGGAATTGACCCTCAGAATATGGCTTCCGTTGAGAAGGCTTCTGTCTTTGTCCCGAATGTGGAGGCTTACAACCTGACGTCTTCCGTAGCTCAGGATATTAATTCTTCTAGTGTCCTGGTTTCTTGCAATAATTACAATTACCCATGATAGATGTTCTATACTGGAGTGTAGGGGCTGCAAGGACCGGTGCAGATGAAGGAGCTGCCAATACAGAAGTAGAAGCCTTATGTTCCCCCTTTTAGAGTCTTCAAACATGTTTCTTCAGCCATAAGTTCATTTACCACATCTTTAATAGATGGTAAGGGTTTGCGGTGCAACAAGCCTGAACGACAATTCTCAAATTCCAACCGAAGACCCATCAATAGCTTAATAAGACGGTCTTCATCTCTGCATTTAATATAAGCATCGCATGCTGGCAATTCAGTACATTCCGTCATAGCTAACTGATCCCACAAAGTGGTCATTGCACAGAAATAATCTTGAATGCCCAAGTCATTCTATACTAGTGCACGAATTTCAAATTGTAACTGATATTTATTAGCAAAATTATTCTTCACAAACAATCTTGACAGATAATCCCAAATCTCTTTAGCAGTTTTGAACTTAGCCAATTGAACATCAATTCTTTGTTCAACATAGTTATTAATCCCCATAATAATATTTGAATTATTGGTCTCCCAGGTCCTAAATAATTCAGCAAATCTGTTATCTCCAACTTTAGGGCATTTGGCTTTTCTAGACATATAATCCCAAAGCCCCTTTCCCTTCAAAAAATTTACCATGACATAACTCCAATAGGAATAATTTTTTCCATCTAACCGAACACCAACAGTTTGCAAAGAATCATCACCTCCAACCATTATGAATTTTAAACAGAAAAATCCCAAATAACAAGCAACAATCCCAAATAACAAGAAACAAAATAATAAAGGGCAGATCTCACCAATCAGATGCAGAAGCCAAGAAGACGAAACCCAGATGCGGAAGCCAAGATCAGAACGAGCACGAGTAGCCAAAAAAACCAAAATGAGCACGAGCTTCCAAAACAAGCCAAGAACAAGCCAAAAAAAAAAATTAACTGATACCAGGGGCGTGCTGCATGCGAACCCCCAACTAACTCACCGCGAAGTTGGATTCGCGATCGAGCTAAAAATATTAACTTGCGCTCTTGGCTTTGATACCATGATAGAATTTATGAAAGTCTTTTATTCATAACATGAATTCTTACAAAGTAATAACAAGATAATAGAATAATACTATTCTTGAGAGCTAAAAGTGCAAGTAAAAGAAAAGCAAGTAAAACCCTTTATATAGGGTCTATTACATGAAATACAAATGTATTTTTCCAATGTGAAAAAGAGTTAATGCTAATAGCGACCACCTCGAAGAATACCCCCACTAAAGAAATTCAAGCGAAATCAAATAATGCTAATGCAAATCAAGCCCCAGCTGCGTTGAACCCTAACAAAAATTGATTTAGCGATCCTACGGTTAGAGCAAAATACACCCATCACAATGGAGTCCCAACTGTTTTATTCAAAACTAGCGAGTACTACAGAGTGATGGTTGAAGAATTCAAGTATATGTTGGTTAGAAAATTCTTAAGAACCCATCCACAAATTGAGAAGTTACGAGCGAGATTAGAGAAGAAAGTTACCACTCGAGGTATGGTTACAATAAGAGTGTATGACCACCGTATTATTTTTTAGATTTTTGTAATGAGGATTACTTTAAAGTTGTGTGGTACAAACTATCCATTGAGATGGAGGGGCAGGTAATATGGTTAGAAAAATGGACGCCGAAATTTAAACCAGACGAGGACTCTCCCGTAGTACCAGTTTCGGTTTTGTTACCGGAATTACCTTTTACCTGCATAAATAGTTTTATGTGAGACAAATTATTGGCCAGATTGGAACACATTAACTATGGATGTGGCCATTGATCATAGAACTAGACCTAGTATGACTAAAGTAAAAGTGCAGATGGATCTTACAAAAAACTAAGATAACTTCTATTTTTGTACAGAGGATTAATCTTGTCCACGCAAAGGGTACTATCAAAAGATTGAATATGAAAGTGTTCCCAAATTTGGCAGACACTGCAGGATATTGGGACATTCTTGTTACACCCCGTAGTTCTATGCGTGATTGAGGGTATATTTGGTCAATTTGAGTTTCGGCAATCCGACACCCTTTCTGAGGGTTGCCTATGATTTAAATAGATGATAATAAGGTTTATGGAAGGTTATAGCTCAATTGGATCAAATGAAGCATGTCTCGACAAAGTTCGACGAAGTTAGTACGTTCCGCTAAGTGTTTTTGCATTGCGAAGCCAATCCGCCTCGCAGAACCTGGCCACATTTTAGCCTAAACTTTTGTGAAGTACCTTCAACCATATGCGGTGGGATATGCAACCGCATATGGTGTTTTGCGGCACAAAACCCACCGCAGATCAATGGTGGTTGGAACTTTCTATAAATAGTTCCAAGCGGTGGAAGCCTTGATCATTTCATTTCTTACCCAATTTTGACCAAAACTCTCTCTAGAGCTCCTCCAAGGGTTTCTCACTCATTTACCCTTAATTCTAAGGAGTTTCAAGGTGATTATCCATTTTGGAAGTCCGTATTACTAGAGAAACTCGCTTCTTCCGCTTAGTTACTAATTTAGAGCTTTCCTTCCGATGAAATAAAGTATTGTTGAAGATATTTTCTATCATCTAAGGTAAGAAATCTCTTTTTTCACTTGTGTTTGATCTTATGTAAGCTTTGGGAAGATTGTTGTGTTGAAAATCTTACGAAGCAACTATCTAGAGGTGAGATCCGATTATTGAGTTGTTGAAGAGTGTGTTGGGGGGTGTTCTTGTGGTAATTAAGTTTATGTAGATATGGATCTATAGATGATATGTATTTTTGATGTTATAAGGGATAGAAAGAGTATAGGATTGAGATTGATATCATAGAAGTGATGTTAGAGCATAGTACGTCACTAGTCGGCTAATTATGATGTTCTTCTTGTTAACTTTGGTATTGTTGCTTGTTGTAGACTACATTGGGGCGAAGGCTGATTCCATTATCGGCATCGGAAGTTCATCATAAAGGTATGTTAAGGCTAAATGTTTCCTTATTTGGGCATGATTGTTGAAGTGACGACATATAACGAAATGTCTGCTAAAGATAACTCTATTTCGGTCTACGGAAGATATGTTTGCTTCTTTACTCTTGAAAGGATTTCATGATTATTGTTTGTCCCTTATCGGGAATAACTTCCGCACTTTATAACATATCGTCTATATTGATATCTTTTAGCCCTTTGTTGGTCTCACAAAAGCTAGGAATAATGTATATTGTCTTGGTGATTTGTATGAGAGAATGAAACGGTATGTTATTTCCATAATGTCAGTCGAAGGTGGAACGACTCTGCTCTTAGTTGATTAGGGGCTCTTGATATTGTCTTCTATAATATATGTATTGATGATAGTTCCAAAATGCTACTCAAGGATTTAACGACTGTACGTCACCCCAATGAGTTCACGACGTCTCTTTATGACTCCAATGATAGTATGAGTCCGTATGTGGATATAATGGTGACATATAAGTGAAGTAATAATGTTATATACGTATGTACAACACCTATAAGAGCTTGATTATGGTATTTATACTTTACCACAGGTTGGAAAGTTATGTATCGTTATTTACCACCGGTTGGACATACACGTATTTACCATCGAGCTACAGCCAGTTGGGTAGTTATACTATATGTATTTACCACCGAACTATGATGAGTTTGGCAGTTACCACTGATCAGTTAGGCAGTCGAGCAATTAGATTTACGACATTGATATAGCTTCATAGAATAAGGTTATAAGATAAGAATGATCATTATGTATGTTGTGGCCCTCAGTGGCATTTCAGGGGTTCAGGTTGACTCGTATCTCTCTTTTGTGATTACTTTTTATTGTATTTGATTTTTGCCTTACATAATCAGTACATTATTCGTATTGATCTCTCTTTGACTAAGAATGTTGTGTTTTATGCCATGCAAGTTCAGGTACGTGAGGATAGGATCCATCATTCTAGATTGCCTTCAGTTATCAGCTTTTGTTGGTGAGTTCCATTTCCTCCTGGAGTGTTGTTGAGTCAGGGTCATGTGTATATCACTTTTTGTATTTTGGGTATGTCGGGGCCCTATTCTGACTTATGTATTATGTATATGTTCTCTTTTAGAGGCTTTATAGATATGTCATGTGTTGTATAGTTTGTTCAGTACGGCCTTGTAGGCATGGACATTGGTTAGAGATTATGTTGGCCTTGTCGGCCTTAGTATGTATATATGCATAGGTTGGGTTCTTATATCTACAGGATATTGTGTCATATTGTTTTATAGTTATCATTCTAGGTATTATTGGTCCAGACGGTTGTACGTTTGCGTAATGATATTTAGGTGGTATGTTCAGGTCGTTCAGGCGTCGAGTGCCGACCACACATACATACCCCCTAAGTTGGGGTGTGACAATTCTCTAGTTCAATACACAAAAGTAGAAAAGAAAAAGAAGGAATGGAAAGAGGATGAAGGGAAGAACAACCAAAACCATATAAATGAAAGCGCAGAGGAGGAAGGCTACAAAGAGGCTAATGAAGGGGAAAGCAGTCAACAAAAGGAGATTGAGGAATCTATGAAACATGAGGGAATTGAAAAAACGAAAGGGAACACCAAAGACCCAAAACAAGATAACAAAGATGGGGATAAAGTTGGAACAGAAAATAAGGGAAAGCATGACAACAAAAAGAAGAAAAAATTTGACAATGAGGTCTCTATAGAATAGGCTACAATGGATAGTAAAGAGAAAGAAAAAGCTCAGTCAGATAAGGAACATGAAGAACAAATAGCAATAAAGGTGAAATTCACAAAGATGAACATAAGGAGAACAAGAACAGCAAGAATCAGGATATAGGAGTACCTGCACAAGGAAAGTCTGCACTTTAGAAGAATCTAAATAAGATTAAAAAGAAAAGGAAGAAGAGGACCAATGTCAAGATCAAAGTTGGCAATAATAAAGACAATGCTAAGAAGGGAAGTGAACCAAATGAGCAAACTATACAATCTGAGAGGCAGCAGGAGATGGGGAATAAGCAAAACAATACTATCAGTCATTAGGAGTCTGATAATATTCAATATATTGATCATGGGGATCATACTAACAGATAAAGGGCTGAGAAAGATGAACATGATGATGAGAAAGAGGAAGGAACAGGAGACAACATTTAGGACAATTCCATAACCCCTGCTGAGTCTTCAAGTTTACCTAGTGCTAGTAAAATTTTATCAGCAATCAACCTTGTTGTGGATTTGAATGACAACATGTTTGAATCCTATAGTTCTCAAGAAATGGTGGGAGATTCTAAGGATGAAAACATGGAGGTCAACAGAAAGGAATACCTGATGAACATGATAAGAGGGGGGAACACCAACAGGACAACTTTGAACAACATCTGAATGAAGTTTGTGAAAACAAGATTTATCTCCTAGATGGAAAGGTAGAAGCAGAATAAGAAATTCTGATAAAAGAGGCAAATGCAGCAACAAATTGAATATTTTTTCCTGTAAATGGGAGAGGAAAAAAGACAACCACCTTTATATGTTTTTCATGATTAATGCAATCATATGGAACATAAGGGGAGTTAGATCTAAAAAATATATTCGAAGACTTAAAAGAATGATGAACAAATACAAAGTGGATATGGTGTCAATTTTTGAACCTATACAACAACAACAACAACATACCCAGTGAAATCCCACAATGTGGGGTCTGTGGAGGGTAGAGTGTACACGGACCTTATCTCTACCTTGGTAGGTAGAGCGACTGTTTCCGAGAGACCCCTGGCTCAAGACAAAGCACAAGACCAAGCAAAGTAAGACACACAAAGTGCGTAAGTCATGACATCATATTCTGAAAAGGAAAGAGGCAAAAAGAAGCAATAGATAATGCAAGTAAATAAGACAAACAAAATACACATAGAAGCATAAATCAAATAACAAGGGACTATAAGACAATATGATAGGTTAAGTGAGCCTACAATAATAATACTACAACTACCAGTTTGTAAGCGTAGGTAGGACTACGCTGGACTGCCTACTATCTTTCTACCCTAATACGTGTCCTCCATAACCCCCTATCTAAGATCATGTCCTCAGTGAGTTGCATCTGCGCCATATCTCATCTAATCACCTCTCCCCAATACTTCATCGGCCTACCTATACCCCTCATGTACCCGTCCATAGCCAACCTTTCATATCTCTGCACTGGGCCATTTATATCTCTCCTCTGCACGTGTCTGAACCATCTCAACCTAGCTTCTCACATCTTGTCCTCCACCGAGGCCACTCCCACTCTATCCTTGATATCATCATTTCTAATTATATCCCTCCTTGTATGCCCACACATCCATCTTAGCATCTTCATATCCGCAACTTTTATCTTTTGGGTGTGCGAAGTCTTGACCGGCCAACACTCCGCCCCATACAACGTGGTCGGTCTAACCACCACCCTATAGAATTTATCTTTAAGTTTTGGTGGCACCTTTTTATCCTACAATACTCCAGATGCGAGCCTCCATTTCATCCACCCTGACCCAATACGATGTGTGACATCGTCATCAATCTCTCCATTCTCTTGGATAATAGACCTGAGGTACTTGAAGCTCCCATTCTTTGGAATGACCTGGGTACCAAGACTCACCTCCACGCTTGTCTCAAGGTCTCTCCCGTCACTGAACTTGAACTCCAAGTATTATGTCTTGGTCCTACTCAGCCTGAACCCTTTAGACTCCAGAGCATGTCTCCAAACCTCCAGCTTAGCATTCACTCCGCTACGGGTCTCATCAATCAAGACTATGTTATCTGCGAATAACATACACCATGGCACCTCCCCTTGGATTTGTCGCGTCATTCCATCCATTACCAAGACAAATAGGAATGGACTAAGAGTTGATCCCTGATGCAGCCCCATCATCACTGGGAAGTGCTCCGAATCTTCTCCTACTATCTGTACCCTGATCTTGGCTCCATCATACATATCCTTGATTTCCCTAGTGTATTCCACAGGTACACCTCTAACCTCCAAACATCTCCATAGAACCTCCATAGGGACTTTGCCGTATGCCTTCTCGAGGTCGATGAAAACCATATGTAAGTCTCCTTTCCTCTCCCTATACTGCTCCACCAACCTCCTAATAAGATGGATGGCTTCTGTAGTCGACCGCCCCGGCATGAATCCAAACTAGTTCTCAGAGATAGACACTTCTCTTCTCACCCTCATCTCCATGACTCTTTCCCAAACTTTCATAGTGTGGCTTAGCAGCTTGATACCTCTATAGTTGTTGCAAGTCTGGATATCACCTTTGTTCTTGTACAAAGGAATCATTGTACTCCACCTCCATTTTTCGGGCATCCTCGCCGTCTTAAAAATGACATTAAATAACTCCGTCAGCCACTCCAAACCTGTCATGCCTGCACTTTTCCAAAATTTAACTTGGATCTCATCAGGCCCGGTCGCTCGTCCCTTGCGCATCGTGCGGACAGGACCCTGAACCTCCTCAACCTTAATCTTTTCACAATACCCAAAATCATGGTACCTACCAGAGTGCTCCAGATCTCCCATCACAATGACTCTATCTTTTTTTTTTCAAGAGTTTATGGAAGTAAGACTGCCACCTCCGCCTGATATGCGCGTCCTCCACCAGCACTTTTTCGTCCTCATCCTTGATGCACCTCACGTGATCTAAGTCTCGGGCCCTCCTCTCCCTCGCCTTGGCTAGTCTATACAACTTCTTATCCCCGCCTTTTTCCTCTAATTCCACATATAGACGTTTAAAAGATGTCGTTTTCACCGTTGTAACCGCTAGTTTTGCCTCTTTCCGCACCATCTTATATAATTCCCTATTCGTCCACTTCTCCACCTCATCCTTGCTTTCTACCAATTTCGCATATGCCACTTTTTTTGCTTTCACCTTCTCTTGAACTTTAACATTCCACCACCAGTCCCCTCGATGCCCATCACGGCTACCCCACGAGACCCCTAGCAGTTCTCTAGCAACCTCCCGAATGCAACTGGCCATCTTGTCCCACATTTTGGTCGCATCCCCACTACTCCCCCAAGCCCCCTTGGCCATCAACCTCTCCCCCCATCTCCTTTGCACTAGCCACGGTCAAACTCCCCCATTTGATTCTTAACCTGTCATCCACAACTCTCTTGCTCTTCTCCACCTTGATCTCTAAATCCATCACTAAAAGCGTATGTCGGGTTGTAAGATCCTCCTTCGGAATAACCTTGCAATCTTTACAAAGACCTTTGTCAACCTTCCTAATGAGCAAACAGTCTATCTGAATCTTAGCCACCGAAATACGGAAAGTCACCAAATGCTCTTCATTCTTCAGGAACCTTGAATTAGCTATCACCATCCCAAAAGCTCTGGCAAATTTCAAAGTGAGACGCCTCCCCCATTCCTGTCCTCGAGGCCAAAACCTCCATGCACGTCGTCATAACCCCCTAAAGTGTCCCGATATGTCCATTGAAATTGCCTCCTACAAATAACTTCTCAGTAGTTGGTATACCTCCTACCAGTTCGTCTAAATCTTCCCAAAAATGCCTCTTCTCCTCATGTTTCAAGCCCGCCTGCGGCGCATACGCACTAATAATGTTCAGAGTGCACCCTCCAACTACCAACTTAATCTCCATCATCCTGTCATTGACCCTCCTAACCTCTACCACCTGATTCCTTAGCTCGTTGTCTACCAAAATGCCTACCCCATCCCTATACTTCGACCTACCCGAGAACCATAGCTTATACCCGTCTACATCCTTAGCCTTAGTTCCTACCCATTTGGTCTCCTGGTTTTAGGCTATATTAATCTTCCTCTTCTTAAGAATCTTAACTAGCTCTATGGCCTTTCCCGTTAGAGTTCCAATATTCCAAGACCCTATTCTCAGCCTAGCATTACTCTTACCCCACTTACCCCCCCTAACCCTCGCCTCCGTCCCCGGCCGAGAATATGACCCTAGTCTATCATCATTCACCAAAGCCACTAAAGCAAAAAAAATACTAGTCAAAGGCTAACGTTAACACACACGGGAACTAATACTAAAGCACAAATTAGCAAGAACTACCAAAAGGGAAAGGAAACAATGCCAATAAAACTAAATAAAATTGAAGAAGGATCTGAATAGTATAATACAGTAAACAAACAGAATATCAAATTAAGAATACTCAAATGTTTACCCTAAAACAGGGAGGGATCAAAGTGCAAGCACAAATTAACAGGAATATAGAGGCAAGTAAAACCACTACGCCAAGAATGCTATAAGTAAAGACAAGAAGCGGAAAAACTTAACAAGGTTAAGGACATGGAATGGATACGGGCAACCGGAGGTACCAATTTTTGAACCTATGGTTAACAAAAATAAGGTGGATGTATATGGAAGGTATTTGAGATTCAATTACAGCATCACTAATCCTAATGGTCAGATATGGTGTTTTTGGAGGGATAATTGCATAGTTTCTATCATTAATAATCTTGAGCAACTGGTTACCCTGAAATTTCAGAAAAAACCAGAAGAGTCAGGAAATCTTTGTGACTGTTGTATATGCCAAGTGCACTTCAGTAGAGAGGTTGGATTTATGGAGTGATTTGGAAGACTTTAATGACAACGTTAGCAGACCGTGGTGCATTGGGGTGATTTTAATGTTATTCTTCACCCCGATGAAAAACTTGGGGGAAGGCCTCATAGAAATGCCAATAGTTTTGATCTATCAGAATGCATGGATTCTTGCGGGATGAAAGATATTGGGTATATTGGCTCTAAATATATTTGGTGCAATAATTGGAGACCGAGCAAGAGAATTTGGAAAAGGCTAGACAAAATCTTTATCAATGATTCCTGGGCTCAAGAATACAGTGTTAATACTGTGAGACACCTTCCTAGAGCAGGGTCGGATCATAGGGCAATGCTCCAGAAATGTGATAATGGCCAGATCAAATGTAAGAGTTATTTTAAATTTCTGGATTTCTAGGTGTCTCAACCTGATTTCCAGGATATTTTTTCTACTGAATGGAATCATCAGGTCATTGGAAATCCTATGTGGAGGTTACAACAAAAGTTGAAGATGTTGGGCAAAAGATTATCACAATGGTCTATAGAAGAGATAGGGGATGTTCATAAAAAAAACTGATGAATGGGAGGCTAAAATGCAATACCTAGAAGACTTAGACCTCATCAGTAAATAAGAAAATAGTAGAGATGAATTGAACAAAGGTCATGCTGAGTATGTGTGTTGGCCCAACAAGCAAGACAGCATATTGAAGCAAAAATCTCATATAAGATGATTTGAAGATGGAGATAATAATTCCAAATATTTTCACTCTGTTATAATAGAAAGAAGAAGAAAGTTGCAGCTTCACAGAATCAAGAATCAAAATAACAATTGGATCTCTGGCGAAGACAAAATTGCTAGAAGGGTTGTTAAACATTTTGAGAAGATGTTCAACCTCAAAGAAACTTTTGTGGATCCTAGAATTATGGATTGTATCCCTACTTGCATTACTGATGATGATAAAGATTTTATGACTAGTTGCCCTATGGAAGATGAGATCCGAGATACTGTTTTTAATATGAGCACCGATAGTGTTGCTGGTCCATATGTCTATTCTAGAAAATTTTATCACTGCTGTTGGGGGATATAATCAAGGAAGATGTGATAGAATTTGCTCAGTTTTTCTTCTTGAAAGAAAAACTGCTAAATTCCTTTCTCACACACTTCTTGTACTTATTCCAAAAGCAGATTGTCTTACTGATTTTACTGAGTTCAGACCTATAAGTTTGAGTAATTTTTCCAGCAAGATCATTTCTAAGCTTATTTCAAGGAGGCCCAATCCTATGATTCCTCTCATGATCTCCGAAAATCAAAATGGTTTTCTGAAAGGCAGACTCATAACTGAAAACATTCAGTTAACTCAGGAAATTGTCCATAACAACAAAAGCAAGAAAAAAGAAAAAAATGTTGTGATCAAGTTATACATGAACAAAGCATATAACAGAATGTCTTAGCTCCTTATCAAAACTATTCTAAGAAAATTTGGGTTCTCTGAGGAAGTACTAGGCTAATCATGGGCATTGTGACCAATGTGTGGTATTCAATTATCACAAATGGCACAAGGAATGAATTCTTCACATCATCACAAGCCCTGAAATAGGGAGATCCTCTTTCTCCATCTCTATTTATTATTGGTGTTGAAGTACTTGTTGGACTTTTTAATAACTTGATTCATAATGTTCATTTCTTGCCTTTCTCTATGTTAAACAAAAGTTCTATTATTAATCACTGGTCTTATGCAGATGATATTATTATTTTCACAAGTGGCAATACTAAATCTATTAAGATGATCATGAAACAAATTCAATGGTATGGAAAAAGCTCTTGCCAGAAGATGAACAAGAACAAATGTTTCTTCCTCACTACTCCTGGAACAGGTCTCACTGGGATTAATAAGATTAGGGAGGCCACTGATTTCTTGGATAAACAATTCCCTTTTGAATATTTTGATTGCCCCATTTATCTTGGTAGAAAGAAAGTTGAATACTTTCAAAAGTTATTAAAAGATTGAATGGGTGGCAAAGCAACATATAGACTATGGAGGTAAATTAGTCCTGATCAAAAGTGTTTTGCAGTCCCTGCCTGTTTATACTTTATCTGCTCTCAGTCCACCAAAAGAATCATTACTCTCATGGAAAAGCACTTTGCAAGATTTTTTGGGGGTTCCAAAAATGATAAGAGGAAGTTCCACTGGAGTTTTTGGGAAAATTTATGTTTTCCTAAAGAGGAAGTTGGGTGGGTATTAAAAAAAGGCTGACATTTGTGAAACATTTGATATCAAGAAGTGTTAGAGATTCAGGTGTCAGAATTCACTTTGGGCAAGGTTTACCAGAGATAAATACTGTATTAGATCTCATCTTGTGTCTAAAGTATGGGTATCCGGCAACTCTCATATTTGGAAGACTTTGACAAAGATCAGAGGCAAGACTAAACCTAACATGTTCTAGAGTATTCAAGATGGTCAAAACAGTTTCTGGTGGGACAACTGAACTGGATATGGTGCCATTGCAATTATTGTCCTGATTATGTACATTCCAGCAGCATTAAAGTTAGAGAGTTTATCAACACAATAATGAATGGGACATCCAACATATCAACACCATCAAGATTGGCTCTAATGAGAAAAAGGACTTCATCATTTGGAAAGATGCAGTTGATGGAGTTTTTTCCAACAAGAATGCTTGAAATGACATCAGAACACACAGACAAAAAGATCCTTCGATCACTAGTGTTAAGCATTCCTTTTAAGTTTTCATTTCTTTCTTGGAGACTTATTAAGTGTAAGTTACCATTTACTAACAATTCTGTTTGTAGGTATGTGGATATGCCTGTTGATTGTCTATGTTGTACAAATGCACAACCAGAGACTATTCAACACTTTTTCTTTGAAAGTGAACCTGCTCTAGTCCTATAGAAGTTTCTTGGTCAGCCTCTTGGAATCAATTTTCAAGTCAAGCCGGCTGGAGTCTTTATTCAGAATGGTGGCAAACTCAAACAAAGAATGAAATACACAAAATGATGTTATGGTATCTTAATAGAGCTATGGAGAATGCATTTCCAAATTGCAAGCTAGACTTACAGTGGCGTGAACTTTGTGAGACTCTGGAGAAGTTGAAACCAAAGACTATCACTAACAGAGTGGTTTGCGACATGCCATAAGTAGGGAGGATTAAATTCAATATTGATGGAAGCTATATAGACTATGATAAAGCTGGGATTGGAGGGATAGCTAGAGATGAAAATGGAAATATGTTGTTTGGCTTTTCTATCACAGTCCAATGTTCAAATCACATCATGGCAGAAGCTATAGCAATTATGTATGCAGGGGAATGGATTGGAGAAAAGGGATATAGACATTGTTGTATAGAATCTTACTCTTTTGATTGTTAGTGAAAATATTGAAAAACAAGACCACTAACAACTTGCTGGTAAAAACACCATTGAAGAGATCATTGAGATTGCAAATCATTGGGAAGTTAATTTCGAGCTTTGCTATAGGAAAGGAAACCAGGTTGCTTATTTCCTGGCAAAACATGCTACAAATCTGGATGATCCAATGCTTATATATTCTGTCCAAAAAATGTCAAGAGGAGCCAATGGTTCATATATCTTAGATAGGAGACAAATGCCTAGCATGAGGATAAGATACGACAAAGTTAACTTTTTTGTGAGCTAATTGATTAGAACATACTATATTTTAGAGAATGTAGAGTTAACATAGGCTAACATTCTCTTTTTTGGGTTTGTGCAATCAGTGATGTATATCCCCCCCCCCCCCCCTTGTTTTGTGTTTCCTTCATGAATAATATACATCACCAGGACATCAAATTCTGAAAATTTAAAAAAAATTGGAATTGAGGATTATTTGTACTGAACAATCCTTCTCATTCATAATAGAAAACTCTTTCTACTTCTGCCCCGAGGATTAGGCTTACTTTAACCTCGTTAATTTTTTGTGTTATTTTTCTTCTCTATTTGTGTGTGATTGTGTGGTAGTTAACCCACAATTTTTCGCAACATTCACTTATTTACCTTACAAGTACATTTTGTTAATCATCAAAACTCACATAGCTTAGCATACCCATACTCAAAATTACTTTAAAATAAAAATATCCTACAAAGACAAAAGAGGAAAAGTGGCATCCTTTTGAGGGAAACAAAGTTGGCTTACTTAATGACGGAAGAAGAACCACCTAAAATATTTGCCACCTTCAATTTCAACATCTCATCGGCATACTTCTTTTGACTGAGAAACAGACCACCTGCATAGTGAGTGACAGCAATGCCAAGAAAATAATTCAACGGACCTAAGTCCTTCATTGCAAATTTAGCTACAAAAAAGGACATAATGTACTGGCGAATAGAAGTTGAGGATGTAGTGAGGATAATGTCATCAACATACAGAAGTATATACGCCACATCAGTGCCCTTTCTATAAATAAAAAGAGACTGATCAGACTTGTTGTGAGAGAATCCCAATTTGGAAACAAATCCTGCAAACCTGTTATACCATGCTCGATGAGCTTGTTTCAGACCATATATGGATTTTCTCAACAGGCACACATGATCTGGATGGGCAGGATTGCAGAATCCCAATGGTTGATCCATGTATACTGTTTCCTGCAAGTAGTCATGTAAAAATGCATTCTTGACATCCAACTGATGAATGGACCATGACTTGGACAGTGTGAGACTAAGAACAGTCCTGATAGTTGCAGGCTTGACTACCGGACTGAATGTTTCACCGCTATCGACTCCCATATGTTGAGACCTGCCATCACCAACAAGATGAGCTTTGTATCTCGCAAAAGAACCATCAGACTTCTTTTTATGGAAAAAAGCCCACATTGACCGAATTATATTCACATTAGATGGTCGTGGCACAAAATCCCACGTCTTATTTTGAATAAGAGCAGTAAATTCATCTAACATGGCAGTTTTCCAATTCGGGTCTAATAAGACAGCTTTATGATTTTTTGGTATTAGTGAGGGTTGGACTGAGGTGGTTAGGTTAAAATGGTGTTTAGGGCAAAAAATCTCGTGCATTGCACGTGTTTCCATGGTCCGTTGAGGTGTTGGGTTGTTGGATGGTTGGGTGGTGTTGGCATTTTGGGCCGAAACAGTGGGTAGGGTGGTTTTGGTATTTTGGGCCAAGGTAGTGGGTCCGGTACTGGTCTGCCAGAGTGTTACCGGAAGAGGGTGAGGTGACGGGTTGAGTTGTAGGTGTTGATGGCCCTAAATTGTTATTTTGAGAGTTTAGATGATACCTCAAAATTAGATGAATTTTGTCATCCAGAAAATCATATGAAGGTGGGGATGCCGCTCGAGATGTAGTGAACGGGAAGGTTGATTCATCAAAGATAACATGACGAGAAATAATGATTTTTCCTATTGACATATCAAAGCATTTATATCCCCTATGATTTTGTGGGTACCCCAAAAACACGCAAGGAGTAGACCGAGCTTAAAGTTTATGAATGGTGGTGGACGAAAATAAGGGATAACACAAATACCCAAAAACCCGTACATGTGTAAACGAAGGAATATAGTTGTACAATACCTGAGTAGGGGACACATTGAAGAGTAGTTTACTAGGAAGAATATTTAAGAGATATGTAGCCATTTGAAGTAGGGGTGAGCACGGGTACAGGGTACCCAAATACCCGACCGGAATCGACACTAACGGGTAGGTTCCGGGTAGATATATTATAATAACGGGTAGGGTCCGGGTAGTAAAATTAGGAACCGATCAATGTCGGGTCCGGTTCCGGTTCCGGCAAATAGAGACAGGGTACCCGGACCCGGAATCGATACCCGGAAAAAGTAAAAATATTAAATATTTTTATTTTTTTGAGAAACATTTGGACCACTTTTAACTTTCTCCAAAATTGTTTGTTGCACGCATGCACATTGATTTTTCCCACCCCAAGACGCAAATATTTTAGTTTTTTCACCCCTTTATTCTAGAATGCTCTTTGTGCCCTAAGAGAAAACACCCAAAACTCTCTCAATAACAATGGCGCTTTAGCTACACCACCAAGCTTCATCGTCGTCGTTGTTGAAGCTTTCTCTCAGGTACTTTCATCGTTGTCGTTGTTGAAGCTTCACCTTTGCCTCTTTCTCTCCCTCGGTTGTGTTCACGTTGTTCCTAAAATGCATATGGGTTCATATCTAACTCTTCAATTTCTTTTTAATATCCTATGCTTCTGTTCTATTTCAGGCGATACTCATCTTCAATTTGTATTACTTTTTGATTTGAAATGTAAATCTATTTTTAAAATTTGTGTATATTTTTGTAGCTGTGAAGATGAAATTTAGGGATTTACTAGTATAATAAAGCTTTTCTTTTGTATCGAAGAGCTTATGAACACGAAAATATGTTTAATTAAGATATTTCCAAATTTATTTTAAAATCAACACGTTCAATTAATTGAGTGTCAAATTTGGCATGCAATTTTAGGTTTTGGTTACAGAATTAACTTTTTTACAATGAATAAGTTTTCTAAAACTTCTTATAAGGGTACTAAAAACTCCGATTGCAGGCTAAAAAACTATTGGATGAAATTATTTTAGAACTCTTTTTGATTCTCATAGGCTAAAAAATTGTTGCTTAATCTGTGTTTTTTTATTTACAGGGTACCCGGACCCTGCGGGTCCGGGTAGGTTCCGGGTAATGATTGCTACGGGTAGGTTCCGGGTAGTAAATTTAGGAACCGATCTTTTACCGGGTAGGGTCCAGGTAGTTAAAAAATGTTAGGGTACCCGGATCCGCTCACCCCTAATTTGAAGAGCATGATGCCAAAAATTTGGTGGTGTGGACGAATGCATAAGGATAGAGCGAGTCATATTGTTGATTGTTCGAATCTTTATTTCAGCTTTCCCATTTTGAGAAGATGTATGTGGACATGAAATACAGACAGACATCCCATTTTGATGACAAAAAATCTAAAATTGAGCATTTATAAATTCCCCCCCCCCCCCATTATCACATTCAAAATATTTAATGGTTTTGCCAAACTGAGTTTTGATAAACACACTAAATTGTTTCAAAATGTTATATGTCTGTGATTTTTGTCTTAAGGGAAAGGTCCACAAAAAATTCAAACAATTATCAAGAATGAGCAAATAGTACTTATGACCTGTAGCACTTAATACGGGTGAAGTCCACAAATCACAATGCAAAATATCAAATGGCATAATAGTATGAGTAGTAGATGCAGAAAACGGAAGTTTAATATGTTTACCAAACACACAGGTTTGGCAAACAAAAGAGTTCAAATGTCCATTACAAGAAACTAAATTATTCTTCCTAAATTGATCAAAAATCGGTGCTCCTGGGTATCCCAACCTACTGTGCCATATATTAGGAGAGATGGCCGCAAAGGTGGAAGGTTTAACCATGTGGTTGTTGGAGAAAGAGGTGATGGGGTATAAGTCCCCCGTGCTATTACATCTCATGAGCTGCATCCCCGTCTGAAAATCCTTCAAAGAAAAACCAAACGAATCAAAATTCACAGAAACATTGTTGTCAGTTGTAAAACGTCTAACAGAGATCAAGTTTTTAATTAGTTTTGGTGAATGTAATACATTTTTTCAAACATAAAGGTGGGTGGGGAGATGATAGTGTTACCTGACCAATACCACGAATTGGAATTTCCTGCCCACTGCAGACAATAATATTTTTATTACCGCTCGTATTAAAATAAGACGAAAGATTACCTTGAGATGCCATCATGTGTGACGTAGCTCCTGTATCCATGTACCACGATTCATCTGGAATATTCAGATTCATGTGACTCATGGCTTGTTCAATATCTGTGGTTGCATATCCGACAGAAGATGGTGCCTGAGCTGCAAACGCATGTTGTGGACGAGATTCGAGAACCCAGGGTTGGCAATTTGAAGAAGGAGGAGGTCGGGCCCACGAAGAGGTCGGGAATGGGCATGGCGGGGCAGCCCACTATGGGTACTTCCCCATTGCTCGCCGCTACTGCCTGGAAATTGCCCACCACTGCCAGGCCGCCACTGCGCTGGCTGGCTGCTGCCGCCGGCGGTTTGTCCCCTGCCCCGTCCACGTCCCTTGCCACCATTATATTTTCCTTTATTGTTTCGATTTGAACCCCATTTTTTACAATTATTTTGACGATTATTTTGGCCACTCGAACCAGAATTTTAGGGCTCCAAATCAGCGGAAAAGGAGTTGGTAGATACAAGAGTCGTTCCACCGGTGGTTGTACCCGATAATGCCTACTTTGCCTTCCTCGTTTCCTCGAGGATTAACCTCGAACGGGCCTCGTAAAAGGGAGGTAACGGATTGCTTTGTTGAATGAACGTAGCAACACCATCATATTGTTCATTCAACCCTGCAAAGTACTAAGCTTTGATTTGTCACGGGCGAACCAAACGTTGGACAATTGGTTCGCAAGTACTTTTAATTCTTGACAATAGGCTGATATGTTAGAAAAATCATATAATTTAATATTTGTAGATTGGTGTTCAAGATAAACGACCCTAGATATTTTTCTTATCTTGAAAAATATTTTCTAATCTTTCCCACACCTGGTTAGCCGTAGAATTGGGTTCTAAGATGGTATGAAGAAGATCATTCGAAATTGTGCGATAAATCCATTTAAGGACAATAGCATCTAAGCGGGACCATAATTTCTTATCCACCGTAGTGGTATCTGACGGTGACTCGGATGGAAGAATATGATCAATCACCTCATAAGCACGGCAGTGAATTTTGAATAGTTCCGCCCATGAGGTATATTGCCCTTTCTCCATTTCAAGAGTTATGGAGATGAAGTTCTTGACGTTATTAACGGCAAGAGCGGGATGAAAGGTTTTTTTTCGTCCATAGGTTCCACTTAGAATCAAAGTAAGAGGAGAAGTATGTTATGTTTTGATGAAAGTGGACGGAAGAAACCTAAAATTGGGGATAGTTTAGCCGATGGGATGGTAAGGGTTAAAATTTTGCTAAGGTTTAGTTGTTTAGGTTGTGAGTGAGTAGTTAGGTTTAGGGTTTTGGATACTAAACCTAATATGATGGCCGAAAAACACTAGAAAGAAGGTGGGAGAAATCGGCTAAGGTAAAGGAGAAGAGGAAAATTTAGGGCAAAAGATCTTTGGCTATTGATACCATGTAAGAATTGGATCACTTGATTATCATTCTCCCAAATATACAATATATATATATATATATATATATACATGGATCATATGCATGATTAATGGAAGATTATTCTAGAAGACTAGTCTACCTTACCTAATTTACAAGATCATAATTACAATTACAATAATGAGAATAATTACAATATCAATTATATTAATGAGAGAGGTAATTATGGGAGAATCCCATAATTACTCTAACAGAAAACCTTTATTTATACTTGTGCGAGGGTACACGATCTATAAATCGTGCCCTCTTTATTTCTAATATAAATGGAGAAAGACCCGAGATCTTCCGTAACAGTGGACTACTGAGCTTGCTTCAGCACTCAACCGGTGAACCGTCATAATTACGCGAACCCTTTATCACCTTCGTCTCCGAAGACGGAGACTCATGTTAAAACTCTTGTCCGGCCACGGAGACTTATCTGGTACTTTCCACTTGCTGATTTGCGCATGATCTGTCATCCACCACCACATGTCAACATCTAATATGTTCACATGGTATCTACGAATTTTACCCAATACACTAACTTAATTAGATCCTTATCTCCATCATATAAGAGATTTTATACTAATATTCCTTGTATTGCTAAAACAAATTTTACAATACTAGCACATTAAAATCAAAAGGGTAATTTTGTCTTTTCTCTCAAAACCCCCAAATTCCTTTTCCTTCCTCTGCATTTTGCTTCCCGACTGACAATCCCGCCGACATCCAATTCCAATTTCTTTAACTTCCTCTCTATGCATTTGAGCACATTAAATGCTTATTGTATTCATTTTTTAAATTTATTCTTCATTTGGTGATTAGATTTATGGTGCAATCTTCTTGTCAGGTGGCTCGTCGTTAGTTTATCTGTACCCAATAATTAATCTATGTCATTTTATCCAAGAGGAACCCACCATTTATTGTTCCCATTGGATTTTACAGATTCAGTATTTGTTTTTTACTCAATTACTGAACAATAAGACTATTAAAAAGTATACAATTCTTATTTTTGTGGTTTATTTATTTATTGAAGATATCTCATATTTTTAAAGAACGTATCTCTTCAAATTGTTCTTCACTGCTATGGATAGAATAAGAAGAAGAGGGAGATGACATGAAAGAGTTCTAATATGCCTCGTTTTCAAGTTAATGGTGGGCTATTTTGGTGAATTTATATACACATGAAGGTAGATATCCCACTTTGTTCGTACTATTCTTGACATAGTGAGTATTGTTGGGTTTAATAAAAATCCAGACAAATTATAAATTAAGAACCAGAGATATTAAGGATTTATTATATTTGGTATTGCTTTTATTAATGGTTGAAGAGAAATGTCAATTAAATGAGGAAGAGTGTGATAAAGTATACCGTGATATACACAATATACACAGCATATATAATGCCTTGTGTATACCGTGTATATCACAGAAACACAAGCCTAGTTGGACCGTGATATATACGATATACATAACCGTGTATGTCACGGTTTGGAAGTTAGTTTTGATAATGTATTATTATATTTAATTAACATTGTACACTTACCATAATTGTAGAATTCAGGTACAAATAGAATAGAGTTTTTGGATTAGAATATGAATATAATTTTTCATATTATAAAAATTATAAATTATATATATACTCATTCATTAATGAAAATAATAAAGAGATTATATTCTTACCGAATAAATGTTGAATTCTATCTGAATTGTAGAATTTGAGAATTCTTGGCTGGAGATGGGTTCTCCTTGACGTCTTTGGGAGCAAATTTTGATACTTTTCTCTTTCCACGCCTTTACATATTCCATGATAGTTAAACAGAGGTGGAAATTCTTTACCTCCCCACGTTAGATTACTTCTACCGGTTAAATGCTTAAAATGATTATGTAATGTTCAACTTTGTTTCCCACCAATAATGTAAAATTCTTTTAGAACTTATTATCTTTCATTGTTCATAATAATTTCCTCCAACTTACCTCTTCATTTTTCATAAATTGCAAGTGGTGATAAACAATAAAGTAACATGAATAATCTAAAAATTATTAGTGTCATACAATATAAGGAAATCAACAATTTGCTTGAACAAAACAATAAAGATTTGTATGGAAGGTACATATATAAAAGAGGTTGTCACTTCTCCTCCTTTGTTCTTCTCAATCTATTTTCTTATCTATTTATTATGATAATAAGTCATTTTTTGCATTATAATTAAACAATATTAATTCATTTCATGCTATTGAAACAAATATGCTTTGGGACTTTAACTGGAGAGACGCCGGTATGACAAAAACAAGAGAAAAGTTTGATGCATATGTACTCTTGAACGTCGTCTTCTCCTCCCGAAGAAGTTTAATGGAGTATTGTTTACAAATATAAAGTGAAATGCATGTTTAGTTGATAAAATTCTTTATTTTTAAAAATATTGCATAAAAAAAATTGCAAGGTTACAGTGTAATTGATTTTTGAATGATGTGTATCTATATTTATAAAATTATAATTTATATGTATGTACATGAAACAAATTATTTCGTTTAAATATTCTTTTAGATCACTATATATATATATATATATATATATATATATATATCTGAATGACATTTGATTTTTGTGGCATGTGTGTGATCTTCTTTTTTTCCTTAAGAGTGTTTGATCCTTCAACTTCATTGACTATAATGGATTCAACGTCTTCACTTTATTTAGCCATAATGAGAAGAATTTTGAGGAAGATAAGTTCATAGAGCTACAAATTAAATACTAACTATGACTGTCTCAATTGTATGACAACAACTAAGTTTGATTACCATAGGTTTACATTAACCAAATTCATTTGAATTAAGATTTTTGTGATTTCCTCTAAATTATCTTTTGCAACTTTGGTTCACTGTCAAAATAAACTATTATTATGTCATACAATATCATATATTATATATTTCCATTTTACGTATGCAAAAATAAATGAAGGACAGTATGAAACATGAATACCCTCAATCTTAAATTGGTTCATAGAATTTTGATAGTCTGAAGGCTGAAGTATTAAAGTACTATTGCGTCTTTTCCAATTCATCCGATTCACTTCTAATGTTATTAAAAAAATTATTTATTTAATTGAATGTTCCTTTTTAATTCTTTAGGGGCAAAATGGTGACTCAAAATTTAAAGGTTATTATGATAATATAACTTTGCATTAAGGAGTTTCTCACTTTTAGTATAATATGATATAGATAGATTATTTTCACAAATAACGAAAACGAATCAACGGTCAAGAAAGCATGTACATTTTGACTAGTGTTTCCTTCGAAGACGACCAACATTCATGCTAATTAGAACCGTTAATACGAGCTTTGCCTGTTGGGCCAGCCCAACATTGCTCGTGTTTTGATAGAGTTGGACTATTCTTTTAGCCCATATAAGAACGAGGGTTTTTAATTAGCCCCGTCCAAGTAAGTCCATCGACCCGTTAGGCTTGATTGAAGCTGGTTGGGCCGGCCCGTGGGCCACAAAATTATTTAATAAAAAAATAAAAGAAGGGAAATTTTCACAAATGACTATACTCTAGGTTATTTTTTTTAGCATAGCTACACTTTTGCTAATTATATTTCGTAGCTACAACAACATGTATTCAAATTCGACTGTATTCCAATTGGTTGTATTCAATTCGATTGTATTCATCCGTAACTACTTTTACACTGTATTCAACTTATTGTGTTTAAACTCGGTTGTATTCAAACAATATAAATGCAAAAAAAATATAGGAATATTCAACTGTATTCAAATTCACTGTATTTATTTGTATACATGCGAAAAATACATAAAGAAACACTGAATTTAATACTAAAAAAATAAATACACTCAAATTTGAGATACAAGAAATAAAATACACTCAGAATTGAGATACAAGAAATAAAATACACCGGAGATTGTCGGGGTCCATTGAAAGTCACCAGAAATCGTTGTTTCGATCAGATCTGGGCAAGTGACGGGAGGAAGAAAAAGAGGCAGGAGTCGTTTTGTAGTGATGTTGCGGTGAAGCGGTGGGAGGATGGAGGTTTGGCGGCGGGTGGTGATGGTGTTTTCGGCGGTGGGTGGTGGCTATTTGACGGTAACGGGCGGCTAGGGGTAGTAGTTTTGTTGGGATTTGAAGTGGGGAGGTGGGTGGCGATGGTGAAGTTGGTGGCCGACGACGGTTCAGGTGGCGGAGATCAATGGGGCGTGATATTTAGTGGAGCAAGTGTTCTTTCCAATTGCGGCGCTCCCCTCTCTACTGCGTGCCCTAGCTCCTACGGTCTTACTTTGTGTAATTGAAATACAATATTTAGCTACCAAATATAATTAAAATAAAGTGTAGTTACTAAATATAAATACCTTTTATATGTTTTCTACCCAAGTAAATTTTCCTTAAAAGAAAGTTGGGAATTAAAAATAGCTAGAAGAAGAGCCCAAACTCCTGTCTACTTAGTACATCATATCAGCAAGCCCAAAGACTAAAGTTTTAGAATTTATACACAGAGTTATGCTACTTAAAATTATAAAATAAGTAAATAATAAAATTCTAAATTTCTTAACACTAAAAAAAGATCCGTTATTTCCTCTCTATCTCACTCTTGTATCTCTTTTTCTATTGCAATAATTTAACTATGGACTTGAGACTTGGTTAACAACACTATATAACATTGTCTTTTAAGTATTTATGTTCTCGCATTTTCAGGTTAGAATTTAAATTAAGAAAACTAATTTTTTTAAAACAAATGGTGGGCCGCCCGCTCCAGCCCATGCCCATGTAGGGTTGGACTGATCATTTCAAGGCCCATCAAATTGGTGGATCGGCCTGGCCTAGCCCGTCAAAATTGCAAGGCCCGGACGAGCTGGATTTGGCCAGCCCATAGTGATAGCTCTAACGCAAATTACTAAACAATTTTTTTCTTGGAATTGCTCTCACTTCTAATTATAGTTTTTTTTACAATTAGCACAAATTCCATTATTTCGGGGTGGTCTTTAATTTTTGCTTGTCAAATTTAACATATTTAATTTTTGCTCTTCGCCTAATACCTCGAGGTTATGGATTCGAATCCAGGCTTAGGTAAAAATTAAAAAGAATTTTGCAAGGCAAAGATTTTTAGCAAAATTATGCCTACTCGGACAAAATTAGGTCTATTCGACAGAGATTTGTTATAAGACAAAAATTTTACCTAAAATTAGGCCTTGGCAAACTTTTGACGATATAGGCCAAATTTGTCCGGATAGCCTAATCTTGCTACAAATTTCTGTCTTGCGATTTTTTTTAATTTTCGCCTGAGCAAGGAATTCATACATGGAATCGATGGATTTTTAGGCGAAGGAAAAAAAATTAAAATTTTCAAATTTGAGGGACAAAAATTAAAGACCGTACCTTTGAAGGTCATTCCGCACAAAAAACAAAATGCCAGTCTAATTATAATATTCAAGACCTTCTTAGCCTTCCGCAACACAAACTTATCTTATTTATCCTAAATTGCTTCTCATGAGTTTGAATGATTCTCCGATGTATTATTCCAGTCCGACATGTTGTCGATTTTTGTTGGTGAAATCCAATACTTAAATTTTTACTCACTATGGTTATTTATTTTTGTTTTCTTGTCAGATGACTCAATTTATGTATTCCCCTTTGGTTGTCTATTATACTGCAGCAAACGCATCGACATTATTTTTATGGTGGCAGGCATCATATTCATGGTAATTACTAATTATTGATGTTTTTGTTGATTCTATTACATGTTACATTGATTCTGATTGGGTTAGTGTTTTTTTTAAAAAAAACTGAATGTACCAAGGTTAAATAATTCGGTTCGGTTCGGTTCTTTAGAATTAGTGATGAACCAAACCGAACCGAACCGAACCGAACCGAACCGAACCGAACCGAACCGAAAAATTGGGGGCAAATATGTAATTAACCATATCCAATATAAATTACAATTGAAACCTTTGCCCTAAATCGTTTTCGTCTTTTGGATGTGCAGTGTCGATGTGCTACTTGCTATCTCTCTTACTCTTTCTCTAAATTTAAACCCTACAAGTCTGGATCTGTTCATAACGAGAGAATAGATTTGAGGCCCCGACCCGACGTCTCGTTCACTGCCACCACAAAAGATAAATCCAATCCCTTTACTCATTTCTTTCTCTCATTTGGGATTGTAATCATAAAGGAATAAATTAAACAAATGCTAGTGAAACATGACTACTATTTTATTTCAGTTAAGTTAAAATTCCTATTTCTTTTTCATGCTATGTTTGAACCATGTTTGTCGAAACATTATGGAAAAGCTATGACTTAGGCGTTTTGTATTCACTGATGTTGTTAAAGTCATGTTCGACTGTTCGTAATGTTGTTAAAGTCATGTTCGACTGTTCGTTGCTCTAAGCTTAAAGTCATTTTTGGTTGTGTATTATCTAAAATATGAATGATAAATGTTTGACAAAATTCTCATGAACTCTTTATTGTAGAATGGAATACATTTTGGATGATGGAATAGAAGAGGTGAAACGAAACGATGAGGGAAAATTGAGATCAAAAGTTTGAATTTTTTTTACTAAGCTACCTCGAGGAAATAAAGCCAAATGTCATTTTTGCCGTAAAGATTATGCTTGTGATAGCTCGTTAGTTGGGACAACTAATTTAAGGAACCACTTGGGTAGATGCAAAGTGTACAAGAAATCGAAACTTGAAGAGGATAAGAATAAAAAAGTATTAACTCGTGAAAAGGGTAAGAACAATGGTAAAGTTGTATTTGTGGGGTTTAATAAAGATGCTTGTAGAGCCGCACTTGTGAAATTGATTATTAAGGATGAGTTAGCTTTTATATTTGTGGAAATGATTTGTATTACAACAGACACGTGGACATCAATTCAAATGAGTAGCTACATGGTAATAACTGGGCATTTTATTGATTGTGAATGGGTGTTGCATAAAAAGATACTTGTTTTCACACCGATTTCTTATCATAAAGGAGATGGTATTGAAAAAATTATAGACAAATGTTTATTGGAATGGGGTATTGATATGCTATTCACAGTTACCGTGGACAACGCAAGTGCTAATCAAGTTGCAATTGCTTATTTGAAGAAGAATCTGACAAATTGGAGTCCTAATGCGATGGTTTTATATGGTGATCATATGCATGTGAGGTGTGTTGCACATATAGCGAACTTGATTGTTCAGGATATGTTGGTAGAAGTGAATAAGTCAATAGCTATTGTTCGTAATGCGGTGAAGTATGAAAGATCTTCTCCGACAAGGTTGCAAAAATTCAAGAGATGTGTTGAGCGAGATAAAATCTCATATAGGGGACTTATGGTTTTGTATGTGTCAACCAGATTGAATTCGACATACTTAATGTTGGAAAAAGCGGTGATACTTGAAAAAGCGTTTGATAGGTTAGAGGAGGACGATGGCTACTACAAAAGTTGGTTTGACGAATATGAGAATGGAAGAAAAAGGGTTGGGCCACCGAATTTTGTGGATTGGGATAATGCTAAGAGGTTAGTACATTTTTGTCAATTTTTTTATGATGTGACTGTCGCGCCCCGATTTATCTCAAGTCTTCCCTTAGGGCTTGATGGCACCTGGGCAACGACCTTCCCAGGCGAACCATTGAAAAATAATTTCCTTCTAAAATAAGCATGTATCTAAGTGCGGAAATAATATAATCATGTTAGCTCCATCTTTGTATTTCTTTAATGAACGCGCGAGCCCACACTCGTGCAACCACAATTTCTATCTAGACTCAATGGAAGTTTCAGAAATAGAATGAGAAATTTGAAACTAAAAGAAAACAATCTCATGTGGGGCATTCCCCGAGATAACAAAACTTAGTCCTTCAGACAGACTCATTCAAGGATGACATTCACCAAATCCAAAGCAATGGATTGGTGGAACAGTGAGGCTGCGGGACGATCGCTAGCCCTATTGCGGAGCTTTCCCTTTGTCATTCTTTCCTGAAACATTAGATAAAAAGGTGAGGCTGCGGGACGATCGCTAGCTCTGTTGCGGAGCTTTCCCTTTGTCATTCTTTCTTGAAACATGTTAGATAAAAAGAGTCAGCCCTACCATCCGGGGTTGAGTGAGAACCCCGCCTTACAATTCAAAGCAATCTCGTAATGTTCTAAGTACAATCATACTATAAACACAATAAGCACGTTATGAAAGCATCTTACAACACCTTCAATGTACAAGACAATAATAATTATTCACCCACAAATCTCCTCCCCCAACTCACCTTCGGGAATCTTTACTAGGGAGGAAAACCACTTCTGGCCCTCCCGGCTCACCCGTAGGAATCTTTATCGGGAAGGGAAGTTATACTTCTAATCCTCCCAGCTCACTCTAGGGAATGTTTACTGGAAAGAAGTCTTCAAGTATACAATAATCACATAAGACATAATCTCCTCCCCAGCTCACCTTCGGGAATCTTTACCGAGAAGGGAACTTATACTTCTGGTCCTCCCCAGCTCATCCTAGGGAATCTTTACTGGAAAGAAGCTTTCAATAACAACAAAAATCACATCATACGTGATTACAATGCAGGGAACATAAGATCACGAAGTCATGCATATCACAATAATAGACTTCCATACTTAGTCATATTTCCAGAAGATTCAATTAATATTTCTTTCTTTCAACTCCTTTTTTTTCTCATTTGCAAGGGTTATAACTCTCAAACCGTAACCCCAAATAAGGCGTTTCTTGCGCTGAATTGAAGGTAACACGGTGACCTATCACTATACCCAGTTTCCTTTGAAAATACTTAGTTTAACTAGTACAAATTTATGAAAGAAACAATCCTATGAAAATAGTCTCGCCAGATTTTTTGTATAATAAGACACTATTAAAACAATCATAACTCTTTATCCGTAAGTCGGATCGATCTCCATAAGGTCTCAAACTGTCAAGAACAGAGAAAACTAGAACTTTTGTTTATAACCAACTTTCAGATTGGTTACTGGATTGTACAGTTTTTTTCGTTATACATTCTGTCATTCCGGATTTCAATCGATTTGAGGTAAAAACTTTAAACAACGATAACTTTCAAACCATATGTCAGTTTTGGCCCCATTTGGACTCATTCTGACCGTGAAAGAGAGATATACAACCATAGAAATTTTGTCTCATTCTAGCAAGGATAACTCAGCGAAAATTATCTGCAATCACCATGACTCAAACTTGTTACAAGATAATAATACTATATCAATAATTCATCACAAGTTATACTACACCCTTTTTTCATGATTTCTCTTCCAATATACATATTATGTTTTAACATGAATTGTAACTCAAAATCAAAAGATTTTACTAAGAATTTGTGAGTGAGAGAACTCACCTTTATTTCTTCATAATTTTTATTACACTGCCACTATTCACCTTCTTGCACACTTGATCTTTTCCCAACCTTGCTCTTGGAAAACCAAAAAAAAAAAAAAAAGACAAAAACTTCACCAAAAAGAAAAAATTCCATCCAAGAAGGTGAGGGGAGATGATAGGTTTTCCTTTGAAGTTTTTGGCTTTTGAAGATATAGTGAAAAGTTGAGTGTTTGAGTCTTACAAAACCCCTAAGTAAGGAGGACCTAGAAGGATATCCAGGTCTAGTAGAAGTATAAGTTAGATATAACTCTTCTAGTTCAAATAAGAGAGTATTTTTAAATATATTTTTTATCAAACATTCGGGACTTTACAGTGATATTAAAATTCAATAGCACAAAATGTGTGACTTCTAGTGATTTTTTGAGTGAGTTGTGGAAAGTTTATCTTCATCTTAGCTCACTATTGGAATCTAATGATTTGTTGATGAAAAAAATTGTTAATGGCATGAGAGATAAGTTTGTGAAATATTGGGGTTAGAGATGGCAACGGATCAGATCTGGACCGGATCCTACTAGATCCAGATCCAGATCCGTTTTTCATACCTGAATCTACATCCGAATCCAGATCTGTCGGGTCCATAAAAATCATATTCAAATCCGGATCCATCGGATTCACCGGGTCCACGGATCGGATCTGGATCCACATGTAAAAAAAATTGCCTTGCTAAGAATGTAACCTTGCTAAGAATTTTTTTTGAACTGACAAACGATTTTTACTTAGCTAACAGTTTACTGTGTTTCCATTTTGAAATATTCATATGAGATATTTTGTTCGTTGTCTCGTTTTGATTGTGAGCTATTAATTGAAAATGTTGGACAATGACAATAGTTGTGGAAAATGTTGACTAGTATTTCCACAATGCGTAACTTGCATGTGCTTGGAATCTTCACAAATGAAGTGAATACAATTTTAACTACTTGTCTATGAAGATGTTAGTCATTCACTAATATAACATTGATTTTATTATCGAAGTTAACTCTTTATTTTTTGGTTTTTGAGTTAACACTGGGATAAATTAAACTTGTTTTGAGAATTAAACTTGCAAGGATGTGCTTAGCAATTTTAAGAAAATACTTATAAAATTACATTCTAGGTTATGAATATATTTAATAAAAAACGGATCCATGGGTCGGATCTGGATTGGATACGAATCTCAAATACAAGATCCATATCCGATCCGTCAGAAATGGATCCGGGTCCGATCCGGATCCATCGGGTCCAAATTTTGAAGATCCATATCCTATAAAACGGATCTGGATCCACCGGATTCAGACCGGGTCCAGGATCCACTGCCATCTTTAATTGGGGTACTTCTTTGGAAAATGTGAACAAGCTATTAATTTTAGCAAATGTGCTTGATCCTCGGTGTAAATTTGAATTTATAAACTGGTGCTTTGGAAGTATATTTGATAGTAGGAAGATTGGTGAAATTAAAACTGATATCAAAGACTTGTTGTTACAGTTATTTGAAAGTTATAATGATGATGACCCAAATAGTGGTGTGGGTAGTAGTTCATATGTCCAGTTAAGTGAAGTTTGTGATAGTGGCAGCAATAGAAAATAATTAATTGACCATTTTCAACAGTTTAAAAAGATGAAAGCAAGTGAAAATGATGATTTTGGGAGGAAGAATGATGTTGAGAAATATTTGTCATAGCGAAATGAAAGTCCTAATGATCCAAATTTTGATTTTTTGGGTTGGTGGAAGATGTATTCGTCTAGGTACCCGACTTTGTCAAAGATTGCCAAAGATATTTTGGTAATTCCAGTGTCTACCGTGGCTTCCAAATCGGTATTTAGCACGGGGGCGCATTCTTGATCATTTTAGGAGTACATTAACTCATAATACAGTTCACGCATTAATTTGCACACGGAATTGGCTTCGCTCAACTCTTATAGGAGAACAAATTGTGCAACCAACCAAAGAAGAAACTGAGTTTTATGAAGAAGTTGAATTGGGTAACAATACTATTTTTTATATATTATGTTTAATAGAATGATTATACTTTAACATTTTATTTATTAGATTGACGCTTTGGCAAATTGTATGTAGACTTTGAGAAACTTTCAATCGTACCGCAATCACAAGAAGCAGAACAACCACAAGCAGTGGAGGACTTGACAATTGATTGATATTACTTGCTGGTAGAATTGTAAAATATTGACGTCATAATGGTAAAGTTCTCAAATCTACATTCCTTCAAATTAGGAAAACTCTCTTTTTCGACTATATTACCCTTGGTATAGCTAAGCTAGTAGTTTTTTTTTCCTTCTTCTTCTTCTTCATATATGATGTTGGATAAATATTGAAAACATGGCTTGGCTGTTGGGATGAGTTGAATTATATAGGGTGACCATTTCTAATGGTGTATGAATTGGAAATATGATTATGATTTAATCATATCATATGCTGGTAGAATTGTTTCATTTCTTTTTGTCTATTAAAAATGATGTTGAATATATAATTTAATACCTTGATTGACTTAGTGTTAAGTGTTTTATTCAGATTTTGTCGTGAAGGAGATGAGTCGGTATCCCCGTGTTTCTAAGGAAGAAAGATTGATGGTTGTGTCATATTTTTAAATTCATGTTTTGAACTTTTAATTTATGATGTGAACTTTATATTTTGAAGTTTGCACTTTTATTTTGTGGGGATGTAAATTTAATTTGGAGTTTTTTTACATGTTTTAAGAATATATGTGATGCAAACTTTATGTTTTTTTACTATAAATTATTTTTTTGGACTTTATATTTGCTGATTATGATACACTTGAATTAAAAAAAAACCGAAATAAACCGATATGTTCGTCGATATAAACTGATATATTCATTTTTTTTTTAAAGTTTGATTCGGTTTTTTAAAATAAAAACCGAATTTATTCGGTTCATACTTTTTTTATACAAAATCGAACCGAACCGATATACGCCCACCTTTACCTCAAAAAATGTACAATTGAATTTGTAAGTGGTTTTAAGAATATGTGGATTGATTTGTAATAGTTGATGATAATTAACTGATAGTAAGTAATAAAATGAAAGAAACAAGTAAGAAAAGTAGCCTGGAAGTCGGTAAACTTGAATGAATCTTCTTAGCAAAATTGGTTCTGTCCTCGGCTAAATTGCTCCAGTTATGAGCAAAAAATGAGAGCTAGTGGCTATCCTCTTAATAAAATTGAGCATACAAGCATAAGTAATGAGAATTGGATGCCCTCCTAAGGTTGGGTTCCTTTTATAGCTATGAATTACAAATATTACAGAATTAAATTCCTTCTCCACTTAAAAATCATCAATGCTAATTATGACCATTGATGGACTCTTAATGACTGGAGAATAACAGTTGTAACGGCTGAGTAATGGTTGGCACCATGTCTGATTCGATTACAAGTTAAATTCCTTTGGATCTTCCTCCGGTGTCAACTGGTTCGGTCATACCCTAACTCACCTTAATTGCTTTTCCGTCTCGGTCACGAGTCGTATCCGGATCCAAGTCTATCCGTTTCTCCGGAACTCTCGCTCCAATTTTTCCACATGTCATATCGGATTTCATCGTATACAGATAGTCCCCCCACTTTTTGGTTACTTGTTGAGATGTGACCGGGAAGTGGAAGATTTCCTCACTCTTGCTGGAAAGTCATGTAATCACCCTCGCTACTGCCTCATTAAAAACCTTGCCGGAAAAACTCTCTTCGGGATAAAAATTGGGCCAAGGGGAAAAAGAGTGCAGAACCTTAGGGATTCAGATGACATCTCCGCCACCGGTTTTTCTTTCATCAATGGTCGGTCGGTGCTGAAAAAGTATCACTACAGTAAAAAGTTTGATCTCGGATTTTTAGTGTTCATCTGGAATTTTTAATCTTTGAGTTTCAACTTTTGAGTTTTTAGTTGTACCTGAAACTTTTCATGGATTTTTAGTGCACCCGAAACTTTGATTACCTCCCAGCCTTTGAGATCGGGGATGTTAATGACCAGGAATTTTCTACTTCTGGTTTTGGTAATGTCCGAGAATTAAATGCATCCGGTTAACTTTACAATCGGGAAACAAAGCATCCGCCCTTTATCCATTAGACTTAATCAGAGTTTTAACTCATTTCTAATCAGGAATGATTCCTCCGGTATGAAGCCTTTTTATCTATGGCTTTATTGAAAATTTAACTCCTTTAATTTTCATCGGAAATTAATCACCCGATTATTGGGTGAAGTTTTGAGCCTAAACTCCTTATGCTTATGAAGAGGACGTTTCCTTTTCATCTTGGCACAATTGTTAGGATTCGCAGTCCTTGGGATTTGTAGTCTTTAAGTGTTAGGATTCGTAGCCCTTAGGATTTGCAGCCCTTATTTGCTTTTAAGTGTGATATGATCCTAGGAAGCTCATGAGCGGCTATGAAGGCTAAAACCCGTGATAGAGCTTCGGACATGCATTTCCATGCCACATGCCTTTTGGTGATGGGGACAGGGCCTTTGGAGGTCGTGGAAGGACAAGTCATAAAGGCATATATTGTGTGGATGATTGCTTGGAAGAATCATGGAGATAAGGCCAATTGATGGAAGCCACACAATGTAGTTAGAAGTGCAAACATGGTTTGAAGTGCAATTCATGGATAAAGAGTGCAATTCGTGGCTAGGAATGAAATTCATGCAATTCGTGGTTAGGAGTGCAAATTCGAGAATAGGATTGCAATTCAAGAGAAGAAGGGCCCATGTTGGGTTATTTGTGCAAATGCCACTTTTGGATCTTTGTTGTAATAGGGATAGTATATAAGGAACCCTTAGCCTTATTTTCATTCTTAGCTTGAAGATGAATGTTGAACTCATATGAGTGTGTTAGTATTATCTTAGGATAGTTTGTAGTGTTAATTAGTGTTTAGTGATAGATAATTAAGGTGAATTCCTTAGTTGGTTATTGACCCAATTCCATCAATTTCATAATTGAGTTGTTCACTTGTAGATTCATTTGAATCATCTCTTTTGTTGAAATTGAATAGTATATGTTCTTTTGGTTGAATTCAATTGGGAGTGTTTGGATTTCATATATCCAAGTTTGTCCATAAATTCATTATCAATCGGGTCTTGCTTCTATCCCTCTATTCTCATCCTAATTTCTTCAATTCTCATCCCCAATTTTCTTATTATTTTAGTTTTTCGCATTTTGTTGTTTGAATCTGTGACTTCCACAAGTCGGATCGTATCATTTGGTATCAGAGTTTAGGCTAAATGATTGTATCTACAATTTTTAATCTTAGGTTCTATTTTGAAAACCCCAAAAAATCATTTTTTTAAATCCCGAAAATTCCAGAAAAAAATAATTGTGTTAATTTTGTTGTTTTGACACTAGATTCTTATTCCCTAGTGTTAGTTGAACCTAAATTTTAAGTTTCTCTCAATTTGAAGGTGTTTTGAGCATTATACCATTGTTGGAGCTTCAAGGTTTGAAACTTGAAAGTGGCTTTTGGTGGAAGAAGGTGATTTTGGCTTCAAGAGTTATTGGGCTTTGTTCTACCTATCAAGAAGAGCTTAGAATTAAAATTTGATGCAATTTGGAGTTGATTTGAAGGTGTTTGGAATTTTGGTGTTCTTGAAGAACTTCAAATCTTCATAGAGAAGAAGACCCAAAAGAGGTATGTTTGATCCAAAAGTCTTCAAGTCAAAGGTTGAAAAGTGTTTGTGGGCTCAAAGTAAAAAAAAAAAGAAGAAAAAATCAATTCAAAATTTGATTTAAAAAAAAAAACAAAATCAAAATGCCACATCAGTAGTGACACATTAGCGCTCAACTCAGCAGTCTGCCAACGTGGTTGTGTCATCAAGGCGCCAGTCAGCAACCTAGTCAGCGAATCCATGCCAAGTCGCGCCCTGTTGGCGCGTGGGTACAACTTCAGAGAGTTGTACTTCAGCACTTTAGAGCCTTATTGAGGGCTATAACACTGAAAAGGCTTCAGTCCGTTCTAAGTGGTTTTTCAAGCCAATTTTCACCCAAAATCTTCCCGGTTTGATTTTTTTCTCCTAATTGTTTTTATTTAATCCTTTCTAATTATTAACAATAAGTAATTAATCTTACTTGTTGCTAATTAATTCTTGAATTTCATCACTTTTCATCCCAAATTTCCAAAACAAAAAAAATCGAAGTGTTGAAAACCGATTTTTCTTATTTCCTTCTTATTTATTTAATTTTCTAAGCTAATTAACAATTAGTAATTATTCTTACTTGATTGTTAACTAGTTCTTGAGTCCAAATTTTCATTCCGTGCCAATTTCTTTTGTGGTTTTCTCTTTTATTTCATTGTGAATTGCTTGGCTCTTGTCCGTTTATTTTGAGTCGTCCATTATTCCTTAAATAAGAATCTATTCTTCCACAAATCTTAGCAACTGTGTGAATTGATTGGACAAGTGGTTTCTATACCAACTTTGGAAAAAGTATTAGGTTGTGGTAAACTTGAGTGCAAATACGAGTGATGTGAGGAGCTTTTGCTACTAACTTGTTTACTCGTTTTGTAGGTACAAGAAGAGGAGTCATAATGGAATGAAATATAAGGAATTATGTCATCCATAGCATTGGAATTCATACGATGGTGTCGTGGAGAGCTATACCGCTAGTAATGGAGGATATTTCTATGCTAGTGATGAAGAATATGGAGGCGACAATGGTCAACATGATCATGGTCAATATGATGGTGAGAATTACTACTCTGGAAGCGAATATGGGACAAATGTTTCTCATGGGGCTTATGAAGAAGGTGAGGATGCCTATGGTGAGGACGAAGATGATGAAGGTTCTCATACTACATACCATGGGTATGAAGGCGACTTGAGGTATATTCCTTCCTCACACCTGCGTTATGAATCAATTGGAGAAAACTTGCATGCATTAGGAAATTGTGATGAACAAGAACCTTGTGGTTATGCTCTTTGTGGTGAATATGGCCAAGAAGGTAGTAAGTTTGAATGTGATACTTGTGAAGAGCCTTCTAGTAGATATTCATGTACGTTGACTCGTGATACTTCCTATTCCAAGAAAAATGGTATAACTGTGTGGATTTGACCAAGTAGAAGTCGTCTTAGAATGAGAAGGAGTATACATTTCCTACTTTAAGAAATAAAATGAATCGTGCTACTTATCATAGAACGAGTGTGCCATGTTCTCGATATGGTTATGATGTTGAAGGTAGGAGGGGAGCATCGGTAGGCAACGTAAGTAGAGGAAATGCCATGTTTCAAGGAGGAAATGATCTGAAGAGGCAGATTCATAAAATGAAGGTTAGTGCATTTGGTTGTGAGGGTTACTATCTTGTTCTTGATGATGGTAGTCATAGCAACTACATTACACCTCAATCGGTTGAATGGTTGAGGATACCTTGTGTGATGAGACGGGAACCTTACTATAATCAAAGAGGGTACTTGGTTGATAGGAGCGTGAAGGTGTTCATTACACATGGTGAGTACCAAGATGAGGTTTGGTGTGATGTGCTTCCCATGAATACTTGTCACATATGTTTGGGATATCCTTGGTTCCAAGAACATAGGGTCCCATATGAGCAAGAATGGTACAAGTTCATAGTGGATCCTAGAGGGAAACTTCTATTTCCACCCATGCATCCTAATCTCGAGGCGAATGCAAGTAAGAAACATTCCAACATAGAGTGGCCAACTTTGTGTACAAAATCTAGTGAAGAAGATTACTTCAAATGGAAACACAAGTTGGATGAGATCTTTAAATGCTACAACTACTTGGAAGAGAAGAAAGTGGAGCTAGCTTCTAACACCCTAAGAGGAGCCCTTATTAAACATTGGGAGTATGAGAAGGTAAAGGGGCACCCAATTGATACTTGGAGTGCCTTGAAGGAATTTTGGAGGTGTCGTTTTGTCAATCCATATGAAAAGGAGAGAACCAAACACATTCTGAAAAGGAAAGAACCACTACAAGAAGAGAAGGTTACTCCAAGTGAAGCTAAAGGGAAAGAAGAAGTGAAGGGTTCACCAAATCCTTCACAAGAGATTCTTAGCACTTGCCCCAACTCCCATGAAATTGAGAGAGAAAAGATTGAGAGGAGTAAGGAAGAGAAAAGTGAAAACTCTAGAGAGGAAAAAGGAGAGGTTGTGTGGAGTGATGTGAGAGGGTTATCACAACCCAATTCTAACTCATGTAACTTTTCCTTCTTTTCTAGTTGTCTTGATAATGGTGCAGGTATTCTTGGAAGTAAACCGAAATATGAACCTCAAACTTTGAAAGCTCATGAGGTAGTTAAAGGCTTCCTAAAAGAGCAAATGTGCTCCACTATTAAAAACCACGGTAAAGAAGATACTTTGTGTGAACTTCAAGGTAAAATAGCTAATCTCGACACTTTAATTAATGTGAATGATCACCTTGTTGACTTGAGTATGAGTGATAGCTTATCCTTATTTGAGCTTAGTGAGTCTTTACCATGCTGTGAGCATAATTCTTTAATGATTATTGACAATGTTGTTGATATTGGTGTTCCAACACTAGTTGATCCTTTTGATGACCGAATTGATTTTTTTATGAGATCAATTTGTATCCACCTAGTGTTGACACGTATGATAAGAGTGTTTGTTCATTGTCATGTGTTGAGATTGCTCACCCACTAGTGGATCCTATTGATGACCGGATTGATTCTTCTAGAAAGATCAATTTGTGTCCAACTAGTGTGGATATTTATGTTGATAAACTTGATTGTTATGATAATCCACTAATTGAGGATCTTTGTGATGTGCTTAATGAACCTCAAATTAGTGAAGATATTGATATATTTGATCATGTGGATAGTCATACAAAGAAAAATGCTTTGAAAAATGACAGTTTTTTTATGAGAGTGAAGTTACATGTTTGCAATCCTCATCATTCATTGATTGTTCTCTCTTTAAAGATAATGTCTTATTTGATGATGACATTATTAGTGAAAATGAGGTGCATAGTGGTATGTGTTGTGATGATGAACATGTAGCCACCTTTAGAGGCTACAAAGTATTTGGTAATCCACTATGGGAGGATGATGCCCTCCCCGATGACGAAAAGTCCCTCTTGAGGGTTTGTGGTCCACTTGATGGACCAACACCGTGTTTGGAAAAAGCTTTCGAAAGTGAAGAGTGCTCTTTAAAGAAGGGGAGTGATTTGGAAGGAAAAGAACATACTTTTTGGAAGGACTATGCTAGATCTTCTAACCTAAATGGTGAGAAGATGCTACTCAAAGCTTGGCATATGATCGATGAGCTTAAAGATAAAACTCTTTCTCTTGATGAACTTGATTATGTGATTAACTTGTTTGTGAAGTTTCATCAAAGGATGAGACTTGAAGAGGGATTTTGGAGGGGACCTCACTGACCAACAACTTGGTATGATGTCACATCTTATACTTTCTTCCAGGACGGTATGTATTCGTGGCTCATGCTTATTCTTGGGCTTTCTAAAACCATGGAGGTAACTTCTTTGTGTGATGAATATGGTAGTAACAATTCTAGTCGTTCATGTGATTCTTTACTAGTGTTATTACTTAATTTTATGTTGGGCTTGCATGGAGAATGTGAGGAAAATAGTGTGGGGGATACCTTTGTATTTGACCCCGATGTTGACTTGATAGTGGATCATTTCTTGGGATGAGCTAGTGTAATAATTAGACTCTTGACTTGGGTTGGTTTTGTTTGTGATGTTGCACTTAGCTATGAGGGAGATCACTTGTTTTTTTTACTTAAGGGAAGATATGTGCTTCTTGAATGCTAGGATCAATGTGAACTTGCATGTTTGTTTTCCTAAATGCATTGGGTTTCTTAATTTACCCTTTTGTCAACATGTCTTGAATAGCCAAGTGTCTTGGGTATTATTGGGATACATAGTCATTCTAGATCCTTATGATGCTTGGTTATATCATAAAAATAAGCCATTTAGTGTGTTGGTTGCATGTTTTTCTTACTTTAGGTATTATCATTTCCCTTATGGTGATTACATTGTTTGTTGTGTGCGAGGATATGCACACATACTCTTCCATGTCGTGCAAGGTATGAATTCGAGGATGAATCCTTTTGAAGAAGGGGAGGATGATATGATCCTAGGAAGCTTATGGGCGACTATGAAGGCTAAAACCCGTGATAGAGTTTCGGACATGCATTTCCATGCCACATGCCTTTTGGTGATGGAGACAGGGCCTTTGGAGGCCGTGGAAGGACAAGTCATAAAGGCATATATTGTGTGGATTATTGCTTGGAAGAATCATGGAGATAAGGTCAATTGATGGAAGCCACACAATGCGGTTATAAGTGCAAACATGGTTAGAAGTGCAATTCATGGATAAAGAGTGCATTCGTGGCTAGGAATGCAATTCATGCAATTCGTGGTTAGGAGTGCAAATTCGTCGATAGGATTGCAATTCAAGAGGAGAAGGGCCCATGTTGGGTTATTTGTGCAAAGTCCACTTTTGAGTCTTTGTTGTAATAGGTATAGTACATAAGGAACCCTTAGCCTTATTTCATCCTTAGCTTGAAGATGAATGTTGAACTCATATGAGTGTGTTAGTATTATCTTAGGATAGTTTATAGTGTTAATTAGTAATTAGTGATAGATAATTAAGGTGGATTCCTCAGTTAGTTATTGACTCAATTCCATCAATCTCATAATTGAGTTGTTCACCTGTGGATTCATTTGAATCATCTCTTTTGTTGAAATTGAATAGTATATGTTTTTTTGGTTAAATTCAACTGGGAGGGTTTGGATTTCATATATCCAAGTTTGCCAATAAATTCATTACCAATCGGGTCTTGCTTCTATCCCTCTATTCTCATCCCACTTTCTTCAATTCTCATCACCAATTTTCTTATTATTTTAGTTTTTTGCGTTTTGTTATTTGAATTTGTGACTTCCACAAGCCGGATCGTATCAAAGTGTGAGCAAATTTAAGAATGATTTAGCTCATTTGGACATTTACAAGGGTGTTTAGAAGGTGCAAGTTTTTCTTCATTCATTCCTCGAACATACACAAGTGCTTTTGCATGTAAGATAGTTTAGAGAAAATTAACAAAAGTACATTGCAAGAGAATTGCAGCCAATATGACATCTATTAGGTCTCATGTTCTTGATTTTGTTTTCTTCTAATTTTTTTCCCGGGACTGATCTGGCAGTCGCCGGTCCTTTTTTCTTTATTCCGGAGTCAGTTTAGGGTATCTCTGATATTTATTCTTGAATACAAAATATGAGGATTCAGGCATGGTATCTTTGGGCATAGTGCCTTCCTTTAACTCCACTCCGGAGCCATCTTCAAATTCTTCTGGTACTTATTGCCGTAGTTCCCACTACTTTTATGCAACAGTCTCCAGTGTTCATAGACATTATTATTCTTCATGTAAATCATTTTCAAGTGATTCGCTCTGAAAATGCTCCTGCCTCATGTCAATCCATGATCCCGATGGGTACGGCGGTGTCTGGAATGCCTCTGATCAAACTTCTTTTGATCTTTATTCCGGGTCATAGAAGACATCGACGCAATCATTTGATCATCTTCCACGCGAATTTTAGACCCGTACCTATTATGTAGATCTTTCAATGTCACTGCCAGGAATTCCAACAAGTTCTCATTTAATTTGAACGAAGCACTGGAGCTCTTAGAATTCAGCCCCTTGTCAAAAGCTTCAGCTGTCCATTCATCCGGTACACGGAGAAGAAGCATCTGTTACTTTTGGAACCCGGTCACGAACTCCTGTATTAATTATAAATCCTTCTGAGCAATTTTGAATATGTCCTCTTTCCTTGCTTGGACCTTCTTTGCTCCGACATATGCCTTTATAAAAGCACCTGCAAGCATTTCAAATGAGTTAATAGAATGTTCAGGAAATTGAGGATACCAGGTCATTGCTCCTTTGGATAATGTTTCGCCAAATTTCTTCATAAAAACAGACTCTATCTCATCTGGATACATGTCGTTGTCTTTCACTGCACAAGTGTATGAGGTCACATGCTCTGTGGACCCGTAATTCCATCATACTTCGAGAGATCTAGAATTTAAAACCTTTTTGGTATTAACCTCGGATCTGCGCTCGGTGGGAATGACAACTGGATGTATCTCTTTGAGTCCGTTCCCTTCAGGATCAATGATGCTCCGGGAATCTGGTCTACTCGTGAATTGTAGTTTTCAACCTTTTTTGTTTGCATTCATTCGCTTAGTTAAAGCTTGAAGAATTTTCAAAACCTCCGAAGACTCATTTTCCCCCGAACCAGTGCCATCTCTTTCGACTTGATCCTCTTCTCGAACTCGATCTTGATTCTGAATGGGACGAGTTTCGTCTGCAACACTTGATCTGCTGCTCTTATTTTGCAACTGAGTAATAGCCTCATATTGCTCCTTCATCATGTAAAATAAAGAGCTAAATTTATCTCTTATTTCTCGTCGTCCGGTGTTTTCTAATGTGACCTTCTAGATGACCTGGGTGAAATCATGAGATTATTGTTATTCATTGGATCAACGGGTGGGAACCCGTTCGGTGGAACAACATGCAAAATGCCATTCAATGGACCCACGGGTGGAACGTCGGGTGGAACACCGTTGTTGTTATTGACATTGTAAGCATCATTGTCACCGTTGTTGTCCTCGTGGTTGCTAATCTCAATGTTGATTTCACTATCCATACTGTAAGTACTTAGTATTAACCTGAAATCACAAAAATCTCGAAAGAAATAAGTGAAATTTGAGTTTGAATAAATCACCACTATTATCCTTAGCTCCATAGTGGGTGCCTACTGTTTACCCCCAAAAAGGTACAGTTGGATTTGTTAGTTGTTTTAAGGATACGTGGATTGATCTGTAATAGTTGATGATAATTAACTGATAGTAAGTAATAAAATGAAAGAAACAATTACGAAAAGTAGCTTGGAAGTGCGGTAAACTTGAATGAATCTTCTTAGCAAAATTGGTTCGATCCTCAGCTAAATTGTTTCGGTTATGAGCCAAAAATGAGAGCTAGTGACTATCTTCTTAATAAAATTGAGCATACAAGCATAAGTAATGAGAATTGAATGCCCTCCTAACATGAAGGTTATGATCCTTTTGTAGCTATGAATTACAAACTTTATAGACTTAAATTCCTTCTCCACTTAAATATCATCAATGCTAATTATGGACATTGATAGCCTCTTAATGACTGGAGAATAACGATTGTAATGGCTGAGTAATGGTTGGCACCATGTATGGTTCGATTACAAGCTGAGTGCCTTCGGATCTTCCTCCGATGTCAACTGGCTCAGTCGTACCCGAACTCGCCTTAACTGCTTCCCCGTCTCGATCACGAGTCGTACTCGAATCCAAGTCTATCCGTTTCCCCGGAACTCTCGCTTTAATTTTTCCACATGTCATGCCGAATTTCACCGTATAAACACCTATAATTTATTGTAACATTGGTAGCAATATGTACTTGGCCTATAGTTTCACTTCTATGATCCATCATGCTCGCCAAACATATTGAAATTAATATTCATTTCTCACTCCATTATAAATGTCATTTTAGTTATAATATGATTCTTTTCATTATAGGAGATCAATAAAATAATACACAAATGTAAATTACGTACAAGAGATTTTTGTACTAATAATTTCCTTCTGTTCAAATTGTAAATGGACATAGGACGAGCACTTCCTAGAAAAGTTGTTAATAAAGTCGCTTCCTACTATTGGGTTATCATCATTGTGCGAGATGCTTTAGGTTGCTCCAAAAAAGCATCACTACTTGAGATACACAACAGCTCTTGAACTTTGCGAATGATTTAAACTCATCCTTTAGTTGTTGTCATTAGTGCATAAGAGCAAATTCGAGCCAATGTGATATAGGGGAAAGAAAGTGCATGGCGCCTCAAACCAAAGCAATTATCCGCTCATATTTTTTTAAAACTAATTATCCACACATACCCCAAAATTATGATACTAACATGGCATCATTGTGCCTCTTATATACCATGATTGTATTACATAGTAATTCTTTTATTTTTTTTCAACAATACTCATCGATCCTCTATGAAACTCATATAGTATATGTAATATACTGAAAGGGTATCATAGAGGATCATATTTATTTATTCAAAAAACACAATTTTCTAAAAATGTTTCGATGATATCATCATCTTATATACATATACTGAGATTATATTTGGGCGGACTGCTTCCATCCTTCAATGAGACACTCCTCAGTCTTCCATATGATATCACTATAATATATATATATATATATATCATATACTGAATATACTGAGATGGTATTATGGAGAACTGTTTCAGTCCTTCAATGAGACACTCTCTTAGTCATCCATGATACCATCATGAATTCATGATATATATATATACTGCGATGGTATTATGGAAGGAAGGGTTTTGAAGCAAGAGGTATTCCGGTATATATTTTTGGCCGGCTGAGTAAAAGAAAAATTAATTTAGAAAGAGGCATGAGCAAGTAAATATTTTACTTGGGGATATTTTGTGTTGTTTTCCCTTTAATAATGGCAGGGGTCCGAACTAGTCACTTTTTCACGAAGGGTAAACCTATTATCCTTGTCCAATGTTAAAATGTGTTAATTGATATTTCTATAGATCATACCGTGTAGATTTCTCAGCTATTCTAACCCAAAAATGTTCTCTCCCCTTCCCATTTTGTTACTCTACCTGTTTTGAAATATTTGTCTTACTTTTTTTTTTGTCATTTCAAAATGTTTGTCTCTTTCCTTTTTTGTCAACTCTTTAATTCTAACTTTTCACATAGCATGTTTAAGACCATGGAATTAAAGGACATTTTGATATATTCTTTATAGTTTTAATTTAAGACCACAAGATTCAAAAATCTTCTTTACCATCTTAAACTCTGTGCCAAGTAAAAACTAGACAAATATTTTAAAATGCAGGGAGTATTTCTTTGTATTCTAAGCCCAAGTAGTAGCAAGTTTTTGCTAGATACTTTGTGACTTAGAGCCTGTTTGGATGGGATTATGATTTTTGACTTATAAGCCAAAAGTCATAAATCATAAGTTAAGAATTATAATTTATGACTTTCAGCTTAAAAATAAGTGGTTAAAAATACTTTTTCGTTTTTACCCAAATACAATCAAACCTCTCTATAATTGTCATTCGTTATCACAACATTTCACTATAGCAATCTGATTTACTCCGGAATCAATTTTTCATGCTATATTTTACTCTCTATAACAAAAGATGAAGGTGACAGAGATGAGGATGTTGCGATGGATGTGTGGGCATCCTAGAAAGGATAAGAATAAAAATGAAGTTATCCGGAACAAGGTGGGAGTGGTCTCGGTGGAGGACAAGATATGAGAAGCGAGGCTGAGATGGTTCGGACATGTTCAGAGGAGAGACACAAAGGCTCCAGTGCGGAGGTGCGAGAGGTTGTCTTTAGACGGGTTCATAAGAGGTAGGAGTAGACTAAAAAAGTATTGGGGAGAAGTGATTAGGCAGGACATGGCGCAGTTGCAACTTACCGAGGACATGACCTTAGATAGGAGGTTGTAGAGGGTTAGGTAGTAGTACCTATCTCGTGTATTCTTCCATACTAGCAGGTGTATTGTTATCTTGTGGGTTCCTTCGATTTCCTGTTACTATTACTATTTCTTGTAATCCGATTATCGTACTTGTCTGATGCATTTATTGTTAAAATCTCTTCATTAATGCTTAGCTATAGTATTTTATCGTGATCTTTGTACTCTACTTTACTTTCTTCAAACCTTATTTGCCCCTTTTTGTCATGTTTTCTCTTGAGCTGAGTATTTTTCGTAAATAATCTCTCTACCTCTCAAGGTAGAGGTAAAGTTTTCGTACACTCTACTCTCCCCAGACCCCACTGTGTGAGATTACAATGGGTATGTTATTGTTGTTGTTGTTGTTGTTGTATAACAACATTCTACCTATAACGGTACACTCTTTGTAAAATTATCTTTCTATAACAGTCATACTTAAATATTGTGTAATATATTTTGTAAGAAATAATTATGTATAAAAATAAAATATTTAAATTTTCAATTAATTTTATATGCATATATTCCTTAGATTTTAATTATTTATCAGTATGGTACAACTAGTTATGAGTTTATTAGTAACTTATTAGTCTTTTCAATTTTAGATTAATGATATATGAAAATCATTTGATATTTTAAAATTAACAAGTATATTGTGTTCGTTTATAATATAAAAAGTACAGAAAATTAATTGTTTGCATATTGTTATTTATAACAGCTAAATGAGATCTAAACATCAAATGTCAGTATACATACATACCAACATTTCACTATAGCAACCATAGAATTTTCGGACAGACACTGCCATTATAGAGAGATTTAACTGTACTTAAAAACTATTTTGACTTAAAAACACCTAAAATAACTCAATCCAAATAAGCACTTAATCTGCTTTCCTAAAACAGTGCATAATATTGACATTAGCTTGGGTCAATGTCTGTGAAATATCATCAACGATCTTGTTCATCTTGTAATTTCCTCCAAATTTGATAGTCATCACTTCATCACATGGCAATTTCCATAAATCAAGTACATGGTTCAAATTTTAAATTTTTTTAGATAATGTCTAGAGATTAGCTAGAAATATTTTTCTGCAACTAGTCGATACAAGGACGAATATAGTGACATGCTCCTTAATTTCAGCCAAAAAAATTAGAGTAGATAATACCCACAACGTACGTTTTAAAATGTAAATATATATTCGTTTGGAAGATTGGGATGCCAACTCTACGATGCAAAAGATTTAGCTTTGAGATGACAAATCTTGAAAGAACAAGAATGCTTGGAAAGGTAAATCATTAACTGTATAAATCTGGAGATTTACGACTAATCTGACTAGATTAGTGTTCAAATTAAATTGGAGTTAATGTTACATATGTACTCTACTAGTAGTGTCTAGATTAAACATTTGAATTGATCGGTTTGCCTAGTAAAGCATTTATTTCTGATTTTCTTCATGCAAGTTGATAGAGAAACAAATTACTAGTCGACCTCGAACTTCATCGTACACTAATTTCGTCTTGAACATCCCATTGACAAATACTATTATTAGTACTACGTACCATCTTCGCCAAGATAATTAATTACGTAGTTAATTAAGGTTTCAACAAACTTTATTAAGAGGCTTTTAAAAAAAATCATTTCCTTGTTTTAGACTGTATAAACTGTTCTTTCGTAATTTCTTCAGTTTTATTTTTAATTTTTTTCAAAAAAAAAAAAGATAAAGAAAACTTCATTATTTTCTTTGAACTCCCAGTTTATGTCACGCTTTTAGACAGTACTTACTTCTTTATCTTATAAAACCATTTTAAATGAGAAATGCAAAATATCCAAACTCTTGTGTTGTTTGACCATTTGGCATGCACATATGCAAACAAATATATTTCCTCCATCCTAGAATATTGTGTGATTTTTCGCAACTTTAATTAACATTTTGAGATGTATCTTTTGTCATTTTTGTAAGTATTTTGTATAGATCTGTATATAATTTTAACTGAAATACTGAAGTAATTTAATTAATTCAGTTGAGCTAAAAAGTTGATTAAATTATTTCTCATTTAGCGAAAGTACCAAAAATATTGCGAGGGATTAATAACTAATAAGTGATACTAACAAGGACAATCGTAGCAGACACTCTAATTAAACTTGAATAATAAATTACTACTACTTTTTTTGGCGTGTAGAAATTCGTAGCAACTCTAAAATTGTGCCCCCTTTTTGTATTAATCTTCGTTGGGATTTTGAACAACTCCGGTCTATGCCTCCGTTGCCTTCACGTTTGATAGCATGGCTCCATTATCCATTAATTCCTCTTGTTTAAAACTATAGTATTTGAATGACTTCTACCAAAATTCATAAGTGTACGTCACAACTCACAAGGTTCTTTGTGAATCTGAAATTTATTATATGCTATACAACTGGAATTATATGAAATTTAATAATCAATATAATTTAACATGTCATATCAAAAAATTTATCATCTATTTTAGCTTATCAAATTATTAAACAAATTTATCTATTGTTACATTAAATGACACATAACATATAATTTACACTATTACTTATGTTATGATTAAGATTCCAAGTTATCGATAACTATTAATACTTAACTAGTAAATTTGATCGTGCTTCGCGCGATCTTAATAAATTTAAAAATGATCTTTTATAAATTACGTCGAGATAAATGAGATAATTTTTTTTGCTTAGATCCGAACTTCTTTTCCTTATTAATAGATTATATAATTATAAGATGCAACACCATTGAAAACGATCAGAAAGAAAGATATACAAATAATTATCTTTTTTGGTTGGTTGTGTATTGTCAAGAAAAAAAAATACAACTTGATAAAAGATGAGATAAAATAATTTAAAGCATGGAACGCATTTAAAAGATGAGGAAGTCGATCTTCTTTCTTCATGTTTGTCAATTGCAATGTAGAATCCAGTTTCAAATACTTTGTAGTAGTTATGCAATTTTGTTTTCATCTTCTTCTCATATAGAATTAAATAGGTACGAACTGCAAGAAGACAAAGAGTTAGAAAATATGTAACCTTTAATTTATATTTTTCACTTTAATTTTGAAAGTTATTATGTGTAAACACCTTAAATAAGGAAAGAGGACCTTCTGATCATTCATTTTCCTAAACGACTTCTTCATTTAATATTTTTTAAACATAACACAATTAATCATAACTAAGAAATTAAGAAGTGACTTTTGAGTTTTTTTTTAGCATAGCACGTATATAAATGGGGGGAAATAAAAAAATACCAAAAAATGAAGGAAAAAATAATTGTTCTTGACCAGAGAGGGGAAAAGATCTATTACCATTGCTATTTTTCGCAAATATCGAAAAAAGAAAGTTCATAAATCAATAATATTTTAACAATTTCTAAATTAACTAAAGAGTATTATAAAGAGCATGAAGGAGAACAAAAATAGCAACATACCTTGTATCAAATGTCATTTTCGATGAAGAAGCGGAGGCTTGGCGCAAGAGACAAACTTGATTTTTTTTGTGGAGCACTTAAATTGAGAATTTTGAAGGTAAAAGTGTAAAATATAAGAAAAGGAAAAATCAAAATCCTGATCAATGAACGGTGCCATATCATCTTCTCAAAAACATCAATTATTCTTATAAAAATAATTAGGACGTTCATTACAATAATTAAATAAATAGAAAATATGGAAAGAAAAAAAAAAGAGGAAAAAGACCGGTAACTATTTTTTTTTTTGCCAAAGAAAAGTATCATGTCACTCTCCTTTGACTAACTTTATGATATATATGGATATAGATGGTAGTAAATTTTGCTAGAATTATATATTTAGCTTGCCAATCAAAATTATCTAAGAAATAAAGTCTGTATATTTTAATTTTCATATATTAAGGAGTATAAATATAAAAATTCTAGACTAAACTAAAAGGTATGATGACCATTCTTAATAATTTTGTGTCACGAACAAACTGAAAAGGAAGAACAACAATAGAAGTTCTATTACATAATAATTTAAAGGCTAAAAAAATTTAAACATTCTAAAAGATATTCGTATAATAAAAGTACCAAGACACTACCTCACTTGCTAAAATAAATATTTGAGTACCTGACATGGAACATTCCTTCATTTTTTTGCTTTTAATCTCCTCCTTAGTTCTACAATTTTGTGTTTTAGATCTCCTCATCCATTTGACATTACTCTCCATTTATTAGATTGAAAATACAATGTTGATGTGATTTTAATTAGGTGTACAACTTGTACATTAAATTATGAATTATGAAATTAATTATTAATACTAATTAAGAGTAGAAGTTATGAAGATGAAGGGGTGTGAGTTATGGAGATAACTTTTTAAATTAAAATGATATAAAAAACCAAAAAAATGAGAAAAAGGATAAATAGAATCCTTGGCCATAGATGCAACATATGATTGTCTATTCATAACTTTATATTATATATAGATTACTTATGTATGGTACGTTCTTAAGTAACTTGTGCATATAAGTACCAAATTGTCAACAAATTACGATTTAAGTTATTTTCCCAGTCTAAAAAAATTGGCCTAGTTTGAATTAGCACGAAATTTAAGAAATAAAGAAAGACTTTTGGAATGTGTGGTCCAAAATAAATCTTAGATATTTGTGTGGTTATAAATGATCTCATAAAATTAAATTATTTCTAAATATAGAAATGTGTCAATCTTTTTGGGATAAATTAATAAAAAAAGTATGCCAATCTTTTTAGAATGGAAGAGTATATACGTTGACGAGACGTTTTTAGGTGAATGTGTGTAGAGATGGCAGTGGATTCTGGACCCGGTCCGGATCCGGTGGATCCAGATCCGTTTTATAGGATATGGATCTTCAAAATTTGGACCCGACGGATCCGGATCGGACCCGGATCCATTTATGACGGATCAGATTTGGATCTGAATCTTGTATTTGAGATCCGTATCCGGTCCAGATCCGATCCGTGAATCTATTTTTTATTAAATATTTTCATTTTTTAGTTTCTAATGTGAACTGCATTTATTAGTTCTCTTAATGTAAAGATGTTGTCTTTTGGTTTATTTTATGTTTTAACTTTTTTTGTATGTCTGATTTGAATAGATTTTGCGGACCAGATTCGTTATCAAACATCGACTGTTATTATATTTTATTTTACAATGCATTATATTTTGTTGTCGATTTGTCAAATTTATTTGCTTATTTTATTTCTGTTACATGATTAAGTTGTATAATGAACTCAATCATTTTTTTCAATCAGATTGGGTTTTATTTTGTCAAAAAAGTTTCAACATGTGGGAATATTATTCAAGGAATTTTTTTTAACATGTGGATCCAGATCCGATCCGTGGATCCGGATTTGGATCTGATTTTTATGGATCCGATGTATCTTAATCCGGATCTGGATTCAAGTATGAAAAACGGATCTGGATCTGGATCTGGATCTAGTAGGATCCGATCCAGATCCGATTTGTTGCCATCCCTAAATGTGTGTGAGATCATATGCGCTCATACTCCCCTTTTTATATTATGTATAGAAAGTTAGTATTATTTTCAAGACGGAAAATGATCAAAAATGTCCTTAACCTTTTAGAAATAATTTTAAAATGCTCATTTTTCACCTATTGGTCCTTTCATCTATTGAGATAAAAAAAATGTCCTTTACTTATTATAAATGGCTCAAAGATGTCCATACTTCCACCTATTTGATTAAATTTATTACTAATATTATTTTCAAACTTAAAATTATCCTCCATAACGACACAATTATATGACACTTAATAAATTTTAACTATACACATGAACTTTATTTATCGATCCATATAAAATTTTGATCCGATGTCAAAAGAACCCGACCCATCCATGACTCAACTCAATACAAAAACCATTTTGATTTAACCTAGCAAAGTATAAAAATACTACCTCCCTTTTAATTAATTTTTGTACCAACAAAAAAAGCTCCCTTTGGTCAATTGTTAGCATTTGTGCATAGAACACATTACCTCGTCTGAGTTATGTCGAAATATATTTACGTTGTTTTATGTTAATTTTGATGTATCTTCATTTATTAGTGTTCTTCAATTTAGTTTAATGCTTACTTACCACATTTTAGATGTTTCTTAAAAAATGTATATAGTTGCAATACCAGCTTATTAATATCTAAGCATTCCTTGAGGTTACATTCCACAATTAGTTTCTGTTCAAAGTATGCATTTATTTCTCTGTATACGACTGCAATATCATTGTTAGATTTAATAATTGAAATTAAGCCTTTTGTACGTATCTTTACGTGTAAATCTTGATGTTACCGACAATTGATGGTTAACTGATGTTTCTGATCTAAAAACGAAAAGCATATACCCGCAGTTTCAAAAAGAGTACTCCAAAATTAATTTATACTACTTAGCAAGCAAGTATAGAAATTAATTTAAAAGCAGGAGGTGAAAAATGATCTAATATCTTAGCTACATTAAATCAAAATGAATTTTGTATTTGGTTATGAACGAGACGGGTCCTTTTGTGATTGTGTCAAAATTTTATATGGATTGATATATAAAATTCATACGTTTAGTTAAAATGTAATTAGATGTAATATAATTTGTCATTAATGTGCTTAAAAATAATATTAGGGACAAATTTAATCAAATAGGTGGAAGGAGGGACATTTTTGAACAATTTCTAATAGGTGAGGGACATTTTTTATCTCAATAGGTGGAAGGAGGGGTAAATTTGATCTAATAGGTGGAAGAAGAGCATTTTCAAGCCATTTCTAATAGGTTAAGGACATTTTTGATTTTTTTCCGTTTTCAAGATCATTTAATATGTGTGCAGCCAAATTCAAAATATTTAAGGTGCAATAATTAATTATTATTTGCACTTTTACAAGTGATGAATCTTGTTACTTCATCACTTGTAAAAGTAGCAAGATTACTAATGCACCCATATTCTTAAAATTCTGGATCCGTCCTCTAGTGATAGTGTAAAGATTTTTCCACATTGTGATAGCAATTAGCAGGTTATTTATTATTTTTACCATATTATCAATTAATGCTTATTAAGAAATTTACATGTAATTACTTAATTAACAAATAAATTCTGTAAATACTTTTTTACACCGTCATTATATACAATTTAAACTCATAAAAATTAAACTCAATTAATGCTAGCTAGCTGTATGTTAATTAGTATAAAGCATCTCATACAAAAGAGTAAAACTCTTGCAAATATGGCAGTAATAATTTACAATAGACAACTAAAAATAGTATAGTAGGATTTTAAGTAATTTGACTGTGAAAACACTAAAACTAGTCTAGAAATAAAAATTAAACCCAACAAGTGTTAGCTAGCTGTTAATGAATATTGAACCATCTTATACAAAATAGTAAAACTTGTCCTATTGGATTTCTTATCCTTGTATATTCACATACTCTCACTTTAAGACAAAAATGCAGAAACAGATCTGCCAATACTTACAAAAAAATTTAAAAAGAGTATATCACTTTACCTAAACGATGATTTATGGAACCGGATGAGTCAAAACCGCCCCCAAACACTTCTAAATCTCCCCAACGGCATTGCCAATACTTTAATTAAGTTGTAGGGATCTATTAGTTCAGTTGATTGGCTATATAAAATTTTACCTCATTGATAAGAATTCCAATCTACACGTTATAATCACTTCCCCTACTCCTCCTATATAACAATTTTTTTCTTTTTTAAAAGAGTACTTTAATTAAGTTATTTCATTATGTGGAAACAATTGCAACCAAATTTAGTACTAATAACTCTTTCATCTTATCCTAATAATTTATTTTTACTTATTTTGAGAATTTTTAAAAAATATACCGCTCAACATAACATATTGCACTTATTTAGCGATATTTCAGTTTACACCTGCATAACTAACTTTTTTTCTCGTAACAGTATTTGTACATCCGATATACAACATTATATAATATTATGCACTTTCTATAAGTAACAATCTTATCTAAAAGTGTATAAAAGATGTTTATAAACACTTTTACACCGTTATACAAAACTGTATAAATTTATACGAAAAACAGATTTCATTTCCGATGAGCTTCCACTACAAACTCCATTAGAAATTCAACAACAGATCTCCATTCAAACATAAAATTTTAACCATAACTTCATAAGACATTCCCAACAAACCATAATCATCAATTTGTCAAAAATCTTAATAAATCACAAAACTTGTTTGTGAGTTTCAAAATTTTAAATTCCCCAACAATGATATTTTCAAATTTTCACTTCAATTCACCCAACAATGTTTAAATATATGATGATGAATATAAATATCACTTTTAATCAATTTTTACGCAGAAAAAATGAAAATCATAATCACAAATTAAAAAATTATTAAGTATTATATTCCCAAACATTTCAAACTATATACATAATGAGATAAATAGGGTGTAAAATCTGAAACATAGGCTTATTTTAATAATAAGTTTGACCAAATGATATAGTGCAAAAATTCCTAATTTATTTATTTACTTTTTGCACCGAAAATACATATGTTAAGCTTTTTTTCCTTTCACCTTCCTTTTCTCGTTCTTAACTTTGGAATCAACCAAACAAAATGCTCTCTATACATGCATATTACTTGCCAAATTAACAATATAATATGGTAATAATAGTAATATCCTTCTTACTGTGCACATACTAAAGCTAGTACCTTCTCACATGTCCAACTAGTTCATTACAACTAATAATCTACCAACCATGCACATAGTAAACTACTCCCATCACATCCCCCTAAACCCAACTTGATCACTCTACCTATTTTTTTATCCAACCCTTCTCAAATCTCTTCCCCCCACCCCACCCCACCCCACCCCACCCCCGTTCCTCCTCACTTTCTTCTACAAACACCCCCTCAAAGCAAAAGCTTACCCTTCAAACAAAAGAAATGCTCTCTATACATATAGCTTGCCAAATTAACAATATATACTACTATCTCAATCTATTTTTATTTGTCCATTATATTAACAATAAATATTTAATTTTTACTTATTCAGTTTAAAATATCAAAAATAATTTATCATTTTATACATATTTTATCCTTATTATTAAGTACTATTTATTTCCCAATGCATTTACAAAACATTGAATTTATTATATTCAACAAGTGATACATTGAAATTTTTATATTATTAATTACTCCGTCCGAATAAAAAAGAGTGTTCACTTAGCCATTTGAACATCACTTAAGAAAATACTAACTTTTAGGTAAAATTATGTAATTTGACTAAAATGCCCTAATTAAATAAGTACTGAAATTTGGTCACCTAACACTTAATAAGGGTAAATCGAAAAATTAAGATTGATTTGATAAGTAAACGCTCTTTTTGAATAAAAAAATAAAAATTAAATGAACACTTTTTAATCTAGAGGAAGTAATTTTTAAGAGAAGTGTCAAATCAAACATGGAATATTAAAAATGGATGAAAGGAGTACTATAGTACTAATATTCTTCTAACTATGCACATAGTAAAACTAGCACCTACATCGTGTTCCAGTTCTGGATATGAAAAAATCCCTTCGTAAGGAGTGTTTTTCCCGAATGGGCCATACGCGGCTCGAATACGAATATAATCTGGCTAAAAAAAAAAAAGTAAAACTAGCACCTTCCCACCTGTCCAACTAGTTAATTACTACTTTATTAAACTAATACTAATCTACTTACCATGCAGATAGTTAACTACTCCCATCAAATCCCATAAACTCAACTTGATAACTCTACCTATTTTTCCTCCAAACCTTCTCAAATCAAACCCCCCCAAAAAAAAAAATCTTCCTCACTTTCTTCTATAAACACCCCTACAAAGCAAAAAGTTACCCTTCAAACAGATAGGAAACAGAACTCTACTCTAGTCTCTATCATGGCGGGTTCTAACCCAACCCCTTACTATACTCCAACCTCCAAACCCACACAAGTTTCTTCTTTACCTTTGAAAATAACCAATCTTTATTCATTAGTTGCCATCACTTTTCTTTGTTCTGCATTTTACTTCACCGGTTTATGGCAAAGTACTAGCAACCGCAACAACAGTATCATCGGAACTTCAAATGTCCATACTACCCTCCCTTGTTTCCCTTCTAAAAACATCACTTCCACAAAAACCACACATAAACTAGACTTCACCACTCACCGCTCCGTTAACGAACGTGATAACGCCGTCAAGATTTACCCACCATGTGACATAAAGTATAGTGAATACACCCCATGTGAAGACCCTGAAAGATCATTAAAATTCAACCGTAACAGATTGATATATAGAGAAAGACATTGTCCTGAAAAAAATGAACTATTAAAATGTCGTATACCTGCACCATATGGTTACAAGAATCCATTTAAATGGCCTATTAGTAGGGATATTGCATGGTATGCTAATGTCCCACATAAAGAATTGACAGTTGAAAAAGCTGTACAAAATTGGATTAGATATGAAGGTGATAAATTTAGATTTCCTGGTGGTGGTACTATGTTCCCTAATGGTGCTGATGCGTATATTGATGATATTGGGAAGTTGATTAATCTTAAAGACGGGTCTATTAGAACCGCCATTGATACTGGCTGTGGGGTAAGTTTTTTTTTTTTTTGCTGGTATATATGTTGATATTCTTGTTTCCATAATTTCTCCCCCAAAATATTCCTTTTCTTGATCCTTTTATGGGTCATTTACTTAATTCTTTCTTTTTCTTGTTGAATCTTGATACTTCCTTTGACGGTATTGCTTTTCTTGATTTTATTTATGGAAGAAAACAGAATAAATAATTCCCCACTTTCATAGGGAAAAAATCAACTTTTAATACAAATTTAGAGGGGGTTTGGATTGACTTTTAAAAATTAGCTTACAAGTTAAAAACTAAAAGTTTTAAATTGGTAATACTCAATTTTTGTCTTTTGACTTATTTTTATACTTTTCATATCTAAAAGTATGTGTTTTTAAACATATTTTTTTCATTATCAAACACCACAAAAAATTTTAAAAAATACTTAAAAGCCAATAAATATTTAAAATAAGCCAATTCAAACACTCTATTAGTCAGGACTGACATGTCAATTAATTACTCCACGATAAGTGATACTCTCTATTAGTTGTCATTTTCTCTTTTTAAGAGTTAAATTATGAACTTTGAATAGTATTTTAAAATATATTTTTTTATTAAATTAACATAAAAAAGTTGCTACGTGTAATATTTATCATATTATTTTTTAATATCTAAATTTTAAATAACTGATTCAATTTAACTTTCAGAATGAGTTAATTTGATTTTAAAAAAGAAAGAACATGACGTCTAATATGACAAAGAGAGAGTATTTTTATAAATCTGCAAAAGCACACGTGTAATTGTTCATCCTGGTTTTTCATTTCCATGTGTCATAACTGTGTGGGACAAATTAGATTAAGCATCAGTGATGAATGAAATCTATTAGTACGACAGATGTGATCTCGGGGGACTGCAAGAAGTCGAATTGTCTGAAGGAATAATTAGGAAATGATATTCCTTGCTTAGATTTTTGGATAAGAAATATGCCAGTGAGGTACTCAAAATCAAGACAAAACCTCTTTTGTCCAGGAGGAATCCAAACAGCTTTTATTTTCTGAACTGAAGTCCTTCATTCCACTCCTGGCATGATATCTCAATTTCTTGTGTGAATCTTTGAGCAGCTAACAACATATTCTTTTTACTAAAATTCTATTACATCAAGAATCTTAATTTCATGTAAGATTGTATTAATTTCTTTTGTTTAGGTTTTGGCTCTTGATAACACGTAAGATTGTATTAATCTCCTTTGTGGAGTCTTTTTCTCATTAATACAAATATATATAGTGTACAATGTGGAATCCTAACACAATAAGAATCCTATATCTACCATAATTATACATCACTAAATATTACACAATATATGAAATATATTTTAATTATGGTAAGGTATGAACACGTTAATATTTTATATAGTATATATTTTGGAAAACTTCATTTTTTACCATGGAAAGTTAATTTGCTGAATTAAGCAGAGGAAAGGATGTTGAACAAGATAATAAGTTCTCAGTTGGGTCTTGAATGGACTGCTAGAAAGTAGTAGTAATTAAGAATTCGTATTAGCAGAGTATTGTAGGAACATATTAACAACAGTCTGTAAAAATTTTAGTAATTAATTACAAAAGTCCTTTGGAATTGATCTCCCAGTTCTGATTCTGCTTATCTGATAATAGAACATCAATTCACATTAGATGGCTATTTTACTTTGAACATTTTCGTTTACGCCTACTCTTGTTTATAAGTTTTTTTAAAAAAAATTTCTCAAGAGGCTGCTAAATATATGCAGGTCGCGAGTTGGGGAGCTTATCTTTTGTCAAGAAATATGATAGCCATGTCATTTGCACCAAGGGATTCACATGAAGCACAGGTTCAATTTGCTCTCGAGCGAGGGGTTCCTGCTCTGATTGGAGTTATTGCCTCCAAGAGGCTTCCATATCCATCTAGAGCTTTTGACATGGCGCATTGCTCGCGTTGTCTAATTCCGTGGGGCGAGTATGATGGCACGTACTTGATTGAAGTTGATAGAGTCCTCAGACCTGGTGGATTTTGGATCCTCTCTGGCCCTCCAATCCGCTGGAGAAGATATTGGAAAGGCTGGGCAAGAACCAGGGAAGACCTAAGTGCTGAACAAAATAAAATCGAGCAGGTAGCTAAGAGACTATGTTGGAAAAAGTTTGTTGAAGAGGATGATATTGCTATATGGCAGAAGCCATACAATCATATGAAGTGTACATCATTTCGGAATAGGGCAAAAAATCCACCAATGTGCCCTGCTCAAGATCCTGATAAAGCCTGGTTTGTACTAATCCTGACTTATTGACACATTTTTATTTTAATCTGAGTTCTCTTAGCATTGATTACTTTGCGTCGATTTTAGGTATACAAAGATTGAGACATGTTTAACTCCTTTACCGGAAGTTTCAAGTGACAAAGAGGTGGCTGGTGGACAATTGGAAAAGTGGCCTGATAGATTACATGCAATACCACCGAGGATAAGCAGGGGAACGGTTGATGGGGTTACGGAAGAAGTTTTCCAGAAGGATTCACAGCTATGGAAAAGTAGAGTTTCGTATTACAAGTCAGTGAATAACCAGCTCGACCAACCGGGGAGATACAGAAATATCTTAGATATGAATGCATTCCTAGGTGGCTTTGCTGCGAACTTGGTCAATGATACTGTTTGGGTGATGAATATAGTTCCTGTTGAGGCTAAGGTCAATACACTTGGTGTCGTTTATGAGCGAGGACTAATTGGGACATATCAGAGCTGGTAAAATTGCTATGCCTTCCAACCAATATATACATATGTATATTCAGCACACACACTCTCAACGTCTAAATTCTGGATCGGCCACTGACACTAATGTTTTTCTTCTATGATTAATTATCAACGTCTTTTTATAGGTGTGAGGCTATGTCAACATACCCAAGAACATATGATCTCATTCATGCTGATTCCGTATTTACCCTCTACGAAAACAGGTAAATTTATGATCTCCAAAAGATCATGTTAGTTTACCTTCTTGGAGATGTTAGTCTCAAAAATGTTTCTGATTATATATATGCTGGTGATTGTGTAACAGATGTGAAATGGAAGATATTATGCTAGAACTGGATAGGATATTAAGGCCAGAAGGAAGTGTAATAATCCGAGACGACGTAGATAAATTGATCAGATTGAAGAGCATAGCGGATGGATTGAACTGGGATAGTCAAATTGTTGATCATGAAGATGGGCCATTAGAGAGGGAGAAGCTTTTGTTTGCAGTAAAAACATACTGGACTACAGCAGCTACTCAAGGATCTAAAACTAGTTAAACCCTCCTTTTTGTAATCTTTTTTTTTCCTTCTTTAAAGTCCCCTTCTCTGTTTTGTTAATCCTCTGTTTCTTTTATTCTTTAACGTTTTGATTAGTTTGAAAACAGCAAATGTATAATGTGTTGAAACTCGAATTTATTGACTAAAGTCTATGTTAGCAACAACTGAATACCATATCTTGGTAGGAAGTGTTTTATCTCTTTTTTTTTTTTTTTTGTTGATGAAGGAACCCGTAGCCGCTAATCTCTCGAGTGCGCACATGGTAAACTCCGGACTGACGCAATAGCCTGCAAACCACGTCAGCTGATTAACCACACTTGGCAAGCCATGTGTGACAGGCTCAACCAAGAAGGTTTATGCAGGGGATCGAACTCGTGACCTTGCGGTCCCGCGCTCTACCGCTACACCAACTTGGCTACCCTTGCGGGTAAAGTGTTTTATCTCTTATTGCACTTACTCGGGTTAATCTAAATTAGTCGGGCATGAGGTATCGAATTCCATATGCTTAAGGGAAAATATATCGTCATCCGATCATCAGTTAATACCACATAAAACAGTGATTAATGCCCTTGGATAATGAAATATAAAGCATATACTAGTAATAGTTTCCATTTGAATAGACATCAATTTTACCGATTTGCTTGATATATGCAGGATGAACCATTTTTTTGGTTTATTTTGGTCGTGTTATAAATACTCTAGCTAAAGTTACCTATTGCTATTGATGGCAGAGGTGAAAATTCAATTTATTGAATGTCTCACCACAGTTATTGTTTAGTGATCCGAGTATTAATTTTTAATATTTTTTTTAATCTTTTGGTTAGTTAGCTTGTATTGGAATTTGGAGAATGTGAATTGTGATGAACCTCGCGACTAGTATGGAAAAAGATTAATTACCATTATGGGGATAGTACAAGTTAAAATAAAATTATTAGCGACAAGTATTGCAATTAGAAGCAGAAATTGGAAGGGATCATTCACTTTAGCGATTATGAGAAAAAGTCTCCAAGATGAAATTCATATTACGCAATATATATCAAAAAAGAAATTTGCTCAATATACCAAAGTTTGTCAGCAACTTTCTGAAAATTGAAAAAATGGTGCATGTTTTGTTCTTTTTTGTTGAAATGAGGATAACAACTGCTTCAACATACTTTAAATAACAATAAGTACTTAAAATTTACACTGTAGTTCCTTTGAATTGAACTGTTATATATGAGAAAATATTCAATTTGATTTGTCTTACATTCGTCTTCTGTTTACCTTTCGGTCCGTCAGAGCAGCATATTTATTTCTTCTCAAATTTACCCTCCCGTAACAATTGTCCAGCTTGGCTCTTACATTTGTCACGGTGGCGCCATGTAGACAAACAAAAATCAAATTTACCTCTAAACTATCCAATTGATTTATATATACTCTCTGCAATAAATAATTGATGTACGTCCATGACAATTGAAAATGTTCAAACATAACGCTGAACAATTGAAAAGGTCCACATATGCCCCTTATGTGCGTGTCTTTCACCGTATTAGTCAAATCGGGATAATTCTTCCACGATGAAAATCGGCAAATTTGAGAGGAAAGATAACGGTGGCCCTGTTAGCTGAAAGGTAAAGGGATAACATATAGTATAAAATAAATCGCAAACGTTACAGGTATATTTGTACCTTTTCCCTAAATTTTAGTTAATTCACGCTTCGATGTGTAGTTCAAATTCTCAACCGATAGAGAAAGGACATGCAAAAACTCCAGGCTAAAACTCAATAAAGTTGAGTGCCACTACTTTGAATTAGGTCGTTCATGCAGATATCCACATTTCTACTTACCTCTCTATTATTCAGCAACTATAAATATAAGCCTAAACTTGTTCCTGAAGTGCAAGAAAAAAAAAACTCAGCTGCAAAGACAAATTAAATCATTTAACCTCAAGCCTAAACCATGACAACCCTGAAATCTGTTCTTTCCCTAGTGCTGTTGGCTATCCTTATTGTTAGTGTCAATCTAGTATCATCAATGATGAAATGAATTGAGCACAATAATATAATAATAACTCAAAATAACTTGAAATCAACAACAATGAATTCAGTAAATTGAAAACACATACTAATTTGGTGTCGATAGAGGCCTGCTTGATGTAGTGTCCTAAGACAAAAATTCGCCCCCACTTGTGCTACAGTTTTACGGACGTCTGTCTAGAGGATACAACTATCTAAGTAAGAGTTCTAGCACAAGAACTTTACTTCTGGCGAATTTACTATATGTGTTCTTCAGAAACCTGTTTTGAAGAAGAAGAAGTAGAAGCCACAATCTCAAATCATTAATTGTGAAAAAACTGATTGATTGTAGTTAGTTCTGTCTTGTTGTATATGCTTCCAACCAAGTGATCAACATTCTTTATATAGAGTAGCATATGAACAGTTACATCCATTCATACCAAAGGTTGTAATTGTTCTGAAAAGTTGCAACCTTTGATTCGAATTTTCTGTCCGTTGATCACTTTATCTCTTCTTAATCCATACAAGTTCCAAAAATACCCCACATTTTCTATTCAAACATACAATACCCCACATTTGGATAGAAAATAAGATAATAAGGAACTTTTCGTTATTTCTGAACAACGCGATATGACATGCATCAGAAAAAGTGTCTTTTGGACTTGAATCGTTCGTAGTGAATACCTATCGGATCTACTTTGTGAAATAGTGGACGAAATGTCTTGAACTATTCACGTTTTCTAGTAAATCAAGACAACAAGTATCACACATATCATATCAACATATTTCAATTCTTACGGTTGTATTCATTTCGGTCGTGAACAACTCCTTCTTCGTGAGATTTTCTAGAGAACATAGCCATATCGGTTCTCCCAGATGAGACCCCACATCAATCTCATATAGGTAATACCAAACAAGAATAGTCCGTACTATCCCGCCATAAGGCTTTTAGTATTATTAAGAATAAGATTTAGCCCTTAAAACATCAACGGATTAACACACTTAGTACATCATAGGAATGAGCATATGTGTGTTTTATGCTCCTTGAGTCTTCCCCAACTAGTTTTCCTATTGAACCTAAACCATGGGATCTCCAATTATGATAGGTTAGGTTTTCGCCAGTTAACGACTCATTGTGTTGGCTTTAAGCCCATTCCCCTCGATGTAAATACGACTTGCTCTCTGTTAAGGCCTTTTGTCAAAGGATCCGCTATATTGTCCTTTGATCTCACATAATCAATGGAAATAATTCCATTCTTCAGCAAGCTTCGTATTGTATAATGACGTCGCCTTATATGTCTCGACTTGCCATTGTATATCTGATTCTTTGCCCTCGTCAGGGAAGCCATACTATCACAATGTATGCAAATGGCTGTCACAGGCTTTGTCCACAACGGAATACCTTCTAGGAAGTTTCTGAGCCATTCTGCCTCTTCGACAACTTTGTCTAAGGCTACAAACTCTGCTTCCATAGTTGATTGCGTATTTACCATTTGCTTTGATAATTTCCAAGATACCGACGCTCCACCAAGTGTAAATACATAACCACTTGTGGACTTACTTTCCGACTGGTTGGACATCCAATTAACATCACAATATCCTTCTAACACAGGATGATGTTTTGTATAATGCAATCCATAGTTCATTGTATGCTGTAGATATTGGAGTGCTCGTCTTAGTGCAAACCAATGATCCTTTCCAGGATTATGTGAGTATCGACTTAGTCGACTCACTGTATATGCTAAATCCGGTCTCGTACAATTCATTATGTACATCAAGCTTCCAAGAACTTGTGTATACTCCAATTGAGACACACTTTCACCTTCATTCTTCTTAAGGTGACTAGTGAGATCAAATGGTGTAACAACCAGTCGATCATCATAGTGTCCAAATTTTCTGAGGACCTTTTCAACATAATGGGATTGTGTTATGATGTAACCATCAGAATTCTTTTGAATTCTAATACCAAGAATGACATTCGTTATTCCCATATCTTTCATATCAAAAGCGGCATGCAACATCTTCTTAGTTTGGTTAATTACATCTTTATCCGTTCCCATAATTAGCATATCATCAACATATAAGCATATAATGACACATGCATCTTTACATTGTTTAATGTAGACACATTTATCACATTCATTTATTTGAAAACTATTTGATAATAACGTATTATCAAACTTTTCATGCCATTGCTTTGGAGCTTGTTTAAGTCTGTATAAAGACTTAATCAATTTACAAACCTTTAGTTCTTGACCTTTAACAACAAACCCTTCGGGTTGTTCCATGTAAATTTCTTCATCTAATTCACCATTCAAGAATGCGGTCTTCACATCCATTTGGTGTATTTCCAAATTGTGAATCGCCGCTATAGCAATTAACGTTCTTATAGACGTAATTCTCGTTACTAGTGAGTAGGTATCAAAGAAATCTACACTGTCTTTTTGTCGAAACCCTTTGGCTACTATACGAGCTTTGTATTTTTCTATAGTTCCATCAGACCTTAATTTCCGTTTGAAAATCCATTTATGGCCTAGTGGTTTTTGTCCCAGAGGGAGATCAACCAATATCCATATATTATTTTGCACAATGGATTCTACCTCACTTTGAATAGCCTCTTTCCAATAAGGTGCTTCGGATGATTCCATAGCAGCCCTATATGTTTGAGGTTCTCCTTCAACGGAAATGGTCATGAAGTCCGGTCCAAAATCTTTGGAAATTTTCCCAAGTTTACTCCTCCTTGGTTCAGAGATTTTTTCTTGAACAGATGAAGTAAGATTTTCATCATTATTAATGTTTTGGTTTGACTCATCTTGAGGCAGTGTCCTTTTCTTATGATTAGGAACACTTTTATCCTTGTCTTTGTAAGGAAAAATATCCTCAAAAAATTCTGCTTCAGCAGATTCCATAAGTGTGTTTTTGTGAATACCTTCAACATCAGAATGATACACCAAAAACTTATATGCTGCACTATTAGTGGCATGACCAATATATATGCAATCCACTGTTTTTGGTCCAAGTTTAGTTCTCTTTGGTAAGGGAACTTGAACTTTCGCTAGGCAACCCCACACTTTCATCCGTTTGAAAGTAGGCGATCTTCCTCTCCATAACTCATAGGGAGATTGGTCATTTTTCTTTTGAGGAATTTTGTTCAATATCATATTTGCAGTAATTAACGCCTCACCCCATAGACTAAGGGGTGCACTCGAACTAATCAACATTGAATTCATCATATTCTTCAATGTTCTATTTTTATGTTCGGCAACTCCATTTTGTTTTGGAGTATATGGCGCAGTGGTTTGATGAACTATACCATGAGTAGAACAGAATTCTTTGAACTTTTTTGATTGATATTCACCACCTCTGTCTGACCTTAGAATCTTAATTCTTTTGTCAAGTTGGTTTTCCACTTCTGCTTTGTATGTTTTAAACATGTTCAAAGCCTCATCTTTGGTATGTATTAAGTATACATAACAAAATTTACTGCAATCATCTATGAATGCTATATAGTAATTCTTTCCTCCACGAGATGGGGTTGCTTGGTAATCACATAAATCACTATGAATTAAACTAAGCACTTCATTTGATTTCACTACAGATTTATGAGGATGACTTGCATATTTTTATTCTATGCAAATTCCACACTTAGTCATTTTGTTCATAGAGCAATTTGTCAATATGCCTAACTTCACCATTCTTTGTAAAGAGTGATAATTAACATATCCTAATCGTGAATGCCATAAAGAAGGGGAATCAACCATATACATAGAAGCAGTGCTAGTGCCTGCATTTTCATTAATAATGGCAATTGCCTTAGTAGGTACAACAAATAGTTTGAAGAGTCCCTCACTGAGGTAACCCTTCCCTACATACAACCCACCCTTGGTGAGTACAAATTTATCAGATTCAAATACAATTTTGAAGCCCTTGTTACTAAGAACAGGCCTAGAAATCAAATTCTTACAAATTTCAGGCACGTGCAACACATTAGTGAGCACAAGATCATTCCCGGAAGTGAGTTGTAAAGTCACCTTCCCTTTCCCTTCTACTTTCACAGGAGCAGCATTCCCTACGAACAATGGTTCTCCATCCTTGATGGCCTGGTAGGATGAAAACATATCATTTTCAGAACATACGTGCATTGTAGCACCCGTGTCCATCCACCAATCGGTTGAATTTGTAACCAGATTTTCTTGAGCCGCCACAACCTCAATGAATTGATTTTTAGTTTCAGCCTGGTTGGATTGGTCGACATTACTCGAACCTCCAACACCACTACCTTGATTCTTGCGAATGCGACAATATTTTGCTCTGTGTCCAGGTTTGCCATATACCCAACAGAGTCCTGGTTGTGGTTCTTGAATGCATTGGTCCTTTGTGGGGCGAATGCATTCCTCCCGGTTGCAAAAGATGGCTTGGCACCATTAAATTTACCCTTGCCTTTCTGAAACTTGGCCTTAGAAGCATTGCCTTCAACCATGTTGCCATTAGGCTCCAATGAAACATCATCTGCCTTTTCATTCTTTCGATTAGCCTATTCAACTAGAATTTTTAGAATCAATTGCTCAAAATTCATTTCCTCGGTTAGATGCTTAAGATAAACCTTAAAATCCTTCCATGAGGGAGGTAATTTCTCAATAATAGCACCGACAAGGAAATTCGGGTTAAGGCCCATACCTTCAACCTCTAACTCATGAACAATGATTTGGAGTTCCTCCACTTGCTTGACAACTGCCTTGGCATCACTCATCTTAAAGTTCAGAAACTTTCCGATGACGAACTTCTTTGAACAAGCAACCTCAGTTTTGTACTTGTTCTCCAACGATTGCCACAACTCTCGTGCCGTTCTGAACGTGGAGTAGATGTCGTAGAGAGAATCATCCAAGGCATTGAGAATATAGTTTCTGCAAAGAAACTCCTGACTTTCCAAAGTTTGAATGTCTTTCAGCCTTTCAGCCTTCTCCGCATCAGTCGGAGTATTCTCCCCTTCTCCTTCTGGCAAAGCCATAGGAGCCTCAGCAATCAATACGTTTGCCACGTGAAGAGTTGTCAAGTAGAACAACATCTTCTGTTGCCAGCGTTTGAAATCAGAACCTTTGAATTTCTCAGGTTTCTCAACATGGGTTTTCACCATTGATGATCCAGATTGATCCATCTTTGCAAATCAGGAAATTGAATTCTCTGAAAAATTTTGCAACCTCAACAAATCAGAAAAAAAAAAATCTGTTTTTTTTTTTTTTGAATAGTAATTTTTGTCTTAGATTGTTAGTGTCAATTCATTTCATCATTGATGATACTAGATTGACACTAACACTTATAACTGTTATGCTGCAAAGCCAAGTCGTTGAATCTCAGGGTGCGACATGCTCGGCATCACTTGGGAACCTGAACGTGTACGCGCCATTTGTGTTCCCACGAACATCAAATCCAAGCCCTAGCGCAAACTGTTGTGCTGCCCTCCAGTCGCTGGATCATGACTGCCTCTGCAACACTCTTCGTGTTGCTGCACGCCTTCCCTCTCAGTGCAACCTTTCTCCCATCTCTTGTGCTGGTCAGTAGTATTCAGAAATACTCTCAACAGTCTCAAATACTAGTCATTTTAACAAATTTATACTCTTATTTGTAACACTATTAAATGTCATTCTTAAGGGGTGTGCAAAAATCTTAAAAAAACAGATAGTATTGGAGGCAGTATTCAAAAATAACATTATAATTACGAAACAGAGGATATAGTAAGTTTTCTTGTGTACGCTAGAACTATAAAATGAAGTCTGTTAATGCATGTTAACATTAAAGATGAAAGTGAAGACATTTATTGTTTTGCAACTCTAGTTATATAGTACATATACATTCCAAGTACTTCTGACTGACTGTTCTTTGTTTCTGCAGCAAACTGATTTGGAGGTTAAAGCCTAGCAGGCTAGCAGTTGCCGTCCAATGGAAGAATAATGTCAGAGTTCTACAAGCAATAATTTGAGTTTGCCCCTTGTTAATTACTTTCTTTCGTGTTTTCTTTGTACTGCTGGGGAGATGTCTTCAGTAATCTGATTCTAACTGAGCATGTAATAAGTAATGTATGTCAAAGAAGAAGTTGTAGTGTCATGAAAATCAATAAACAAACATGTTCTTGCATTCCAATTATATAGATTTTCGTCCACAATTTATGAACACCTGCAGTGTTGTAGTTGTTAGCAGATCAAGCTTAACTCATACTGGTTCGTCCAAGTCCGGGCAACGCCACAACGTTTCATGTACTTTTTGTTCATTTCTTTTCTTCTATTCCTCTCAGGACTGGGGATTAAATGTGTAAGTTCAGAAAAAGAAAAGGAAAGTCGCAAGACAGAAAATGCAAGAATATTTAAATAATCTTCCATCTAATGAAAATTCTGCCTACTTCCATGGAGAAGAGACATTATATACTCTAATAAAGATGAACTAAATCTAAATGCCTATTAGTAAAAGGAACAACAAACGATAAACTACGGACTGCTTTACCGGCCAAACTAGGGAATTCTCGAAACCATTTTCTGCAATCACCTTCTAAGTTCCATCACACTTCCACATAGAGGTGGGAACACAGCTAAGGTAGTGACACCAATGACAATGATCATATGCATTCACTCCGCGAAATACCATCACCAATCCTACTGCAAACCTGCACGTTCATATACAAACAAGATTATTTGGTCAGGTCCATAATCCTATCAGAAATACCCAATTAGTTTCTCTTAAGTATGTTCACGTTTAAACCACTACTTGCAGATATTAAGTGTTAAATATACATACAATATACATGTGTATATTGTGTATATTTGGCTCTCGGATTTTCCCCCTTTGTACCGTGTAGTTTAGGTAGTATTTAGTATCCTAGTTTAGGTAATGTTGTAATGTAATTAGTATTGTACACTTACCATAATATTTGTATTACCATAAATGTATATTTAGTATCCAAGTAGAATAAGATTTTAGGAGTAGAATAGGAATATGATTCTCCTATTATGGAAATATGTAACTTGTATATATAGTCTTTCAATCAATGAAAATAATCAAGGGATTATTTCTTTCATGGTATCAGAAGTCTAGGTTAAATTTTTCTCTCTCAAAAACTTCCTCCTCGTGCACCATTTCCGAGACTCCAACCTCGGTTTCTGTGCCTTGTTTCTTCCCCAATTTCTCTTCCAAATCCCTCAATCACATATTGTTCTATCAATATGTCTACATCACGGAACACATTTCATCTTGCCCTTACAGTTTCTAACATCAAAAATAACATCCCTCTTGTTCTTGATATAGAAAACGTCCAATATGCGACGTGGGCCTTGTGCCTCTTAAAAGAACCGTCAGATTTCTTTTCATGTCTAAAAATCTACATAGAACGAATAACATTAACATTAGGAGGACGGGGCACTAGCTCCCACGTCTTATTATTAATAAGAGTATTATATTCGTCAATCATGGCAGATTTCCAATTGGAATCGGACAAGACATATTTCGGGTTGCGAGGAAGAGGTGAAGGGGCAACCGAATTCGAATTTAAATTACCATTTAGGTTTGGAAATGTCATGCATATCACGGGTTTCCATTATCCGTATGGGTGCCGCGGGAGGGTGGACAAGATTGGGAAGCTGCTGGGGAAGATTGGTAGGCCAAGAGGGGGCAGCGGAATTAGGGAAAAGGGGCATCGTCACTGGCCGAGGAGAGGTAGTGGCCTTGGGCAGCCGAGAGTGGCTGTTTTGAGGACCCTGTGACAGGGCCGGCTGTCCCACCCGAGATGAGATAGATGGAGGCAGGTTGGGCACCAGTGACGGTTGCGACTGATTTTGCAAGTGATAGATTAGAAGGGGATTAATGCTGTCATTTAAGAAGTCATAAGAATTCGAAAGTGGTAAATTTTGTTTGGCTAAGGGGAATTGAGATTCATCAAATATGACATGCCGATAAATGATTATTTTTCGGTTGGACAAGTCGTAACAGTTGTAACCATGATGATTAGAGGGGTAACCCAGAAATACACATGGGGTGGACCTAGGTTGCAACTTGTTTATTTGTGTGGAGGGATGGAAGGGTAGCATAGACATCCAAAAGTTCTTAAATGCTTATAGAAAGGATCCCGAAGATAGAGAACTTGAGTGGGAGACTTATGTTTAAGAGACTTGTTGCCATGGATAGAGCGTAATGCCAAAAGGAGAGGGGGGGATAGAGGCGTGAGCAAGAAGGGCACGGACTATGTTGTTTATGGTTCTAATATTTCGTTCAGCTTTGCCATTTTGTGGATAGGTGTGGGGACAAGGAAAAATGAAAAATAAGGTCGTGTTTGGCGCAGAAAAGTTTGAATTGATTATTATCGAATTTCCTTCCATTGTCACATTAAAAACAATTGACATTCTTTTGAAATTGTGTCTTAATAAAGGTGCCGAATGAAGAAAAATAGAATAGACTTGGGATTTATTACCAATGAGAAAAGTCCATATGAAGTTTGAATAATCATCTAAAAACAACATATAGTATTGATGCCCGGCTGTGCTTAAAATATGAGAAGTCCATAAATCACTGTGTATTATATCAAAAGGCATTGAAGTATGGGTGGATGAAGAATAAAATGACAACTTGACATGTTTCCCCAAAACACAAGATTCACAAACAGGAGGATAAGATACATGTTTGCAATCTATAAATTTATTATTGCTAAGGGAGTGTAAAACAGTCTCCCGGATGTCCTAATCTATTATGCCATAAAGAGGAGGAAATAGATGTAAAGGATGACGGAGAAGAGGATGGATGATCGATGGTGGTGGTAATAGGATAGAGGTCCCCGGTGCTATGGAAGAAGACCTATCTTAGACCCTAGAAGAATCACCCTTCCAAGTACTATCGATTCCAGTGGTGTTGCAAGAATATATGAGGGTTCGCACATTACCGAAATCATCCACACAACAGTCACCTTTGGTCGGTTTAAGTGTGAGTGGTATTATGTCCGCCACAGCGCCCCTAGTTATCTATTCGAAGCAGGGTCATGATTAGGGACCCCTACAAGTTAGTTTTTTTGAGAGGCCAATGAGCCTATTATCATGGAAGTCGATTAATCAAGGTTCTCTAAGAATGAGTAGAGGTGAGGAAGAAGTGACCAGTAGAAGGACCAGAAGGTTTGGAATGGAAATAGGTAACGAAAGATTATTGTTGTGAGACGTGTCGGATCCAAGCTCTTGGGTAGAATTCAGGCAAGCACAGGGAGATATTAGAAGTAGTAGACCACGCTATCAACAATGTTGAAAGAGGCATGATGAAGCATGTTTATATGACATCGAGTTATGTTCTGGATGCGGAGCCTTGGGCCATAGGGCCAGAGAACGCCCTAAAGTATTTCAGTCGATGTGCCATCAGTGTGGACAAGTGTATTATGGACAATGTTCGGGTGATGTTGAGGAATATTATTGGTGTAGAAGCAGAAGTCATAGAGTATATAGATGCCCGAGATTGATTCAAGGGGAATAACAGGTCCCTATGTTATTCAGAGTTATGCAACTAACCAGGTATGTTGACAATGTTATTAGAGATAGTTGTGTTTATGCATATAATCGGTTGGATATCATTGATGTAAGAAATATGTCATACAGATGTATATAGACCATGAATGAATAATAGAAGTGGAAGGTGGCAAGTGAAACTATAGTTATGCTCAACTTCTGGGTAAAAGATTCAAGAACCAACCCCTTTCTTAGCCACATGTATATTCAATACTCTTAGGTCCTGTAGCATATGTGATATCGAGACATGAAAGACATGTGAATACACATTTTGGAAAACAGTACTCTCAGATCCAAGTAATTAAGGGAAACCCCAGAAAATTGATAAGGAAAATAAATTTCTGGAGTTTACCTGAAGCTTCATTTCAAAAAGCAATTAAAGAAAAAGGTGTGCAAAATGTCATGCCCAAAATAGTAACCCCCAACTCCTCTACAAGGATTGAACCATTTAGGAAGATCGTGAGACATGATAAGTTTTGTCAGTTAAAGGAAAGCGATATACCTTCTTTATCGTAGCAATACGTGCATAGGTGGCAGTAAAATATGGCAAGAATTTTTGATACTAAGTGCTGAGATTTTTGAATTATATGGTATTATTTTATGAGTCGATCGTGCGAGAATAGCTAGTTGAAGATATTAACTATAAAGGCTTGATTTGATAGAAAAGTGATGATAAATGGTAAACGTGTATCTAGTAACCGCAAGTGAAAGTGTTACGATAGAATCATGAGGCCGAAAGATGTTTCTCAAATAGATATACGGCAAAAAGATTGTAATGGTAAGGACATCGATAACGAGACTAGAGTGGGACCCATAATGACACGAATACCATTAAAGATAAGAATATTATTAAAGAAGTAGTGCTTAAACTTTTTGAGCCAAAATATAGTACCTGACATCCATAAATGATGGTACAGGGAGCACGCTAAGACAAGGAATCCTTAAAAGGAATTCAAGCCGGCAATGTACAAATTAACTAGCTGAATGGCGGATAAAGAAGAGCCCTAATACCAATTAAGGGGGGAAGCCTGAATCATTGGTAAGATTGAAATCGGCTACGATTTGAATTTGAATACGACAAGCACTAGTTCCGCCATGAGTATCAACAAGACATTTAAGGATATGAAAATGGAACTAAGGACGAATGAAATTCGATGTAAGTATGAATGAAATTCGATGTAAGTATATGAAGAAGTGATAAAAATGGTCCACGGTAGACGATAAGGAAAGAAACTAAAGAATGTCCCTACTAAGCAGAATTCGTAAACTATGCAAAGGCTCTTTGAAGATGGATTGACGGGTTTAACTTAAGATACCCATATCATAAAATAGTAGAGCAAATGGAATAAAGGTATGATCGGATGACTAATGGTAAATTTGAATTGTCAAACGAACTAGAAACTCCACGAGGAGGATAACACAATGGTCGTAAGGATAAAGACATTGGTTTCACAGGAAGCCAAAATCAAGAAATAAAGGCAGAAGAGTTAACTCAAGTACAGTGACCATAGGGGGATCAAACAGGTCAGCACCTTGCAGAGGTAAATCCTTTAGTGAAAAGGGGGTAGGATAACCCCTAGCATGGGCAATACTGAACGATAACACGAATATGTCAAAGGTTTTCTTATGGGAAAAGTTGTACAGGAGATACCCAATGAATGGATGGTCGAATATGACTTATAAAAGATCTTGGAATTACAAGAGTTAAGTGTTGCACTCTTAGTATGAAGTAAATGTTGTTCTCAGAAAAGCACCAGTCTAGAGTCGACAAAAATAGTAGATGCTTATGAAATAAGGCCAACAAAAAAGGGAAATGACGTCAAAGGTAAGAGAATGTCTTATTTCTAGTATTTGACGAAAGAGGGGAAATTAAGGTAAAAATAAAGGGGATGATGTAAATGAAGAAAGAATACTTGAGCAAATGTGGGATACAACTAAGGAATAATGAATCTATCTTGGAATACATAGCATCGCCAATGAAGTATGAAAATTCGATATGTTACAAGAAGCAAGAGGTTCCAACATAATAAACAAGGAGATAATGGACGATAGGGTCAAGTGTCGTATGGAAGCTACAGGAAAGGATCGACCCAAAGAGGTAATAGTGGGAACCTTGTCGAGATCCAAGAATCAAGTATATCAATTAACAACATTCAAGAAGATTCGCCCTAGAAATTAAAGCATTACATAAGAACTATTGATTGGTTCGAGGATCGTGGTGGGCCATCTTATTATCATTGTAAGCTATTCTGGTCCAGGAGATTAATGCCCAACTGATTGGTCAACTTTTCCCATGAGAACTAAGACTGCCTATACAATTAAGGTTTGGCCGATAATTTATCTTGAAAGTTATCTTGAGCCATTATACAATCGCTCTATATGATAAACAACTGTTGGAGGAACCAGTCGAAAGAAGCTCTGGATGTTCAGGATTATCCTCACCCTTGTCCTAAGGAAGCCAATAAAAAACTAAGGTTCAAATCACCGGACATAGGTAGAGAGTGAATGTATGGAACTTGGAAGAAAATTTGAATAGTCATCTGAGGATCAATAACTATTAAACGACACGTTACCAGATTGATAAATAAGGAGTTATACATGACAAAGGAGTAGGACTCTTATCGAATCATTGAAAAGGAAAGGGACCGAAGTAATGATATCATATTTGATGTAGTAAGTTAAAAGAAAATACTTGGATTAATAAGGAGCCATTTTAAGAAATTTAGTGTTAGGAGAAGGATACAACTTGATAAGAGAGGAAAATTTTGTCGGAGTATATTTGAGATCATAATACCGAACTTGGTTGAGAAATGCAGTAACCAACAAGTAAAGTGTAATCCCAACCAGAGATGTTTTATTAGAGATTCACTCTAAGTATTTCCATGATGGAAATGCAAAAGTGAAAAGGAACTTACTGACGAAAGAAATTGTAAGACCAATGTGTTATTTATAATCTATGTCTTTAAGTGTGACAATATGAATGTATTAAGAAAGGACTGTATAAGGATATTATAGAGAAATGAAAAGAAAGAGCAAAATAAGATATGGATTCAGATAACCCTATTATTTTCAAATCCTTGACTTTGACAATCTTCGTGCCGCATCTTCTTATCATAATCTTACTTATGCTTCATGCCTACGAGCTTTGGCACCTAAACCCCATTATGAGACAAGAATTATAACAAAGAAAAGAAACACATAGTTCATACATCAGGATTCAATGATTTGAATGAATTACAGTTTAATAAGCATGTTTGTAAAAGAGATGTACGACCATGTGGAAGTCAATGATATACCAACAGTATTATGCTTGTGTAATCCTATGAGGCAATAGCTATGGTATCCGATTGCGGGACATGTTGAGATAGTCCTTTGTACGAAAGAACTCTGCTAGAATTATAAAAGAATATAAGAATCTCTATACTCGGATGTTTCAAACTTCAGCTTCATGTTAATATTCGTGTGATACGATCCTTCTATTCCTATTCTATTTACCGAAGTTGATCCATGTACCTTATTTAGACAGTGTTGATGAAACAAGTGTAACAGGTGCATCTCAAATATCAGTAGGAGAATGTTAAGGTGAGTTATGACTAACCTTTTCTGGTTATTATAAGTACAAGCGGCTGTGTGAGGCCGATTTGATGATATCTTGCTATTATATTGCTCTGTGTGGTATTGGATGTGTATTTGGGCTGCTTAACAGGTTTTGGATAGTCCTGTTTATAAGGGAATCTCTGCCAAAATTTTTGGAAAACTTAAAATGTTAAAATACCTTCAACATTCGCAGACGAATTTTTCTAAGGGGGGAAAGATGTTACCCCTCATAGTTTCATATTTCGTTATGTCGTCGATTGAGACCGGTATTTCGGGAAGATGTGGAACCTTATGAAAGGATAATGTGGGTTCATAGGTTGTTTATAGAAGTACCAGGGTGAATAGAAGTTAAGCGAATCGAAGAAAACACATTTCGATGAAATTTGCAGAATTGACGGCCCAAAGTAATAGACAATACAAAATTGAACAGACCATCAAAATGGGGCCCCATCATATTTTTGTTAGACATATTGTACAATCCATTTTGAAGGACTGTACAAAAATGTATGGACCGTCAATTTGGGAAGTGGCTGGCCTAATTTCGGATTTAAGTGATTTTAAGGCCATTTTTTGCCATTCTTCGACAAAACCCTATCCTCTCTGTCTCTCAAACCCTCCCAACATATTTATAAGGTTTTAAAGTGATTTCAGGGTGATTACATCATAATTCCACATATGAAAGCTAGGGAATGTGAATGAGAATACTTTCATGAAGTTGTTATACATATGAGGATTGTTCTTGATGCTAAGGAGACTTACTACAAACCTATATTTGCTGTGAAAGGTAAGATTAACACTTCTTTTCTTGTACTTAAGATTATTCATGTATTAGTTAAGTATTTGGGTAAAGAATCTACAAGTTAACACCCTAAAGAACAAATGATGTTGTTGTCTTGATTTCGGATTATTTGGAGGCTGAGTATATGACTTGAGGTGACTAAAAATTATGGGATGTAACTTGATAATGTTGTAGATGTTGTTGTTGTGATTGTCTAAAGTGGTGGTCTCGATAATGGAATTATAAGCTAGAAGGAGGAATGACTAGAAAACATGTAAATGTTGTTCTTGTTGATATTAACTTATGTTGGGTTGATTTTGCAAGATTTAAGCTATTGAGTGGAGACTTAAATACATAGATACATGGTGGGAATGAGTAGGGGTGACAATGAAAGTTGTTGTGATAGAATATATTGAACTTAAACCATAATTGATCAAAAACATCTCTAATAGGTAGGACATCATTCGAAAGGCGACCGGAGAATTGCAAGCTAGCATTGTTCAAGAAACAAAGGTATGTTAAGACTTACTCTTTCTTTCGTTTGGCATGATCTAGGAAGAAACGTAACTATACCGTCATTATTTCAAAAGGAACTCTATTCTCAAAATTTAAGCATGTGAACCACATTGTTTCATATTGTTATACTTCATAACTCTTATGGTTCTATGTCGGGATCACTTCCTGCCTTGATAACATCTTGAATCTTATGTCTTCTTATGATCATTGTTGACTCTCAGTTAATTGATATAGACATAGTTAGATAAATATAATGGGGGTATCGACCTTGAGTCACTCCGATTAGATTCATAAGGCCCTTCAGATCATTCCTTGAATTGCACTTATAGATATGTGTCTATTTTCTCACCAAGCTACGCTATAGTCGATCGGGTACGACGCTTATATGTGCACACCACTACTGTTGGTTTTGATATTACAGAGTCCCACATCTTGGTCGGTACGATATATATATATATATATATATATATATATATATATATATATATATATATATATTATGATATGATTTGTCCCACATATTTACATTATACTGCCCAACTGAGCGGCTTGATTTTTACAGACATGCATATATATCCATACTTGTGACCGGTTAGGCCATCAGAGGCTTCGTATGAGTTTCAGGTTGACTTCTATACCCTTATCTCTATGTTATATCTTCTATCTATATTTATTATCTGAAAAAAGCCTTACATATTCAGTACATTTTTCATACCGATGTCCCTTTTTTCGGGACACTGCATTTCATGCCCGCAGGTACAGATAGAGATGCAGATGATTCCTCACAGTAGGTGACTCAACTCAGTTGAAGGTTGTCACACACTTTTCTTCTAGAGCTGTCTAGTGAGCTGATAGGTATGATGGTTGAATATATATATATATATATATATATATATATATATATATATATAGTTGGGTATGGCGGGGCTCTGTCCCGATCAATTATTGTTGGTATACTCTCTAGAGGCTTGTAGGCAATCGTATTGTGTATAATAGTCTTGTGTGACCTTGTCGTCCTCTTCAAGTATACTTGTTGTGATCATGTCAACCTTGTTATATATATATATACATATATATATATATACATATATATATACATATATATATATATAAATATATATATATATATATATATCTTGCTACTGCCACGACGACTTAGGCCCCTCCGGGCCTATTATTTCACTTCAACCAGTTGGGCTAAGGCCCAACTAAACTTCATTTGATCGAGTCCGTGTTGTAGCTACGCATTGAAGGCCCAACTATGAGTGAAAATAGTTAACTGGTAGCCTTAGATAGGCCAACAAGCCTAAACTCAACTCTTTCCATTTCATATTTGTGTATTATATATGTAGTATTATTTGTATAAAATAAAATATATTGTTTATTATTGTAACCTTTATAGTTACGATTTAGAATAGGCAAAAGATATGTACATCATTTAATTAGAATTGTCACAAATGAATTTCCAAAACCTTGTTAACTTCAAAAACATTTAAAGAAACGGGACTGTCTTGTACTTCAAAGAAATTGGAACAAAAACAGATTTGGGACTCGGAATTGGATGATTTTTGGGTTTGACATTAAAGAAAACTGGGACTGTTTTGGACTCCACTTAATGGACTGGAAACATACTGAATTTGGTTGTGTTTTTCCTTCATTAAATCTAGGCTTCTTAAAAATGGATCTGCTTAAAGAAAAAAATCAACATAACTAAGTGGGCCAAAACTGATATTTCAAAAACTGTTTTTTGGGACAAGCCCAACTCAAATGATTTTAAGGGTCTAGACACTTTCTCGGACTTGGGTTAAGATATGAGTTTTGGTGTATTGTGGACTATGTGATGACCTTTTGGGACTATAACATGAAAAGCTTGAAAGGAAAACTATTTTAATCAAAGTTTAACATTTAAAACGGGTTATACTCTTTTTAAAATTACAAAAGGTTTTCAAACTATGTAAAGTGGTATGGACAATTTATTGGACTAACTGTCGAATTCTACTCAAGTTAATTCTTGAGTGTTCTTAGTATGAAAGTAAATTGACTAAATCACCCTTATGCAAACCATTTTAGGTGAAAGTTAATTCCTTGATTTTCAAAAGTCTTTGAGTTTGAAATAAAATGAATGACATGAATTTTGCAGGAATTTAAATACTTTAAGGAATTTGTAAAGTTTAAACATGCTATAGAACTGGAAGGTTAACCATATTCTACGGATCCTTAATAGCGGGATATCTAACACCTTCCCTGGGGATCACCAGAACCCTTACCTCAACTCTGGTTTAGAAAGGATTTTTCATTGATTTGAATAAACCCTCTCAACTAGGTTTTCCTAATTTACCTATAAATTAGGTGGCAACTCTAAAAAATATTATCCAACTTAGAGCACCAACAACCTCCTAGTAGCTTTTATGCCTCCGCATAAAAGTGAATCGTAATAGGGATGTAAGTACATTTGAATTGTACTGTATGTAAAGCAACTGAAAGAATAAGCAGGCATATGAAATAATACGAATTGAAACTAAAACTGTAACCTGAGCATGAACATGTATAATATCTGACATGAATATATATAATAAAAATAAAACATGGTAAATCAATTTAAGTGGGAGATATTTAGTATAACCGACATGAAATCACCATGCAAGGACGTGGTGTCTGATCTCTTCCCGATCAGCTAAGACATCTTGTACCTTGCCCGGGTACAAGACATGAACATGACATAAATGGATCTAATAACCCACAATGAGTAACATGAAGGAATCATCCTAACTGGGCAGAGCGATCCTTATCCTACGTTGGCATATGTAGTTTCAGGTATTAAACCTTCTTGGTAATCTGCAACTCCCAAAATATAAACATAAATATATTTGGCTTGTAAGCCTATGAATTTCATGATCTTGACTTGTACACATGGTTTGTAAGTAAAATATAACATGTGTATTGTTTTATTAAAACATGAAAAATCATGGAGAGTTCATGAGGTGAAACAATAGTAATTCATAAACAATTCATATTTCATGCTTGAACTTATGGAATCAATATTATGAGCATTCATGGATTATAGATGGATTCCCAATAACCATAACGGAATACCAAGAACACAATAAGGAATTAATAGCATAAACATAGTGTATCACAATATATGTAATTTAGGGTTGTTATAAATTTAAAATAAAATCCTAAGTATAGAAGTTCATGATTTCATAGATAAACGTGGCCTGCGAAAGAACAATAATATTCCCACACGTGGATAGAAGCTCTACATACTTTATTCCCTTCTAATCTTGTAATAAAAATTTGAACTTGATGAAGAATTCTCAAAAGCTTGAACTTAACTCCTGGAGATGGGTTTTCGTAAAAACTCTAGGTTAAAAATCAATGATTTCGCTTAAGACTTGAGTATAATTGATTAGAATGGCGAGGAAATACATGTGAAGAACTTACCTTTATCTATGAGGACGATGGGAGGAGAGGAAATTTGTGCTAGGGCTTGGAAGAGTTGAACAAGAATTAAAAAGATAGAAAATCATGAATATATATTGTTCCGTCATCGGAGATTCTACGGCCGTATTATACAGTTCGTATGATTTTTACAAATGGTTGTATGGTCCGTACATAATTATACGGTCCATATAATGTGACTATCACTGGGTCACAAATTCCAGTGATTGCCAAAAGCAGGGGGCCTTCCTACGGTCAAAAGGAATGGTCCGTATATTTTTATACGGTCCGTATAAGTTGGACATACAATGTTGATCACTGAACTGAATGAGTGTTTTGACTTCACTCCCCTCCTTGGTTTTATAAACTCCTGAATCATGACCAAGGCTTAGTTTGAAGGTACAAGGTGTTACAATATCTCCCCATTGAGATCATTCGTCCCCGAATAATAGGTCATGGTTAAGAATGAGACTAGACATAGCATGAGTACATGAATGTAAGGGAACATGACGTTGAACATGGAGGGATGAATAACTTGATTACATGAACATGGGGACATGAGACATGAGTAGTGAATACATGAACATGAAACATAAGACATGGATACGCATGGGATATGACATGGATATGCATGGGATATGACATGAATACTAAAAGTACTTACCTTGTACGCTTTTTGTTTGCTCCTTAAATAAGTGCGGATATCTGGACTTCATGTCCTCTTTGGCTTCCCGCATAGCCTCCTCAACGTTCTGACTCATTCACAACACTTTCACTAAGGCAACTTCCTTAGTTCTCAAACTTACGAACCTGACGATCCAGAATAGCCATAAGGACCTCTTCATAGGTTAGGCCATCCTTAACTGTGATAGATTCGGTAGGAGCAACCAGGGTTGGGTGTCCCACACACTTCTTCAACATAGATACATGAAACACTAGGTGTACTACAATTAAATCTTATGGAAATTCAAGCTCATAAGACGTTTGGCCAATCCTTCGTAGGATCTTATACGTTCCGATATATCTAGAATTGAGTTTTCCCTTCTTTCCAAACCTCATGACACTTTTCATAGGTGAAACTTCTAGAAACACTCAATCATCAACTTAAAACTCCAAGTCTCTATGCTTCACATCCGAATAGGACTTTTGGTGATGGACTTTTGGTGACTCTGAGCTATTTTCAAACGCTCCTAAATTAACTTGACTTTTCTCCATAGCCTGATGGACCAAGTTTTGCCCTAACAATTCTGCTTCACCAATTTCGAACCAACTAATTGGCGATCTACACCTTCGCCCTAGCAGAGCTTCGAATGGTGTCATCTTGATACTAGCATGGCAACTGTCATTATAAGCAAATTCAATGAGACATCCCAATTACCTTTAAAATCAAGAACGTATTCCCTAAACATATCCTCAAGGGCCTAAATAGTCTGCTCTGCCTGGCCATCTGTCTGAGGATGAAATGTTATGCTGAAATTTACCTTGGTACCCTAATATTTTTGGAAAGACTTCCAAAAGTGCTCTGTGAACTGAGCACCACGATCTTAAATAATAGAAACTGGGGTCCCATGAAGCCTAACAATTTCTTGAATATATAACTTGGCATAATCTTCTGCTGAATCTGTGGTCTTGACTGACAAAAAGTGTGTTGATTTAGTAAGTCGGTCCACAATCACCCAAATCGAATCATTCCTTTAGGATGAGCGAAGTAAACCTATTATGAAGTCCATGTTTATCATCTCCCATTTCCAAATAGGAATACCAATATTCTATTCCAACCCATCAGGTTTCTGGTGCTCGGCTTTCACCTGTTGACAATTTAGACACTTGGTTACAAATTATGCCACATTACTCTTCATATCGTTCCACCAATAAATATCATTAAGATCATGATATATTTTTGTAGAACCTAGGCGAATAGAATACCTAAAATTGTGCACTTCTGCCATGATTCGCTCTCTGAGTCCGTCCACATCTGAAACACATAACCTGCCTCTATCCCTCAAAATATTGTGATCTCCCTCTTGTTCAAAAGTCGTAACCTTATTCTTGTGAATACCCTCTTTCAGCTGCAACAAATAGGGATCATTAAACTGTTTTTCTTTTACTTCTGCTACTAAGGAGGATTCGAACCTGCTCTAGACAACCACACCACCATCTTCGGAGTCTAAAAGTCAAACTCCCGAACTGACTAGTCGGTGAATTTCCTTTTTCATAGTTCTCTTTACTTATTCAACATGAGCTAAGATTCCCATGGATTGCCAACTAAGAGAATCAGCTACCACATTCTCTTTCCCCGGATGGTACAGAACATTCATATCATAATCCTTTATCAATTCAAGCCATCTCATTTGTCTAAGATTCAACTCTCACTGCTTGAAAATTTATTGAAAGCTCTTGTTATCTGTGAAAATGTCAATGTGAATTCCGTACAAATAGTGGCGCCATATCTTGAGCGCAAAAACCATGGTTGCCAATTCAAAATCATGCGTAAGATAGTTCTTTTCATGAGGTTTAGGTTGTCTGGATGCGTAAGCTATAACCTTACCATGTTGAATTAAAACACATCCAAGACCAACTCCTAAAGCATCACAAGATACAATGAACTATTCGTTTCCCTCTGGTAATGTTAATACTAGAGCAGATGTCAGTCTCATTTTTAATTATTTGAAACTACACTCACATGCATATGTCCGCTGAAATTTAACTTTCTTCTGAGGTATTCTGGTCAATGGAGCTGAGATGGAAGAAAAACCTTCTACGAAGCACCTATAATAGCCCGCCAGATCCAAGAAACTTCTTATCCCATAGACTGAGGTGGGTCTGGGCCAATTCTTTAGAGAGCCTATTTTCTGAAAATCAACTTAAAAGCCTTCATCTGAAATAACACGGCCTAACAAAGTTACTGACTTTATCCAAAATTCACACTTGAAAAACTTCGCATAAGCTTGCGGTCTTGAAGTGTTCGCAACACTATTCTGAGATGTTCTGGATGATCAGCCTCACTTCAGGAATACACTAGGATATCATTAATAAATATAATGATGAAAAGGTCAAGATAAGGGTTGAAGACCCTGTTCATAATATCAATGAAAGCAGTTGGTGCATTTGTCAATCCGAATGACATGACACAAAATTTTAAATGACCATAGCAAGTTCTGAAAGTGGTTTTTGGAATGTCCACTTTCATAACCTTAAGCTGATGGTACCCTAATCCTTGGTCAATCATGGAATAATATTAGGTATCCTAAAGTTGATCGTATAAGTCATCAATTCTAGGAAGATGATATTTGTTCTTAATGGTGACCTTGTTAAACTACTGGTAGTCAATGTACATACGCAAAGACCCATCATTCTTTCAAACAAACAAGATTGGTGCACCCTAAGGTGAGACACTTGGTCTAATAAATCCTTTATCAATGAGATCTTTCAACTGGACATTTAGTTCTTTTAGCTCTTCTGGATCCATTCTATATAGCAAATAGATTTTGGCTTAGTAGCGGGATGTAAATCAATTCCAAAGTCGATCTTCCTATTAGGAGGAACTCTGAGAAGATCTTCTGGAAAGATTTTTAGAAACTCGATGTCAACTGGTACAGACTGAAGAGTTGGGGTATAGGTATCTACATCCCTAACCTAAACTAGATTGTAAATGTACCCCTTGGATATCATCTTTCTGGATTTATGATAGGAAATAAATCTACCTATGGGAGCTACTACATCACCTTTCCATTCTATGACTGGCTCACCGGGAAATTCAAAACTTATAATTTTTTTCCTACAGCCTACTGTGGCATAAGATGAAGACAACCAATCCATGCCCATGATTACATCGAAGTATACCTTTTCCAACTCTACCAAGTCGGTTACCGTAATGCGGTGATAAACTTTAACTGGACAACCCTTAAATACTCGTCTAGTTATAAGTGACTCTCCTACTAGAGTGCATACTTCAAAGGGTTCATGCACCTTTTCGAGTTCTATCCTAAATTTCATAGCAATGAATGGGGTTACATATGATAGAGTGGATCTAGGATCCATAAGGGAAAAAATGTCAAAAATAAAAATGGTTAGTATATTTGTGAAGACATCTACACAAGCCTATATATCATGATGACATGCTAATGCGTACAAGCAGTTTAGACCTCCACCTGTGTTACCAGACTTAGTTGTAACATGCCTTGATTGGACCTAAGAATTGCGAGGAACTGCTAAATTTGTGGACTGAGCAACATTACCTCCTGTAACCTCCCCCGCTGATGGAAAATCTCTATGAAAGTGACCTTGCTACCCACACCCATAACAGATATCCATACCCATGTGACACTCACTGAGGTGTCTCTTAATAAAGGTTTTCGAACCCACAATGGCTTGTGATTGAGAGCCTGATGCTCTGAAGCTTTGTCTCTTTTGGTATTCCTGAATTTTGAGACTAGGGCAATGGCTGAAGATGGAGCTGGTCTTGATGACTTGTTTTTAAAGAATTGTCTGCCTTCACCTCCCTCATGACTGAAGTGACCGAGATCCTTCTATATCAAAATCTCAGTTGAAAAAATAATAGGCAAATTCCTGGATCACGGACTTAGCTCTCTTATTGAACTCCCTATCTTTCTCCTTTTGTAATGCTTCCGCTTCATTCATTCTGCTCTCATTACCTTGTACTAAAGCAACCATCTTAGTAATAGTCATTTTCTTATTCTGAGCGGAAATGTTAGTGGCACCAAACAAATGGGGGATCAAGAGCCAACACGAAGTGCCTAACTCTGGACCTCATATCCGAAACCATGTGTGGAACATACTTAACCAAAGAAACAAAATGGAGGTAGTACTCATGCACACTCCTACCATTTTGCTTGAGATTTTTGAATTCGAAGGCCTTTGCCTCCATGATCTCTAGTGGCAGAAAGTATTCAATGAAAACATTTACAAATTCATCCTAAGTCACAGGAGAAGCACCTTCCCTTCGGGACTGTTCCCATGACTCATACCAAATATTAGCAACATCTTGCAAATGATAAGCTCTAAACTCTGCTACCTCTATCTCAGCAGCATGCATAACACAAACAACTTATGAAGCCTATTAATGAAATTCTACGTATCTTCTGTCTTGTTAGACCCTGTGAACATAGGAGGTTCCATACGCAGAAATTCTCGGGTCCTGAAATTGGATGACTCTCCACTAGCTCTCGTACGTGGAGTCATTCCCTGCCATTGAACTTGTGCAGCCACAATCTGGGTGAGCAGTAGAATAGCTTCCCTAACATTTGGGTTAGTGGAACTGGACGGCGGAACTGGAGTACGAACCTCTGCAAGCCCCCTAGTGATAGGTAGGAGTGTTATTCCCACATTAGCACTTCGAGCCTGTGTTCTCCTCCTGAGTAGCATTGGTAGCAACCCACTTTCTTGTAGCTGAATTCCTTTTAGCATGCATTTTCTGAAATACATAATACACATAAGTTAGAAGAATGTCCAGAATGTATAACTCTAACTACACGATCTAGAGTATGAAAGAAGTGAGACAATCTTAGATGTCTTGGTAGTCAACTATTTACAAGGGGGGCTACACATATATAAAAGTGACCCCAATGGACACAGTTTTATAGATTTCCAAAGGCACTTGAAACTAGGCTCAGATATCAACTTTTGTAACACCCTGAACCATGGCTTGGGTGAAACACGACACTTGGTGCCTGACTTCATATGATCGAGTGAACCACATGGCTTGTTGAATCAACATGGGAATCAAAACATACAATAATAATAATCTAAAACATATAGAATTGACGATCCAGAATATCATTTATTCTGGAATAATCTTTTTAGGAGGGACAATTTTACATATTTCTGCCAAATCCTTCTATTATTAAGTATGGCTGGTACCATTTCGATGTGTTTCAATTCTTTCAAACAAGAGAGGTTTGATGCTTTTGAATCTATTGTATTAATTCCACTTCCTACTAAGAACCTCTTCATAGGTTAGGCCATCCTTAACTGTGAAGGATTCGGTAGGAACAGTCAAGGACATGTGTCTCACACACTTCTTCAACATAGATACATGAAACACTGGGTGTACCGCAATTAAATCTTATGGCAATTCTATCTCATAAGCCATTTGGCCAATATTTTGCAGGATCCTATACAGTCCGATATATTTGGGACTGAGTTTCCCTTTCTTTCCAAACCTCATGACACCTTTCATAGGTGAAACTTTCAGAAACACTCAATCATCAACTTGAAACTCCAAGTCTCTACGCCTCACGTCCAATTAGGACTTTTGGTGACTCTTAGCTATTTTTAAATGCTCCTGAATTAACTTGAATTTCTCCATATCTTGATGGACCAAGTTCGGCCCTGATAATTCTTCTTCAATAACTTTGAACCAACCAATTGGCGATCTACACCTTCGCCCTAGCATAGCTTCAAATGGTGCCATCTTGATACTAGAATAGTAATTGTTATTATAAGCAAACTCAATGAGAGGCAAGTGATCATCCAAATTACTTTTAAAATAAAAAACACATGCCCTCTATCTTAATAGTCCGTCCTACTTGGCCATTTATCTGAGGATGAAAAGTTGTGTTGATATTTACCTTGGTACCCAATCCTGTCTGGAAAGATTTCCAAAAGTGCATTGTGAATTGAGCACCATGATACTAAATAATGGACACTGGGATCCCATAAAGCCTGGCAATTTCTCGAATATTCAACATGGAATAATCTTCTACTGAATCTGTTGTCTTGACTGGCAAAAAGTGTGTTGATTTAGTAAGTCGGTCCATAATCACCCAAATTGAATCATTCCTTCGGGATGAGTGAGGTAAACCTATTATGAAGTCTGTGTTTATCATCTCCCATTTCCAAATAGGAATATCAATATTCTATGTCAATCCACCAGGCCTCTGGTGCTCGGCTTTCACCTGCTTATAATTCGGACACTTGGCTACAAAGTCTGCCACATTCTTTATCATATCGTTCCCCAATAAATCTCTTTAAGATCATGATATATTTTTTATAGAAATTGTGTGAATAGAATACCTGGAATTGTGCGCGTCTGCCATGATTCGCTCTTTGAGTCCGTCCACATATGGAACACATAACCTGCCTTGGTACCTCAAAGTACCATCATCTACCCCTTGTTCAAGAGGCGTAGTTATTACACCCCGTAGTCCTTACATCCCATCGTGTCATGGATGGATACCGATATCACGGGAAGAGGTATGGCCTTACGAAAGGGTAATGAATTTTTACGGCTTGTTTATGGATGTTCCAGAGTGTTGGAAATCCAAGCAGATCGAAGAAAGTACGTTTTGATAAAATTAGAAAAAAAACTAGGCATTTTGATAGCAGAGTTAACGGACCATCAAAGTTTTTGATAGACTGTCAAAGTGCAATTTCAGACCGTCAAATACTATGAGAATTCGATATCTCAGTTGCAAATTGACAGTCTAGATTGATAGACTGTCAAAATTCCCACCCTAAGCCATCAATTTTCCTGGCAGTTTGATGGGAAGATTGACGAACCATCAAAAATTTGACGGTCTGTCAAATGAACTGTCAATTTGCGGTAGTAAAACAATTTCCGGGTTTAAATACGGGTTAGGTCGACTCAGCTATCATTTTTTCCCAAAATTCAGTTCATAAACAATCTCAAAACCTTCTCAATCATATCACATCATTCCTGGATCAAATCTAAGCCAAATCATGCAAGATTAACACCATAAATCTTGTGGTAATCATAGAAATCACCATCTCCGTGTTGAAGCAAATTTTGAAACCCTAGGCGATGGGGTAACTTGTTGTTCCAAGAGGATTTGGATGTATAAAGGTAAGGATTTACCCTCCTCTACTTTTTATTATGATGAATTGTGGTGATTTTGGGTAAGTTGAAAATGATTTTCGTAATCGAAACCCATAAACCTATGGAATCATTGTAATACAATTTGTGGGTTGTTTTGTTTGATATGTGAATTGAAATTGATTAGCAAATCGATGGTTGATATTGTGAAACTAAGAAGAGTTGTTTGGGAGAATCGTGGGATCAAATTACATAAGTGTCTTATGTTGAGAAATCTAAGAACCCTTTGTGTTAATATTATAAAAAATATACCTAAATAAAGTTCTTTATGAAATATGGATTCGATGTTGATATCAACCGTTTGTTTGGTATTGATAACTATCTGTAAGGAGTAAGAAGGCTTGTAAAGAAATTGTAACTATAAGGATAAGGTACATAAGGAAACCTTCTTTCTTGGCATGACTTGATGCGTCGTTTCTTTGAATAGAAATCTCTTGGAAAAATGAAGTAGTGAAAGGTATTTTTTGACAAGTCGATCATAATTCTTGAGTACTTTCTTGTCCATAGCATCTTTTGGGTTATATAAGTCTCAAATGTTCCTATCAATATTCTTGAACGTAACGCCAATAATAATAGACGGAGGATAACGATGTTAGGTCACTCCGGCTCTACTTGTGGTATCCTACCCGATCATCTAAGTCATCTCATACCTTGCCGGGGTACGAGATATAAACATGACATGAATGGATCCAATAACCCGCAATGAGTAACATGAAGGAATCATCCTAACTGGGCAGAGCAACCCTTATCCTATGTTGGCATATGTAGTTTCAGGTATTAAACCTTCTCGGTAATCTGCAACTCCCAAAACATGAACATAAATATATTTGGCTTGTAAGCCCATGAATTTCATGATCTTGACTAGTAAACATGGTTTGTAAATAAAATATGACATGTGTATAGGTTTATTAAGACATGAAAAATCATTGAGAGTTCATGAGGTGAAACAATAGTAATTCATAAACAATTCATATTTCATGCTTGAACTCATGGAATCAATATTATGAGCATTCATGGATTACAGACGGATTCCCAATAACCATAACGGAATACCAAGAACACAATAAGGAAATAGTAGCATAAACATGGTGTATCATAATATATGTAATTTAGGGTTGTTATAAACTAAAAATAAAACTCTAAGTATAGAAGTTCATAGTTTCATGGATAAACGTGGCGTGGGAAATAACAATGATGTTCCCACACATGGATAAAAGTTCTACATACCTTATTCACTCCTAATCTTGTAATAAAAATCTAAACTTGATGAAGAATTCCCAAAAGCCTAAACTTAATTCCTGGAGATGGGTTTTCAACCCTAGGTTAAGAATCAATGATTTCACGTAGGACATGAGTATACTTGATTAGAATCGCGTGGAAATATATGGAAAGGATTTACCTTGAGCTATGAGGATGATAGAAAGAGAGAAACTCCATGCTAGGTCTTGGAAGAGTTGAAAAAGAATTAAAAAGATTGAAAATCGCGAATACATATTATTCAGTCGTCGAGGATTCTACGGTTGTATTATACGGTTCGTACAATTTCTACGGCTAGTTGTACGGTCTGTACATATAATAGTATGGTCTGTATAATGTGACCGTCCCTGGGTTGCAAATTCCAGTGATTTCCAAAAGCTAGAGGGCTTCCTATGGTCAAAAGGTTTGGTCCGTATAAGTTGGGCGTACAATGTTGATCACTGAACTGAATGAAGTTTTTTACTTCTCACTCCACGAATTGGTTTTCTAAACTCCTGAATCATGAACAAGTCTTAGTTTGAAGGTATGAGGTGTTACATCTTATACAGGGGTGGTTGAATATATTAGAAAGCCCTTTAAGTTTCTCAATTTTTGGGTCAAGCATGAGACTTTTTTGGATACTATCAGGGCACATTGGAAAGTTGACTTTATGGCCAATCCATTTACTTCTTTTTAGTATAAATTAAAAAGAGTAAAAGTTGTTTTAAGTCAATGGAGTAAGGAGATTTTCGAAAATATTTTTTAAGAAATTGAATCTCTGAAGGATATCATTAAGGTTCATGAGGCGCTAATTGAAGCTCAACCTACCCTTTATAATAGGGAGAGACTTCATAAAGTTTAGCCAAATTTAAACAGATTTCTTCACCTTGAAGAAGAATTTTGGAAGCAAAAAGCAAGGCATATAGTGGTTTAAGAATGAAGACAGAAATACTAGATTTTTTCATATCTATGTACAGGAGAGAAGGAAGATATTTCAATTAAAGAGGATCCAAGATCAAAAATGGTAATTGGTTGGAATAGGATGATGAAGTGTCAGAAGAGGCAATCAGGTTCGTTAGGGAGCAATTCACTAAAAAATGATCTTGCTAATTTTGATATTTTGGAACATGTTCCAAAATTAGAAGAATTGAATAAGGGGATAACAAGGTTTCCAGATGAAGCTAAAGTTAAAAGGGTGGTGTTCAGTTTAAATGGAGAGAGTGCAGGTGGCCTAAGAGATTTGCAAGCATATTTTTTCAGAGTTGCTGGGAAATCATTGGTAAAGACGTGACAAGAATGGTAAAATCTTTCTTTTGTGGTGCTGAATTGCCTAGATTTATTACTCATACAAACCTGGTCTTATTGCCTAAAAAGTATATCTTTAATACCTTTTCAGATATGAGACGAATTCGTTTGAGTAATTTTGTGAACAAAATATTTTCAAGATTGATTCATGAAAGATTGATAGATTACCTTGGGGATATTTTATCTTTAAAGCAATCTGATTTCATAAAAGGAAGGAGTATTGTTGAAAATGTACTTCTCACTCAGGAGATTAAAACAGACATAAGGCTGAGAACCAAGAATGCTAATTAATATGGTGATTAAACTAGACATGGGAAAAGCATATGATATAGTGTCTTGGTTATTTCTGACAAAGGTACTAAGGAAGTTGGGCTTTTCAGAAAAACTGGTGGATATGATATTCAGGATAATAATCAATAATTGGTACTCAATGTTGATAAATGGGTAGTAGAAGGGGTTTTCCCAATCCTCAAGGAAGGTTAAGCAAGGGGATCCTCTTTTCCCAACACTTTTCATTCTAGCTGCAGAAGTCTTAACAAAAAAGCTTAATGATATGCATCAGAAACCTCAGTTTAAGGGCTTTGGGATGCCTAAATGGAGTCCTAAAGTGAACCACTTGGCTTATGTAGATAACATGATCATATTTTCCTTAGCTGATGTGGTTTCTTTATAATTAATCATAAAAATGCTAGGGAAATATGAAACCACTTCTGGGCAGAAGATAAATAGAGAGAAAAGCTCAGTTTATATGCATCATAATGTTTATGGGGATGTAAGCATCACTGTGGAAGTGGCAACTGGGATTGGAAGGAAAGATTTCCCTTTCACATACCTAGGTTGTCCAAGCTACTCTAGTAGGAGGAGAAAAGATTTCTTTAATGCTATTCTAATGAAAATAATACACAAACTTCAATCATGAAAAGGGAAATGCTTTCTTTTAGGGGCAGAGCAGTTATGATTAAACATGTTCTACAAAGTTTACCTATTCATCTATTTTCTGTTATAAATCCACCTATTGGGGTGATAAATCAAATGCATAGGATATTTGCTCAATTTTACTGGAGTAATATTGTAGAAGGAAAGAGTAGATATTGAGCTTCTTGGCCTCGCCTATCTTTTCCAACTGAGGAAAGTGGGATGAGATTTAGATCTTTGCATGATGTATCTATGGCTTTATACTGTAAACTTTGGTGGAGCTTTAGAACAAAACTCATTATTGTGGAGTGCATTTCTAAGTAACAAATATTGTCAAAAGGAGAATCCAGTAATAGTTCAATGGAAATAGGGATCTCAAACATGAAAGAAGATGTTGCAAGCAAGGGATATCATTGAGCATCAAATGTGGTAACTAACTAAAATGGGAAATTCTCAATTTTTGTTTGATAATTGGATGGGATTGGGGTCCTTGTACTATGTAGTACCAGATGAGTGTTATGATAATGCTATTCAAAATGTGAATACGTTGGTTGCAGATGGTGGTTACTGACTACTGATGGAGAATTTATAGTCAAATCTTCATGGGAGTATTTGAGACTAATAAGTCAGAAATTGGATATTTATAGCTATATGTGGAATAAAGGTCTTCCTTTCAAAATTTCTTTCTTCATGTGGAGATGTTTAAAGTTTATGATCCCTATGGATGATGTATTAAGGAGGGTGAATATCAATTTGACATCTAGATGTTGGTGTTGCTCATATCCTATGGAGGAGACAACTCAACGTCTTTTTGCCAATTCTTATGCTGCTATCAGGACATGGTCCTATTTTTCTTTTTTTGTAAGTATAAATATGAGAGACTTCAATTGCAACAGAGAATATTAAAGTGGTGGCAAGCCCTAGTGACAGTCTCAAACCAATCTGATGTACCAGTTATTATTGTTTGGAAATTATGAAAAAGGAGAAATGCCATTACGCATGGAGTGACAAGATCAGTGGGAAGATGTATTTATCAGATATATGTTACTATAAAAAGAATGGTACAAGTAAGGAATCCTTCCATCATTCATATACTCAACAGGTGGGCAGATTTGATAACTATGATTGAAGGGAGAAAATAAAAATTAAAGGTTACAAAGGTGGTGTGAAATTTTCCCCCATCGAGGTGACTCATTTGCAACACTGATGGAGCCTCGTGGGGAAATCCTAGAGATGGGGCATATGGTTTTTGTTTAAGAAATTAGGAAGGGAATCTTATTTATGCTCAAGCAGAGAAGATGGGACATGTTACAAATAATGAAGCAGAGACTTTTTCTATTGTACAAGCTACGAGGTACTGTCACAATAATAATATGGATAAGATTATCATTCAGACAGACTCACAACTTATATAAAGGATTTTGGAGGAAGGGTGGAAACCTCCATGGAGAATTGCTATTTGGATGGAGGAAATAAGAGAATTAGCTGAAGGAAGATAGATAAAATACACTCACATTCTTAGAGAGGGTGATAAACTGATAGATGCACTAGCTAATCATGCAGTTGATGAAGGTAGTGTATTTTGTCAACACTTTACAGATTTAAACAGTTATGCAGGAAGATAGTTAACAGTGACAAATCCCAGCCACCATATTTGAGAATTAGAGTTCAAAAATAAAGATACAAGGGAAAATAATGGTCAACATATACAGAAATAATACTAGAAAAAGCAAGATGAAAAAGTTGTCTAATAAGAATAGAACAAGAGGAAAGATAGCAACTTTTATTGGGGAATGGGAGATAAGAATAGATTTTCACCATAGAAACAACAAAACACAAAACTTTAAACATAACTTACCAGTTTTATGATTGATACATGTGCAACTATTGAGCAGAGGAGGCGCAAAAGGGCAAGAGGAGCATATGCGAGATCTGAAAGTGCAACGAAACTCAAAATAGAGAATTATCACCTTGATGAGGCTCGATTTACAACATGCAACATAGAGATTCAGCAGATATTAGTTAAACAACTACATCAATGGTGGAAAATGAAAGGAGAAGCGAAGAACAATGAACCTGAGTGAATTTATGCAAGTTTCCATTCATTTCTGGAGATGCAAATCAACAACTCGTCAAGAAAAGCATCAATTTGACATAGACCACGAGCTAAATCATCATTTTGTCATCGTTGAAAAGAAGCTTCTAGAGAGAAGCGACACAAGTGAGAGAGGACATCTCCGAAGATATAGGGTAACATTTAGGAAATAGGCCTCTCCCCGTACTTTTCTTTTTCTCTTTTCCCCTTTTATATTTTTGTGGGATGAATTTCGACCTTTTTTATCCTTTTTTTTTACTATTATATAAAATGCCCCTAACGGGGAGAAATTCAATTTCAAAAAAAAAATCCACCATTACAACTAGCGCCACACTGTCAACTACCACCAAATATATTATCAACCACCACATAATCTTCATCCACCAGCACCACCAAACACATTATCAACCACCACACAATATTCAGCTGCCACCAACATTACCAACCACTAACATCAACCACTACTATCAACCTTCACAATCGCGTCAGTCACTACAACACCAACCACCTCCACCATTACAACTATCACCACTACCACCAACCATCATCACCGTCAGCTCTACAAAATATTTCTACCATTACTAGCGAACATAAATAATTTCTTTTTCAAATAATGATTTTGTCTTATTAAATTCATTTTTTCTGATACATAATTATTTTTGTATTTAAATTGTATATCTATTATGTTTACAAATAAATGAATTATGCACATTTAGATATTGTAAAACAAGCAATCTTAATCATGCATCGTTCATTCAGATTCAGATTTATTAATCTTAATAAAAATAAATGAGGCCATACACATGGTATTTATTGACCTGAATGGCATATGATATAGTCTCTAGGGAGGTCGTTTGGAGATGTTTGAACTCTAAAGGTGTGCATGTGGCTTATATTAGGGCAATTAAGTACATGTACAATGGAGTCAAGGCCCGAGTTAGAATAGTGGGGGTGACTCTACTTTTCTGTCATCATCTCTTAGTCCATTCCTAAACAGGTAGAGATTTGACCTATTGCAATGGTTATTTAGCAACGATTAAGGAACCATTGCAATAGAAGGTCTATCGCAACAATTACAACTGTTGCATAAGCCACTTGCTCCTATTAGGACATATCTAAAAACAAAATATTGCAATAGCACAATAACCATCGCCATAGAGTCACCTATGGAAATGGTTTAAAAAGTCATTGCAATAGGTCATTCTATAGCAACAGATTTTGAACTGTTGTTATAGGCCTCTTTTTTTAGTAGTGTTATTTATCTTCGTGATGGATAAATTTACATGATATATCCAAGGATAGGTGTTGTGTTGTATGTTATTCGCATGTGACATAGTACTGATTGACGAGTCACGTGATGGAGCTAACAATAGGTTGAAAGTTTGGCGACAGACCTAGAGTTTAAAGGTTTCAAGTTAACAAGGACCAAAATAAAGTATCTAGATTGAAAGTTCAATGACGTGATGCAGGAGATGATGGTGGAAGTGAATATCGATGCACAAGTCCTACCCAAGAAAAATAGTTTAAGTATCTTGGGGCCATAATTCAAGGATACGGAGAAATTGATGATGATGTGGCACATCGAATGGAAGCAGGGTGGGTGAAATGGAGGCTCGCTTCCGGGGCACTGTGCGATAAGAATGTGTCACCAAGGCTTAAAGGTAAATTCTATAGAGTGGTGGTTAGATCAACTTCTTGTATGAAGTAGAGTGTTGACAGTCAAGAATGTCCACATCCAGAAAATGAGTGTAGCGGAGTTAAGAATATGGATGTGTGGGTTTACTAGGAGAGATATGATTAGGAACGAAGTTATACGGGGCAAGGTGGAAGTAGCCTTATGGAGGACAAGATAAGAGAAATGAGATTGATATGGTTCAGACATGTGAAGATGAGGTGTGTGGATGCGCCTGTAAGCAGGTGCGAGAGGTTGACTATAACAAGAGTTAGAAAATGTAGATGTAGGCTGAAGAAAAACTTAGGGAAGGAGATTAGACAAGACATGACACGTGTTCAGCTTATCAAGGACATGATCCTAGATAGGAAGACATGAAAGTTGAGGATTGGGATAAAAGGTTAGTTGGTAGCCGGGTATTCTCCTTATTAGTAGTATTAGTTAGTAATTGGGTAGATTCTTTTCTTTAAAATGTATTACTAACTATTGCTTCATTTGCTTTTTATCTTACTATTTATTATATTATTTCTGATACCATACTTCAAATTCTTTTCTTCCAGTTTGAGTTGAAGGTCTATCAGAAATAACACTTCTCTACCTACAAAGGTAGTACTAAGGCCTGCGTACATCATACTCTCTCTAGATCCCACTTGTGAGACTATACTGGATATGCTATTGTTGCTTTGTTAAAATTTCTTGCTCATCATTATTTGTTATATAAAACAACTTACTAAGATTCTTTCGAACAATTATTTTCAAGAAGACGTTTGTGCTAATTAACTTGATATCTTCGCTTGATAATTGTACTGATGAAACAATAGCAAACGTAAGTTGTTACGTTGAGACACATTTGACATGATCTCCTTCACTATAGGAGGTGGGGTAATAATTAAATGAATTCATTTTAAAGAAATGTGATTTTGATGTAAACTTTTTACTATCTGGTATGTACCCTATCAAAACCAGCGTAGCTTATATGTCTACTCCATTTAGAAGGAACAGTTTGAATTTATACTTTCTAGTAGGCATAATATAAGAAAATCTAATATTAGAAGGTACCTAGCAAATTTACAATAATGGACAAGAGAGAGCACTTTGATGTTGTAATGGAAAACTGCCTCAATACTTTCAGGATATTCACTTCAAAGATGAGTACTCATCTTCTCCCTTCGCGAGACTCAAATTCGATTGAGTGTTTCTTTCATCTTCTTAGAGTTTTGCTCAATGGCTTCCTCCTACCCATGGATTTGCCTGTTTTGTTATTGATTTGCAGGAGTTATGTTTCTTAACTATAGTTAGACAAATAGTTAAGGAAATTAATTTTAGACCATTGATTGAAAAAGTGGACAGGTGTCAATCAATTAAGGGTGCACTGGGGGAACTTGAGGGGACCTACCAACGCATTAATTACTACTCCTACTACTATTCTTTTGTCATCTTCTTACTTGATACTAGAATTAGAAATATAGAAAATGCATAGCATATGAATAAGTCTTTGCTATTTTACTTGTTGCACACCTTTTTTAAGTGTCAACAATCTACGCTATCCATGGGTCTCCCCTTGCAAATAAAAAATCCAATAAATGAAAGAGGCAAGTGATGCTCGAACCCAGTTTTATAAACCTGAAGTAAACCCCTTATTATTTCTATTAAGTGGTAAATTTGGGACCTTTGAAACGATTATATACAATGTCATTAGCAACATGACCAATTAAGGAGGCGTTTGGACATGCAATTTCATCTCACCGTTTGGACATGTGAGATGAAATTCCAAATCATCCAAAAAGGCATGATTTGGAATTTCAAATTTTTTAAATGTAAAAGTTGACCCATAAATTTATATTTTGTAAAAATAGATTCATAAGTTAATAGATATATTTACCAATCATGTTTACCAATCATTTATATCAAATATTAAAAGATCTACAAGTTGATGGTATATTATAACAAATTTACTCTTACCATCTATGTGAGCGGATTATATTAAAGAGTAATTACACTACAACTCATGTTCAATTTTCTATTTTATTGAACTAAAGTTTGATCAATTGATATTGCATTTTTTAGAAAGACCTTCTAGTTGCGTATTAATTTTGTTATGAACTATGACTTGCTCATTTGATAAGATTGTATAAGAATTGAATTTTTTTTGATAAGTTTCACAACTTGTGGAATTTTTATATCTGTAAGAAAAAATACTAACTTAAGAAATCCAAATTGCATGTCCAAACAAAACTTCAACTTCAAATTATCATAATTTCATCTCATGATTTCAAATCATGTCCAAACGGCTCCTAAATATATACGTAAACTATAAGCACTAGGAACCCCAAAATTAAAACAAACCCAACACCTTTAAAAATACAGAAACCACTCTTAACTAATTCTCTCAAGGAGCTTAAAATGACTATGCTGTGCCCAAGGTACAGTAAGAACTTCTCCCTGAATAAATGTATAGAATACAATCTACAGATCACATAAGTACAACTTCAGATATGTTTTACGAGACCATTGGATAAAGGTGTGGAAATCAAAAAATGCATCTGAACTAGACCTACTGAAGTTGGAAAAATAGCAACTCGCATGGGTAAGCATTTCCAAGAAATGCGTACATGCAAGAAAAAAGAGCCAGCCAACCAAAAACTAACAAAGACCTGAATAGAAATTACTTTCGACACCCTGTACCAATTACAACATGCTTCTCACTCTACTTCGCTTTCTCGATGAGAGTAGTTGTTCCAAATTCACTGTCATCCCTTACGAAACTCCACCACAAGTAGGTCAGAGGAAGGGAGAAAGCGTGCCATAAAGCATCAGCATCTACATATCCCATATAGGGAGGAAAGTCGTATATCTTAAGGAGTGTAGAAAGGATTCCACCAGCCACCACAAGGCACAACTTCCAGCGTGATGGATGGCGAGTAAAACCTGCCCAGACCGCCCATAAAATAAACTGCAGCATGGTCATAGCAACACAGACTTTGATGTTTAATCCTGCAGGGTAATCTGGCAACTTCAGCTTCTACACCTCGTAGCATGTAATTAATTCATGACATATAGAGCAACCGCTTAAAAAAAACATAATCAGTAATTTATTTTGATAACCAAACATAATCAGTAATTTTAAGGGTCCCTGCAACTACGATGGCCACATGACACACGGGACACTAATTTGACCACCAAAAATGTTCCCTCAATGTGTCTGAGTCATTGAAAAGAAAAATGAGTTGCTTCCATACACATCTTAGCTCTCCGCCTCCCCACCCCAGGTGTAAGGTCATATTAGTGTTTGATTTTTCATTATGTAGATTTAAGGAAAACAATGAAGAAAAAAAAAGGAGACTGATTATTGATGTACCAAAGCAAGATGACCTTCAAGTTTGACAGGTGATTCATAACGCCTTATTAGACACCTCTGTCCCGATTTTAGGATGTAACATCTAATTTTATAGTGCCCTGTATTTTCTAAATTGTGATTACTGTATGTGTCCAATGGTTACTGTGCATATGCTTTGCAAGAAACATCAGTAGTGCACCACTATCAAAAGGGGAAAAGGGAAATATTAGTACTGCAGCAGATGTCAAAAATCTATTCAAAGTTCACCTAGAAACATGAATTTGTTTCAAAGAGTCAAAATGGAAACTTCACAATAGATGCATGCAAACTGACTTTTACATTGGTAGAGGATAAAAATGGGCAATCAGCAAAGGAAGAACTCCTTCAATTAGCCTTTTAGTACTCTTGATAGAGTAGTTTCCACTCAACAACATGTTTGTTTTTTTATATCAAACACTTCATGATAGCAATTGAACATTCAACTTATAGACTCAATACCTGTAAAATGTCTAAAGAACAAACTGAATTTCACGTCTACTTTTTCGAGTGATTTCTGTTTTGTTTCGCTAGTGCCAAGTGGCTGAATATACATGATAAAAACTATTTGCACGTGTCCTTGGTCCCAGGACCAGATAATCGCGTTACACCATGCTCATCAAGGCAAACTGGATTCTCTAAGATGCAGCTGTTTTACTTTTCCTAAGCTATATCCATTCATTACCATTCTTCTGTTTCTCTACTTAACATCACAAAGGAAACACAAAATAAACCTGAAAGACTTAAGGATAGACAAGATAGGCAGTCTAAGCCGGTTTTCAGGAACACTGGAAAGTGGAATCCAGCTACATCATTAGGACTAAGGGCGGCAACATTAGCCCATGAAAACATGGACTCGCCAACCAGTCCAAGTTTGGGCGGGTTAATGACCGGATCATTTATTAACTCAGCCTATCTTGACTTTCCCAAATTCAACCCATCTAAAAGTTGGGCTAATTTGGCAATGTATTAGCCCAAATTAACCCATGAGAAGCCTTGTTAAAATATTTAAATAAAAAGAAAATTTCTTTGATATGTTATATATAGATATAATAAAGAAGTTTTTCTTTATTAGTTTTGTTTGATAATTGAATAAATCGAAAAGAGCCAAATATACCCCTGTACTATCGGAAAAAATATACTGCTGCCGTTATACTTTGGCACAAATATACCCCTCATTTTAATAGAGGGACACGTGTCATCATCCTATTGGCAATCCCTAATTCATTAAAATTCACCCCATGACCCGATATAAAAAAAGACCCATACCCATGTCCGAAAAATTCAAGACAAGCTTTAATGAGCTTCCTCAATGGCTGCTTCTTTCACTGAAGAAGAAGCAGTGAAATATTTCTCGGTGGAAGATGCAATTCTTAGTGGATATATTTAGGTAAAAATAATACTAAGTTGTTCTCTGTTAAGAGTATTACAGAGGATTTGAGTAACATTTCTTTATGGGGTGTCCTTTATTGCCAATTAAAGGGAACCCGAGCACGGATATCGTTTTGATGAATTTCTTGAAAGCCAAGAATTATGGCGTGTACGATTCGTTCAAGATGTTGCGAACGACATTGAGATGGAGGAGGGAGTTTAGAGTCTTTGAAATTTAGTCCTTAGCTTGAGAATTTGTGGTATACAGATAATGGGAAGGACAAGGAAGGAAGGATATTGTGTTATAATGTGTTTAGGAATATCAAGAATAAAGAATTGGAAGAGGAAATTTGGGGCATGCATAATCACCATCATGAAGAAGCAGCCATTGAAGAAGCTTGTCTTGAATATTTCGGATATGGGCATGGGTCTTTTAATTGGATATTGGGTAATGGGTTGAATTTTAATTAATTAGGGATTAGTTTAAAATAGGCCAAAAGGATGATGACACGTATCCCTCCGTTAAAATGAGGGGTATATCTGTGCCAAAGTATAACGGCAGGGGTATATTTGGACCCAAAGTGTAACGACAAGGGTATATTTGGCCCTTTTCCGATAGTACAGGGGTATATTATACCCTTTTCCGTTAAATAAATTATAAAAAACAAATGAAGAAATTAAAACTTGGTAAGAGCTGGGGCGGGGTGTGTGTGGGGGGGTGGGGCGGGGTGTGTGTGGGGGGGCTATGACTCATTGTTTAGCCCATCTTAACCCATTCCATGTCAGAGAAACTTTTGGATGTGTTGGCAATGACCCGTTTATTGATACAGCTCATTTTGACCCATCCAAATTCAGCGCAAACAGTCTATTTTCCACCACTTAGTGTAAGATTGAAATAATTTCCCTTAGGGATTCCTTTCATTAATCACAATATATAGAGTTGTACAGAGGTTGATTCCTAATACAATAAGAATCCTAAGTTACCTTAAATATACACCTATCATAATTAAAAAATATATTGTGAATATTCGGAGAATATTCGCTAATACTCCCCATCAGTCGGAGCGGGAGGAGGCCGGACGCTAAGGCTGGATCGGAAGTCGGTGAATAGCTATCGCGGTAGTCCCTTTGTGAAAAAATCTGCATACTGATAGGAGGAAGGCACATGTAATATTTTGACCTAACCAAGGGCAACGTTCTCACGCAAAAAGTGAATATTCATCTCGATATGCTTGGTCCGCTGATGTTGGACCAGATTGTGAGACAGATAGATGACAGATATGTTGTCACAGTAGACGATAGACGCCTTTCGCAATGGACACTGGAGCTCCAAAAGAAGATTTCGGAGCCAACAGATCTCAGTAACGACATTGGCAACTCCGCGATACTCTGCTTCAGCACTTGACCGGGATAGTGTGGCTTGCCACTTGGCGGACCATGAAATAAAATTATCCCCTGGAAATACACAATAGCCCGAGGTGGAGCGACGTGTGTCCGAGCATCCTGCCCAATCGACATCCGTGTAGGAGAGTAATTTGGTCGGTGCAGAGGAGTAGAGATGCAGTCCATAGTCAAGCGTGCCCTTAATTTATCTGATAATACGTTTGAGGGCAGCAAAGTGGGATTCTCGCGGGGCGTGCATAAACAGACACACCTGCTGAACGGCGTATGCAATATCAGACCTAGTGAATATGAGATACTGAAAGGCACCGGCAAGACTCCGATATAGGGTGGAATCAGACACTGGGGCACCGTCAGTAGCACTAAGCTTAGATTTCGAGTCAACCGGGGTTGGCACATCTTTACAATTTGCAATCTTAGCCCTGTACACTATCTCTGCCGCATATTTACGCTGACTCAGGAACATAGTAGTTGCAGATCTGGTCACGGATATACCCAAGAAATAACTCAGCTTGCCCAAATAAGTCATAGCAAATTCATTTTTGAGTAGGCCAATGATTTCATTCTTCAAACTGTCAGAGGAGGCAGTAAGGACAATGTCATCCACATATAATAGCAAATAAGCAATGCTGCTACCGCGATGAAAAATGAAGAGAGAGTTGTCACACCTGCTACATATAAACCCAATCTGCATAATATACCTGGCAAAGCAATCATACCACGCGTGGGGTGCCTGTTTCAAGTCATAAAGTGACTTCCGGAGACGACATACATACTGAGGGACTGCACGATGAACAAAACCCGGTGGCTGATGCATGTACACAGTTTCTTTCAAATCCCCGTGAAGAAATGCATTATTGACATCAAACTGATGAATCGGCCAATGCTTGCCCATAGCAATACTGAGAACAGTACAAATAGTAGCCGGTTTAACAACCGGACTGAATGTCTCACCGCAATCAATCCCCTCCTGCTGATTAGTGTCATTGGCAACAAGTCTGGCCTTGTATCGCTCCAAGTCACCACTGTCTCTGAACTTGTGGCGAAATAGCCACATGTATCGGATTACATTCACCCCATCCGGTCTAGGTACCAAATCCCAAGTGTGTTGCTTAGTCAAAGCATTAAATTCCTCGCACATGGCCGCATTCCAATTTGAGTCCAGTTTGGCTAGTTTCGAGTTTTTGGGAATCGGTGATATGGTTTGTGTGGAGAGGTTAAAATGGACCTTCGGTTTGAAAATCCCGTGTTGGGCACGAGTCTCCATGCGGTGGGTAGGCAGCAGTGGTGGGTCTGTGTTTTGTGGCTGCTGGCTTGCGGATTCTAGAGGTAGCAGTGGTTCTGGTTGGGTAGGTGACACAGGTGGGTTGATCAGTGGAGTGATCGACCGAGAGTTAGGAGGTGCCTGGTCGGAGACGATGCCGACATAGGTGGTGACGGAGCTGCTGGTGCAGGCACCGTCGGAACAGTGAGCTGACGGTGGCACAATGACTGGATAACAGGGGACAAACTCGGCTCATCGAGAAAAGTGTAATCCGTATTTTGAAATTTTTGGAGATTTGAAAACAGAAATGTTGTCTCGTCAAATGTGACGTGACGTGAGACAATAATTTTATGAGTGGCTATGTCATAGCACAGGTAACCCCGATGAGTAGGTGAGAAACCAATAAAGATACATGGCGTGGTGCGAGGGGCTAGTTTGTGAGGTGCAGTGGAGGCCAGGTTAGGGTAGAATAAACAACCGAAAATGCGGAGATGGTCATAGGTTGGGAACCTACGGTATAAGATTTCGGTTGGGTCTTGTTTTGGAGAGTGTTGGTTGGTAAAATATTAAGGAGGTATTCTACAATTTTGACAGCATAGACCCAGAATGGCTGTGGAAGACATGCATGAAACAATAAGGTACAAACCATGTTATTGATGGTGCGTATGATTCGTTTAGCCTTTCCGTTTTGGGATGAAGTGTAGGGACAGAAAAAACGGAAAGCCATGCCTTGTTTAGAGCAGAAATTGTGAAACGCCGAATTATTAAATTCACGTTCATTATCACATTGGAAAGACTATGAATTTTTCAAACTGTGTTTTAATGAATTTTTGAAATTTAAGAAACTTGGCAAAAACTTCAGATTTGAACTTTAGTGGGTATATCCAGACGAAGTGTGAAAAATCATCTAAGAATACTAGATAAAATTTGTGACCCAAGGAACTAACAACCGGAGATGTCCACAAATCAGCATGAACAATATCAAATGGAGAAAAAGTAACATTGTTGGATGACATAAATGGAAGACGAGTATGCTTGCCAAGCGGGCAAAAAAAATAGTGTTGGGAAAGTTTCCATTTATTACATTGAATAGGCTTATTAGTTCTAAGAAAATTAAAGACAGGGTCTCCTGGGTGTCCGAGTCTGTTATGCCAAGTTGACAGAGAGATAGCAACAAGGGAGATGGTTGAATGTGTTCTGACAGCGGAATATTGAGTGAAGGGGTAGAGGTCTCCCACACTATTGCAGCGCGTAAGAATTTTTCCCGTATTGAGATCCTTCACATAAAAAACAAAGGGTCAAATTCGACAGACACAATTATTGCGAGTGAATTTTCTAACAGAGATTAAGTTTTTAATGATGTTAGGGGTGTAAAGGACATGATTTAGGGAGAAAGATGGGTGGGGATGTTTGGTATGTGTGTTACCGTAACCTTCAATTGGAATGCGGTGACTATTGCCAACAGTAATAAATTGAGGACACTTTAACCGATGCATTTGAGATAAATTACCTGATGACCGGGTGATATGAGATGTGGCTCCGGTGTCCATGTACCAATTATCATCGGGTTGTTGAAGGTTCAGAGTGTTGAAGGCCTGGCCCAAATCAGTGGGGGCCAAGCTGCTGCCTTGCGGATGCCGAGTGGCCGAAAACAGTGGGCTTCTTGTGTGGACCGATGGGGCTCGCTCGTTGGGTGGGCGTGGCCCAAAACAGCTGGTGACCAAGCTTGCTGGAACTGGGCCCCTGAAGTTGGGTAAGGGCATGCAGGCGAGGCCCAGTTCCCGGTATTGGGCCAATGTTGCTGCCCAGTCCACTAAAAATAGGGAGCAGGGGTTGGGCCTGGCTGCTGGTTTCGGTTGCCCTTGCCGCAACCCTTCCCTTTGTTGTTGTTACCACGGCCTCTGCCGCCACGCCCTGCGCCGCGAGACGGCTGCTGCTGGTGGTGGTCTTACGGTGATGGCTGGGTAGTGTTGGCCACCGGTGGTGTCATGCCGTCAACGGCTAATGCCTTGTGATTGTGCTCCTCTTATTTAGCACGGCAAGTCTCTTCCAACAAAAATTGCGAACGTGCTTTGTTGAAACTTGGTAGGGGTCGGCCTATTGAATCATCGTTGCAAGTGTATCATATTCACCTTTCGGTAAACCAGCAACTAGTTGATGTACCATCTTGGTTTCTGAAACATATGTCTCTACGTTGGAAAGTTGGTCGGTTATGAGTTTCAATTGTTTACAGTATTCGGACATGTTAAAATTCTCGAGACGCGTATTGTTGAACTGCTCTTCCAAATACACGGCCCGAGTATTTTTATTATCCTGAAAAATTTCTTTTAACCGTACCCAAAGTTCACGTGCCGTAGCACCTGTTTTCATGATAGTACACAACAAGTCTTTAGAGATGGTGCCGTAGATCCACTGTTTGACGATGGCGTCATGGCAACGCCATGTCGAGTCTGCTACATCGGTTGGACAAGGAAGAAAATCATCAATATGGTCGACCACATTGTACGCACATGCATGAATATAGAACAAGTCTATCCACATGGAATATTGACAGTCTTCTTGGTCAAGAATTATAGGGATAAAATTCTTGATGTTGGTAACGGCGAATGCCGGATGAAAAGAAGACGATGAACGTTGAGGGGGTTGTCAAAAGTGTCAGTGGAAGAACCGGAATTGGTGGGGGAAGTAGGGCGAGACATGGTAGCAATGGTGTTGCCGTCGGCCGAGAGGAAGGGAGAAGAGTAGGGATTAGGGTTTGGCTCTTGATACCATGTAAGATTGGAATAATTTCCCTTAGGGATTCCTTTCATTAATCACAATATATATAGTTGTACAGAGGTTGATTTCTAATACAATAAGAATCCTAAGTTACCTTAAATATACACCTATCATAATTACAAAATATACTGTGAATATTCGGAGAATATTCGCTAATACTTAGGACCAAAAGTCGAGGAATCACAAATTGAACTATGATCAAAGGAGGTAGGTGAAGTAGATAGCCTAATGGTCAGTTCTAATTGATTTTTAGAAAGTTGTCTGTTAGTTTTGTTTTACCTTTACAGCAGTTGACACCCCACAAATCACCTATTTGATATCTTAAACAACGCCATGGGAAAAGGCACTCAACCTCATCAAGGCAGACTGGATTCAGAATAAGATGCAGCATTTTACCTTTCCTAAGATCCATTCATTGCCAATCTTCATGACTCTTTACTCAACATCCAAAAGGACATGCATAATAACTTGAAAGTAAATTCAATCATCTACAGCCTCCCTCTCTAGTCACGATCCACTTGATTTTGTCTTTAGAGATAAACTATAGGAAGTTACTTAACCAAGTTTTTGCATTTTTAATACACTGCAGAAGTAGAACAACTTAAAGATCCTAGGTGTTGACCCAGAGGAAATTGGACTAATGTTGCTACAATTATCCAAGGAGTTGATGTATTGTTTCCAAGCTAGCAGGAAATAAGGTACCAGTCATGCATTGTCAACAGAAAGTCATACTGAAAGGGGGCATACCATGGTCGAGTTGATAAAAGTTCAGATGCAAGATATGGGTTGTCACAAATGCGACAACGGGAGCAGCAATCATTACCCTTGATGCCTCATCTCTCACATTGAAGACTCGCAATATAGCAAGAAGAAGAGAATACCCAATCAATGCAGCCGCGGATGAATGGTCCAGCTTTTCAGAGAATTCTACATCTCTGCAATTAAATCTAGAATATTAAACAAGGAAAATCAAACAGAGAAACTGTAAACAAGAACAAAACAGCATTTTTACATTAGAGAATAGCGTCACAGTTATCCAATATGGTTATTACAATGACGAAGACCCTTGTGTAACTTTTCTGAAAAGTTACAAATATAGTCAGGTTTAAACAACAACTAAAATTAGAAAGTGTTAAGACCTAACTGAATAAACAAAAGTGTCCCCTCATATAATGCAACATGGTATCAAAGCAGAAAAGATCCTTGGTTCAAGTTTTACCACGACCCGTTAACTAAAGGTATTTTTCCGCGTGCTACGCCAAAGAACAGAATCAGGACAGCAGTTGCAGGCTAAGTTGCGCGGACTCTTCACTTTCGGTGCCGCACCTGTGTCAACACAACATGGGTGTGGGATCCCTACTGGATATGGTCAACCGATTCAGATACGATGATTTCTGAAATCAAAACAAAGCTAGAGGGAAATCATAATTTAGGCATATGGTTTTATTCATTGAAAGATAAAGTGTATTAGAAGTCTGCAACCAAAAGGTGCTTTAAAGATATTTACAAGTCAACATCATTGTTGAATGTACAGCGAACTCAAGAAGTCTATCATGGCATCTATATCATTTGCAATAGCCATGTTACACACAAAAAAAAACAACAAGGAGATGCATTTTTACTTAATAATAATTACAAATCCAAACTTGCTCTCAGAAATTTGTGCATTCCTTTCCTTCCAAATAGTCCACCATTATTTAGGCCTATTTTTACAACTCTAATTTAGATATTTGATTTACTTGTAGACGAATCCCGGAATCTTAAAATTTAGATCACGAAGGATCCGACATCTAGATCCGCACCCATATCGGACACCCGCACTCGAGTCCAAGCAACTTAGCTTGCAGGGAGATGTTAAGACATACTCCTTCAATTTATATGTCGTAGTATGACTGAGCAAGAAGTTTCTGTGGCTTGTAATAACTGGTAAAGTTGTTGTCATGTGATCAGGAGGTCACGGGTTCAAGCCGTGGAAACAACTTCTTGCAGAAATGCAAGGTAAGGCTGCGTAAAATACTCTTGTGGTCCAGGCCTTCCCCAGACCCCGCACATAGTGGGAGCTTAGTGCACCGAGCTGCCCTTTTTTTTAGTTTGAGTGAGCAAGAAGTTTAAGAAATAAAGGAAGACTTTGAAACTTGTGGTCTTAAATATGTCATACCATTTGTGTGACTACAAAAGTTTTGAAACTTGTTGTCTTAAACATGCCATTACATTTGTGTAACTGTAAAAGCTTGTCATTAAGGGTAAAATGAAAAATTAAATTAATTTTTTTTTTCAAATTTAGAAAGCTAATATTCTTTTTGGAACGGACTAATAAGGAAATAATGCCATATAAATGGAATGGAGGGAGTTATTTGTGAAGATGAAGCTATCTATCAATAGAAGAAACTTGAACAGTTTCCGGAAACAATGTTTTCAGCAAGAAGCCTATACTAAAAAACTACCTTAACTTCAAAGACAGTTTCAAACCATTTGATTCAGCTTAAACTAAATTTATGCAGTTTACAGCAAATAGGAATTACAAATCAGAGAGAAACAAAAAGAATGGGAACTCACCTACTATGGGAAACAGCACTCCAGATCCAGGCATTCATTGATAGAATTGCATAAATATGCCACAAGCCAGTGTATTCATAATATGGCTTCTTGTTTGGGCTAAAAGGCAGCTTGTAGTTCACTAGAATAAAAAAGGATACCCATCCATGGAATTGTATAGCAAGATTAAGGGCAGAGAAAGCCACAGAAACAGGTTCCTGGTTTCGGAGAGGACTTTGTTAAGATGAATGAATTATATCAGATGCTAGATGTAGGAAAGTAAAACACTAATCTAATTTTATGAAGAACCTGGATCCCATAAACACGCCGGAAGGGCCATTTCCCATGATATTTGATAGGCTTAAGACCAAGTTTCTGCCTTTCTTCCTCTCTGGTAAGCATACAGTGGTATTGACAATCACTAAGGCAGTCCCACTGTTTCCATCTCAGATAAAGGGGTTCCTGCAGGTACCATGGACCATCAATTGGATTTTCCCCAGAAGAAAAATTACAATGTTGAAGGCATTTTTCTCCCACACATCCAGTCTCCTTGCAGTGACCAACACATGCTCTGTGAAACCAACAAATTCAATGATCAGAAGTCATGAAACAGAATCACTTTGAAAGAATCGCAGCAGAAAATATGCAGATACTTGGATTTCAATCAGAATCAAGCCCATAAGACTATCACCAGGAATAAAATGCTACCGAGGAAAGCAGGAGTAGAGAGGGAACCAATAGCTGATTGCAATAATCTTAAGTATATGATAGTCCAGAGGGTGGCCAGAAGCTTCAAAAGTTATGTTTTATTATATGCATATGCTGCCATTTACATTTCATGATTGTCTAAAATTCTAGAATAAACAGAAAGTAAGGAAGCTATAATAACTATACACATCTAAGAATAAATAGGTGTTAGTCGTCATGTTCCACATTCAAAATGAACTTAACACATTCATGATTAATTGTCTGGTCAAAACATACATGGCCTCTCAGTTATCACTAGTTCTTGGGATCACTCTTGATTTCTGCAGCTTCTGAGGCTATTCATTACTTCAGTTGAGTTTTGGATTGTGTGACTTAAGAGCTAAAGTCACAGTGGCCTTGGCTATGTAGGCTTTTAGGATAGTTGTGTTCATTTTGACAAAGAAGCCATAATAGCCTAGGTTATGTGGGTCTTCTAACAGTCAAATGTTACAATTGTAAAGTTAGGTTCAATGAATTTGATCGAAGCAAAACTAAAAAGATCAGAGATTTGTATTGAGTCCAACCTCTGACATTTTGGAATCAGTGGATGTTTGATTGTGTGTGTGTGTGTGTTTACGAGTAATGGTCCGTAACTAACCACAGTTATGGAGAACATGACGGAGCCTCTCCTAATTAATAACCTTATGAAGTTAAAAAAAACAGAAACAGCTCACTGGCATCAATTCACTCCATAAGATAAAATATTGAGGAAATATTAATAATCTGGTACATATTAAGAAAACATGATCGAAACACGTCTAATAGTTACAAAGTGTAAATCGATGTAGCCTACGTTCCTGATCCAACCTATATTGGTTTGAATGGTTGGGCCTATAAACAAACTATTTTCAGTGTTTTTTTTTTGGACTGTTGGAGTTTCCTGAAGGAACATTTCCAGTAAGGTATTTTGGAGTCCCATTGAGCACCAAGAGGTTGTGTGTTAACCACTAGTTGATAAGATGGTGGCTAAGGTAACTACATGGACTTCAAAGTTAGTCATATGCCGGTAGATTGCAACTGATCAAGAGTATCTTGTGTACCATCCAAACTTTTTGGTCACAGATCTTTATCAGTCCCAAGAAGATCATGTGTATGGTTGAGGCAATTTGTAGGAGATTCCTATGGACAGGTAGCAATGAAGCATCTAAGAAAGCTTTGCTATCTTGGGAGACTGTTTGTTATCCTAGAACTGCAGATGGATTTAATGTCACTGACATGTATCTCTGGAATAAGGCAGCAGTAAGCAAGAAGTTCTGGAATTTGTGTCACAAAAAGGACAAAATGTGGATTCAATGGATTCATAGTTACTACATAAAGAGGGAAAATTTATAGAATACTTATCCCAAGCAAGCTTCCTGGTTAACTAGGAAGATCTTTAAAGCAAAGGTGACCTTGGAGCAGGCTAGTTTCACATATCAATATATCATGATGTCATTGGCATGAATTCCTTCTCTATCAAGAAGGTTTATCAACTGTTGAGAGGCCAGTTTCAAAAAGTGCCCTGGAGAAGAGTTGTGTGCAATAATTATGGTTGTCCTAAATGGATTTTTCACTTGACTTTGACTGCAAATGGTGGACTGTATACATGAGATAGATTAGCCAAGTGGAGAATCACCAAGTGTACTAATTGTCCTCTATGTGATTGGAGTCTATTGAGCATTTATTCTTCAGTTGTAATTACTCAGCTGCGCTCTGGAGTAGGCTTTTGTCATGCCAACAAATTACCAGATCAGCAATGGGGTGGAAAGAAGAGCTTGAATGGGCCACAAAACATGCTGCAGGGAACTCAATACAAGCACAGCTATATAGAGTGGTGCTGGCTGGATGTGCATATTTTGTGTGGCAAGAGAGAAATCAACGTATTTTTCAGGGGAAGAAGAGAACAGTGGATGAGATATGTCGTCAAGTAGTACAAGTCGTTCATGGTCTCGGATGTCATAGTAGTCAGTTAGCTAGAGGTCTTGAAAGATTAAATTTTTATCCTCAAGTTGTGACATTTAGCTGATAGGGTGTTGATGATGGTGGTCTGATGGATGTAAGGTTTTTGTTCTGATTGTGTATGGAGGACACGGATTAGGGTAGAAGGGTAGTAGGTAGTCGAGCGTAGTCCTACTTACGCTTACAAACGGGTAGTTGTAGTGTTATTACTGTAGGCCCGTTTAGCATATCATACGAATAGGCGCAGTATTGTTTTATAGTCCCCTGTAGTTTGACTTCTGATGTTATGTGTTCTTTAGTGTATTTTGTTTATCTTATTTACCTGCGTTAGTTACGACTTCTTTTTCAGAATGCGCTATCATGGCTATTCGCTTTTGATACCAGCATTTTCATACCGCTTTAAATTTCTTGACCAGGTCTGACTGTTTCTCCTGCTTTGCTTGTGCTTATGCCTTGTCTTGAGCCGAGGGTCTCTCGGAAACAGTCGATCTACCTACCAAGGTAGATGTAAGGTCTGCGTACACTCTACCCTTCTCAAACCCCACGTTGTGGGATTTCACTGCGTATGTTGTTGTGTGTATATTTGCCTTGGTAATAAAATAATTAGTTACCAAAAAATGTTTAATAGTGTTTGGTATGAATGATGGAAAATGTTTTCTACCAAAAGAGCGAAAAATATCCCAAAACTTTCTCCATATCACTTATTTCAGCTTAAACTTTGACATTATTATCACTCTTTAATGTCCAAAATAACCGGAAAACACTAACCTCCTACTTATTAGCATTTGCTTTTGTCCCACATTGGAAAAACATATTTGTATCCCATGTAATAGACCCTATATAAAGGGCTTTACTTGCTTTTCTTTTACTTGCACTTTTAGCTCTCTGCACTTTTAGCTCTCAAGAATAATATTATTTTATTATCTTGTTATTGCTTTGTAAGAATTCATGTTATGAATAAAAGACTTTCATGAATTCTATCATGGTATCAAAGCCAAGAGCACAAGTTAATATTTTTAGCTCGATTGCGGATTCAACTTCGCGGTGAGTTAGTTGGGGGTTCGTATGCAGCACGCCCCTGGTATCAGTTAAAAAAAATTTTGGCTTGTTTTGGAAGCTCGTGCTCGTTTTGGCTGCTCGTGCTCGTTCTGATCTTGGCTTCCACATCTGGGTTTCGTCTTTTTGGCTTCCGCATCTGATTGGTGAGATCTGCCCTTTTTTTATTTTGTTGCTTGGGATTGCTGCTTGTTAATTGGGATTTTCTGTTTAAAATTCATAATGGTGGAGGTGATGATTCTTTGCAAACTATTGGTGTTAGGTTAGATGGAAAAAATTATTCCTATTGGAGCTATGTCATGGTAAATTTTACGAAGGGAAAAGGGCTTTGGGATTATATGTCCGGAAAAACCAAATGTCCTAAAATTGGAGATGAAAATTTTGATGAATTATTTAGGACTTGGGAGACCAATAATTCAAAGATTATTACTTGGATTAATAACTCGTTGAACAAAGAATTGGTGTTCAATTGGCTAAGTTCAAAAGCGCTAAAGAGATTTGGGATTATTTGTCAAGATTGTTTGTGCGAGAATAATTTTGTTGTTAAATATCGATTACAATATGAAATTCGTGCACTAGTACAAAATGACTTGGGCATTCAAGATTATTTCGTGCAATGACCACTTTGTGGGATCGATTAGCTATGACGAATCTCTTCGAATTGCAAGCATGCGATGCTTATATAAAATGCGAGAGATGAAGATCGTCTTGTTCGGCCTATTGATGGGTCTTCGGTCGAATTTGAGAATTGCCGTTCGAGCTTATTGCACCGCAAACCCTTACCATTTGTTGAAGATGTGGTAAATGAACTTATGGTGAAGAAACATGTTTGAAGACTCTAAAAGGGGTACATAAGGCTTCTACTTTTGTACTTGCGGGACTCCTTCGTCTACACCGGTCCTTGCAGCTCCTACACACCAAAGGTATAGAACATCTATCGTAGGTAATTGTAATTATTGTAAGAAACCGGGACACCGGAAGAATCAATGTCCCGAGCTACGGAAGACGTCGGGTTCTAAGCCTCCACATTCGGGACAAGGACGAAGCCTTCTCAACGAAGCCATATTCGGGGGTCAATTCCGAACTTGTATCCACCGACTCAGCCGCCTTTGTGCCCTCTCTTGATCACCCTGCCTTCGGGAGCCTCGCGTGAGTCACGATGCGATTCTCGTAGCCGACCAATTTCGAAGTTCCTCGCCTTCCAACAGTTTCAACGAATTCTCGGTCTTATGCTCTTTCTCGTTCCTTCCGCTCATCACCATCTATTGGTTCGATATCATTTCGCCTTCTTGGATCTTGGACTCGGAGTGGAAATCATATGTCTCCCGATTCTTCCGTCTTTGTATCTATGTCTTTCGACTCCCCTTCCACTTCGTTGTGGATCGCGATGGCACACCTATGCCATTGACAGCATTGGCACCATTCATACATCCACTATATCATTACCTCGATGTTTATTGCATTCCAAAATTACATATAAATCTTGCTTCTCATTGGTCAAATATGTGACTCGGATGTTTTATTGGACTCTTCCCTAATTCTTGTTATGTGCGGGATCTAAAATCCAAGAGAGTGATTGGGACGGGCGTAGAAAGGGGAGAGGTCTATATGTTTTGGATGAGCCGCATCTTCCTACTCATGCAAAGAACTATGCTCGTTAAACTGTCTTCTTTTCATTTAACACATTCCTCTTCGAAGTTTTATTTGTGGCACTCTAGACTTGGTCATGTATCAGGTTCTCGCATGAGTTTTATGTGTAATACTGGTGTTCTTGGTGATTTACAATCCGATGATATTTCTGATTGTAGTGGATGTAAACTTGGAAAATTTTCTACTTTGCCTTTTAATCTTAATACTTTTACTTCTTCTGCACCATTTGATCTAGTTCATTCAGATGTTTGGGGGCCAGCACCTATCCCTACTAAGGGTGGCTCCAGATATTATGTTTCCTTTATTGATGATTATACTCGTCATTGTTGGGTTTATTTGTTGAAAAGACGCTCTGATTTTGTTCATACTTATGTTGAGTTTCAAGCCTATGTGAAAACTCAACATTCTCGCCATTATTAAATGTTTTCGGGTGATTTAAGAGGTGAATATACTAGTGGGGATCTTTCGGTATTTTCAAAGTCGATGGTACAATACATCGTCTTCTTGTACCGATACACCACAACAAAATGGGGTAGCCGAGAGAAAACATAGGCATATTGTTGAGACAACTAGATCCATGCTTTTGTCCGCTAGTGTACCTAGTGAATTTTGGGGAGAATTTCGTCCTTACATCTGTTTATCTTATTAATAGGATCCCTACCTCTCATAATTCGGTATTTCTCGTATGCTAGACTATTTGGTCACACCCCACTATATTCCCATTTGAGAGTTTTTGGTTCTACATGTTTTGTTCTACGTCCACATGCAGAGCGTACTAAGTTATCTTCTCGTGTCGCCATTTGTGTTTTTCTTGGATATGGGGTTTGGCAGAAAGGTTATCGTTGTCATGGTCCAGTTTCTGGAAAATTGTATGTGTCTCGTAATGTTTCCTTTATTGAGCATGTTCCTTTCTTTTCCATCCCACCTACCTCACATGGTATGACAAAATCTGACCTTATTGATATTGATCCCTTTGATGCTGATTGTCCATCTGATTCTACATCTATATCATCTGTTCCTTCTCCGTCTTCTGGCAGGTCCCATGATATTGATACTCAGCCCCCTCCTACGCCTATTTCAAAACCTCTTGTGGTTGCAGATCCAGATCCACCTCGCTATCCTAAACGCACTCTGCGATCTACTCAGGTATCCGATTTTGATTATTCTTGCTATGCTCCATCATTCGCTTCCTTTCTAGTTTCTATTAATTCTCTCTGTGAGCCTACATCCTACTCCGAGGCAGCTCGTGATCCTCTTTGGCAAGAGGCTATGAATGAGGAACTGGTTGCTTTGAACAAAACTGGTACTTGGAATTTGGTTTCTCTACCGACTGGTAAGAAAACTATTGGTTCTCGATGGGTGTACAAGATTAAGACAAAGTCTGATGGTTCTATTGAGCGATATAACGCTCATTTGGTTGCAAAGGATTTTGCTCAAGAATATGGTATGGATTATGAAGAGACTTTTGCACCCGTTGCAAAGATGACATCTGTCAGGGTTCTTATTGCGGGCCTCTCGTTCGTCATTGGCATATTTCACAAATGGATGTTAAAAATGCTTTTTTAAATGGGGATCTTCAAGAAGAAATCTACATGGTCCCTCCACCTGGTGTTTCACATAGTCCAGGACAAGTGTGCAGGCTTAAGAAAGCTCTGTATGGTCTCAAACAAGCTCCAAGAGCTTGGTTCGACAAGTTCTCCACTGTAGTATCATCTCTTGGGTTTATTTCCAGCTTTCATGATTCGGCGTTATTTGTTAAATCATCCCCTGCATGTTGTATTTTGCTTTTGTTGTATGTTGATGACATGATCATTACAGGTGATGATATTGATGGTATTGCAAACCTAAAATCTACTTTATCTCGCCGTTTTGAGATGAAAGATTTAGGTCATCTACGTTACTTTTTAGGCATTGAGATAGCTTATTCTGAGAAGGGATATCTTCTCTCTCGATCTAAGTACACCTGAGATATTCTTGAGCGGGCCCGTCTCACAGATACTCGTATAGTTGACTTTTCTCTTGAGGTTAATGTTCGATATACACCTACTGACGGGGATCCTCTTCCTGATCCCACTTTATATCGTTCAGTTGTAGGGAGTCTGGTGTACCTCACCATTACTCGCCCTGACATTGCATATCTTTGTTCACATTGTCGTCGTTTGTTTGCTCTCCTACATCTGTACATTGGGCTGCATTTATGCGTATTCTTCGCTATCTTCGAGGAACGATTTATCAGAGTCTCTTGTTTCCATCGACCTCATCCTTGGAGCTTCGTGCATTTTCTGATGCAGATTGGGCTAGTGACCTAACTGATCGGAAATCAACTACTGGTTATTGTGTATTTTTAGGAGATTCACTCATCTCATGGAAAAGTAAGAAACAAGATGTGGTTTCTCGCTCTTCAACTGAGGCAGAGTATCGTGCTATGGCTTCTACTACTTCTACTACGTGTGAGATTGTATGGTTACGTCGGTTATTGGTTGATATGGGTGTCTGTCTTTCTTCACCAACACCGATGTATTGTGATAATAAGAGGTCTATTCAGATTGCGCACAACACAGTCTTTCATGAACGTACCAAGCATATTGAGATTGAATGTCATCTTATTCGATATCATCTTCAGCAGCGCACTCTATCCTTGCCATTTGTCTCATCTTCGACGCAACTTGCAGATTTCTTCACAAAGGCGCATACCTTAAAGCGTCACCGGTTCTTTCTTGGCAAACTCTCAATGCTTCTGTCTACACCATCGCGAGTTTGAGAGGAGATATTAGCATTTGCTTTTGTCCCACATTGGAAAAACATATTTGTATCCCATGTAATAGACCCTATATAAAGGGCTTTACTTGCTTTTCTTTTACTTGCACTTTTAGCTCTCAAGAATAATATTATTTTATTATCTTGTTATTGCTTTGTAAGAATTCATGTTATGAATAAAAGACTTTCATGAATTCTATCACTACTGTATCTTCCACCTCATAAATTTACCATTTGTCCCCTCCTTTTCTACCTAACATTACTCCCCTATGTAAACAAAAAATCCTCCGCGCAAAGCACTTTTCTTCCAATTTAGTACTCCTTGTCAGAGGTGAATCTAGAATTTTAGAACATAGGTGCACCACTAAAAAAAGAAGGAAAAAGTGAATTAAGTGGGATTTGATCCTAGTCCTCTAGGTAAATAACTCAACCATCAATAAGTACACCATTTAGCCTTCTTGTAGCATGGGTGCCATCATATAATATTATACCAATTTTAAAAAATATATACATAAAATACCCTAGTTTTATGGAGACACCATGGTTCACGTGCCCCAAATATAGCATGTGAATTCGCCCCTACTCCTTATCCCAATTTAAGTGTCTTAGTTTTCTTTTTGGTATGTCCCAAAAAGAGTGTTTTTTTTCTATATTTAGTAAGTTGACAAAACATCCTACATGATAAGTTTATAACCACAAGATTCAAACGACATTTTAGCACATCATGCATATCTTTAATTTAGAACCATAAGATTGAAAAGTCTGCTTAAACTTACTTGCCTAGTCAAACTAAGACATTTAAATTGGGACTGAAGGAGTAATTGTTTAGTAGATTCATGCTATAAATCGAGCTGTGGCAATTTCTAAATCCCTAAAGTAATGGATTACTAATACATAATCTACCAAACAAAAATGAAACATGTATTTTGGAGGGTAACATAGTAAATCGATAGTTGAGAAACAACAAATAAGCTAGCTAGGTAGACAACTTGAACAGGTGAAGGTATAGTACAGAAAATTCTAGAAGAATTAAAGCTTAACTTACTTGTAAATCGGATCAGTATCGCCTGAACAAGCATAGATAAGTCGTAAAATGGAAGAAATCGCGGCTAAAAACAGAAGCAAACGACATTTTTCCATCGGAAAGGAAAAAATAGAAGAGTTAGATAGAGGAATTAAATTAAGGGATGAAAGTAACAGGTAGCATAGTAGAGTGAATTTTATAGATAGAAATTGAATAGGTGATATGAACGACGTGAATACAACCGACTAAAAAGATTAGATGAGGTGAGGTGGGGTGAGGTGAGAGTCTCGTGATTAGCACTCTCCCTGGCGTTTCACGACATGCCACGTGTGACTATCCTTAGGTGGTCTTTCCTTCGTAAATTTTGAGGAAAGAGTTTTTCCTTTTCAGGAAAACAAAATAATTTTTTGTTATAAATATACTGTATTGTATAAAATTTTCTTGATAAATTTACAATCAAACAAACATCTTATAAATAGCTTATACAGTAGCTTTCAAATAGTTTTTTATGAATAAACTTATAATTACAACTAGTTTACACACCAGTTTGCAAATAGTTTACCCAATAACTTCGTTGAAGTAGCTTACATATTAGTTTAACTTCTTTTATAAATAGAAAGTCAATTCAGCTTATTTATAAATCAGTTTTAGGAGCAATAAAATCTCGCTCTCTCTCCGGTTTCTTTGACTATATCTCTTATTGTCTTATATTTTATTATTATTTCATAATACGTTATTAGCACGACACTCAGCAAGCATATATTTCGAAAAGATAAAAAGATATGGGAGAGTTTTGTATCATTTGTAGTTTGACAACAGTGCCAGATAAGTATATCGTTTCTTGTTGCGTCAAATTTTAATTTTGTGATATTCGTTTAATCACTACCTTTATGAAGTAATTTTGTTGAGAAGATCCAAGTTCTGCCATAAAGGAGTAAGCACTTTCAATTTGAGGTATGATATAAAGTTGGTTGTCTTCATGAAATTCTAACTCACAGAGTCCTACGTACCAAGAATGAAATCATTCATCTATTCATAAGATAGTAGTGATGCAGGTAAGTGATTTTTAGATATGTGACATACGGTCAATTGTTCATAATTCTTATAGTAGCTCAACTTTTTCTTTTGCTACTAATAGTATAATAATTACGTTGGATTCGTGTCGTTTACGAAACTTAAATGGTTCGTTTGATCATTTATGTTTCAAAATTTTCCTGAAGAACAATATTATTTAGAAGAATTATGATATTAATTTCATATTTCTTAATAGCTAAAAATCTAAGTTTGTAAGAAATACATAATCACCAGAAGTGATAATATTTCTAAAATCTCGTTATTATCAAATTTGTGTATGCCTATAACCATCAGAAGTGGTAATATTTTCATAGGCTTATTGTGGCTATAACTTAAAATATGTTAGAGAAAGATTCTCTACATTATATATATGTCTCGATTTGCTCCTGAAGTAATAATATCTTAAAAAGAGGTTATGAGGTATCACGATTTGATATGCTTAAGGCACATTCAAATAATTATGTTTCATTTCTGAAGAATGCGAACTTTTGATAAATGTTACAAATACATATGCATTCCCGGAAGTGAATGTGACAATAAGTAATAAAGCCTATAAATATAAACGTGCATTTGGTTGTGAAAAAATTATGACTCACCTGAAAAAGTTGAATAATTAAGAAGTAATATTCTAAATATTCTATGTTTATACTCCCGAAGCAGTAAACTTAGAAATCTTCTCTCGAAGTAGTAGAACTTTGAACTCTACTCCCGAAATAGTAGAAATTTGAACTCTATTCCAGTAGTAGTAGAACTCTACTCCCGAAGTAGTAATACTTTGAATTCTACTCCAGAAGTAGTAAGAGTTTGAATTCTACTCCCGAAATAGTAAACTCATAAATTTACTCTCAAAGTAGCAAACTTTGAACTCTACTCTCGAAGTAGTAGAACTTTAACTCTACTCCCGAAGTAGTAGAACTCTACTCCTGAAGTTGTAGAACTTTGAGCTCTATTCCCGAAGTAGTAAGACTTTGAATTCTACTCTAGAAGAAGTAAAACTCTGAAATCTACTCCTGAAGTACCGGAACTCTGAAATTTACCCCTAAAATAGTAAATATTTTAAAATTTACTCCTGAAGTAGTAAGACCTCAAAATTTACTCTCGAAGTAGTAAACCTTTAAACTTTACTCATGAAGTAGTAAAACTTAAAATTTTACTCCAGAAGTAATAAAACTTTAAACTTTACTCCCGGAGTTGTAAAACTTTAAACATTACTCCTGAAGTAATAAAACTCTGTAACTTTACTCTTGAAGCAAGAAGAATATCTGAGAAATATTTTTGAAGCAATGTCTTCTTGTGCTTGTCCAAAATAATGAGCTATAAATGAACGTTGTATATCAAGCATGTTCGAATAATCATATTTCATTTTCCAAAGCAAATGAAGATATACAACATCCTACCTCATGGAGAGATAAAATAACAAAGAAAATACATGTGATATAAATGACATTTCAACGCGACCTGTTGTATGTAGAACATCTCGAATAATTTTATTCAGTATCATTATAAGGCAAAAGGAAGTAGAGTAGTATGCTTTCTAATATAAGCACATTGATACATTATGGTTAGTTGTTATTGTTATGGTTCACTTTTACGCGGGGCATAAAAACTACTGAATAACTTGTGGACTCTTGAGATTATATTTATTTTTACAGTCGCCACCTACTTTATAAGGAAAAATAGAAAATTATTATTTTAAAGGGTTTTTCAAAACAAGAGAAAAATCTAATTTTAACCAGAGTTCGAGTAAGAGTTCAAATGATCCCCGGGTAAGGTGTTAGGCACCCCGATATTAAGGATCCGTAGGATAAGATTGACCTCGGGTCTTATATAATATAATATTGCTTGAAACTACTTGTGTGTTTAAAATATTGTAAAATAATAATTATTTAAAATCATTTTCCGCCGAAACAACTTTACACACACTTTGAAAAAATGAAATATTTACCTTAAAATCTGCTTGAAAATGTAAAATCTTTCCTTTTCCCTAGAGGGGACAAAAATGATTTATTATATATATTTTTTAAATATATAAAAAGAGTTTAAAACATAGTTTTTATTTTTTAAAAGAGGTCAACCATTAAGGGTTTGTTTCCCTACCCGAATTATGGCTTAACAAAGGAAATTTCTCAAGTTATTTAAAGGATAGCTAAACTTGGATTTGAAAGAAACAAATATTATTTTTAGACTTGATTTTTCTTTGAAACCATGCCAAGTTAATAAAAAACATATTCCTTTCTTTTGCAAATTTAAACCAAGTTATTCTCATTTCCCACTTTTGTATAGCAAAAAGTATTAATTTTTGAGAAGAAAAAAATCTTAAGAGCATTTTAGGAATAAACGGCCAGAACCTGATTTTTCCTTATTAACTTAGTCCGAAAATTCATTTATCTTTTAAAGACATAAAACACTAGCGACTTTTGCAGTTAAATTCTACTTAAGGGTTTCAATAATAATTAAATATTTTACAATTAGCAAATATAATAATGCAAGATAAAAATAAAAGCGGGCTAATAGGTATACCGGCCACTAGTTACCGCATATAAGAAACTAAAATCTATTATTGATGTAATTTTTATCCATTACTGGGCCTTCTACCATTTTTACCCATGCTTGGGCCTTCATTTAGTCCGGACTTGATGAAAGGAAATGATATCGTTGGACCCTTAGGCCCAACAGCTCAATCGTAGCGCAGGAAGGAGGAATGTGGGCCCATGGTCATGCAAAAGAGGTAAAAACAAGTGTATGAGTTAGAAAGCACCCAATTATATCAAATTATAAATACATGAAATATCGAATGTATACATACAAGGTACATATCAATGACCAGCCTGAACCGGACATACAGTACGCAGACAACAAGTAGGCAGGCCTAAACAAGCAATGATCCATACACATTTGATTTAATGTTGGACCTTAAGAAGTAGAGATCAGCAACCAAAGTACAGAGGTCCAAGGCATATTTTTTGGGTTCCTTTTCCTTTTATAAGAAAGGCGAGGGGAAAGAGTGAAGGTAGACCAAAGGAAGTAGACTGAAAGTAGGATGGACTAGCCCAATATATGCAACAGGCCCAACTGAGTCTAGATACAACAACAAGAATAACATACCCAGTGAAATTCCACAATGTGGGGTCTGGGGAGGGTAAAGTGTACGCAGACCTTATCTCTGCCTTGGTAGGTAGAGCGGCTGTTTCCGAGAGACCCTAGGCTCAAGATAGAGCATAAGCACAAGCACAAGCAAAGCAAAACCAAAGCAAGAATAAAGCAAGCAAGAGCAACAGTTAGGAAAAATTTAAAGCAGCATGAAAATTGCTGGTATCAAAAGCGAATAAGCCATGATAGCGCATTCCGAAAAAGTATGCATTAGCTAGCGCAAGTAAATAAGCTAAACAAGGTATACTAAAGGACATATATCAACAAAAAATCAGCTACATGTGACTATAAAGCAATATTGTGCCTATTTGTATGATAGGCTAATTAGGCCTACAATAAAACCACTACCCATGCCAGTTTGCAAGCGTGAGTAGGACTACGCTCGACTACCTACTACTCTTCTACCCTAATTCGTGTCCTCCACAACCCCCTTTCTAAGGTCATGTTCTCAGTAAGCTGCACCTGCTCCATATCCCGTCTAATTACCTCTCCCCAATACTTCTTTGGCCTACCTCTACCCTTCCTGAACCAGTCCATAGCCAGCCTCTCACACCTCCGCACTGGGGCACTCCCACTTTGCTCCGGATATCATTATTTCTAATCTTATCCCTCCTTGTATGCCCGCACATCCATCTCAGCATCCTCATCTCTGCAACTTTAATCTTTTGGATGTGCGCAGTCTTGACTAGCCAACACTCTGCCCCATACAACATAGTCGGTCTAACCACCGTCCTATAGAACTTGCCTTTAAGTTTTGGTGGCACCTTTTTATCGCACAAGACTCTAGATGTGAGCTTGAATTTCATTCACCCTGCCCCAATACGATGTGTGACATCATCATCAATCTATCCATTCCCTTGGATAATAGACCAGAGGTACTTGAAGCTTCATTTATTTGGAATGACCTGAGTACCAAGCCTCACCTCCACGCCTGTCTTCGAGTTGCTCCCGTTACTGAACTTGCACTCCAAGTATTCTGTCGTGGTCCTACTCAGCCTGAATCCTTTAGATTCCAAAGTCTGTCTCCAAACCTCCAGCTTAGTATTTTCTTCGCTGCGAGTCTCATCAATTAAGACTATGTTGTCTGCGAATAACATACACCATGGCACCTCTCTTTGGATTTGTCGCGTCAGTCCATCCATTACTAAAGCAAATAGGAATGGGCTAAGAGTTAATTCCTAGTGCAGCCCCACCATCACTGGAAAGTTCTCCGAGTCTCATCCTACTGTCCGTACCCTAGTCTTGGCTCCATCATACATATCCTTGATCACCCTAGTGTACGCCACAGGTACACCTCTAACCTCCAAACATCTCCATAGAACCTTCCTAGGGACTTTGTCGTATGCCTTCTCGAGGTCGATGAAAATCATATGTAAGTCTCTCTTCCTCTGCCTATACTGCTCCACCAACCTCCTAATAAGATGAATGGCTTCTGTGGTCAAACGCCCGGGCATGAATCCAAACTGGTTCTCAAAAATAGATACGCCTCTTCTCACCCTCATCTCTACGACCCTCTCCTACACTTTCATAGTGTGGCTTAGCAGCTTGATACCCCTATAGTTGTTACAACTCTAGATATCACCTTTGTTCTTGTACAAATGATCATTGTACTCCACCTCCATTCTTCGGGCATTCTCGCCGTCTTAAAAATGACGTTAACAATTCAGTCAACCACTCCAATCCTGCCCTGTCTACGCTCTTCCATAATTCGACTAGATCTCATCAGGCCCGGTCGCTCATCCCCTGCGCATCCTGCTAATAGCACCCTTAATCTCTTCTACTTTAATGTTTCTACAATACCTAAATCCTGGTACCTACCAGATTGCTTCAGGTCTCCCGGCACAATGTCTCTATCTCCTTCTTCGTTTAAGAGTTTATGGAAGTAAGACTGCCACCTCGGCCTAATATATGCATCCTCCACCAGTACTTTGTCGTCCTCGTCCTTGATATACCTTACTTGATCCAAGTCACGAGCCCTCTTCTCCCTCGCCTTGGCTAGTCTGTACAACTTCATATCCCCGTCTTTCTCCTCTAATTCCATATACATGCGTTCAAAAACCACAATTTTTGCCGCTGTAACAGCAAGCTTTGCCTCCTTCCTCGCTATCTTATACAGTTCCCTATTCGTCCACTTCTCTACCTCATCATTGCTTTCTACCAATTTCGCATACGCCGCTTTCTTCGCTTCCACCTTATCTTGAACTTTACCATTCCACCACCAGTCCCCTCGATGCCCACCACGGCTACCCCTCGATACCCCAAGCACTTCTCTAGCTACCTCTCGAATGCAACTAGTCATCCTGTCTCACATACCGGTCGCATCTCCACTACTCCCCCAAGCCTCATTGGCCATAAACCTGTCCCCCATCTCATTTGCACTTGCCATGGTCAAACTTCCCTTTTTGATTCTTAACTTGTCATCCGCAACCCTCCTATTCTTCTCCATCTTGATCTCCAAATCCATCACCAGAAGCTTATGTCGTGTTGTAAGATCCTCCATCGGAATAACCTTGCAGTCTTTAGAAAGACCTTTGTCAACCTTCCGAAGGAGTAAAAATCTATCTGAGTCTTAGCCACCGAATTACGGAAAGTCACCAAGTGTTCCTTCTTCAGGAACCTCGAATTGTCTATCACCATCCCACAAGCTGTAGCGAATTCCAAAAGTGAGACGCCTTCCCCGTTTCTATCCCCGAACCCAAAGCCTCTATGCACGTCGTCATAACCCCCGGAAGAGACCCAATATGTCCATTAAAGTCCACTTCTACGAATAACTTCTCAGTGGGTGGTTAACCTCATCCAAATCCTCCCAAAATCGCATTTTCTCCTCCTCATCCAAGCCCGCCTGAGGCGCGTAAGTACTAATAATGTTCATAGTAAGCCCTCTAACTACCAACTTAATCGCTATCATCTTGTCATTGACCCTCCTAACCTCTACCACCTGATCCCATATCTTGCTGTCTACTAAAATGCCTACCCCAATTCCTATACCTCGACCTACCCGAGAACCATAACTTATACCCGTTCACATCCTTAGCCTTGGGTCCTACCCATTTGGTCTCCTGGACACATGCTATATTAATCCTCCTCTTCTTAAGAATCTTAACTAGCTCTATGGACTTCCCCGTTAAGGTCCCAATATTCTAAGACCCTATTCTCGGCCTAGCATCTGTCTTACCCCACTTACCCTCTCTAACCCTCGCCCCCGTTCCCGACCGAGAACATGACCTTATTCTACGATCAGTTACCAAAGCCACTAAAGCAAATATAAAATAATAAATACTCAAACGTTTACCCTAAAACAGGAAGGGATCAAAGCGAAAACACAAATTAACAAAAATCTAAAGGCCAGTAAAATCACTACGCCAAGAATTCTATAAATAAAGACAATAAAAGTAGATGCAAGAAGTCAAGTCACATATCAATACAGGGAAACGGAAAAATTTAACAACAAAGATAAGGACAAATAAATAGTTACAGGCAACCGGAGGTACCAACTCCAGTTTAATCGAACCTGTTTGTCGGCGAAAATCATTGTTCACCGGGATTTTCACAAAAAAGTCAGGTACCTGAAAAATAGCAAAACATTTACAGAGAAATACAGAAGTATTGGCCGACGAAGTCACTTCCGGCCAGATCTGGCAGTGGCAAACAAGAACACAGAGGGGCAATGTCGGTGTTCTGGTGGAGTAGCACTGGGAGATGGAAGGAGGTGCTCTAGTCGTGGTGTTAGTGGTGATGGTGTTTCTGCCAGAGTTTGCTCGGGGTTCTTGGTGGTTGTGAAGCAGTGAGGTGGCGGTGCTCTGATGGAGAGCGGCGAGAAGGGAGAGCAGTGAAGAGGTTGTGTAGTGGTGTGGTTGCGGTGGTTGCTGGAGATGACTTTCCGGCGAGGAGGAGCTTGTGGCGGCGGCGTTTGGTGAAGAGAAGATAATAGGGAGAAAGAGAGAGAGCCGTTAGTACTTCCTTTTTTGGACTAAGGTCAACAGAAAAGAAAAGAAAAAAAATGGTATACTTCACAGAAAATCACAGGGAGTCAGAGGTATTATATGCTAACATGAGTACATCTTAACATTCAAAACTTATCCAGATGAATGCATAGCTATCCTAACAAATAATTAGGTGTACATACTAGACTAACGACTATTAAAAAGAAGCTTTTTCAAGGCATAAGGTCATACCATTAAGAAAATGTCAGTAAAGAAGGAGACTTTCCAAATTTAAACAGATTCCATACAAAGCTTACAAAAAGATAGTAGGCTGGCCTAGAATGATCAAAATACCATAATAGACGCATTCAACGGGGACAATTCCAAACGATCAAGCAAGACAAGAATATGATCAATTCAAAGAGACATGGGGGCTAAGGAGGACCCAAGAGCGCATATATAGCAGTTTTTCAAAGATACCAGGCAAACTGGACTGAGTCAGAATATATAAAGCTTCATTTATGCTACATCTTGGACATGGAAACACTTAAGAAAATAGGGCAGCCATATATAATCATGATGCTAGACTTACATACATAAGGTTAACTAATCAGAGGTCCATTTCTTTCAGAATATGATTGCTTAAGCTAAACTAAACATGGATGCTTGATGTCAAGGGGAAAGAATAACAAACATGCTCACACAGACTTTTATAAGAGCCAAGGCAGGATGAGTACATGCTTTGCATATAAATAAATAACTAAGGTAAGCAACACATATCCTAACAGGCAGTCCATATGCAGGCACATATTTAACTTAGTTAGTCCACAAGTTCTCATATCAAACATGGCATTCTTAGACTTGTGCATACTTGCAGGAAAGTAAACTTGTAATCAAAGTAGACAAGAAAGAACTTTAAGACTTATCATGACATGATCAGTTTCATCGAGTACTTATCCCTAGTGCATATATCATTTTAAAATCTTAACAGGTAAGGCATATACTATATAACTAGGTGAAGACATGGCTAATTTATAGTCATGCGAGAGGCAGAGATTGACAAACACCCAAACAGGGACAACAATTTTAGATATTGGCTATGACAGACAAATAGCTCATAAATAGTTCAAAGTTGAGGCTTAATTATGCATGAAGACATTTTCAAATAGGCATGGTGTAAGTTAATGTTGTTTAACAAGACTTAAGGTCACAAAAAAAAGAAGCTAATCTTCTTACAATCAAGGTCACACCTGAAAACTACTGGACATAATTCAAGACACTCAACAAGGATATTCATGCTTCCAACATCACCCTCATACCATAGAAAAACATGTAAATAAAACACTAAAGCACACCATTAAACATACATAGCTATTATGACCCTGTCACTACTTGTCTTAAGGCTGAAATGATTCCTAAGTTAGCATGACACATATTGAATGACTTGGCTTCTAAATAGGTTCAGATTTTGAGCTAACAGCCTCCGACAGAAATGCAAGGTAAGACTGCGTACAACTGACCCATGTGGTCTGGCCCTTCCCCGGACCCCGCACATAGTGGAAGTTTAGTGCGCCGGGCTGCCCTTTGTTTTAGCAGGCATACACCATATAGCACTGGATTTAAACCATACAAATCCGCAAAGGAACAAATAAACTAAATATCTATGCAAACTAATTTCATTTCTCATCCTTCTTAGAAGACAGAAAATGCCAATATTTGGTATTGATCAGGACTTTCCATTAATCCTATGCCTAATTTAAAGAAAAAATAGTCTTCCACGGTCTAAATTCAAATTACATGGTCTCAAAGGCAGTTAACTTACACCCAGAACCATCAGTCTTAATAAACAAAGTGAAACAAAATCATACCTTAATATAAAAACAGACCTTAATCCTATATACTAATCATAGCTGGCTTCAAACATGGCTAAAAGATTTGCATATACAACATAGAAATTAAAGCAACAATAATTAAACATCTAAACTAACTAAGCACACATAATACATACTACATTAAACTAATCAAGATTAATATAACATTCTAAACATCAAATTATGCTGAAATTAAAAAGGGAATAGAAGGAAATCACACATACCTTCTTGTCGTGCAGCTGTGAATGAGATCCGGTGTGGAAAGCTCACCTCTGATACTCGATTGCTCAGATCACACAAATAAAAAATAAAATTCTAGACTGTAGAAACCTAAAAAATGTTCTAAGGTTTCGAATTGCTCAAATAAAGACTATGATTATTTTCTTTGGGTAAAATTACCACTGTCAAGACTTTATGCTCAAATTTTGGGAGAAAATCCAATGCTGAATACTTTATGCTTGATTTCAGGCAGAAATACCGATATCAAGACTTGAGGATAATGAGAAGGGAAGGGTCCTTTATATAGGGTCCAAAATAACTCAGAATTGGAAATTCATCGATGTGGGATAATGGATTTTCGGTGGTTTTTGTTTTATTTTTTAGGAAGATATTTGAATCAGCCAATAAGAAAATTAATTTTTGAATTTCAGATGGGACAAATCCCATTAATTGATAGTAGAACGCAGGGGAGAGAAGTGGGTAGGGTTTTACCTTCGTCTGGGCTTCGTTGACGAAGAGAAGGGACGAAGAAGACAAGGGTCATTAAGCTCTACAACTTTGGATGAAAAAGGATGAGAGAGTGGGGGTGCAGTGTTAGGGTTTCCTCAATCCTAGCCGATGGAGAAATGAAATGAGCCTTTGGCTCTTTTTCTTATCGTTTAAAGGCCCCGTGGGCTGGGCTTGATCCATTATTTGGACTAGGGGTGGCCAGTGGGTCGGGCTCGGGTCTGGCGGGCCGGGTCTGGCGGGGTCGGGGTCGGGTCTAGCGGGCCTAGCGGGGTCAGGTCTGGGCGGGACCTGCTCCAGTCCCATCCCGATCCCGATCCCGATCCCGTCGGTATCGGGGCGGGGCGGGGTCGGGGCGTGCTCGGGCTCGGGGCGGGGTACGGTCGGGTTTTCCTTTTTTTTTATTTTTTAAATAACATATGTATAAAAAAAACTCAATAAACAAAACAAGATAGTGTAATAAAAACATCCCAAGGCTGTTTTTGTGCCTCTTATATTATTTAATAGACATATGATTTTTTTGTAATACAAATACAATTGTCTAAAATCTAAATTGCAACTTTGTGGTGTTGTCCAAAAGTTGCAAATTACATAATAAAATTGCAATTAAAAAAATTACATTTTCAAAAAAACCCGTTCTAATTGCTTGATGATTTCATGTGGTTCTTCGGTTGGAATTGGTATTTTGTTGGTCAAATTGATCCACGTCGCTTCCACTACCTTCGGTTAAGATTTCGTTGTAGTTTTCATCATCTTCTTCGTTGATCTCCGGTTGACCGCACCTTCTCCGCTCCGCTCGTATCCAATCTCTCGAATAATACCGCAATTTCCAAGCCGTCTCCGGTCAATGAGTGTCTCGTGGTCTCCTATTTGATATCTCGCTCGCAGAAAAAGCGTTTTCCGACGCAGATTAATGACGCTTGAATGTTCAAAACATCTCGAGCCATCAATGAAAGTGTCGGAAAGGTCTTCTCATTCCCCTCCAAAGTATTTCAAAGAAGTCTTCTTGTCCATCTTCATTGATAACTTCTTGATACGGTACAGTAACCCCGCAAAACAAAAATATCCAACTCGCTAATTTGGTTAGTAGTAGAGGTACGGCCGCACATTCTATTTCGAGGCTTTCAATACTAGCCGCGAGAAAAAGATGTCTTTTGTGAGGTTGTGTTGAAGATGAAGAAGATGGTATGGAAGCCGGTATGTTACTAGCATTTTCTTGTTGATAAAATCTATATATATTTTTGCATTGGTGTTCTACGCTAGACACCGCTTCTTCTTTAGTTTGTTCAATAGGTGGTGGGTGATTTAGATTTTTGGGACTTGGAGGTGGTAGTACTTCTATACAATCGTAAATAGTTTCAATTAGTGATTTAGTACCGTCTATTTTAATAGTAGGATTTAATACTGAGAACCAATAATATAAATAGAGGGAATAGGAATAAAATATTTTTTAATTTTGACAAACATTTTTTTAATAGTGCCTTATAATTTGGTTTTTCCATATATTCACTAAGTAATAAAAATATTAGAGTTATATAAAATAACATAGTTGAAATAGTAGGATAATATATACCGGAAAATTCTTTTGTTGCTTGAAAAAATTTCTCTAAAATACAATAAGTTCGGAAATTTTTACCCAATCACTATCTAAAATCATATCATTGGCTTTTTATTATGAGAGTTAAAAAATAAAGTTATAGGTAATTTATAGTCATAAGCAACAAGTAGTTGCTCGTATAAAGAATTCCACCTAGTGGATACTTCTTGTGGAATTCTTCTATAAGGTAGTCCACAATCGTGACAAGTTTTTTTATATTCTTTTCTACGTTGTACTTTATTACTTTTAAAAATAAAGTTTATAGCAAATTGTATTTTACTAAGAATGTCTTCAAAAAGTGATAGACCATCCTTTACAATTAAGTTATATATATGGCACGCACATTTTATATGAAAATGGTCCGGAAAAGATGGAGTTAAACTATTTTTTAACACCGTAATTGCGTAATTGTTATTAGAAGCGTTATCTAATGTAATAGTCATAATTTTATCGGTAATTCCGTAATAATCGCACACTTGATAAATATTTTCTCGCAATAAAAGTACCAAAGTGTGCCTATCATCTATATATCTATACGCTAAAATATGTTTTTGCATAGACCATTTATAATCTATCCAATGACAAGTTACAAGTTAAATAATCATGGCCGTTAGTACTACGACCTATATCAGACGTGATAGATACTTTGCCATTAAAATGATATAATGAAAAACTTAAATATTGTTGATATTCATGCGCGAATTTAAATACATCTCTCTTAACAGTTGATCTAGGAAAACCGTTAAAAGCAGGATTATATATATCTCTAATGTAATGAATAAAACCGGGAGATGAAGGAAATGAAAAGGGCAAACCCTCCACAGCAACTAATTTTGATATTGCTTCCCTATCTCTATGTTTATTGTATTTAGAGCCTACAATTCCCCCCGTCATAGGGTTAATTTGACCCTGTACTTGGTCCGGGACAGTATCAGTATGTGAACCTTGTCCCGATGGAGCGGGCATTTGCGCACCCGATTTTGAAGCCTGGTATTGGGCATACCTAGCTGGATAAGCACTTACTACGTGTCTAATTAAACCCCCCATCCCACCGTGACCTTTTCCAGTTTTAAATTTTAAAACATTTTTACAAATTTTACATATGGCTACTTGATTCTCTACGTCCCTATCAAAAAATGTCCATGCATCGATTTTAATGGTCGTTTTCTTGGACCTCGTCTCATACTAGGGGGAATATGAGGTATTTCGGTTGAAGGTGCACTAGTGGGTGTGTTGTCATCAACATTAGTGGGTATATCATCTAGATCATCGTCTAAATTAAAGTCTTCTTGAGTTCCGTAAAATAGCTCCTGGTCTAAATCTAATGGTATTGTAGGAAAATGTTGAGTATCAACAAAATCATCCTGTGTAGGAATAAGATGACTAGAAGAAGTACCCTTGCCCTGGTTGCCCCTACTAGAAGAAGCACCCTTACCCTTACCCTTAAACATACCTTTTAATCCTTCCATTTTAATTATGATAATAAATAATTAAAGACAATGCAATTAAGTGCGCTAAATAAAAATATAAAATAAACAGACAATAATAATTTAATGAAGGAACGAATGTACCAAACGCCGACGTAACATCGACGTGTAATCGAGAGGTTGAAAATTGAAACTTTGCTCGATGGAAGATCCTCAAGCTAGTTGCCAACTTCACTCCCAATTCCCAAATGAATTAATAAAATTGAATATTTAGCAAACAATGTAGAGAGATATATTGAGAAATTAGAGAGATTGTAGGAAGATTTGTGAGAAAGATGAAGAGAAAATGAGTTATTTATAGTTGAAAAATTGGGTTAAAGTGTAAATATAATAACTTGTGGGTTAAAAATAAATATTAAGGGGTAGGGGGGTTGGGGGAGGGGGGGCCTAAAATGGCCGTTGGCCAACGGCCATAATCTAAAATGGTCGTTGGTGCAACGGCCATTTTTGCAAAGGGGGGAAAAGGGCGGGGTCGGGGCGGGCTCGGGGCGGGGACGGGTCAGGCGGGCCTGGGGCGGGACGAGACATCGTCCCGTCCCGAGTTCGAGTCCCGCCCCCGTTAATTTTTTATTTTTTAAAGCGGGACCGGGGCGGGCTCGGGACGGGGTCGAGTCGGGGTCAGGCCGTCCCGGCCCACTGGCCAGCCCTAATTTGGACTGGGCTCAACCTATTTTAAAAGAAACAACAACAACATACCCAGTGAAATCCCACAACGTGGGGTCTGAGGAGGGTAGAGTGTATGCAGACCTTACCTCTACCTTGGTAGGTAGAGTGATTATTTCCGAGAGACACTCGGCTCAAGATAAATCACAAGCAAAGCGATTAAGTCATGATAGCGAATTTTGAAAAAGAGGCAATATCTAATGCAGGTAAATAAGACAAACAAATACACATAGCAACATAAACCAAATGACAGGAGACTAAAAAGTAATATTATGCCTACTAGTATGATAGGCTATGAGGGCCTACAGTAATAACACTATAACTACTAGTTTGTAAGCGTAGGTAGGACTACTCTGGACTACCTACTACCCTTCTACTCTAATTTGAGTCCTCCATAATCCCATATCTAAGGTTATGTCCTCAGTGAGTTACACCTGTCATATCCCGTCTAATCACCTCTCCCTAATATTTCTTCGGCCAACCTCTACCCTCATGTACCCGTCCATAGCCAATATCTCACACCTCTGCACTGAGGCATTTGTGTTTCTCCTCTGCACGTGCCCGAACCATCTCAACCTCGCTTCTCATATCTTATCGTCCACCAAGGCCACTCCCACTCTGTTCCGGATATCATTATTTTTAATTTTATCCCTCTTTGTATGCCCACATATCTATCTCAGGATCCCCATCTCTGCAACTTCCATCTCGTAGGTGTGCGAAGTCTTGACCGACCAACACTCCACTTCATACAACATAGTCGATCTAACCACCACCCTATAGAACTTACTTTTAAGTTTTAGTGGAATCTTTTTATCGCACAGGACTCTAGATGTGAGCCTCAATTCAATCCACCTTGCCCCAATATGATGTGTGACATCGTCATCAATCTCTCTATTCCCTTGGATAATAGACCCCCGGTACTTGAAGCTTCCTTTATTTGGAATGACCTGAGTACCAAGCCTCACATTCACACATGTCTCAAGGTCGCTCCTATTACTAAATTTTCACTCTAAGTATTATGTCTTGGTCCTATTCAGCGTGAACCCTTTAGACTCCCGAGTCTGTCTCCAAACCTCATGTTTAGCATTCACTCCATTGCGAGTCTCATCAATCAAGACTATGTCATCTGCGAATAACATACACCATGGCATCTCCCCTTGGATTTGTCGCGTCAGTCCATCCATAACCAAGGCAAATAGGAATGGGCTAAGAGTTTATCCCTGGTGCAACCTCATTATCACTAGGAAGTGCTTCGAGTCTCCTCCTACTGTCTGTACCTTAGTCTTGGCTCTATCATACATATCCTTGATTGCCCTAGTGTACGCCACCGGAATAGCTCTAACCTCCAAATATCTCCATAGAACCTCCCTAGATACTTTGTCTTATGCCTTCTCGAGGTTGATGAAAACTATATGTATGTCTCTCTTCCTCTTCCTATACCGTTCCACCAACCTCCTAATAAGATGAATGGCTTCTGTAGTCGAGCGCCCCGGCATGAATCCAAACTGGTTCTCAGAGATAGACATGTCTCTTCTCACCCTCATCTCCACGACTCTTTCCCAAACTTTCATAGTGTGGCTTACCAGCTTGATACCTCTATAGTTGTTGCAACTCTGGATATCACCTTTGTTCTTGTACAAAGGAATCATTGTACTCCACCTCCATTCTTCAGGAATTCTCGCTATCTTAAAAATGACATTAAACAACTCTGTCAGCCACTCCAAACCTAGCCTACCTGCGCTTTTCCAAAATTCAACTGGGATTTCTTCAGGTCTGGTAGCTCATCCCCTGCGCATCTTGCGAATAACATCCTGAACCTCCTTAACCTTAATGCTTCCGCAATATCCAAAATCCCGGTACCTACCATATTGCTCCAGATCTCCCAACACAATATCTCTATCTTCTTTTTCGTTCAAGAGTTTATAGAAGTAAGACTGCCACCTCTGCCTAATATGTGCGTCCTCCACCAGTACTTTGCCATCCTCATTCTTGATGTACCTCACATGATCCAAGTCCCAGACCCTCATCTCTCTCGCCTTGGCTAGTCTGTACAACTTCTTATCCCCATTTTTTTCCTGTAATTCCACATATAGACGCTCAAAAGCCGCTGTTTTAGCCGCCGTAACCGCTAGCTTTGCCTCATTCCTCGCCATCTTATACAATTCCCTATTCGTCCACTTCTCCACCTCATTCTTGCTTTCTACAAATTTCGCATACGCCACTTTTTGCGCTTCCACATTCTCTTGAACTTTACCATTCCACCACCAGTCCCCTAGATTCCCACCATGGCTACCCCGCGAGATCCCTAGCACTTCTCTAGCAACCTCCCGAATGCAACTGGCAGTCCTGTCCCACATATCGGTCGCATCCTCACTACTCCCCCAAGCCCCCATGGCTATCAACCTCTCTCCCATCTTCTTTGCACTAGCCATGGTCAAACTCCCCCATTTGATTCTTAACCTGTCATCCACAACCCTCCTCTTTTTCTCCATCTTGATTTCCAAATCCACCACCAAAAGCTTATGTCGGGTTGTAAGATACTCTCTTGGAATAAACCTGCAGTCTTTACAAATACCATTGTCAACTTTTCTAAGAAGCAAAAAGTCTATCTAAGTCTTAGCCACCAAACTACAAAAAGACACCAAGTGCTCCTCGTTCTTCAGAAACCTCGAATTGGCTATCACCATCCCAAAAGCTCTAGCAAACTCTAAAAATGAGCTACCTCACCCATTTCTGTCCCCGATGCCAAAACCTCCATGCACGTCATCATAACCCCCTGAAAGTGCTCCGATATATCCATTGAAGTCCCTTTCTATAAATAAGTTCTTAGTGGGTGGTATACCTCCCACCACTTCATCCAAATCTTTCCAAAAGAGTCTCTTCTCCTCCTCATTCAAGTCCGTCTGCAGCGCATACGCACTGATAATGTTCATAGTGAACCCTCCAACTACCAACTTAATCGTCATCATCCTGTCATTGACCCTTCTAACTTCTACCACATGATCTCGTAGCTCGCTGTCTACCAAAATGTCTACCCTATTCCTATACTTTGACCTACCCGAGAACCATAACTTATACCCGTCTACATCCTTAGCCTTAGGTCCTACCTATTTGGTCTCCTGGACACATGTTATATTAATCCTCCTCTTCTTAAGAATCTTAACTAGCTCTATGGACTTCCCTGTTAAATTCCCAAAGTTCCAAGTCACTATTCTCAGCCTAGCTTCTCTCTTACCCCACTTACCCCCCATAACCCTCACCCCCGTCCCCGACCGAGAATATGAACCTAGTCTACCATCATTCACTAAAGCCACTAAGGTTAACGTTAACACACACAGGAACCAATACTAAAGCACAAGTCAGCAAGAATCTAGAGGTAAGTCAGTCTACTACAGACCAAACTGATAAAGCAAAAGACAAGAAGAATAAAAGCAAGAATGTAAAGTCAAGCTTCAACAAAATGCACCACGCAAGAATTTAACTACAAGGATTAGGACAAATATTGAGTACGGGTAACTGGAGGTATAACTCCAGGCTGATAGAATATGTTCACACACCGAAAATCACTGTTCACATGTCGAAACACACAGTTCACTGCCTAAAATCACTATTTCCTGCTGAAACATTTGTACCCGGATGCTAGGTAGGAGAACGAGAATATAGAACCTGGATATACGTCGTGGCAAATCTAGTGGTACCTACAAAAATAGAAAAAAAGTTGTTCACTAGAACTCGGAGCCTCGGCGTTACCGTGGTGGTAGTGGGTTCTCACCAAAGCTCAAAGCTTCGGTGCAGAGGTGGAGTAGATCTGAGGGGGTGAAGGAATAAAAGTTTCGCAGCCAACACATGGATATGGCTATCACCAAAATGGCAAATGAGAGTGATCCAAGTAAGGATGGGTGTTGATATGTAAGTGGGTCGGGTGTTGGTGATATTCGAGTTGACCTGAAAATATGACTCAAAGTGGGCTGTCGGGTGGGGCGTTACTGCCAGGCAGTGTGGTATATGGTGGCTATTTCAAGTGGATTTAGAAAGAGTTGGGTTAAGGCATTTTATAGGGGTGTCATGGGTGTATTGAGGGTGATGTTGATGATCAGGACTTGGGGGTTTGGCGGTGTCAAGGTGGTGGAAATATACTGAAACAGTGAGGTTAGATGATGGAAATTGGTAGAGATGTCAATGTGGTTGGTTGGGTTGTTCGGGTAGTTCTAGATGGAATTGGACTCAGGCATTTTGTGGGGTTATTGTAGGTGGGTATGGTGATTGTGGTTTGGTGGTTTGATGATTTTAAGGTCTCGATAACAATCTGAAATAGTAAGGTTCTCGGTTGGTGTTTGTAGTGGATTGTTTGATGCTGTGGTGATTGGACGGTTGTTTACGAGTGGTTTTGGTTAACAATATTTGGAGGGGATGTTTGTGAAGTATTGTGGGGGTTGAGGATGGTCAGTATATAGTGGGTTGGATAAGGATTGAACACGAGTTGCAAGATGCAAGCTCGAGTGAAGGATGGTTGATTTGGTTAAGTGTTGGTTCAGTTGTTATGGTTTAAGTGAGGTACGGTCGATGAGCCCAATGATAGAGACACGGGGGTTTTATTGCCCGAGTCGACACCAAGATAAGGTGACCAATTCCACAAGGTCAAGACCAGGGTTTGCTAAGTGCAATGCCCATGAACTAGCCAAGTGAGGGTGTTCGGGAGCCCTTTTAGTAACCCGAACCTTAGGCTAGGTTGGTCCACACAGTTCCAACGTTTGCTTACCACTAAAGGGGTTCCTCAAGCTTGGGTATTGATTAGGTCACACAGTCCTAACCAAGACTTACACCAAAGGGAAATCTTAGTTTGGGTTTAACTAGGTCACACAGTCCTAACTTCAACTTACACTAAGGGGTTTGGCTCACACAGAACCAACTAAATAAACAATACACAAGTTGAAAACTTAGCAAATGAGTAAAACTCAAGCTTATAGCTCAATCAACTCTGCCTATTTACAAGGTCCTAAGGGTCATATTTATAGTAGTACATGGATTATTCTAGAAGACAAACTAAAGGACACAAACTCTAACTACTTTCTCGGCCCAGTGAGAACAAATAGGAATAGGTTTGGGTTTACTTGGTGACCAAGGGTGTTTCGACCACACCAAGACAATGGGAAAGGTCTTCACTTTTCTTGGGGACAAAAGATGAATCTTTCACACTCCCCTTATGGATTCCAAGTGGAAGAATGCAGGAACTTGATTCTTCCAACAATCTCATCTTCTTGGAATGTGTTTAGAAGCTTCCATTCCTTTCACTTGTTTGATGAACCATTTCGGCCAACTCTTCCTCTCTCTTTGGCCGACCTTGAAGTCTTCAATATAGCCAATTCTTGAACTTGTTAGTTCATAAATTCTTCCTTGAGAGCCCCATCTTCTAGATATCTCTTGTCCTTGCCACTTTGTCCTCCAACTCATGGCCTGGTCATCCCTTTGGAAGACCCTTTGGCTTAGTCACTTTATTGGAAGACTCTCGGCCTTGTCACCATTTACATGGCCTATTAATTATGTCCTAAGGTAGTTATTACATGGCATACTATGTCCTAAGCTAAGAGCTAAAACTTGAGCTAAGAAATAAAGACAAGCTGAAAGAAAACATGGTCTTCGGCCAAGACCTACATATAAAGGCCGAATAAAAACTTGCTTCCTAGATCTTCACATGACAACTCCAACTCCATTCAATTTTCCATTCCATTTGAGGAATATTATCTTCTGATGATCAATCTTCTTTGGAACGCCAAGCTTAACACCTCGAAGATCGAATTGGAACCTAGAGCTCACATGGATTTTTGCATAAGAGAGGAAGCACACAAGAGAATCTGATAGCTGCTTGTCAACTACTCAGCTGGAGCTCTGAAGTTCTCTATTGAAAAATATGGAAGTAGCATAGTGCAAATTGAACGGAAACCAGAGTGGAAACAAGAAAATAGTGTTCAGTAGAGTGGAAACCAAGTGGAATCGTTTCTTCGTTGAACACCTTAAGAACCCCTATTTAAAAAGAAAATGGCCTTAAAAATCATTTTAAAGAAGGGCTGGATTATTGGTGGATGGTTTGCGCAAATGTTACCACGAGATAAATAAAAATGTGACCACTTCTATGTCAATTGTGGCCAGAAACAACCAATTAAAATCAATCAAGGCTAAAATTAAAACAAGTTTCAAATAAAAGCCAAAATCTTTCATAATAAAACAATTGAGTGATAAAAATAAGATGCTACTTGACACTAGATTTAATTATTCAAATTTCTTTAATTTCACAGAGTAAAATACATATCAAATTAATATAATTAATTTAGATAATTAATTGAATAACTGTCCTCTTTAAATCATAGAAATTGATATATATTTCCTAAAAAATATGTAAAAATATGCTAATGATTTATTAATAATATTTTACCGAATAACATGGTAAAATATTATTGAAATAATTTTGTGAATTTTTTTTTTGGTTTGTAAAATGCATATTTCACACCCTTCATAACTCAGGAACTCTGAATAATTAAATAGAGTATTTGGAGGGTCAAAATTAGGTGTCAACATTTATTAATTTTATCGAAGAAAATAGACATTAATGTAATTTTTCCTGAAGAATGTGATTACTATGTGATTGCCAATTTGATATAAAATATTAAGATGTTCATGATTAATCTCATTGAAAGAGGTATTCGAAACACTCAAGTTTAGAACTTAACGTTTACTTTTCATAATCTAGAATTTAAAATTATTTTTAAATGTCTATTCGATTATTATTTTCTTTCATGACACCAGTAGTGCCTAACCAAATTATCGTTCATGATACCAACAGTATATAAACAATATTTGATAGTACGAAGCTAATGATCAAGAGCTATAGAAGAGCTAATTATTTATTTATAAGAATCACGACACTAGCAGTGTTCAAACAATATCTCATTATAAAAAATAAATTGAACCCTCACGAAGAGGTCATATATGATAGCTCCATTCATCCTAGATCGTAATTGTTACAATCGGAACATAAATTATAGTAAACATGAAGTTTACTAGCAATAAAAATAATGGTTATCATATTGAGACTACAAATAATTGAAAGCTTGAATATCTTCAAGTTATCGGTAAGAAATACGTATGTGAAATGTTACCCGAGCATGATGAGATCACATGCCATAATAAACCAACAATTTATTGATATAAAAACTCATGTTATAGTAAACCCGAAGTTTACTAAAATAAATAGCACTCATCATGACAAATTTGACGTTTACTAGTACAAATATTTTATCAGTGGACCTGACCGTTTTGATTGTCCTGATTTAAATTTGATGTACTAATTGAGTATCCATAATATATTGAAGAATAAGAGGATTCTTCAAGAATTTGTTTATATTGCTTGTTCTCATGATAAGTTGATTAAACCAGCTAATGTTGGGACTGAATTCCCTAAATTCTGAAAAATATAAAAAGTGAATGTGGCATGTTCATCTTCAGTGTGAAGTCTTAAATAGATGCATCTTTTAGACAGCCACATGTGCGTTTGTTGTCAACCCGTAATTTGACATTTACGAAGTTCCTTGTTCAAAATAATTGAGTTGGAAGCACAATTTCCAGAATATGTAATCAAGACAATTTATCTTGATAATGCTGATTTATATCTAATATGGTTTGGCATTGGATGCCTTCATAATACAGCTAAACCATTGCTTATGAGAACATAGCTTCAGGTGTTGATCTGATATATGATATATTGCATACAACGACCTTGTATGCTTTAGATCAATAAACTATGATAAATTCTCCCCTAATAATTGGTTCATGAATTAAATATTTCCATTTAATAGTTTTTGTTGTGCGGTATATGATTAATGAATACACCACGATGCACATAAATGTATTCCTCAAATAAGGTGGGGATATATCTTAGTTTTCCTAATATAAGGGGAAGAGAATAAGCTACTAAGATATATATATATACTCAGATAATTCAAGTCAAATGTTGAAAGCATTTGCTGACCCTACTATTTCATATTTCATCTGTAAAATGTTTCCGAAGGACAGAGTCTACAACATGCATGGAGCATGATAGACCAATCGATTCCAAATATAATAAACCTAGAAAAAGAAAAGGAGCAAATGATCATAATAAGGAGGCAATGTGCTATTGAATAACCTACGACATAACACTTCATGAAACCTTATGGGAGGTTCAGGTACCTAAAAATAATGAAGTGATGAGATCTCAGTAAGTTATGTCGTATTGCGAAACAATAAAAAATAATATCTCATCAACGATATGTTTGATACAATATGACCCATATTATTGTATAAGATTGAGAGGATCTGAATTCTACGTCTTTTAAAGCATGCTGACGTAGAAATAATTACCAAGTAAAATTATACATCTTGGTAAGGATAAAGATTATTGGACCTCTAGTTCTGACATCAAAAGATGTCACACCATTTATACTAATGGATGTTGTCATAGCCTATATGACTTGAAAAAATTAAAATGAGAAATTTGCAAAATTAGATTGATCCTGAAGTATCATATATTTGTGCAAATAATGCATTTATTTATCTTGCTATAACTATGAGCATGATGTAATTTCTCTCATGCAAAGAGATATTGAAATAAGATCAATTGCATATTGAAAATGATAGCCCTGACATGAATGTGTTTATCTTAACAAATATTGTCAAGTGTATTACATGACATTCATTTGATCAACATAAGAGTTCAATCCAAATATGTTATTTATTTCCATAAAGGATTACAGTCATACCATGACGTTTTATATGATAGTCAAATCATAGAAAGATAACAAAAGTTTATAAAGAAAGCCAAGAATGTACTTGGCGTGATTTCAATAATATTATATGGCGATGATGCAACTATATCTAAGGAATGATGATGCAGATGATCAACCTGCAATTCGTCAGATAATCATTTAACAGATTTGATCACAAATGCACGCCAATCTTAAGATATGATAAGTTGGTATACAAGATCGGAGTACATCATCTTCAAGAATTATGTGATGCTTTAATCAGGGGGAGTAAAATATGTGTTGTACTCTTTTTTTTCTTAATTAGGATTTTGTCCCATTTGAATTTTCTTGGTAAGGTTTTTAATGAGGCACCTAGTAATGCATATTACTGGATATGTGTACTCTTTTTTCTTATAGGATTTTTTCCACCGAGTTTCCCATCCCTAGATGTAGTAGTCAATCAACGGGAAATTCAAAGAAGCTACGCACCTTCACTGAATGTTAATGAGAGAAAGCCTTTTCATTATAATATCAGGTCAATCCAGCAGAGGTACTCAAATTGGATCAATGATCGATTTTTAGGTTTTCTTGTAAATCTAATTGGTTATTTCCTATTATGTAAATCAATAGTTTAAACTGCACTCAAAGGTAGGACATTTCTCATTTTTATAGGAACTTCTATACCAGAAAGAATGGTATCTTCAATTATAGCCCCTCTGGGATGTAAAATATATCTCTTCTCACCATGTCCATACTGTATGAGACAAATGTATGCATTTCGATAAGGGTCATATTCTATGGTTATGATTCTACCATATATGTCTTTTTCATTCCGTCGAAAATCGATTTTACAGTATAGATACTTATGACCTCCTCTCTATGCCTTGCGGTAATGATTCCTCTGGATTTACGACCTTTACCACAATGATGCTGTCTATAGATCAAATTATTTTGTGGATTGAATTTCACTTGACTGTCTACAATTCCATTGTGTGTTCTTGGGGTAGAAATTTTGTATAAATGTATTGTCATGCTATTAAGTATTTTGATTTAAGTTCTTTGCTTTATAAGAGGTGGAATAGAATAACCTGGTTGAAGATCCCACCTATTTCATTCTTCTATTGAGTCGGCTAACTGCAACTATAAGCTACATGCCTCGAACTTGTATAAAGATTCTTCCTCTAAGGCCTCCTTTCACCTTTTGTTAGCGACCCTTAAATAGGTTCCAGTAGTGCTAGTTCAAGACTTACCTTTTTCATTTAGTCTAACTATTTTACGAATTCTATATAATGAATGAAAGATAAAATTCGGCAAATAGGTCTATTTATATAGTAAGGTTTTAAAGAAGCACATTATATATTGATAAACATCCAAAGGGGAGTGTTATAAATACAATGTATTGTGAATGTCCATTCAAATACACAATTTTTCTGGAAAAGCTTACAATCAAGCATACATCTTACAAGTAGCTTACACATCAGCTTGCAAGTAGCTTTGCAAGCAGGTTCTTATGGATAAGCTTACAATCAAGCAGACAACTTACAAGTAGCTTACACAACAGCTTGCAAATAGCTTACATAACAGTTTCCTTGAAGTAACTTGCAAGTAGCTTAGACAACAACTTCTTTGAAGTTGCTTACAGAGCAGTTTAAGTTTTTCTATAAATAGGAAGTCAATTCAGTTCATTTGTATATCAGTTTGAGGAGCAATAAAATCCTCTCCCCTCTCTCCCCCCTAGTTTCTTGTTGGAAATTTACCTTTGGTGGGGAGGTGCATCCACCCGTATTTAATGACTTAAACACTAGGGTTCCGCATGTTGGAGGCTTTGTCTCTTCACACGTGCATAATCTACTAAGTGAGTTGATGACCGTAGGGCCAAAGATCGTCAAATTTCGTTAAGAAATGAAAGAGATATTGGTCCACGAAGTAAGGTGTTTGAGGCATGGAAATATGGTGTGGGACAAATCTACCACATTGATGGGAAAATGAAGAATTGTTCTCTTTATAAGTCCCAAAATTGGCTAAGAGTTTGGGACCCCAAGGGGTAACCCATGTGTTTGAAGGAGGGAGGACCTAGATGTGCTTGGGTTCAAGGCTAAGCCCACACGCGCGCCGCCGCCGCCCACCCGTCTGGGCTCCGGTCTCGGGTGGTGGGTCATGGGCCTTGGGCTTTGGGCTTCTTCTGATAGACCCCCAAATTATTTAATATTTACAATTTGGTCCCTAGAGTTTCTGGAAAGATGAAATTGGGAAGGCAGAAAGTTTCTACCTACTGTTTGGGTCGATTTTTGTGCGTTTTTGCACATTAACCAGCCATTACTTGGCTGATTAACTCCCTCCATAAACAACCATTACTTGGCTGATTAACTCCCTCTATAAACAACCATTACTTGGCTGATTAACTCCCTCATTTAATGGCCATAATCAGTCATTACTTGACTGATTAACTCCCTCCTTCAATGGCCATAAACAACCATTACTTGGCAGTTGAGGAGTCCCTCCCCTTATGCTATATATTGGAGCCTTTTGGCTCAATTGTGGGTGACAGAAAATGAGACAACACTATATACAACACAGAGACAAACAGAAGAGAGAACAACTGAAATTCTGTCCACAAACAGTGAACAGAAAACTCAAAATTCTTCCTTCCTTTTCCGTTATTCAGCAAGTCATTTCGTGTTTTGTTTTCTTCGTAAGAATAAACCTATTTCCTTTGTAGTGTTGATTAGTTGTTGTTTTGTCTTGGAAGACTATTGTCCGTTAACGTAAAAGCATATATACGAGGCAATCTTGTCTTAAAGACAGAGAGCCATATCTCGACTCAGCCCACAGTTGTAACAATCCAGATTTAGTGTTTCTTGATTTCAGGTTATCAAGATTCAAGACTCAACAAGCTTGCGACAGTTCTGCATATTGCCTTGTTTGTTTATCATTTCGAACACTTGTAATATTTATTTACTTCCCGTATTGCTTTACATATCCAACAAGTTTAAGACAAGATTTGTATTAGTGTTCGAAAGATGTCGGTCAAAAGTTGTGTGACCAAATCTGGATATGGATGTGGTTTTCTGGTTGAAGAGAGTTGTGATTATGCTGTTGAAGGTCGAGGTGTTCATGGTGTCACCGTTCCCGAGCGTGGTGGGAACAAGCACTCAAGAGAGGCTGGGATGTCAACTAGGACAAGAGGAGAAGGCTGGAGATGTGGTTCTATCTTGTAGCAGAAGGCCTATATCTGTCCCAGACAAAGGATCCGAATTATGGTAAGGAGGAAATGGACACTCAGTCCAATGAAGTGACTGAAGTGGGCCAGAATCCGAAATTGAGATAAGTAATTTTCCTTCCTTGTCAAAAATAAGATTAAATGATGTCTGATTAAAAAGGGCTTAAAGTAAGGAGGAATATGAAAATGTTTTCATGAAATAATTTATATTCCTTACGCTTTAAAATAAGAAGTTTAATCTCATCTTCCTTCCCGTTTAAAGATTGGATTTTGTAAACGACTTAAAAAGATTCATTCTTTTAAGTGTAATTATTAAAAATGTGTAAAGTATGTTTGCACATACGAGGGAGAAAGATTCACTGACTGTGCGAAAACTGTTACCACTCTTAAGTAAGCGCCAAGAATTGTCTGGGCACCAATCATAAGGGAAGAAGACTAAAAGCTAAAGACGTTGAGCCTGTCACACTATTTGGCAGAAGATACTTCATAGGATGATATTGGACACTCAGTCATACAAAGCCTACGAGCAACTGGAGTGGGGCAAAAATTCCTTTGATAGGATGATATTGGACACTCAGTCATACAAAGCCTACGGGCGACTGGAGTGGGGCCAGAATTCATTTTATAGGAAAAGAAATTGGACACTTAGTCTGCCAAAACAACTAGAGTGGGCCAGAGTTTCCAGGTCATAAATGACCTGAAAGCCTAAAGAAAGGCAGAAAAGAAATTGGACACTCAGTCGGCCAAAACAACTGGAGTAGGCCAGAGTATCCAGATCACATATGATCCGGTTATGCCCTAACCACGGGCAATAGGTTGTTCATGTGAAGCAACGCCACCTCTAAAGTAGAAGGGGTTGGAGGGGTTGTCCTCAATAGGACTTCGGGGAATGGGATCACTCTCAAAGGAGGTGATACATGTCCCAAACTTGGTTTAAGGGACGCTGTTGGTCAAGCTGGTTTGAGACTAGTCCAACATGTCTATAATAACTAAGAATGGTACAATATGTCTATAGCCAAATGAATGATATATTTATAATCCGTGCATCTTTGCCATCATAGATTAAGACACGTTAAATAGAAAGTCATTCAAAAGCTAACGAAGTTAAGATTATTGTCTTCTATTGACATAAACCCTCAAAATAAATGTGAGGTAGACGAAGAGGCAAAATCATCTTTCCATTCCATCAAAGGAATAGTGAAAGAAACACCGCTCCTCTAGAACTTAGTCACACCTACATGGGTGATTTGAAGTTTGTACAAAATAGAGGGGGGAGAGAAGTACTTTGTGACCTTCATTGATGATGGTACAACGTATTGTATCCTTTGTTTGTTGAAAAGCAAAGATGAAGTTGTTGAAGTGGACAAGCGCTACAAAGCAGAAGTTGAAAATCAACTAAGCCTACGGATTGAGGAATTAGTAGTGATAGAGGAGGAGAATGTGAAGCATCGTTCATCAAATGACTGCTCATTACTCACCTCAGTCTAACGATGTTAGCCAAGCGCAAAGCCGTATGCCCAAATTATGTGGGGCAAGGCGATCCTTACCGCTAATGCAATTCTCAACATAAATACGCATAAGGATAAGGATAACCCTCCGTGTGAGACATAGAAAGGATTTCACATACAAATGTTGTGATGTGGGGTGCCTTGGTAGAGGTTGGAATACCAAAACAAGTCAATTTGGACCTAAGAATGTAAATTGCATATCCACTGGATCTGCAAATAAAATTAGTGCTTATCGCCTCTTGGTGTCAAAGAATGCTGAATTCTTTGAAGATAACTTTCCTTGAAAAGGAAAAAAGGTAATTGCTCGAGGTTAACAAGAACCCGCGAGGGCCTGACTATCCGGAACTAGACGTTCCATATCTACAAGACTTGAAAGTTGTTGTATATGAAGAACTTAATATCCCAGATCTACAAAACTCAGGGATTCTAGATGTTGAACTGAGACGGAGCAAAGATGGGACAAAGACTTGTTCCAGGTCTTCTAGCTTGTATGGTTGAGAACGAACCATGGACAATTAACCAAGAATTGTCATCTCCAAAAGCGCTGCTTTGGAAAGAAGCTAAAGAGAGAAATAGATTCCATCATATAGAACCATACTTGTGTAATGGTTGATCTTCCTCCGAAAAAAGAACCTTTGGGTTGTGGAAAAGAATACTCAAAAGTGAGTACAAAGTAGATGGATCTACTGACGAGTATAAGGCCTCGACTACTTGTACATGTGCTTCCCTATGAATAGCTTAAGATCCAGGGCCATTGCAGTCTTGTGTGTCATGGATGTTGAAACAACCTTCCTAACCGGAGAGTTGGAAGGGGAGAATCAGAGTTGGTTTGCCGGACTGTTGGGCTTCTTCCTGAACTTTTATTTTGGTCCCTGAAATGTTTACATTTTGGTCCTAGAAGTTTCAGATAAAACAGAAATAATGAATCTGACCACAAAACATTGACTCTAAAGTTAGAAAGCCAACAGTTAGAAAACCAACAGTCTGAGAGTGGAAGTGACATTGAAATAAAAGATATGGGTATCACAGATGACATCTTAGGAATTGGATTTCTAAGACATCTAACAGACTGGTCTAACTCCAAACTCAGTTGTGAGATATTTGACAGTCTCGTTGAAGCCACCAATGGATATGAATCATAGAACTGATTGGAATCATGGTATACCCATAGACAAGGAGCGATATGTGCAGGTCACATGTAGTTCAATGTATTGTACACACTACAACTGACCTGGTATCGGCCTACAAAGCAGATCAGTTGAACTAAGGTTCACTGATAATTTTAATAAATGATCAATAGAAGGCGTTGAGTCGGATATGACGATATCTGAAATATTCGCTTATCTACGGATTATGGTATTCTGGATGTCCAACGATTCTTGGAGAAACACAGTGATACAAACTGAACATCAGATGTGAAGAACACCAAAGCCACAAGTAAATGTGTATGGTGGGTCTTGGAAAATCCTCTAAGCAAACTTGCATCGGCCGATTCATGATGGAATCGGAGTTTATCGCTTTATACAAAGCATGAAAGAAGTTGAGTAACTTCACGATTCCTTAGAGGATGCCCCTTTATTGGGAGAAACCCATGCCTTCAGCAGTTATACACTATGGCTAGCCGGTCGGCTTCAGGAAGGACACGGATGACGGCGTCTGGACATATCTGTCAGGATTTGTCAGAGACATAAGACCGTATGGAAGTTGATCATCACGGGTGTCAGTTCCTTGATTACTAATCAAAGGATATAGAGGACCCTTTTAACTAAGGGACTACCCGGAGATCAAGTGTTCTGCCTGTCTAGGGGAATGGTCTTAAAACCCAAACAATACGAACCTTTGCGGTGGTAACCCAATCATACTGACTAGAGATCCCAAGAATTTAGTTCGATGGGAAAACTAAGCTGCAAAAGGTTCAGTTGAGCACTTCGGTGGAAGCAAGAGCACTTCAGATGATGATTTATGTACGGAAACATGAATTCAAAGTTATTCCCGCGATAGACATTAAAGTGCTACCTGCATGGTGGGTAAAGGTTAAGCTTCCAAACCTTTAATGATCCTCAAACGGTTGAGGTTAAGGCTGGGGAAAGTTTTAATGATTCCTAACACTTGTGAAGTGGGGTATAACATGATACCTTGTAGGAGATCACCTATTTAAGTGCGAGGACAAGCCGCCTCAAATGAACGCACTTAAGAATCCAAATATGTCCACGGCCACAACGGACAAAACAATAAGAAGAAAACGAATAAAGAGAGTTATTGTGTTGGTATCATTGTCTTGGCTTACACAAAACACTTACGGTTCAAGACATCACATTCACCTCGTAGTAAGTAAGTCCGGTGGTATTCAACTAGGGAAGGTTCAAAGCAGAAGCTACCTCTCCTGATCCAATATTCTTTCGCTGAAAGATTGCTGAAAGTAGGCACCTTGTGTGTGCGCCAAAATCTCTTTCAAGAGGGGATTGTTGGAAATTTGCCTTTGGTGGAGAGGTGCGTCCACCCATATTTAATGACTTAAACACTAGGGTTCCGCATATTGGAGGCTTTGTCTCTTCACACGTGCATAATCTACTAAGTGAGTAGATGACCGTAGGGCCAAAGATCGTCAAATTTCATTAAGAAATGAAATAAGGTGTTTGAGGCATGAAAATATGGTGTGGGACAAATCTACCACATCAGTGGAAAAAGGAAGAATTGTTCTCTTTATAAGTCTGAAAATTGGCTAAGGGTTTGGGACCCCAAGGGGTAACCCATGTGTTTGAAGGAGGGAGGACCTAGATGTGCTTGGGTTCAAGGCTAAGCCCACACGCGCGCCGCCGTCGCCGCCGCCCGCCTGTCGGGGCTCGGGTCTCGGGTCGTGGGCCTTGGGCTTCTTTCTAATAGACCCCTAAATTGTTTAATATTTATAGTTTGGTCGCAGGAGTTTCTGGAAAGATGAAATTGGGAAGGCAGAAAGTTTCTGCCCTACCGTTTGGGTTGATTTTTGGAGCGTTATTGCACATTAACCAGCCATTACTTGGCTGATTAACTCCCTCCATAAAAAACCATTACTTGTCTTATTAACTCCCTCATTCAATGGCCATAATCAACCATTACTTGGCTGATTAACTCCCTCCTTCAATGGCCATAGACAGCCATTACTTGACAGTTGAGGAGTCCCTCCCCTTATGCTATATATTGGAGCCTTTTGGCTCAATTGTGGGTGACAGAAAATGAGATTACACTATATACAACACAGAGACAAACAGAAGAGAAAACAACTGAAATTCTGTCCACAAATATTGAACAGAAAACTCAAAACTCTTCATTCATTTTCCGTTCTTCAGCAAGTCGTTTCGTGTTGTTTTCTTCGTCAGAATCAACCTATTTTCTTTGTAGTGTTGATTAGTTGTTGTTTTATCTTAGGAGACTATTGCCCATTAACGTAAAAGCATATATACGAGACAATCTTGTCTTAAAGACAGAGAGTCATCTTTCGACTCAGCCCACAGTTGTAACAATCCAGATTTAGTGTTTCTTGATTTTAGGTTATCAAGTTTCAAGACTCAACAAGTTTGCGAAAGTTATGAATATTGCCTTGTTTGTTTATCCTTTCGAACACTTGTAATATTTATTTACTTCCCATATTGCATTACATATCCAACATTTCTTTGTCTATATTTCTTCTTCTTATTATTATTATTATTATAATATTATTATTATTATTATTATTGTTATTATTATTATTATTATTTCATAACACTTTTTATTTTGTCTCTCTGTTCGGTTGAAAAAACAATTTTCCAAAATATACTTCCACGCGTCCCAGTTCGCAAGGATCAATCCTTCTAACAAACTGAATCTGTGCCGAGATATGTTACTCCCTCTGTCCCAAAAAAATTGTATGACTTTCCTTATTAGTTCGTCCAAAAAAGATGAAAACTTTTCTATATATAGAAATAATTTAATTTTATGAGATGATTTACAAGTACACATATCTAAAGTTTTCTTTGGGTAATACATTTCAAAAGTCTTTCTTTATTTCTTAAACTCTGTGTTAAGTCAAATTAAAATAATCTTTTTGGACCGGAGGGAGTATATATTTTCAAAAGCAATTAGGCTTTTAAAAATTTACTTTTATTATTTTTAAAAAATAGAGTGCTAATTAAGTGACATACTTAAAGAGAAACAACTGATAATTTAAAACTATTTTATATTGTATGCAAAAAACCTTAGTAAGAAATAATAATATGGATTGGATATCATTATTTTTTCCCCAAAATTTCTTAGTCAATCTTTCTAGCAAACGCAACGTGTTTACTGATTTCCCTAATTGATTTATGATTGACTCTCTTTTACTAGTTGTTTTCTTTTTTCTTTTGTCCAAAATATATGACCTTGATTGTTTAAATATTTTTTCTTTGTTTATTATTTTAGAAAAAGTGTGAGGATGTAATTTATTTTTGGTAATAAATCATTTGATTTCTATACTTCATAATGAATTCTATATAATTTGACTTGTAAACTATATATTAAGGGCATGTTTGGTATGATGGATAAGTCAAAATAATCTTGGGATAAAATTATAGTAGCACTTATCCTTTGTTTGGTTACTACTTTTTGAATAAGTTATTCCAGGATTAAAGATAGTGATGAGATAACTTATACATTTGAGTGTGGAATAACTAATTCCATCACTAATTATACCAAGATAAAATAGTGCAGTTGACTAAAATAGCCCTGAGGTTCTTAAACCCTTTTTCTAAAGTAGCTTTTCACAGCTAAGCAACACCGCTTGATATTTCTCTGCTGCTCTTGGGAGATTTCCTATTTTCTTTGGATGGAGAAGCTATGTAGGGGTGATTGAAGCCATTTTGGATTGAAAAAAAAAAAGGATTTTGCATCAGTTTTTACTAATTTTGTTTTGTACATTTTACCATTATTGGTTATGGCTACAGGAGCTATATTGTCATGGTTCTCTAGCCTCTATTGAGGATAGTGGAGTAATTGAGCAATTTGGTCAATGACAATAGCTCTCTGATAGTTATTTCTTTACCTGGTTTTACATTACATTTTATGATGAGCTTTAGTTGGTCATTGCTAAACTTATTAAGTACTAACTTATTGTGAAATTTGAGCATATTTCCTTGTCATATCTTGTTTCGATTTCATGTTTAATCTCTATCAGTTCAAGACGATTTCCATCTTTTTATGAATAAAAGCAAGAAGAGGGCAAATTTTAGACATTTTAGGCTAAATAGGATGGAGGAGGGATTTTTGTAAATAAATAAATTCTTCTTAAAAATTATACAATGCATGTTATTTTTTATGCAACATACCAAACAATGAATAATAAAATATACACAATATATTCTTGTGATATCATTAGTGATCTTGTATATCTGTAGTTATGATACTAATTTTTTGTATTAGTTAAGTATATATTTGATTTCCGTAATTATAGTCTAGGATGACTATTGTATATCATGTATATAAGACAATTACATTAATGAAATCAGCAAGGGATTATTCTCTTTTCATGGTATCAACAGTCTAGGGCAATATTTTTTTCTCCTATCCATTCTTCCGCCGCCCTACATCCTTCTCGGCCTCCCTTCGCCATTTTTTTCCCTCCACCCTAATTCTATTCGTGTTCCCCAATCATGTATAATACAAAGAATACCATTCATCAAGCTCTTGCAGTCTCCAACATCAAGAACAACATTCCTATCGTCCTTGAAATGGAGAACGTCCAATACGCGACGTGGTCGGAACTTTTTAAAATTCACGCAAGGTCTCATAAAGTCCTCCATCACATCGTCAAACTGGAAAAAAGCAAGGAGAAGGTGCCTACCACTGATGATGAAATAGAGTTATAGGCGACTCTTGATGCTACGGTCCTCCAATGGATTTATTTATCATCTCAACAGACCTCTTACACACAATTATCGAACCTGACACCACGGCTATGGAAGCTTGAAATAGGTTGCGTGATATATTCCAAGATAACAAAAATTCTCGTGCCGTAACCCCTGAGCAAGAATTCTCTCACACAACTATGGAGGATTTTCCGAATGCCTCCATCCCTTGTCAAAGGCTCAAGGAATTATCGGATCAACTCAAGAACGTCGGTGCGCCAGTCACAAATGATCGTATCATTCTTCAGATGGTTGCGGGCCTCTCCGAGGCATATAATGGAGTTGGAACTCTTCTTCGCCAAAGCAATTCTATCCCATCGTTCTACCAAGAAGCAGGGTTGGCTAAAAAGGCCGCATCCTGAGCCCATTCCGCCAGATGGTGGCCACGTCCTGAGAAACCGATGACTCTCAATCATTCTTCAAAATTTATGGTCAAAACCGTAACAAAGGGGGTGGAAAAAAGGGTCAAAACCGTGGCAAAAACCGCGGTGGTGACAAGGCTGGTGGCTGCGGTGGTAACAATGGCGGATGTGATGTCTGCAGTAGAGGCTAGTAGGGGACCGGGCCACAACACCCCTGGCAGCAGGCTTGGGCCAGTGGGTAATGGACATGGGGCCTACCTTGGGCTAGTGGGCAGTAGCCTATGCCGCCCTGCCCTTACTCTACACAAAACTGGGCCAGGCCCAGTAGACGATAGCATCACCAGCAAGCCCAGAATGGGCCTCGAAATCGTTTGGCATGGCAGCAGCCTGGCATGCTTGGGCCTTGGCCACAACAGGCTTTCACTGTTGCGGGCCCAACATTCTCTCTGACCCACACAGATATCGAGGCAGAAATGCATACACTTGGACTAAATCCTCTGGATGTGAATTGGTACATGGACACTGGTGCTACTTCTCATATGACATCCGCGCAAGGTAATCTCTCATCTTATTTCAATTTGAGCAAAAATCATGACATAATTGTTGGTAATGGTCATTCAATTCCAATTCGTGGTTATAGTCACACAAATTTGTCTCCTCTAAACCCGCCTTTAGCCTTGAAAATATACTTCATGCTTCTCAATTAATTAAAAATTTGGTGTATGTTCGGAACTTTACAACTGATAACTCGATTTCTGTTGAATTTGATCCATTTGAATTTTCTTTGAAGGATTTCTGGACGGGGATACATCTAATGAGATGTGATAGTTAGGGAGACCTCTATCCCATCACCACAAAACAAGCCACACCGTTAACGTTTGCCGCTTTAGCACTTTCCTTATGGCATGCACGTTTGGGTCATTCGGGAGCGTCTGTTTTTGCCTCTTAAAAACAATAAATTCATTGAGTGTAATAACACTCGTAGTGCTAATGTTTGTCCTTCTTGTCCGCTTGGAAAACATGTTAAATTCTAGTATTATGTTACCATTTGATATTATTCATAGTGATCTTTGGACGTCTCCCATTTTGAGCTCTTCGGGCCACCGTTATTATGTTTTGTTGTTGGATGATTATTCTATTTTTGTGGAAATTTCCATTATCTAAAAAGTCTCCAGTTTATTCCACAGTTCTATCATTTAGAGCATTCATCCGTACTCGATTTGAATGAAAAATTAAGAACATTCAATGTGATAATGGAATGGAATTTGATAATGGGCCATTTAGAGAATTTTGTAAGGTTAATGGTATATCTTTTCGATTTTCATATCCATATATGTCATCACAAAATGGAAAAGCCGAGAGAAAAATTTGCACCATTAATAATATTGTTCGTATATTACTAGCCCATGCATCATTACCACCATTATTTTGGCATCATGCATTAAAAATGACAACTTACCTTCTTAACATACTCCCTAGCAAAGGATTAGCATACCAATCTCCACTCAAAATTCTGTATCAAAAAGACCCTTCGTATTCTCATCTTAGGGTGTTTATGTTATCCTCTATTGCCCTATATACTATTAACAAACTTCAAGCCCGCTCTACCGCTTGTGTATTTTTGGGTTACCCATCTAATCATCGTAGTTACAAATTTTATGATTTATCCTCTAATAAAATCATCATTAGTCGCCATGTCATTTTTTATAAAAGCCAATTTCTGTTTGCTAAGTTGCATAATTCCGCGTCCAAGTCTTATGAATTTTTGGATGATGGTCTATCACCGTATGTGGTCTACCATTTGGTCCAGCCCACACCTCGGAACCTGAACCAATAGGCACAGTCAGGCACACTACCTACTGGCCCAATACTCCCTCATTCACATTTTCTGCCAGCAGGCCCACTGCTTGCTGGCCTAAATGATTTTGGTCCGTAACTTCTGCCAGCAGGCCCATTACCTACTGGCCTAAACAATCCCGTCCTTGAGCTTCTACCAGTAGGCCCACTGTCTGTTGGCCCAAATACTCTCGATCCACAGTTTCTGCCAATAAGCCCAAATAATTATAGCCACCAGTCAGCCCAAGTCCTCCCAACCCGAATCGACACCGACACCACTACACCAACCTAGATCCAACCCACTTCTCTTCCGGGACAAGGGCCCGTTACTAGTAGCCAACAAGATATTTTTAGATCAAAATGACAATTTAATCTCAACTCTAATGGCACTAAATCACCCTACCACGTAACCTTGTGTCTGCCCTTCGTGACCCGAATTGGAAAATTGCCATAGATGATGAATATAATGCTCTTATTCAAAATAAGATGTGGGAGTTGGTGCCCCGTCCACCTGGTGTTAATGTGATTCGTTCTATGTGGATTTTTACTCATAATGAAAAATCTAATTGTTATTTTGAGAGGCATAATGCCGGTCTTGTAGGTGATGGTAAAACTCAACAGGTTGGCGTGGATTGTGGAGAGACATTTAGTCTTGTGGTCAAACCGGAAACTATTCGCACTGTTCTCAGTCTAGCTCTCTTAAAAGCATATCCCATTCATCAGCCAGACGTGAAAAATATGTTCTTACACATCGAACTCAAGGAAAATATATACATGCATCAACCCTTGGATTTCAGAGACCCGCTCATCCTAATCATGTGTGTTTGTTGAAGAAATCCTTGTATGGGCTAAAACAGGCTCCTCGGGCTTAGTACAAAAAAAATGCAGATTATGTGTCTACTCTTGGGTTTTCTCACAGCAGGTCTGATCATTCATTGTTCATCTACCGTCACAATACTTCAATGGCCTACATTCTGTTATATGTATACTGATTGCTTCCTCTGATAAACTGCGCAAGTCTATCATATCTATTCTCAGCTCAGAATTTGCTATGAAAGACTTGGGGCCATTGAGTTATATTTTGGGTATAGCTGTCACTCGTCATGCAGGTGGTCTATTTCTATTTCAAAAGAAGTATGCAACAGAGATCATTGAACGGGCTGGCATGTCAGCTTATAAGTCATCTCCTACTCCATTTGACACTAAATTGAAGTTGAGTGTTACTTCTAGCACACCATATGAGGATCCCTCCCACTATCGTAGTCTTGCGGAGGCTCTTCAATATCTCACGTTTACCTGTCCCGATATTACTTATGCAGTGTAGCAGGTGTGTTTATTCATGCATGATCCGAGGGAAGAACACATGCACGCTTTCAAATGCATTGTGCGCTACATTCAGGGCACTCTTGATTTTGGTTTACACTTATATCTGTCATCGGTATCTACTCTCATGTCGTATAGAGATTCTGATTGGGGTGGTCCAAATACCAGGCGTTCGACATCTTGTTATTGTATGTTTCTTGGTGATAACTTGGTCTCTTGGTCAGCTAAACGCCAGACTACTTTGTCGCGCTCTAGCGCGGAGGCCGAATATCGAGGGGTCGCCAATGTGGTGTATGAGTCTTGTTTATTTCGTAACCTCCTCTTAGAGATTCATTTTCCTATTCGGAAAGCTACCTTGGTCTACTACGATAATGTTAGTGCGATATATCTCTCGGAAAATCCTGTACAACATTAGCGCACTAAACATATCGAGATGGATATTCACTTTGTTCGCGAAAAGGTAGCTTGTGGACAAGTACGTGTCTTGCATGTCCCTTCACGTTATCAATTTGCTGACATCTTTACTAAGGGCCTTCCCTTAGTTATGTTTAAAGGTTTTAGGGACAGTCTCAGCGTATGACAACCGTCCGCTATGACTGCGGAGGTGTGATAGAATATACACAATGTATTCTTTTGATATCATTAATGATCTTGTATATATGTAGTTATGGTAGTAATCATTAGTATTAATTAAGTGTATATTTGATTTCCGTAATTATAGCCTAGGATGACTATTGTATATCATGTATATAAGTCAATTACATTAATGAATTCAGTAAGGGATTATTCTCTTTTCAGTGAATAAGAAGTAACATTAGAATAACTAATCTCAGCATAACTTGTGTTCAAACCAAACGACTCATAAGTGACAAAGATGAATTCTAGTAAATACCAAAGAATCCAGAAAGAGGAAAGAATATGTTTTGTCCATTTATACAAAACTACGTTATACACATTATAAAAAGAATAAAAACTTGTCAGAAATTAAATCCAATTAACCATGAATTTAATCTTTGATGCTAGCAATTATAGGGATATTGCACAATGAGTAAACCTCTATTTTGACTCATGTTTATAATTAGCTTTAACGATGTGGTGTCCCATTAGAGCAGTTTGAAGAACTAAAAGCATTTAACATCTATTTCAATGAAGAAAAGGTTTTCAAGCTACCTTGATATTGATGCTGTAGATTTATATTACGAACTGTGTTCAATTTCTATCATTGTGATTTCTTATCGTTTCTATTCCTCCTTTGTTACTGTTTTATGGTATTTAATATGCTCTATAAATTTCAGACAAATAAATATTGCTTTAAAGTTTTGTCACAGCTTACCTGACACTATTTCTCATCCACCTATAATTGAGGTTTCTAGTCCCTGTTGTCCTCAACCTTAAAATATCTTGCATAGGCGCATGGTACAAAAGGGAAACAAAGGCTATGAATCTAAGTATTTATCCAATGGGATAAATTACCTGCTGACCAGGCTACTTGGAAAGAGTATCAAGCTCTATATATTGGACAGAAGAAGGTGCGCCTGATAGTTAGAGTTAGGGAGTATTCTATCAACATATTAAAAGGAGAAATGCCGAAGAATTGTGGATAACAAAGTTTTATTAAATTTAAATTCACAAGAAATTTAAATTATATTAAATAAAAAATATATGAGTCCAAATAAATATTGTTGGCTAGTATGTTTGGATTCATTATATAAGTCCAATAAATATGGATTTAATTAAAGTTCAATTTCGTTGGGCTAGTCCGTTGATTTGGACTACATATGATGAGCCCACTTTGCCAAGCCCAAGATTTTATCTTATTTTAGAGGCCCACTTTGGTGCCACATGTCAAGTGACATGGCACGCTAAGTCAAACGAAGGAGCCAATAGGATCGTGTCACGTGTCAAAATGATGCAGCATACCTAGTCAAATCAAAGGTCAATGAAAATATGTCATGTGTACGACTGATGTATTCTGACCAATCAAATATCGTCATGTCAACTTAAATCTGATTGGCCAAAAAGAGTCTGTCCTTATCACAACTCCTACATCCTACAACTATAAATATGGGTCTCATAATTCAGAAAAGGACCAAAAATTCTAACAAAAAGCCAGAGAGAACTTGTGGATCAAAAGCCGCATATTTCTCTACAAGTTACAAGCATTCAAGCACTCAAGGATTTTTCTACAAGTTCTAGAGATCAAGACGAAGATTCGAGATCAAGCTGCAAGACCTTGAATCCAAGTACAAGTCAAGGAGAAGACCACCAAATTCAAGATCGAGCTCAAAAGCCCTTGAATTCAAGTACAAGTCAAGATCAAATTCACCAAGTTCAAGATAAAGCTCAAAAGCCCTTGAATTTATTATCGAAAAGATGAATTAGAGGATTCATAGAGATTATAACACTCATAATTGAAATCAAATACTACGATTATTGTGATATTTTTCTATCTTGATTATTATTTTCTCAACACATATTTTATTGTCTTACAAATTCTGGGACGCCCAGTGGGACAATCTCTACCTCTCATATCAACTTTTCGATCATCAAAGTTAAAGAACATCGATATGGCCTCAAAGAAGATCAACTCCAAGTCAACTTCCTCTAAGGCTGTTGATTCCAAGTTCTCTGCTGATGTGGAAAGCATCCTCGGTGTTATCTTTGGAAGCTTTGGACCAATTACGAAGAGCAAAGAAAGCATACTCGGACAACAAGCACTTCAAGGATCGTTCGGATTAACTCTTGCTTTTGGATCTTTATCCTCAAAAGGAACAAGATCCCCTACTAATCCATCAGAAGAAGGAAGCAGCGTTGCCGAAAATATTAAGAAGACTCTAGCTCTACTTGATCTATCTGGATCCAAGAACTCCTCTATGAAGAAAGATTATGATATTTCAAGCGATGGATCCTCTTCACTAACGGCACATGAATTAAGCTACTCGAATATTATCTATCTGACAATCCATGCTATTCTCCAACATTCTCGACAATCATGCAAGTGATGGTGACTGACGCTTCATCTATGGACGAGACATTAGAAAACCTGACAAATGTAATCGATGGTTTGGCCAAGCATGTGCAAAACCAAGACACTCAGATTTACAAGTTGATGGACAAGATAGATGGCTTGATGGAGGGAGAATCTAGACACGCACCAGGGAAAAGTCCAGAAGCTCCAGAGATCGAAGTTCCTACAAAACAAGCACCGCTCATCAAGAAAATCCCAGTCTCTTCTGAAGAGATGATTCCAATTGACCAACTGAAGGAGTTCATCGAACGGCATATCAAGAACAAGTATGAAGTTGCCTCTAAGTCCTCTCTTATGTATGTAAATCCATACACAACAAGGATCGACAACTTCAAGATGTCCATAAGTTATCAACCTCCCAAATTGCAGCAGTTTTATGGCAAGGAAAATCCAAAGCAACATGTTGCGCATTTTGTTGAAACCTGTAATAATGCTGGAACTTAAGGAGATTATCTTGTCAAGTAGTTAATCCGCTCCCTCAAAGGGAATGCTTTCGATTGGTACACGGACCTCGAGCCTAATTCTATCGATAGTTGGGAGCAACTAGAGCAGGAATTTCTCAACTATTTTTATAGCATAAAGCGGACTGTGAGCATGGTAGAACTTACCAACACCTGCTAAAGGAAGGACGAACCAGTTATCGACTTCATTAATCGGTGGAGAAATGCAAGACTAAACTACAAAGATAGCCTCAGTGAACCTTCTGGCATAGAGATGTGCATCCAAGGGATGCATTGGGGACTTCTCTATATATTGCAAGTTATTAAGCCAAGATCCTTTGAAGAACTAGCTACTCGCGCTCATGATATGGAGTTGAGTATGTCCTCTACTGGAAGTGAAGTGATGTCTATTTATGACCCGCGCAAAGGAAATGATAAGCAAGAAACCAAGAGGTGGAGCAAGTTCGTACCTAAGTGTGACAACAAATAATCCATGAACGTCAATGACTCACATGTAAAGTTTACTATGAAGGTAAGCAAGAAGAAAAGTAGAAGATGCAATAAAGAGAACACCTTTTCCTGAATTCTGATGTTCCTGAAATTTTTGATGAACTATTCGAGGTGAAACTCATTGAGTTACCATAGATGAACCAGCCTGATGAAACTGGAAGAACACACGACCTAAATTGTTGCAAGTATCATCGACTCGTGGGTCACTCTCTTGAGAAATGCTTTGTCTTCAAGGATAAGGTTATGTAGTTGGATTATGAAAAAATGATTTTGCTCGATGATGAGAAGGCAAGTTCCAATTAATTCTCTATCACCTTTGGATCTCTCAATTCCATCCAGATATACAACTTTGAAGACCATAAGGAAGAAGGACCATTAGAGGAAGATAAAAACCCCCGTTAAAGAAGGCGATGACGACGATTGGATTTTAGTGACTCTGCGGAGGTGCTACAAGAAAAATACACGAAATGAATATCCTAAAAAGCCAACTAGGAAGATGATGGTAACAAACAAGGAAGCAAATACTAGTTAATCATCCGAAGAAGATGAAAGCTGAGGTAAACCACTACCAAAATCCATGATGTCACGTAACTTTGGAGGAATTTTTACCAAGTTGGTTCTGCACCAGGACTGCTCGAGACAACATCGAGGCGTCATTCTTTAATACTGATGAAGATGAAGTGAAGAATGAAAGTCCATCAGCGTTGTCTCCATCATCATCTGGAAAGCTTGTCGAGTCCTCTTTTCAAGAAGTACACACATGTGATACAAAAATCACTATCACCGAGGACGATCTTCTACTAGGTGAAACAACACATAATTATTCATTGTATATTGTGGGTCATGAGCTTGAAAAGAGGATAAATAGAATTTTGATAGGTGCAGATCTGGAGTTAACATTCTTCCCATTTGCACAATGAAGGAACTTGGCATCACAACTGAAGAACTTTCTGAACGTCGCTTGATGATTCAATTATTCAATCAAGGGGGCAAAGAGCCATATGCGCTATTAAATTGGAGATCACTATCAAAGATTTACAATCAAGTGCATGGATGCATGTTATTGAACAAACACTTCATACAATCGGTAGGCCATAGATACACGAGAACAAAGTTCTCCCATCCTTCTACTATCAATGATTGAAATATCTTGAAAGTAGTGTCAAAAAGAAGATAGTTGTTGATGATAAGCCATTCAAAGAAGCTGAGTCATACTTCGCCAATGCAAAGTTCTACTTGAAGAACTATATTGTGAAGGAAGTAAAAGTTGGTGATATCACAATGGCCAGGAGTGAAAAGATTGCAACCAAAAGAGCTGAGGCGACTGTTGGAAAAGTCAAAGTTGGCGTTGAGAGTTGCACTCCAGTTCGAATAGAGGGAATATCGCATCCTCAAAGAAGAAGATAACTCTCGTGCTTCACTACGTTCCAAAGGTAAAGAAAGAAGAAGGTCAATCATCTAACACTTAAAGAAATGTGCTAGGGGCGCTAACACTTCCTATCAAGCGAACAAACGCGATAAATTTGTCCTCAAAGCTGCTTGGAAAGTTCGTGACTCAGAATCCACCTAAAATGTGGCACTCCATACTAAATGTACCAATAAAGGCTTTTATTCAAATGCTTTCAAATTATTTGTCAAGTCTGGGTATAACCCCAGCGAGCCATCAAAGTTAGGGAAACTTCTAGCAAAAACTGCCATAATGCAATCATGTGAAGGCTTGGGATACAAACAACCTTTGCCAGTCTGCATATCTATAAGAAGGGCAAGTAACAACTACATCATTGCGGAAGATGAATCTGTTGCTTCTAACAAAAGGCCTTCGATGTTTGATCAGCTTCGGAAGCCAACTGCAAAAGATTTTGTACTTGAGAGGTTAGGGCCATTGAAGATGAAGAGGAATAACAAGTTCCAAAGAAATTATCAAAGCATGAAAATGCCAGCTTTGCCTAAATTCCAAAAGGATTTCAAAAGTTTGATTCCCTCTAGAATGAGGCGACAAACAAAACTTGTGGTTTCATGTGGGGAGGTACTAAAAGCAAAGTTGCACATTGTGGTTTATACCAAGAAGTATGACGAAGACAAGAAAAGCATAGGCTCTTCGTATTATATTACTATGCAAAGTGATCAAGATACCTCATCTTAAATGAAGGTTGATGAGAAGTTGGGGGATATTTCTTGGTGTTACCACATATCTTTCAATGATGGAGATCCTCAAGATGATGAAGATGCCGGAGAAGCTCCGCTAGAACTTGAATAATGGGTAAGGACCATTGTAGACTCCTTGAAAGAAGTTAATATTGGTATTGAGAAAGATCCAAGGCCCACCTACCTAAGTTCTTTTTTAATAGTTAATGAAGAAAACACTTATATGGTGATCCTCAAAGAATATAGGGATGTTTTTGCTTGGAGTTATAAGGAGATGTCTGGCTTAGATCCCAAAGTAGCAGTCCATCATTTTGTAGTCAAGAATTGTGCTCATCCTATTAATCAGGCCCAGAGAGGCTTCAGACCAGACTTTGTTCCCTTGATTGAAAATGAAGTAAACAAACTCATTGAAGCTGACTTTATTCATAAAGTTAAATACCCTACATGGATTTCGAGTATCATTCCCATAAGGAAGAATATTGACCAAATTTGAGTTTGTGTTGACTTCAGGGATCTCAACAATGCATTTCCTAAGCATGATTTTCCGCTTCCTAGACCAGAGTTGATGATTGATGCTACCACTAGTTACGAGATAGTGTCTTTCATGGACGGTTCATCTGACTATAATCAAATTCACATGGGTATTCATTTCTACAAGGTGATGCCTTTTGATTTAAAGAATATCGGTGCCACATATCAAATAGATATGAAGAATATCTTTGATGACTTGCTCTACAAAAATATTAAATGCTATGTCAATGACTTGGTGGTAAAATAAAAAAAGAGGAGCGATCACTTACAAGACCTAAGAATGGTGTTCGAGTGACTTCAGAGATATCAACTTTGAATTAATCCATTGAAATGTGACTTTGGAGTTACTTCTGGAAAGTTTCTTGGTTTCATTGTCCGACATCGAGGAATTGAAATTGATCAAGCCAAAGTTGATGTGATTTTGAAAATGCCCAAGCCTCAAAATATCCATGAGCTAAAAACTATGCAAGGAAAGCTAGCATACATTAGGAGATTCATCTTAAATCTAGTTGGAAGATGCCAACCATTCAGTCGGCTCATGAAGAAGGGTGTTCCTTTCAAGTGGAACGAAGCTTGTACAAATGCTTCCGAGAGTATCAAGTCATACTTAATGAAACCTCCGGTTCTAGTATCCCCTATACTTGAAAACCATTAATACTATATATTTCAGCACAAAAGAGGTTAGTACATTTGAATTATACTGTATGTAAAGTAATGAGAGAATAAGCAGGCACATGAAATAATAAGAACATGAAACTGAAATTGAACATGAGTGTGAACATGATCTATCATGACTATAATAACATGTGTAAAATGTATAAAATTATATATATGTGGGGAGAGCAGTTGCATAACTGACATGTAACCACAACGAATAAATATGGCATTTGATCTGCCCAATCAGCTAAGCCATATCATACGTTACCGAGGTACAAGACATGAATATGATGGATCTAATAATCTCATAAAGGGTAGCATGGAGGTATCATCCTCTGGACGGAATGACCCTTATCATATGCTGGAAAACGTAGTTTTAGTCTATCTGAGCCTTCTCAGGAATCTGTGCAACTCCCAAAATATGAACATGAAACATAATTGGTTGGAAGCCTGTGGTTTGTAAAATCATGACTTGTAAACATGATTGATAAGTATAAGATATAGCATGAACATAAATACATAATATACTTTGCATAAATCATGAAAAAGATGTAGACTTCATGAAATTATAAACCTTGATTGAAGAATTGTGTGTTAGAACCCATGGAATTAGAAGTTATGGGTATTCATGGATTAAGGATGGTTTCCCAATAACCATAATGGAATATAGAGAATACAATAATGAATTAATATTGCAAATATGGATAATCATGATACATGTAATTTAGGGTTAGCATGAACTTGAAATAAAAACCTTAAGTATAGAAATTCATGGTGTTATGGATAAACGTGGCGTGGGAAAGAATATGGATACTTCCACACGTGGATAGAATCTCTACATACCTTAATCGCTCCAAAAAGTATCTTAAAAATTTGAACTTGGAAGGAGGAATCCAAAGCTTGAACCTTGAAACCTTGGATTGGGTTTACCTTGAAAACCCTAGGTTAAGAACAATGGGTTTTACTTAGAATTCATGAGAATTATGTTAGAATTATATAGAATTATGTGAGAGAGAATTACAATGATGTAGGAGAAAGTTTGGAAGAGAGAACGTTCATTCTAGGGCTTGGGAATAGTGAAAACTGATTTTACAGGTCTAAGTCTCGTATTTATACCGTTCCTTGTCGGAAGGATTTGACGGTTGAATTTGACGGACCGTCGAATTTTTCTACGGTCTGGTCTGGACCGTATAATTGGACCTTCTTGAAATTTTCAATTTTCCAATGTTCTATAAATGCTGAGGGGATTGACGGTTGGAATCGACGGGCCATATAAATTTATACGATCCATAAAATTTACAGAGTGCCGTCAATTTCATTGAAATTGACGGTTCATTTTGACGGACCATAACTAATTCTACGGTGTATATAATCGGGCATAAAATCATGTCTGCAGAACCAAAACTGGTTTTCAACTATATACTTCCCATTTTGGTTTCTTAAACCCCCTGAATCATGAACAAGGCTTAGTTTGAAGGTATGATATGTTATAATATCTCCCCCTTGGGATCATTCATCCTCAAATAATGGATCATGGTTAAGAATAAGGCTAAACATAGCATGAGTACATGAACGTGAAGAAACATGACATGAAATATGGGAACTGAACTGACATGATTACATAAAACATGAAAATGGGGATATGGAACATGAGTACGTGAAACACGAGACATGAATACGCAAAGGACATGACACTAATACTGAAGGTATTTACCTTGTTCATTTTCTGCTTGCTCCTCAAATAAGTGCAGATAGCTAGACTCCATGTCTTATTCGGATTCCCATGTAGCCTCCTCAATATTCTGACTTCTGCACAACACTTTCAATGAGGCAACTTCCTTAGTTCTCAACTTTCGAATCTGATGATACAAAATAGCCACAGGGATCTCCTCATAGGTCAAACCATCCTAAACTATAATGTAATCAGTAGGGATAACCAACGACGGGTCTCCCACACACTTTCTCAATATGTAAACATGAAATACTAGATGCACAACAACTAAATCATGCGACAATTCAAGTTCATAAGCCATTTGGTCAATTCTTCTCAAAATCCTGTATGGTCCGATATATCTGGGACTGACCTCATGACACCTTTCATAGGTAAAACTTTCAAAAAAAAACTAATTGGCAACTTGAACGCCAAGTATATATTCCTCACATCCGAATAGGACTTTTGGCAACACTGAGCTGTTTTCAAACGCTTATGAATTAGCTTGACTTTCTCCATAGCCTGATAGACCAAGTATAGTCCTAATAATTCTGCTTCACCAACTTTGAAAAAACCAATTGACGATCTACACCTTCGCCCATATAGAGTTTTGAATGGTGCCATCTGGATACTGTCATGGTAATTGCTATTATAAGAAAATTCAATAAGAGGCAAGTGATCATCCCAGTTACCTTTAAAATTGAGAACATATGCCTTCAACATATTGAAACACCCTGTACCTTTAAACTAAACCATGTTTATGAACCCAAGGTGTAGGAAACCAATACAGGGAGTTTAAAGTTGAAAACCAGTTGCAGTTGTGCAGAATGAATTCTACAATGGATTATATGGACCGTAGAATTAATTATGGACTATCAAAATGAACTGTAGATTTCATTTTGAAATTGACGGAACCCATTAGCTTTTTACGGACCGTATAAATTTATACGGTCCATTGATTTCAATCGCCTTGGAACCTCAACTTTTTTAGCTCACTGGAATTTTTATATACTTGGGATACAGTTCAATTATACAGATCGTATAAAAATTAACGGGTCCAAAAAAGTCAACAGACTGTCGAATACAATCGTCAAATCCCTCCGACAGTAAATAGTATAAATACACAGCCTTAGTCCCAACAATTAGTTTTTTATATTCCCCAAGCTCTAGAATGGAGTTCTCTTCTCCCATCATCCTCATAACTCAAGGTAAGTCTTTTTTATTAAATTCCACCCGATTCTAATTATGTAATCAATTCCTAAGCGAAAATCATTGTTTCTAACCTAGGGTTTACAAGAAAGCCCAACTCAAGGAATTAAAGGTTCAAGCTTTGGATTCCTCCTTCCAAGTTCGGATTTTAAATACAAGTTTGGAGCGAATAAAGTATGTAGAGCTTCTATCTACGTGTAGGAATATCATTGTTCTTCCCCACGCTACAATTATCCATGAAATCATGAATTTCCATAATCTAGGGTTTTACTCAAGTCCATGATAACCATATATACATGTGTAATTATATTCTATGTTATATCTTGACTTCGTTACTTATATTCATGATATATTATTCTGATTGTCATGAACCTGTCCGTAATCCAGGAACATATGCCTGGATTTCCATGAGTTCTTAAATACAAGTTATGATCATTATCACTCAGTTCCATGAAGTCATATATGTTTGTCATGATTTATACAAGTTATATTATGTAATTCTTCACATGCAAAATTTTAAAATTTGCAAGTTATGTTTACAAGTCCTTTCATGAAATTCATGGGTTTTCAAGCCAACTATTTTCAAGTACATGTTTTGGGAGATGCACATATTACCGAGAACTCTCAGACAACCTGAAACTATGTATGCCAATGTAGGATAAGGATCGCTCTGCCAGAGGATGATACCTTCTTATTATCCCTTATGGAATTATTGAATCCATCATGTTCATGTCCATGTCTCGTACTTCAGCAAAGTACGAGATGGCTTAGCTGATCGAGCAGAGATCAGAGTCCACATTCATATGTGGTGGTTCATGTCAATTTTGTTAATGCTCTCCCAAAGCTATACAAATATATAGTTTTACAAATTTTATACATATTATTATACTCATATTCATGTTCATATTTCAGTTTCAGTTCATGTCCTATTATTCTATGTGCCAACTTATTTCTTTCAGTTGCTTTACCTACAGTACAATTCAAATGTACTAACGTCCCTTTTCATGGGGCCTGCACTTCATGGTGTTGGATTGCTTCAGTATCACCTTTTGGTGATCCTCATATCATTCGGGGTGTCAGTTTAATTACTTTTGATTATGCATTAGTAGTAAAGTTATGTCAGGGCCTTGTGTTGGTAAACATTTTTGCACACTCATGTTTTAGACGTTTTATAAACTAGTCTAGTTAGCATGACATGAAAATATTATTTTCAAACTTAACATGTTTTACTTAGATATTTTCGCTCTGATTATTTCAATATATGTTCTCCGTGTTTTAAATCACTATTAGTACATGATTTTGATGCCCATGTTGATAAGAAATCCACGTGATTCGTTTGATTACATGCAGTCAGGCACCAAGTGTTGTGTTTCGTCCTGACCATGGTTCGAGGCATGACAAAGCTTGGTATCAGAGCACTAGGTTCAAGTGTCTTAGAGAGTCTTTGAGACCGTGTCCAGTGGGGTAACTTTTATGTGTGTGAGGTCCCCACATATGTAAACAGTTGACCACCAAGACATCTAGGATTGTCTCACTTCTTTCATACTTTAGATTATGCAGTTAGAGCTATACCTTCAGGACATCCTTCTAACTCATGTGTATTACGTATTTAAAAAATGCATGTGAAAAGAAAATCAACTACAAGCAAGAGAGTTGCCACTAATGCCACTCGTGAGGATGATGCTCAGGATCAGGGAGCCAATTCGAGTACAACACCCATATCCGATACTACAGGGCTTGCGGAGATCCCAGTTCTGCCACCAAGTTCCACTGATTCATATATTAGGGGAGCTATTCAGTTGCTCACCCAACTTGTGGCCGCTCAAACCAACGTCAGGGAACAACTCTAAGTACGGGAACTAATGGAGAGTCATCTAATTTTAGGACTCATGAGTTTCTTCGTATGTCTAACACCTCGTAACTTCGAGCTATGGTTTGAACTGTACGATGGGAAAATTATAAAACCAAGATGAGGAGTGTAGAAAGTGTTTTGAAAACTAATCAAGGCATAAGAATAGTCTTAGGAAAAATTAGTCGGAAGCTACTTTACGGAGCATGTTTTAAAGTGAATTTGCCGCATGCCTCACTAAACTGAGTGTGTGGATAAATTTATTAGGAATATCAAAACAGTTCCTTCATGAAAGTTATAGCCCTTTGAAAGACATTTCCATACATATAAGGCCCATATCCAACAGAGTTCTGTACAAAGAGTTATGGCCGATTTACTGAGGATGTATAAAATGAAAATCTCAATTCTTGTAGGATTAACTTTTAAAGCCCAAGCCTTTATGATAACCTATAAATACAACCCTAAAACGTTTTATGTAAGGATTTTCAACCAGAACTGCTACCAAACACCTAAGGTGAGTTATTATTAAAATTACTATGTCAATTATATTAAGTTATCACTAGAATAACACCGAATCATTATTTGGAATCACTAGATTTTGGAAAATTCATTCAAGGTCGAATTTGGAATAAAGATTTTGGATTTCTTCAAAAGGGTAAGCCCCTCACTCATTAATGGATTATATGAAGTCATTATTATATTTTATATATTTAATGATTGGTAGAATCATGAAATAAGATTGATTTAGATGTACTCCATCAAACGCAAAGTCGTAGTAATTTTGCTGTAGATTTCCCCCCCGACCAGCCAGCTTCCCATGGCGTTTTATGATAATTTAACCATTGGATCGAGCCTAAATTTTAACTGACTGGTTACAAGATATAGGTTGAGCTATGAACAGTAGCTACGAAAATCGGTGAAAACTCTTCCCCACGCCTCATTTTCCATGAAGTCACGAAAATTCCATAACTTGGGATTTTTACTCTCTTATCATGATAACCCTAATTACATGTAATACTATATATATATATATATATATATATATATATATATATTCGTTATTGTAATCATGATATGTCACTATGATTGTCATGAACCTGTCCGTAATCTATAAACGCATGCTTTGAATTCCATGAGTTCCTAAATTACAAGTTATGATCATTGTTACTCAGTCCATGAAACTATACATGCTTTTTCATGATTTATACAAGTTATATGATATATCTATTTTACATGATAAATTATGATTTCAAACCATACTTCAAACCATATTGTACAAGTTGCTTTCATGAAAACCAAGGGCTTACAAGCCACTATTTACAAGTACATATATTGAGAGTTCCATAGTTTACCCAGAAGGCACAAATAGCCTGAAACTATGTATGCCACCGTAGGATAAGGGTCATTCACTAAATGACGATATGTTCAGATTGCGGATTGGATCCTTTCATGCCACGTTCATGTCTCATACTCTGGCAAGGTATGAGAGAGCTCTATTGGTCGGTCCAGGTACCAGACTCCACCTACTCAGGTGGTGATGCATGTTGTCGGTATACTAGTTCTCTCCCCACAAATATACAAATATACAGATATACGGTATTACATACATGCAGTTTTACAGAATTTATACATGTTTTTACACGCATGTTAGATCATGTTCAATTTAAGTTTTATGTTCTTATTATTTCATGTGCCAGCTTATTCCTTCCGTTGCTTTACATACAGTACAATTCAAATGTACTAACGCCCCTTTACATGGAGCTTGCACTTTACGGTGCAGGTGCCGAGTTTTAGGATGACTAATTTGCTCGTTAGGATTGATTCAGTATCTGCTATTTGGGGTGCCCCATCTCATTTGGGGTGTCCATCTATTTATGTTTATGATTATGCATTATAGTAGAGGTATGCCAGGACCTTGTTCTAGTAAACAGTTTTGCAGTCAGACTCATGTTCAGAGGTTTCATAGACTAGTTTAGTATGTCATGTCAGCATTGGTTTTCAGACTTAATATGTTTTCAAATACTTCCACAAAATATATATTTTCAGATTATATTCAATATGCAGCTTTCATATTTTAATATCATTTTTAGTGCATGCTTTGGATGCCTATGTTGATTCAGCAGCCATGTGGTTTGTTCGGTCACATGTTGTCAGGCATGAAATGCCATATTTTTCTTAGGCCATGGTTCAGGGCGTTACAGTATGAACCCTCTGGTGTTCGTAGGGTCAATTAAGACAGAGGATCCGCAGAATTACATTGATGAGCTTCAGAAAAATTTTCATGTTATATATGTTACTGAAGTAAAGGCAACAGAGTTTAGAGCTTATTAGTTGCAAGATGTTGCTAACATCTGGTATGAGTCTTGAGAGCAGTCCCACAGGAAAGATGCATCTCTATCAACTTGGGATGAGTTTGTAAATTCTTTTATTAAGTATTTTCTGCCAATTAAGGTCAGGGAATCAAAGGCAATAGAATTTGAGAAGCTCAAACAGAATGGCAGGAGTGTTCAGAAATACTATCTTCAGTTCGTCTCTTTGGCAAAGTATGATCCATATATGCTTCCAGACATGAGGGCCAGAGTTAAGCGTTTCATGTATGTTCTTGATCCCCATTTGTATGATGCAGCTAATATTACAGCTCAAAACAAAATGATGACTGTTAGAAAGATGGTTGCCTTCGTATAGAGATGAGAGCAGGATGAAGGAAGAGGAAGCATTACAGAAAGAGAATGACAGGGAGTTTAATAACATAGCCAAGTCTTCAGGTCACTTCAGCCGTGGGGAAGGTAGAGGAAGATAGTTCTTCAAAAATAGGTCATCAGGACATGCTCCATCTTCAGACAGTGCCCCAGCTCCAAGGTTCAGGAGTGATAACAATAAACAGAACTTCAGAGCATCATGCTCCCTGTAACAAGCCAATGTGGGTCAAAGTTCTTTCAGTAACCCAGTTTATGCTAAGTATGGTAAAAGGCACCTGGGGGAGTGTCACTTGGGTATGGATGTCTGTTTTGGGTGTGGCCAGTGAGTTCACTTTCAGTGAGACTATCCATCAGTGAGGCGGGGTACATGAGGTAATGTGGCTTAGTCCACAAATTCAGCAATTTCTCATAATTCTCAAGCCCAAACATGGCGTGGTCCAGCTAAGTCTGGTAAAGAAGAAAGAGGCCCAAACTGCTTGTATGTACTATCAGGTCATCAGGACATAGAGGCCCGTGCAAATGTGGTCACAAGTATACTAACCATTTTTCCTTTCGATGTTTATACCCTTATGGATCCTGGATGCACTCTGTCATATGTAAACCTTTTTGTTTCTATCAAATTTGGGATAGAACCAGAAAAGTTGCATGAACCTTCTGAAGTATCTACTCCAGTTGATGAGTTAGTTATAGCCAGGCAGGTTTATAGGGGTTGTCTAGTTAAAGTCTATCACTTTATTACAGTAGTTGACTTGGTAGAGATAGAATTAATAGACTTCAATGTAATCATGGGTATGTATTAGTTGTCTTCATGTTACGCCATAATAGGTTGTAAACCAAAATTGTAAAATTTGAATTTCCCGGTGAACCAGTCATAGAATGGAAGGGTGATGCAGTGACATCCATATGGAGGTTTATTTACTATCTTAAAGACAGAAAGATGTTAACCAAGAGTTACATTTACCACCTAGTTCTGGTTAGGGATGAAGATACGCAAACCCCAACTCTCCAGTAAATACCCATTGTCAATGAGTTTTCAGAAGATCTTCCCGGAGTTCCTCCCGATAGGGAGATTGAGTTTGGAATTGATCTACTTCCTAGCACTAAGCCGATATCTATTCTTCCATACAGAATGACTCCAACAGAGTTAAGAGAATTAAAATCTCAATTGAAATATATCCTTGATACATGATTTATTATACTAAGTGTCTCACCATGGGGTGCACCAGTCTTATTTGTTCGAAAAAAGGTTGGGTCTTTGCGTATGTGCATTGACTACTGGTAGTTGAAAAAAGTCACCAGTAAGAACAAATACTCTCTTCGAGAATCGATGATTTATTCGATCAACTTCAGGGTGCACAATGTTATTCCATAATTGACCTCAGATCAAGGTACCATCAGCTTAGGGTTAAGGAAGTTGACATTCTAAAAACTGCCTTCAGAACTCACTATGGTCATTTTGAATTTTGTGTTATGCCATTCAGATTGACAAATTCCCCAGCTTCTTTTATGGATCTTGTGAACAGAGACTTCAAGCCTTACATTGATCTTTTCGTCATTGTCTTTATTGATGATATTCTAGTCTATTCCTGTAGTGAGACTGATCATGCAGAACATCTCATAATAGTGTTGTGGACGCTATAGGAATGTAAGCTTTATGCAAAGTTTTCCAAGTGTGAATATTGGCTTAAGTCAGTGGCATTCTTAGGCCATGTGATTTCAGGCGAAGACGTCCAGGTTGATTTTCAGAAAATAGACGTTGTTAAGAATTGGTCCAGACCCACTTCTGCTTCAGATATACAAAGTTTCTTGGGTCAAGCAGACTATTACAGGCGATTCGTAGAAGGTTTCTCTTCCATCTCTGATCCATTGACTAGGTTGACTCAGAAGAAAGTCAAATTTCAATGGTCAGATATTTGTGAGCGTAGTTTTAAAGAATTGAAAATGAGCTTGACTTCTGCTCCAGTGTTGACATTGCCAGAAGGGAACTGAGGGGTTCGTTATTTATTGTGATGCTTTAGGAATTGGTCTTAGGTGGGTTTTAATGAAAATGAGCCTGACTTACGCATCCAGACTGCTTAAACCTCATGAAAAGAATTATCCGACTTATAACGTAGAATTGGCAGTCGTGATTTTTGTACTAAAGATATGACGTCATTATTTGTATGGAGTTCACATTGATATTTTCACAGATCACAAGAGCCTTCAGTAAATGTTCAAGCAGCGGGAGTTGAATCTTAGACAGAGGAGATGGCTCAAACTGATAAAGGATTATGATATAGATGTCATCTACCATCCAGGGAAAGCGAACGTGATAGTCGATGCTCTTAGTCAACGATACATGAGAAGTCTAGCTCATGTTGAAGAAGATAAGAGAACCATTACGAAGGAGATTCATTGACTAGCCAGTCTAGGAGTTCGACTCATGGACTCCGAAGATGGTAGTGTAGTTGTCCAGTACAAGTCTGAATCCTCCTTAGTAGCCGAAGTGAAGGAGATACAGTTTAATGATCTCATTTTGATGTAACTGAAATAAAGGATTCACAAGTATAAGACTACGACTTTTGAACAAGGGGGAGATGATGGTACTTTGAGATACCGAGGTAGGTTATGTGTTCTAGATGTAGATGAACTCAGAGAGCGAATCATGGCAGAAATGCATAATTCTAGGTATTAAATTCATGTAGGTTCTACCAAGATGTATTATGACCTTAAAGAGATTTATTGGTTGAATAACATGAAGAGGAATGCGGCAGACTTTGTAGCGAAGTGCTCGAATTGTCAGCAGGTGAAAGCTGAGCACCAAAGGCCGAATGGGTTAGCTTAGAATATTGATATTCTAATTTGAAAATGAGAGATGATAAACATGGATTTTATAATAGGTCTACCTCGCTTAGTCCAAAGGCATGATTCGATTTGGGTGATTATGAACCAATTGACTAAATCAAATCACTTCTTACCAATCAAAACAACAGACTCAATAGAGAATTATGCTATGTTGTATATCCGAGAAATTATAAGGCTTCATGGGACCCCAGTGTCCATTCTTTCGGATCATGGTACTCAGTTCACAACACACACTTGGAAATCATTCCAGAATGAATTGGGTACCAAGGTAAACCTTAGCACAACTTTTCATCCTCATATAGATGTCCAGGCAGAGTGTACTATTCAGACTCTTGAGGATATGTTGAGGGAATATGTCCTTGATTTCAAAGGTAATTGGGATGATCATTTACCTCTCATTGAGTTTGCTTATAATAATAGTTATCATGCTAGCATCCAAATGTCACCATTTGAAGCTCTGTATGGGCGAAGGTGTAGATCCCCAATCGGTTGGTTCGAAGTTGGTAAGGCAGAATTGTTAGGACCAGTCTTGGTCTATCAGGCTTTGGAGAAAGTCAAGTTAATTTAAGAGTGTTTGAAAATAGCTTAAAGTTGCCAGAAATCTTATTCGGATGTGGGCCGTAGAGACTTGCAGTTTCAAGTTGATGATTGGGTATTTTTGAAAGTTTCACCTATGAAATATGTCATGAGGTTTGGAAAAAAAGAAAAGCTCAGTCCCAGATATATCGGACCATATAGGATTTTGAGGAGAGTTGGCAAAATGGCTTATGAACTTGAATTGCCACAAGATCTGGTTATTGTGCATCCAGTGTTTCATCTATCCATGTTGAGGAAGTATGTGGGAGACCCGTCGTTGGTTGTCCCTACTGATTCCATTATAGTTAAGGATGGTTTTACCTATGAGGAGATCACTATGGCTATTTTGGATCGTTAGATTCAGAAGTTAAAAACTAAGGAAGTTGCCTCGGTGAAAGTGTTATGGAGAAGTCAGAATGTTGAAGAGGCTACATGGGAAGCCGAAGAAGATATGAACTCCAGATATTCGCACTTATTTGAGGATCAAGGTAAATTCCTTCAGTATTCATGTCATGTCCTTTTCATATCCATGTCTCGTGTTTCACTTTCATGTATTCAGTATTCATGTTCCATGTCCCCATGTTTATGTTTTTATGTAATCATGGCAGTTCAGTTCCCATGTTTCATGCCATGTTTGTTCACGTTCATGTACTCGTGCTATGTCCAGTCTCATTATTAACCATGACCCATTAATCAAGGATGAATGATCCCAAAGAGGAGATATTATCACAGCTCGTACCTTTAAACTAAGTCATGTTTATGATTCAGAGGTGTAGGAAACCAATAGCAGGGAGTTTAAAGTTGAAAACCAGTTTCAGTTCTACAGAATAAATTCTACACCGGATTATACGGACCATAAAATTAATTATGGTCTGTCAAAATGAACCGTCTGTTTCATTTTGAAATTGATGGAACCCAATAGCTTTTTACGGATCATATAAATTTATACGACCCATCGATTTCGACCGTCTTGGAACCTTAGTTTTTTTAGCTCACTGAATTTTTATAAACTTGAGATACGATTCGATTATATAGATCGTATAAAATTTGACGGTCCATTGGTAGACCGTAGAAAAGTCGACGGACTGTCGAATATGACCTTCAAATCTCTCTGATAGCAAATAGTATAAATACGCAGCATTAGTCCCAAAAATCAGATTTTCATATTCCCTAAGCCCTAGAATGAAGTTCTCTTCTCCCATCATCCCCATAGCTCAAGGTAAGTCCTTTTCATGAAATTTCACGTGATTCTAATCATGTACAATCGATTCTTAAGCGAAAGTCATTATTTCTAACCTAGGGTTTACAAGAAAACACAACGCAAGGAATTAAAGGTTCAAACTTTGGATTCCTCCTTCCAAGTTAAGATTTTAAATACAAGTTTGGAGTGAATAAGGTATGTAGAGCTTCTATCTATGTGTGAGAACATCATTGTTCTTCCCCACGCCACAGTTATCCACGAAATCATAAATTTCCATAATCTAGGGTTTTACTCATGTAATAGTCCGTAAATCTGAGTTAGGTTTGAAGGTGTTAAAAACTAGTATTAAGATGATATTATAGCTATATGAATCTATTCGGGATGAAATCGGGTGATTCACAGTCGTTTTGAAGTCAAACCAAAAAGTGATGTTCTTAAGGGCTTCTAAATTCGTCTAAAGTCTGGAGGAATTCTTACTATTGTCGCGCCCTATTTTCGACCCGCTCCGAGGTCAAAAGCAGAACACGGCGTGTTTCGGTGATTCCTGGGTAAAAGGGTCGAGGAGTCGCCACCTAATTATTTTTTACGGTGAATTAGGACACCTAAATATTTAAACTAAATGCTGCAATGTAAACTCCGATTTTAATGGTCTGCGAAACTAGTGAGATTCTAGGTAAGGGTTCTTTATTATCCTAAAGGGAAGGGTTAGCATCCTTTAAGATCCGCTAACTTGCGGTTATCCGGCCAAACTCAAGTTAGCTATTGTAGTAAGAAAAATGCATGTTTTAAAGTATGAAGTTAAAAAGATGTTTGTAAATAATTAATGAAAGAGATGTATTTTGTATATGTATGCATTTGTGACAATAATAAGGAGAAAAGCAATTAATTTGTAATGCCAAAGGAGTAATTTTTGAAAATCATTTTTTAGTTGTACAATTAATAAAATGAATAGAAGATGATCAAAGTTTGTTTAGAAAATTTTAAATATGCATGACGAGCCTAAAAATAAATAAACTAGCGGAGGGTTTCTAAGTTTGAATTAACCGAGCCTGCAAGTAAAATAAGCTAGCGACGGGTTTCAAGTCTTAAACTTAACCTATGAATTAATTCTAAGTTTGCCTATTCTAAGGATTTCGATAATTACATAAGTGCAGTAAATAATATTACAATACAGAGCGGGATAAAAGCTGAATTAAAGAAAGTAAATAAATAAATAAACTCCGAGAAATATCTGCCTTCATTGACTTTGTTCCTTGCAAGCTGTCAAGAACAAACGGTTAGAAGCAGTTAAAAAAAACAAATAACTTCGGATCCGTAACCAAAACAGTGAATGTTTTGATCACGGAGGGCTCAGACTTAAATTTTGAAAAGACCATTCCAATCACGTCGTGGCTGCAAACATGACTCAATGGTTATTTTGATTGCCTCGCCTACTAAACGTGTTGGTCTCTCGGATGAAATAAGAAAAGATCACTATAATCACGTCGTGGCTGCGAATATATAAGTCACCTCGCCTACTAAACATGTTGATCTCAGATGAAATAAAAAGGTTTAAGCCTCATCCTTGCCCAGAAGTTATATTTCAGTCTTTACAACTGTGGAGGCCTCAAAATCGACGGATATTTTTCATCGGTCAGTGTAGTATCGTGTTCAAATCAGCAAAATTAAATTGAAATAGTAAGCAACAGCAGTAGGCAGTAAACAGTAAACAGAGAGCCAATTTCCGAAAAGACGCGGTGTTTAATTTAAAACAGTAAAACAGTAAATATCCATTGCATGGATGTTTAAAACAGTAAAACAGTAAGATATCCGTTACACGGATGTTTAACTACCAAAACAGTAAACTAAAACAGAGAAACGAAAAAAAGCGCGGCCTCGAATTCAATTTCATCGGCCTAAATGCGGTATTAGTTCAATCGATAACAACAATGCCAAAGAAATGAGCAGTGAGCAATTAAAATATCCAACCCGAATTCTGAAATTTTGGAACCGAAACAGGATTAAGAAGTATTTATAAAAAAATCAGACTCGGATTATGAACAGTGAATTAATTCTGAAAACAGACCCGGAATAGTGACTAGAATTGGAATCCAAAATTCAGACTTTTCAGATAACCAACAACAGCTAAAAAATGCAAGAATTCCGGAATTTATTCAAACCGGATAGACCCGACCCGGGTCAGTGACCCGACCCGAATCAGGTGTCAAACCCAAAATTGAATATTTTCACCAATTTCAGATAATCAACATACAAAATATGAAATGCAAGAATTCTGGAAATAATACCCGAACCGGGTCGACCCGACACGGGTCAGTGACCCGACCCGAATCAGATACTCAACCCGAAATCAAATCTTTTCGCCAATTTCAGATAACCAACATACAGAAATATGAAATGCAAGAATTCTGGAAATAATATCCGAACCGGGTCGACCCGACCCGAGTCAGTGACCCGACCCGAGTCAGTGACCCGACCCGAATTGGATATTCAACCCGAAATCAAATCTTTTCGCCAATTTCAGATAACCAACATACAGAAATATGAAATGCAAGAATTCTGGAAATAATACCCGAACCGGGTCGACCCGTACCGGGTCAGTGACCCGACCCGAATTGGATATTCAACCCGAAATCAAATTTTTTCGCCAATTTCAGATAACCAACATACCAAATATGAAATGCAAGAATTCTGGAAATATTCGAACCGGGTCGACCCGACCCGGGTCAGTGACCCGACCCGAACATACCCGAATCGGAGAATCAAAACAGTGGAGAACAAACCTTTTCGGACTTAATTCTTGAATAACAGGGAAGGCAAAATCTTTGAAATCAAGAACACAACCAAATATTTTATATGGAAATCGGACCTCCGAAAATGCTCCGAAAATCCTTTGGTTTTTTTTTCTTTTTTTCCTCCTTTTCCCTTGAAGAACACAAGGGGTTTTTATAGCCTCATTTCCCCCTAAAATCGAGCTTAAATTCAAAATAAAGGGCCCAAAACAATGATTTTGGAACGGGTTTTTAGGGGTATGGGTCGCGGTGAGAGGTGATGGGGTTGGTGGTGTCAGGCGGCGGTGCGGCGATTGGTGGTGTCAGGTGTAGGGTGCGGCGATGTAGGGGGTAGGGGTGTTAGGGTGGCGGCCGAGAGGGGGGTTTGGGGTGTTAGGGTTTAGTTTTTTTTTTGTTTTATTTTTGTTTTGGGTTTTGGGGTTTAAAGGGGGGAAGATGGGTGCTGGGTCGGTTTTTAGGGTCGGGCCGGTGGGTGTTGGGCTGGTCTGGTTGGAGGGGGCCGAAAATAAAAGGGGGGTTTTGGGCTGGGGATTAAAGGAAAATGGGTTGGGGTTTTATTTTGATGTGTTGGGTATGGAAAATAAAGGGGAAAGGGCTGTTGGGCCAACCGGTTGGGCTTGGAAGGGTAAGGGAATGGGTATTTAATTGGGGAGTTTGGTTTTGGGCTTGTTTTGGTGTGGGCTGAAAATTGGGGATTAATTTGGAGATGGACTTTGGAGGTTGGATAGAATATTTTGGGTAGAAATTAGTTTGGGTTGGGAAATGGTAATGGGTTATGGGTTTAAAAATATAAAAGGGGTTTAACATTAAAAAATATTTTTTGTAAAAGATGTGAATTATTTAAAATTAGATAATGATGTGATAATAAAAAATATATAATATTTGTGAAATGCTTAATGCTTAATTAAAAAATGGAAATGTGATGCAATTTTGCGAGAATAAAATAACATAGAATTTTCGGATAAAACTTATGATTATGATAAAAATGCAAATGATAGTAAAAAATGCGAATAATAATAATAATGAGAGAATAATATATATATATATATATTAAAATTGCTTTGAGGTGTTAAAAAATATTTAACATTGCAAATAAGTTGGAAAAGACGGGACAAAATTGGGTGTCAACAACTATTTCCCATTCTCTGGATAGTATTGTTGCCAATATAAGATCTCTAAAAACATAAAAGTTTTCGTACTTTGAAATACCTTTCCAACGGTAGGTCTCCCAGCTCAAACTAAGCTACATACAAAACGTTATGACTGTTTTACTGATCAAAGGTCGGCAGTCGCGTCGCAAGGGTGTCGTGGTCAGAACATCGTTCTAAACAACTTTTTGCCTTGTGCGGCACCACTGAGTCAAAGGGATGTCGCGGATGGTCTCATCTGCAATGGGACCGCGACGTGAAGGTGCCACAAGTTATTATTATTTTGGTTCCAAATTTTATAAGTTTCCCACTTCGTTATATTCATTCCCATTTCGTTTTTGCAGACTTTTTGAGAGGAAACAACACTAAAACTTTCCCAAAACATATAAGATAGGTTCTAGATCAATTACCATCATTAATACATCAATATCACATCAAATTGACCCTAGTTCATCTCTCCAAACCTTAGATTCTTAAAAACCGAAGAAAAAGAAGTTGAAGGAGACTTTGGGAAAGGTATGTTCTTTGAACTTTACTGAGATTATTGAGAGGGATGACACTAGTGTAAGGTATTGGAAATAATAAGAATCCATGGGTGATTCATAGGGATCAAGAACAAGTTTTAAGGCTAGAAAAGCCCCAGGTTTTTTAATAAAGGTAGAAATCCCTAGAATTGGTTAAAGTTCTAAACTTTGTTATTAATAACCACTGTAGAATGATTATTGAACTTGGAAAAATCTGTGCGCTAGATTTTAGCGAAAATGGAGGTACAGTAAAAACTCGATAAATGAATATCATTGGGACCGGCAAAAAATATTCATTTAGCGAGATTATTTATTTATTGATAAATAAATAATTTATTCATTTATCGATAAATGAATATTTATTCATTAACATAATATTTTTATATTTTTTGTGCGACATGCATTTTGTTATACATTTTCATTATTATTTTAATTAAGGTTCATGCATGTAATTTTAAATATATGTATTGAAATACTAAAAAAATTAAACTAAGTACATTGTAACAAATTTAGTAAAGGATGAACATGAACTACCACGTATGCATGAATTTTCTTTTAATAATTAATAATTATAATTATAATTATTGAGAAACTAAAAGATGAAATTAAGTTAAACTATCTAACAAAAAAGCTAGTAGTAATACATGCATGAACTTTATAATAATATTTACTTATTATTAATTGAGAAACTAAAATTTGAACTAAGTACTTTGTAAGAAACAATTTCAAAAAACAAAACGCATGAATTGTATATGGATAAACAAAGTACATTGTACCTAAAAAATTATTAAATGTTATACATGAACACAAACTATATAAATACGTTAGTTTTCTTTTCATTCTCAAATCACTAGATTTTTCTTTTATTTCTCATTCATGGCTTCAAATTTGAAAGGAGTGAAAAAATCCACCTTGATTGATTAAATGAGAATAGCATTATATGAGCATAAAAATGAGCAGCCCACTTTAAGTCAAAACAATTTGCAGTTATGGATTGAGCAAAAGTTCAACATCTCTATCAGCCAATCAACAATACCAAATACTCTTAAAAGATCAGCAGAGTATTTATCAATGGAGGTAAAGAGTAAAAACATCAAGAGACACAAGTCGTCAAAATATCCAGAGTTAGAAAAAGTGTTGTATGAATGGTTTCTCCAATCTCAAGAGAAATTTAATATTAGTGGAGAAATGATCCAAGCCCAAGAAAAAAAGTTTTTGTAAAAAATGTATGGAAACTCTGATCAAGGATTTAATTTCTCAAGTGGCTGGTTAGAACGGTTTAAGGCGAGACATGGAATTAAATCTTATTGAATGTTTGGTGAAAGTGATTCAATTACTATGGAGAATGTTGAAGATGTTTTACCAAGTATACGAGCTAAATTAGATTAGTTTCAATGGAAGGATATCTACAATATGGATGAAACTGGTTTATTTTATCATTTGGAAGCAGATCATTCACTTGCAACAAAGCAATTGAAAGACCAAAGAAGGACATGAAAATGATTAATGTTGTTGTTTGTTGTAATGACGACAGTTCTGATAAAGTGCCACTTTGGATAATTGGTAAGTATGCTAATCCTAGATGTTTTAAAAATGTGAATTTGAATAACCTTAATTGTCACTATCGAGATAACAAGAAAGCATGAATGACTGGATTACTTTTTCAAGAATTTATTTGCTGGTTTGATAAACGAATGGATGACAGAAAAGTTCTTTTGATAGTGGACAATTACCCTTCCCATCCTAAGGTTATTGAAGGCTTGAGAAATGTTGAACTATTTTTCTTGCCTACAAATACAACCTCAAAGGTTCAACTATGTGATGCCGGAATTATTCGGGCATTAAAAATTCATTATCGACGTCATCTTTATTCAAGCATCTTGCAACTCTACAAGTCAGGAAAGATAAGTCCAAACAAAATTAGTGTGATGAATGCTATCAATTTTATTAGTGCGTCTTGGAATATTGATGTGAAAACAACAACTATTGCAAATTGTTTTCAACATTGCGAAATTTGGTCAGATGAAGATATGAATACTGAACAACCACTTGGTGAAGATGAAGGCATCCATAGATTACATGAAGTTATCAATAGTTTAGGTTATAGAAATGCAATGGATGTGGAAGACCTTTTAAACTATCCTAGTGAAAATGATGCACTGATGGAGTCTCATACTGATGAAGAAATTATTCAAGGAGTAATGGAAACATTTGCTGATAATGATCAAGATTCAGATGAAAGTCAGAATTCGCCAATGATATCAACAAAAGAAGCTATGCAAGCAGTGAAAGCCTTAAATAACTATTTTTTACAACAAAAAAAAGACGCATCAAATGCACTGCATGCTTTACAGAAAATTAAGGATGAGATTGAGTTAAACATAGGACCAAAGAAAAAACAAAAAACTTTAGATGACTATTTTCAAAAGAGTTGAATTTTAGAAGTTGTCATAGTAATATCAATAAAAATAAGAATATTATGTGTTATTTTCAATTAACATTTTATTTTACATTTCATCAATTATTCATTTATATTATTGTTGGGCCTTTAAGGATTTAAAAAAAATATTATCTTATGCATTTAGCGAAATTATTCATTTAGTACAATGGCCCAAGTCGGGATCGGAAGAATTTATTAATTAATCAAGGTTATTCATTTATCAAGGTTTTACTTTATGTCTACTTTTCAAAACCTTCTTTTTGAAGTATATTATCTTGTTTGAAACGTGTAGATTATTGTTCGTGACTTGAAATCTTTATTTGAATATGAACATGATTGAAACACTTGTTTGGTGGAAGTTCTTTCGGAATTAAAGATGATTTATTTTAGACAAGGTCATGCGTGTGAAGGGTCAAGCCCGCATCGAACATTATACGAACTACACTACTTTGTGAAACTCGTTTTTCCCATTATTGGATGATTGAACTCATTTTTCTAAAGTTTGGACCTTAAGCTTGTTTTGTTGTTGAATGGGTTTCTTGAACTTGAAATTGATTAAGAAAGTTGAATAATTTTTCTAATTGGTTATGACTTGAAATACCTCTATTCTGAGATGATGACTTGAGAAGTGATATTCGACTCTAAGGCATGATTGATGATTCGACTGATATGCTATTATTTGTATTTTTGTTTGTATTTGGTCCTGTATGGGCAAGTTGTGCTAGTTCAGAGGATGATTAGCCGTTATGCATCCTAACGTATCGATACGAGTATTGTTGTGTCAGTCCAGAGGAAGATTGACCTCTGATGCATATATCCCGATGCATCTATTATTGTGTCAGTCCAGAGGACGGTTGAACTCCGAGGTGTATAGTCCAGTGCATCTATTATTGTGTCAGTCCAGAAAAAAATTAACCTACGAGGCATATAGCCTGGTGCATCTATTGTTGTGCTAATTCAAAGGTCGATTAGCCTTCATGGTTTCCTAGACCGAAGTATTGATTGATTAATTTGCATGTGAGTGTCTTATTTTGGTATCTTGGTTGCCCATGAGTGACTTGTGGTAATCTTGAGTTCGTAAATGACATACTTGACATGATAAATGGTAACGAGTTAAACTAGATGTATTCTTTATTATTGGATTCTCTGATGATTTCTCCGAGTTAATTACTTACTCCATTTCTGAATTTTTGAATTATTTTATTTAATACTATTCTACTAATTATTATTTTTTTATAACTGCTTTAATTTCATTAACTATTGCCATATTGCCCCTTAGACACTCAATTACTCAGGCATATCTCGGAGTTTTACGCGAGGTTTGGTACTTCCGGTGGTTTCAAATGTTGTTGCGGTTTAATCGATGCGAACAAGAAACAATTATGATTATGTTCTGAGTTTTTGGCAAAATTAGGGTTTTCGAGGTTAATCGGTGAAATTAGGATTTTCAGATCTGAATCTTCATGATTGGGAGGTTTGACATCGTTTTTTGCTAGGAAAATACGATATATTTGTTCATTGATTCTTCTCTATTAATTGTCTATTAGATTTGTATACTTGTATCTAGTTGATTGATTTGTATGAGTATGGGGACTACTACCCTAGCTAACGTTTGTACTGCTACTGCTTACACGCCTGACTCTTCTGCTTACACGTCTGACTCTTCGAGTCCTTTGTATCTTAGGTCTTCTGATGTACCTTGGATATCTCTTGTTCCTGTGCCTTTCTCTAGGACTGGATTTGGGGGTTGGAGGAGAAACATGGTTGTTTCTCTCTCCGCTTGGAATAAGACTGCCTTAATAGATGGGAGTTGCCCTAAGCCTTCTGATGACTCACCTCAGCTTAGGCAATGGAGTAGGGTTAATCATATGGTGATGTCCTGCATAACCCATTCTCTTTCACCTAAGATTGTTGAGAGTGTACAGTACTCAGAAACTGTAGAGAGTATTTGGTCTCAGTTGAATAAAAGATATGGAATAGTGAATTGGACTAGAGTTTTTGAACTCAAGAATGAGATAGCTTCTACTAGTCAAGGGTGTTTGAATGTTGCACTCTATTTCGATAAGCTTAAGAAACTCTGGGATGAGTTGAGCTTCATGCGCACTAACACTGCAAATAGATGCACTTGTGAGGCTAGGGATACACTCCTTTAGGAGGAAGAAAAAAATAGGCTTTATCAGTTCCTTACGGGACTTAAACTCGGTATAAACGATTTTCCGCTTCCGCCTTTCTAGGCTTCACAATAGCTCCCCTTTTCTTTTCCAATTCCTTCTTTTCGTTCTACTTAGGTGGAGCAATCCGAATGAGACTTATGTGGGTGTTAGGGGTAACCTACTGATGCTGGATCCTCTTCCTTCCTTAGTCTCTGTTTGTAGTATACTTTTACAAATGAAAAACAGAGGCAAGTTACTCCAAGCTCTCAATTTAGCACTAACTCAGCTTCCTTCAATGCCAATCTCAACAATCAGACTGCTCTCACTAGGAAATTCACTCAGATAGTCAATTTTGCTCCCAACAATCAGTTTCCTCCCAATCCTACTTTGATGTGTAAATATTATAAGAAGCCAGGGCATCTATTTGATAAGTGCTACAAACTCCATGGGTTTCCCCCTCATTTTAAGTTCACCATAGGCAACACAATTGTTGCAAATGTTGAAGTTCAACCTGGAAGCACTTTTAATCATGCTAGCTCCAGTGACAAGTTCCTGGTCACACCAAAGATCAATATAATCAGTTGATACACATGCTGCAGCAGACTCAGATTTCAGATTCTTAGCCCTGCCTCGTGGCATCTGCAAATTTTGCTGGTATTCTCTCTCTAGTTGATAAAATAAATAGTCTTCCTAGTATTTACATGTTAGGTAGAGTATATGATTGCATCTGGATCATAGATTCTGGGGCCACACACCATATGACCTATAATAAAGACTTACTTTTTGACATTAAACCTTTAGTCATCCCATACCTTGTAAACTTGCCTAATGGATACAATATCAAGGTGACTTGTACTGGTTCCCTACATTTTCTCTCTTTCACTCTTCGTAATGTCCTTTATCTCCCTTCATTTCATTACAACTTTATCTCTATTAACAAACTAGTTACTCAATTGGATTGCATTTTCCTATTTACTAAATAATCAAGTCTCCTACATGCCCCTTCAATGAAGAGGCCACTAGAAGTTGGTAAACTGGTTGATGGACTCTACAAATTTCAACAATCTTCATCTGCTTTGATTAGCTGTGTTTCTGGTTATATTAAATTCATATTCCCGTTTCTGTTAATTCTAATTATTGTTTTTCTATTTCCGCTTCTTCATTACCTGATGTCATTTCCAATCCTTGTACAAATCATTCCACCTCTAATAAAATGGAGAGTATGGCACAATCATTTAGGGCATATACCTTTTGCTAGAATGAGAGATATTTCTTCTATTCCATGTGATTTTTCTATTAAACAGTTCTTTACTTGTTCCATTTGCCCTATGGCTAGACAACCCAGGCTCTCATTCCCTACCAGTTGCATCAAATCTACTTCCATTTTTAACTGATTTGTGTGGATTCTTAGGGACCTTATAGTACACCTACCTATGGTGAATCCAAGTATTTTGTCATCATTGTCGATGATTACACTAGAGCTACTTGGACTCACCTTATGGGGTCCAAGAGCAATGCATTTCCTTTATTGCCCCCCCCCCCCCCCCCCCCCCCCCAGTATAGTGACCGCTTCCATGTTTTCCCCGAATTTCATCAGTTACAGGCAAAGGATTCTTTGCCATGGTTATAACTTAATTTGATGTGTCAGTTAAGTCTATTAAAAGTGATAATTCCCTAGAACTAGGTTCAAGCACTTCCAATAGCCAGTTTTTTATTGTTCATGGTATTGTGCACCAAACATCCTGTCCACACACTTCAAAAGAATGTTTTGGTGGAGAGGAAGCATAGATACCTTCTGGAAACTTCAAGAGCATTACTATTTCAATCTAAATTACCTTTTAGGTTTTGGGGTGACTGCCTCCTCACAGCTACATACCTCATAAATAGGTTCCCATCCACTTTACTCCATAATAAATCACCTTATGAATTATTGTATGGTCATGCTCCTTGTTTTTCTCATCTCAGAACATTTGAGTGTCTTTGCTTCTCTACTGTTCCTGAGGTTCACATAAGTAAGTTCTAACCAAGGGTTGGTCCCTGTGTGTTCCTTGGGTACCCTTTAGGAAAGAAAGGCTACAAACTTTACAATTTGACCACTAAAACCACTCTCATTTCTACGGATGTAGTCTTTCACGTTACTCCCAATCGCCCTCCGGATCAAGATGCGCCATCCACCTTATTATTTCAACTTTGACCTCGACCGAGCCACCAGGAGACTGGTAGTCGAATCTTACTAAATATCCAAAAGCGTCTCTCCGTCGTGCGAGAACGCTTAGTGGTGTTACCACTTAGCAGAGTCCTGTGTTTTTAATAAACAGTCGCTACCCTCTGGTATGTGCCGCTTTTCTAATCAAAAGATAGGTGAGCACCAAATCTATATTTCTATTTTCTCAGTCATTTCTTTCTCTTGTTCCTTCATCCTCCCATGTTTCTCCCTCTTTAAGTGATGCTTCTTCTTCTCCTACTACCTATATTTTCTTATATACTACTCATCCAGTTATGGATAATTCTCCTGCCCCTGCCATTGACCCTCCATTTGCTCTTTCTCCTGCTCCTTCTACTCTTAGGCGATCCTCCAAAGATCATCATCTTCCCTCTCATCTTCAGCCATACCTCTGTAATCTACCCCTTTCTTTAAGTGGCTCTAGTTTTTTTTCCTCTTGTTTTCAGTCAGTAGATGACCTTGCTGCATTGGGACCTAAATATTATCAGCAAGCAGCCTCAATTCCAGCATGGCAAAAGGCTATGCAGAAGGAATTTGAGGCTCTTAAGGCCAATAATACTTAGTTTATTGTTCCTTTACCCCCATGACAAGAATCCTATAGGATGCAAGTGGGTGTATAAGGCCAATATTGAGCTAATGGGTCTGTGGAACGATACATGGCTAGACTAGTTTGTTTGGGGGATACTCAGGTGGAGGGTGTTAATTTTAATGAAACTTTTCTCATGTCATTAATTTTCTACTATTAAATGTTTGGTTTATGTAGCAGTAAAGAAACAGTGGTCTCTATTTTAACTAGATGTGAATAATACCCTCCTCCATAGTGATTTAGAGGAAGGGGTTTTTATGAGGTTGCCTCCTGGTCTTAGTGTTTCATCCCCTACTGGTTCTTCTACTCTTGTTTGTTTACTTCAGAAGTCTTTTTATGGGTTGAGACAAGTTTCATGGCAGTAGTATGCCAAGCTTTCTCAAGCCCTTTGCTCCAGGGGTTACAATACATTCTATGAATGACTATTCTCTCTTCATCAAATAGTCTCTCTTTTCTATTGTTATTCTAGCAGTATATGTTGATGATATCATTCTAACTGGTAATAATTTGGATGAGATCTCTAGTCTTAAACAATTTCTAGACCTTCAGTTCAAGATCAAAGATATAGGTGTCCTTAACTATTTTTTAGGGATTGAGGTAGCATATTCTGAGTATAGTCTTGTGCTTCATCAGAAGAAATTCATTCAAGATCTTCTTCTGGAGTTTAATTGTGCATGTGTTAGTCCTATGACTTGCCCTCTAGATCTGAATGTGAAATTGAAGGCTGATGAAGGTGACTTATTATCCTCCCCCCGTGTCTTACAGAAGTATGGTTGGCAAATTAGATTTTTTGACCCATACAAGGCCTTATTTGTGCTTTGTTGTCCAACACTTAAGTTAGTATTTGCAATCTACATGATCTCCTCACGTGGTTGTTGCCCCCCACATTCTTAGATATCTCAAAGGTTCATCTGATGTTGGTGTGCATTTTAGTAATTCTCCTGATTTATCCCTCTCTACCTATTGTGATAGTGACTGAGCAGCCTGTCCATACACTCATCAATATGTCTCTGGGTTTTGTGTGTTCCTTGGTGATTCTTTAGTTGGCTGGAAGGAAAAGAAACAACCAGTGATCTCACTCTCTTCTGCTGAGGCTGAATACAGAGCCATTAGTAAGGTGATGGTTGAATTATCTTGGATTGTTAGGTTGTTAGTTGATCTTAGTATGGTTATTTCCAGGGCTGTTCCTGTATTTTGTAACAATCAGACAACCATTCATATTTCTCGTAATTCGGTGTTTCATGAGCGCACTAAGCAAGTGGACTGCCACTTTATCCGCACCAAGCTTCAAGATGGCCTCGTCTCTCTTCATCATGTTTGTACCACTACTCAACTGACTGATATCTTCACCAAGCCCTTGACTGGGCTTTTCCATCACTCTCTTCTGCCCAAGTTGGGTGTGTTATCACCCTCCAACTTTAGGGGGAGTGTTGGGCCCCATAATAAGTACGATAGAGCAGCCCAGTTAATTGCAAGCACAAGCTAACGTTGACCTGACCCTGTTTATCCTTTTTATTTAATTGATGTACTCATTTGTATTATTGAAAACTAGGAGTGGTATTTTTGCATATAGGTTTGATATGTACAACTTTCTAGAAGTTAGTTAGTTCATTTTCAGAAATAAAAATCTCAGATATTTCCAATTTTTCTCTCTAAAGTTCTTCATTTTCTTCTATCATTTCTATAGACAATAAAATCCGCGTTGAGAGAATAATAATCAAGACAGGTAAATATCACAATAATTATAGTATTTGATTTCAAATATGAGTGTTACAATCTCTATGAATCCTCTAATTTATCTTTTCGATAATAAATTCAAGGGCTTTTGAGATTGATCTTAAACATGGTGAATTTGATCTTGACTTGTACTTGAATTCAAGGGCTTTTGAGCTTGATCTTGAATTTGGTGGTCTTAACCTTGACTTGTACTTGGATTCAAGGGCTTGCAGCTAGATCTCGAATCTTCATCTTGATCTCTAGAACTTGTAGAGAAATCCTTGAGTGCTTGAATGCTTGTAGCTTGTAGAGAAATCTGCGACTTTTGATCCACGAGCTCTCTCTGACTTCTTGTTAGAATTCTTGGTCCTTTTCTGAATTATGTGACCCCTATTTATAGTTGTAGTATGGAGGAGTTGTGATAAGGACAGACTCCTTTCAGTCAATCAGATTTAAGTTGACATGATAATATTTGATTGGTCGGAACACGTCACTCGTACACATGACACATTTTCATTGGCCTTTGATTTGACTAGGCATGTTGCATCATTTTGACACGTGGCACGATCCTATTGGCTCCTTTGTTTGACTTGGCACGCCACATCACTTGACACGTGGCACCAAAGTAGGCCTCTAGAATAAAATGACATCTTGAGCTTGACGAAGTGGGCTCATCATTTGTAGTCCAAATCAACGAACTAGCCCAACGAATTTGAACTTTAATTAAATTCATATTTATTGGACTTAGATAATTAATCCAAATATATTAGCCAACGATATTTATTCGGACTAATATATTTTTGATTTAATATAATTTAAATTTAATAAAATGTCGTTATTCACAAATGTCTCCTACTCCGAGACTTGTCAAAGTAAATGACTTATTAATGGCTAGGCTTGAAGTATTAACGTAAATTCATTCAGAGTTTGCAAGTTGGTCACTACAATTTTCGTAAGACCAAATTTGATTGCTATCAGGTGCCTTTGGTTTTATTTGACTGGAACATGCAAGGGTTAAATTAAATACTCCATGCTTCTTGATGTTATTGGGTAGATTTTTAGTCAATTCTCCTTTCATTTGGTAGACAACTCCTCAGGAGGCTAATGTTCACGTAATAGATAAACGGCTGTCACGTGGATCAAGGTAATGATTACCAAATTAAATCTGATTTACACTGTGAGTCGAAGAGCATGTTGTGCCGCCACTGACCCTTTCTAGTTTGACGAAAACTTATAAATATTTTCAAAATTTGCATAGGATTAGGGGACATAAACCGCCATGTTGCGTCTATAAATAGCTGCGTGATTCATTCACATAGCACCAATTTGTGACCTCTTTTCAGCAGAAACTAGCGTTGAGTCAGACTTCGAAGCAGCAAATCGCAAGGTAATTCCTCTTTTGTTCGTTTTGCATTTTCTTTTAGCGTCTTTGGTTTTGTTCTCCCTTTTTTTTATAGGTCCAAATGAATAAAGTTCACGAAGAATCAGCTTAAGGTGTGAGAGAATAATATTGTCTTCGTCACCTTGAGACTGACAAATTGAGCTACATTCAACGACGTATCCATGAAATCACCAGCTTAAGGTGCGAGAGATTAACATTGCCTCTGTCACCTTGAGACTGATAAATTGTCAATGACGTATTCATGAAACCATCTGCTTAGGGTGCGAGAGATTAACATTACCTCCGTCACCTTTAGACTGACAAGTTGAGCCACATTCAATGACGTATCCATGAAACCATCAACTTAGGGTGCGAGAGATTAACATTTCCTCTGTCACCTTGAGACTGACAAGTTGCGCTCCTTTTATTGACGAATACGCGAAAAGGCCAGCTTAAGGTGCAAAGGGACAATTTTTTCCACCTTAAGACTGGAAATTTTGAGGTCCTTCTAATGATAAATCTGTGAAAAGGCCAGCTTAAGGTGCAAAGGGACAAATATTTCCACCTTAAGACTGGAAATTTAAAGATCCTTTTAAGGATAAATCCGTGAAACGGCCAGCTTAAGGTGCAAAGGGACAAATTTGTCCACCTTAAGACTTGAAATTTTGAGATCTTTTTAATGATAAATCCGTGAAAAGGCCAGCTTAAGGTGCAAAAGGGACAAATTTGTCCACCTTAAGACTAGAAATTTAGAGATCCTTTTAAGGATAAATCCGTCAAAGGCCAGCTTAAGTTGCAAAGGAACTAAACTAGTCCACCTTAAGGTATGGTAATTTAGAGATTCTTTTAAGGATAAATCCGTCAAGGGCCATCTTAAGGTGCAAAGAGACTAAACTAATCCACCTTAAGGCATGGAATTTAAAGATCCTCAGCTTGAAGACTATACGTGGCGAACTTTGAAAACTTCAACTTGCCAACATGGTGGATTTGAAACTTCAGCTTGAGGATCTTTCAGGTTTTTAAGACGTCAACTTGTCGACAAGTGGATTTGTAAGTTCAACTTGAAGATGCAGTAGCTTTGGACTTCAACTTGAATACTTGACGAATTTGACGATTTTAACTCAAAAACTGACTTATTTGAAGGCTTTAACTTGCTGAGAGATTGCAATCATCCCATCGGAGAAACCCATTTTCCACGGAGATTTGCCCCTATTGAACAATCAGTATTTGGTGAAGGTCCAAATCTCAATGAAAGGATGCTTGTATATATGATTTGCATGTGCTTGATCAGATGGATTTCATTCCATCATACATCAATAGAACAACACATAGAGTGATGTATTTGTTTAACTCATAAGACTGAACTTAGAATAAAACTCTAAGATGTCTACGTACCTAGGTGAAGAGATCAAGTCATTCTGTAGCTTAGAAGAATGAGGTTTTTGTGTCCTATCTTTTGCCTAGGCCTTCTCTTGCTGGATTTTCAACCTAGCAGACATTTTTTGGTCCTAACTTTTACCTAGGCCGCCTCTTGCGAGATTTTCAACCTAGCAGACCTTTTTTTGGTCGTGCACAGTTTATACTCTTGCGGGCCAGGAGTGTACATGCAGTTTATGCTCGTGCCTTAAGGACTGTCATCTTGCTTCAAGGATAGTACTTTTTCAAGAACTTTGCATTAGTTGGACCAATTTTCATGCCATCTGCATCAACGAGCTTGTAAACGCCACTTGAATACGATTCTTGTACGACATATGGTCCATCCCACTTCAAGGGAATTTCCCCCAGACTTATGGGACACGATAATTAGTCTTCTTACTGCAAGGACTTGATCTACAACTTGGAAGGACCTCAAGCGAACCTTTTTATTGAAGGCACAAGATAGACGAGCTTGATAACATTCGAGATTCTATTGAGCTTCCAACCTCTTCTCATCAAGTGCTTCTAACTCTGCAAGACGCAATTGAGAATTTTATTCTTTGGTGAGTCCTTCTTGAATAGCAAGTCGTAAAGAAGGTATTTGGCGCTCAAGTTGTAACACCTCGTACCTTTAAACTAAGCCTTGTACATGATTCAGGGGTATAGGAAACCAAAACGGGATGTTTAAAGTTGAAAACCAATTTCAATTCTGCAAACACGATTTTACACCCGATTATATGGACCGTAGAATTAGTTACAGTCCGTCAAAATGAACCGTCGATTTCATTTTTGAAATTAACGGCACTGTAAATTTTACAGATCGTATAAATTTATACGGTCCGTCGATTCCAACCGTCAAATCCTCTCAACTTTTACAGAACATTGGAAAATTGGAAATTTCAAGACGGACCAATTATACGAACTATATAAAATTATATGGTCCAGACCAAACCGTTGAACAATTCGATGGTCCATCGAATTTAGCCGCCAAATCCTTCCAACAGAGAATAATATAAATACAATACTTAGACCTAAAAAAATAGTTTTCACTATTCCCAAGCCCTAGAACGAAGGTTATATCTTCTCAAATTTCTCCTACATCAAGGTAAGTCTCTCTCATGTGATTCTAAGTGATTCTAACATAGTCTCCATGAATTCTAAGTAAAACCCATTGTTCTTAATGTAGGGTTTTCAAGGTAAACTCAATCCAAGGTTTCAAGATTCAAGCTTTGGATTTCTCCTTCCAAGTTTAGATTTTTAAGATACATTTTGGAGTGAATAAGATATGTAGAGCTTCTATCCACGTTTAGGAATATCCATGTTCTTCCCCATGCCACATTTATCCATGAAATCATGAATTTCTATACTTAGGGTTTTTATTTCAAGTTTATGATAACCCTAAACCACATGTATCATTATTATCCATGTTTGCAATACCATTATAGTTAGTGGGAACCCGTACTTAATCCATGAATACTTATAGCTTTGAATTCCATGGGTTCTAACACACAAGTCTTGAATCAAGGTTTATAATTTCATGAAGTCTACATATTTTTCAGGACTTATGAAAATTATATTATGTATTTATGTTCATGTTATATGTTATACTTATCAACCATGTTTACAAGTCATGATTTTACAAACCATTGGCGTCCAACCAATTATGTTTCATGTTCATGTTTTGAGAGGTGCACATATTATCAAAAAGGCTCAGATAGCCTGAAACTACATTTTCCAGTGTAGGATAAGGGGTCGCTCCATCCAGAGGATGACACCTTCATGCTACCATTTATGAGATTATTGGATCCATCATGTTCATGTTCATGTCTTGTACCCCGGCAAGGTATGACTTAGTTGATTGGGCAGATATTAGATGTCACGTTTATTCGTGGTGGTTACATATCGGTTATGCAACTGCTCTCCCCACATATATACAAATATACAAATATATAATTTTACAAATTTTACATATATTATTATATTCATACCAAATCATGTTCATGCTCATGTTCAGTTTTAGTTTCATGTTCTTATTATTTCATGTGCCTGCTTATTCTTTCAGTTGCTTTACATATAGTACAATTCAAATATACTAATATCCCTTTGCATGGGGCCTGCACTTCACGGTGCAAGTGCTGAGTTTCAAGGAGACGGATCTACTCAGTAGGATTGCTTTAGTATCAACTATTTTGTGAGCCATATCTCATTCGGAGTTTCAGTCTAGTTACTTCTATGATTATGATTTTATGATAGAGGTATGCCAGGGCCTTGTCTTGGTAAACGGTTTTCAGTCAGACTCATGTTCAGAGGTTTCATAGACTAGTTTAGTATGTCATGTCAGCATTGGTTTTAGACTTATTATATTTTCAGATTAGTTCAGACTATAGATACAATACTATGTTTTATATATTTTAAATCATTACCATAACATGTTTGGATGTCCATATTGACAAGCAAGTCATGTGGTTCACTCGGTCACATGCAGTCAGGCACCGAGTGCCATATTTTGCCCAGACCATGGTTCGGGGCATTACAAAGCTTGGTATCAGAGCCTAGGTTCAAGTGTCTTAGGGAGTCTATGAAACCGTGTCCTATGGGTTCACTTTTATATATGTGAGGGCCCCACATATAAATAGTTGACCACCAAGACATCTAGAATTCTCTCACTTCTTTCATACTCTAGATCGTGCAGTTAGAGTTATACATTCAGGACATCCTTCTAACTCGTATGTATTATGTATTTCAAAAAATGATTGAGAAAAGGAAAATAACTACAAGTAAGAGAGCTGCTACCAATGCTGCTCGTGAGAAAGATGCTCAGACTTAGAGAGCCAATTTGGGTACAACACCCTCACTTAATATAACAGGACCTGTGAAGATTCCAGTTCCGCTACCTAGTTCTACTGACTCAGATGTTAGGGGAGCTATTCAACTGCTCACCCAGCTTGTAGCTGCTCAATCCCAATGACAAGGAACAACTACAAGTATGGGAACTAATAGAGAGTTATCCAATTTCAGGACTCGTGAGTTTCTTAGTATGGACCCTCCAGTGTTCACATGGTCAAACAAAATAGAAGATCCACATAATTTTATTGATGAGATTCAAAAAATCTTTTGTGTTATGCATGTTACTGAGATAGAGGCAACAAAGTTGGGATCTTATCAGTTGTAGGATGTTGCAAATAACTGGTATGAGTCATGGGAGCAGTCCCGCCAGGAAGATACGTCTTCAGCAACTTGAGATGAGTTTGCTGATGCTTTTATTGAGCACTTTCTACCAGTTGAGGTCAGAGAGGCAAATGTCGTTAAATTTGAGAAGCATAAGAAGAATGGCCGGAGTGTGCAAGAGTACTATCTTTATTTTGTCTCTTTAGTAAAGTATGCTCTGCATATGGTTCTAGAAATGACGGCCAGAGTTAGGTGTTTTTTATATGGTCTTGACCCTTAGTTGTTTGGTGCTGCTAATATTTCTCGGAATAGGGAAATGACCATCACTAAGATAGTTGTTTTTGTTTAGGGTAATGAGAACAGAATAAAGGAAGAGGAAGCATTGCAGAAGGAGAAAGACAAGAAATTCAATAAGAGGGTTAAGTCTACAAGTCACTTTAGTCATGGGAGAGGTGGAGGCAGACAATTCTTTAAAAATAGGTCATCAGGACCAGCTCTATCTTCAGCCAGTGCCCCAACCCTAAAGTTCAGGAATGATCATAAGAGGCAAAATTTCAGAGCGTCAGTCTCCCAGCCACAGGCCAGTGTGGGTCAAAGTTCTTTCAATAATCTAGTGTATGGTAAGAGGCACCCAAGGGAGTGTCGCATGGGCATGAATATCTGTTATGGTTGTGGTTAGTGAGGTCACTTTCAGAGATACTATCCATCAGCGAGGCAGAGAACATGAGGTAATAAGGCTCAGTCCGCAAATTCTACAATTCATCATAATTCTCAAGCTCAATTAGGGAGTGGTGCGACTAAGTCTAGTAACATAGGCGGAGGTCTAAACCGCTTGTATGCACTATCAGGTCATCAGGATACATAGGCCCATGTAGATGTGGTCACAGGTATATTAATCATTTTCACTTTCGACGTTTATGCCCTTATGGATCCTGAATCCACTCTATCATATGTTACCCATTTTGTTTCTATGAAATTTGGGATAGAACCAAAAAAGTTGCATGAACCCTTTGAAGTATCCACTCCAGTTGTCGAGTTAGTTATAGCTAGGCGGGTATATAAGGAATGTCCAATTAAAGTCTATCACCGCATTACCATAGCTGATTTGGTAGAGTTAGAAATTGTAGACTTCGATGTATCATAGGTATGGATTGGTTTTCATGTTATGCTGCAGTAGGTTGTAGAACCAGGTTGCAGTTTCAAATTTCTCGGTGAACCAGTCATAGAATGGAAGGGTAATGCAGTAGCACCTATAGGTAGGTTTATTTCCTATCTTAAAGAAAGAAAGATAATATACAATAGGTATATTTACCATCTAGTTCGGGTTAGGGATGCAAGTACCTAGACCCCAACTCTTCAGTGCCAGTTGTCAATGAGTTTCCAGAAGTCTTTCCAGAAGATCTTTTCGGAGTTAATCCCGATAGGGAGATTGAGTTCGGAATTGATCTACTTCTCGGCACTAAGACAATATCTATTCCGCCATACATAATGGCTCAAGTAGAGTTAAGAGAACTAAAGTCCCAATTGAAAGACCTCCTTTATAAGGGATTCATTAGACCAAGTGTCTCACTATGGGGTACACGGTCTTGTTTGTTCGAAAGAAGGATGAGTCTTTGCGTATGTGCATTGACTATCGACAATTGAACAAGGTCATCATTAAGAAGAAATATTCTTTTCCCAGGATCGATGATTTATTTGACAAACTTTAGGGTGCTCAGTGTTATTCCAAGATTGACCTCAAATTAGGGTACCATCAACTTAAAGTTAAGGAAGTTGATATTCTGAAAACTGCCTTCAAAACTCGTTATGGTCATTTCAAATTTTATGTTATGTCATTCGAATTAACAAATGCCCCAACTAATTTCATGGATCTTATGAACAGGGTCTTCAATCCTTATCTTGATTTTTTTGTCATTGTCTTCAATGATGATATCTTAGTCTATTCCCATAGTGAGGCTAATCTTGCAGAACATCTCACAATTATATTGCAAACACTTTAAGACTGCGAGCTTTATACTAAGTTTTCCAAGTGTCAATTTTGGCTATAGTCAGTGGCATTCTTAGGCCATGTGATTTCAGGTGAGGGCATTCAGGTGGACTTTCAAAAAATAGACTCTGTTAAGAATTGGTCCAAACCCACTTCTGCTTCCAATATACGAAGTTTCTTGGGTCTAAAATGGCAACTCGTAGAAAGTTTCTTTTTCATCTCAGCTTCATTCACTAGGTTGACTCAGAATAAAGTCAAATTTCAGTGGTCAGATGCCTGTGAGCGTAGTTTCGAAGAGTTGAAAACGAGACTGACTTCTGCTCCAGTGTTAACATTGCCAGAGGGAATCGAGGGGTTCGTAGTATATTGTGACGCTTCAGGAGTTGGTCTTAGGTGTGTTCTAATGCAGCATGGTAAGGTTATAGCTTATGCATCCAGACAACTTAAACCTCATGAAAAGAATTATCCGACTCATGACTTTGAATTGGCAGTTGTGATTTTTGCACTCAAGATATGTCATCATTATTTGTATGGAGTTCACGTTGACATTTTCACATTTCACAAGAGCCTTCAATATGTTTTCAAGCAGTGGGAGTTGAATCTTAGGTAGAGGAGATAGCTCAAATTGATAAATGATTATGATGTAGATGTTCTCTACCATCCAGGGAAAGCGAACGTGGTAGACGATGCTCTTAGTCCGCGATCCATGGGGAGTTTAGCTCATGTTGGGGAAGATAAGAGAACCATGATAAAGGAGATCCACCGACTAGCCAGTCTAGGAGCTCGACTCGTGGACTCTGAAGATAGTGGTGGTGTTATTCAGAACAAGTCTAAATCCTCTTTAGTAACTGAGGTGAAGGAGAAACAGTTTAGTGATCCCTACTTATTGCAGCTGAAATAGGGGATTCACAAGCATAAGACTACGAGGATTATGATATTAAGGAGAATCATGGCAGAAGCGTATAATTCTATGTATTCTATTCACCTAGGTTCTACCAAGATGTATCATGATATTAAGGAGATTTATAGGTGGAACAATATGAAGAGGAACGTGGAAGATATTGTAGCCAAGTGTCCAAATTGTCCACAGGTTAAAGTCGAGCACCAGAGGCCTGGTGGGTTGACTTAGAATATTGATATTTCTGTATGGAAATGGGAGATGATAAACATAGACATCATAATAGGACTATCTCACTCAGTCCGAAGGCATGATTCGATTTAGGTGATTAAAGATCGACTCACTAAATCAGCCAACTTCTTGCCAGTCAAGAGAGGATTATGTTAAGTTGTATATCCGAGAAATTGTCAGGCTTCATGGGATCCTAGTGTCTATTATTTCAGATCTTGGTGCTCAGTTCACAACACACATTTGGAAGTCTTTTCAGAAAGGATTGTGTACCAAGGTAAATCTCAACACAGTTTTTCACCCTCAAACAGATGCCCAGGCAGAGCGTACTATTCAGACTCTGGAGGATATGGGTTAAGCCCCGAACCATGGCCTGTGCAAAATATGACACTTGATGTCTGACTGTATGTGACCGAGCAAACCACATGGCTTTCTTGTCAACATGGGCATAAAAAACATGTACTAATAGTGATTTAAAACATGGAGAACATATACTGAAATAATCATAGCGGAAATATCTGAGTAAAACTTGTTAAGTCTGAAAATAATGTTGTCATGTCATGCTAACTAGAGTAGTCTATGAAACCTCTGAAATATGAATCTGCAAAACTGTTTACCAGGACAAGGTCCTGGCATACCTCTACTACTAATGCATAATCAAAAGTAACTAGATTGACACCCCGAATGAGATGGGGCTCACCAAAAGATGATACTAAAGCAATCCTACTGAGTAGATCTGTCTCCCTGAAACTCAGTACCTGCACCGTGAAGTGCAGGCCCCATGCAAAGGTACGTTAGTACATTTGAATTGTATTGTATGTAAAACAACTGAAAGAAATAAGCAGGCACGTGGAATAATAGGACATGAACTGAAACTGAAACATGAACATGAGTATAATAATATGTGTAAAATCTGTAAAACTATATATCTGTATATTTGTATATCTGTGGGAGAGCATTAACAAACCAGACATGAACCACCACATGTGAACGTAGAGTCTGATATCTGCCCGATCAGCTAAGCCATTTCGTACCTTGACGGAGTATGAGACATGAACATGAACATGATGTATCCAATAATCTCAGAATGGGTAATAAGAAGGTGTCGTCCTCTAGCGGAGCGATCCTTATCCTACATAGGCATACATAGTTTCAGGATGTTTGAGCCTTCTCGGTAATCTGTGCATCTCCCAAAACATGTACTTGAAAATAGTTGGCTTGAAAGCCCATGAATTTCATGAAATAACTTGTAAATATAACTTGTAAATTTTATAATTTAGCATGTGAAGAATTACATAATATAACTTTTATAAATCATGAGAAACATATATGACTTTATGGAACTGAGTGATAATGATCATAACTTTTATTTAAGAACTCATGGAAATCAAGGAATGGGTTCATGGATTACGGACAGGTTCATGACAGTCACAATAACATATCATCAATATAAGTAACGAAGTCAAGATATAACATGGAATATAATTGCACATGTATATAGGGTTATCATGGACTTTAGTTGCCATGCCCCAAACCTGACCCTGAACGTAACTGACATCTGATTCTATGAACAACACTGGAAGAACCTTATAAATCACTAAACGTTTACCTCTTTTAATAATATTTTATTATTTAATTAAACAATGTATAAATATCTAGATGAAATCGTGATAACAATTATGAAATAAAATCAGTGAAAGTCTATTATAAATATATTGTCATAATCGTAGCAACACCCAATGAGTCAGACAATGACTCCAACATATACCCACAATATAAAAATATATCTACAGAGCCTCTATGAGAGATAAACAATAGTCTAACTTCGTGACGCAACCCAGAAACTAAAGCAATAAACTAGATAGATAGGGTGTCCCACGAACAAAGGTGTGGGCTCACCAATAAATCTTGAAAGCAACGAGTTCTCCTACTTTGTACGCATATCACAAACCTTCTCTTATTCATTACCTAACATACCATTAAAAACAACAACGAAGTAACCGGAACTCCGACACCCAAAACAAACTTCAAGAAAATGAGCGAGGATAGTATCGCTCGATTGAAAATCACATGAGGAAGCAAAATCTCTGCTCTGATACCATATCAACATATTAAAAAGAGAAATGTGAAAGAAATGATCGAAGAAAAATGAAGAACTTTAGAGAGAGAAAAATTGGAAATATCTGAGATTTTAATTTTTAAAAATGAACTAACTAACTTCTAGAAAGTTGTACACCAAACCTTTATACAAAAATATCATTCCTAATTTTCAATAATACAAATGAGTACATAAATTAAACAAAAAATATAAACATGGTCGGGTCAACGTTATTTTGGGCTTGCAATTAACCGGGTTGCTCTATCATTCTTATTATGGGCCCAACATATTCGGCACGAAAGAAACTATTTTCTTGAAAAATATTTTTGAGGAAAATAAGTAGGTTACTTATTTTTCTGTGTTTAGTATGTAAGCATAAAATATTACTCTCTATCCCAATTTATATAATACACTTTCTTTTTATAGTCTGTCCCAAAAATGATACATTTCTATATTTAAAAATAATTTAACTTGAAAGTTCCCCTTTTACCTTTAATGAAATGATTTGCAGCCACACAAATATCTATGACTTGTTTTGGACCACAAGTTTCAAAAGTCTTCATCTCTTTCTTAAAATCCACGTCTAGTTAAACTATATCACATAAATTGAGATGGAGGAAATATCCTAAAAGCGTTTGTATATAATCTAAACAAGTACTATAGAATGTGGGGGTGAGGGATAGATGTGTGGGGTGGTGGGGATGGGGCTACAGGGGAGGGGTGAAGATGAGTGTGTTGGAAGGTGGGAGGACACAATTGACATGGAATGCTACTTGTAAAACTTATTTTTCTCTATTTCCACTAGAAAGGTCATTTTCCTCATTTTTAAGTCTCTTATTTCCCTAGAAAAATATTTTTCAAAAAAATTTGACCAATCGAACATGAAAAATTTTAAAATATTTTCCTCATATCCCTACCGAACACACCCTCAGTTATAATTAGAAGCTGGAATAAGTTTCTAGTTTGAGCATCTAAGCCCAACTAGTTTAAATTACTTTTGATTTTTGTAATTTGACCCACAGATGGCACTTTCTTTGTCATTACAGTTCCTAAATTAGTTATGCTATTCTGATGTTCAGCTGAGGATACAAGACCTGATGCAAAAGAAATTCCTGCTAACGTTTTAAAGGATTACTGGGGTACTAGGGGTCACTTGATGAGAAATTTCAGAAAAAGTTGAACCATAAGATTCTTGAACTAGATACATACTTGTGATTGCATCACTGTGAGGACACAAAATCAGGTCCATTAATTATGATAAATAGTAGTAGTACTTAAAACTTGATCTTGTTTGCGTAATTGCGAGCTAACTTTTGTCTTTTGAGTTAGAGCAGTAGTATGTAAAGATTATATTGTCACCTTGAGCTCACTTTTGATTTTTAAGTTAATAAAGTTAACCTTTTCTAAGTTGAGTGCAAATGATTCTTTTTTTTGGGGAGCAAGTTTTCCTTCATTCTCCCAATTATTGAAAGGAATAATACAAATATGTCACTCATTAATTTCTGTATTAACTATCAATCAAATTGACCATAGTGGTAGTCTTATCAATAAAACGACAACAGCAGGAAAGAAGTTCTCCAAGTCTCAAAGTTTCTGCTTTGACGTCCATTTCACAACTTCTTTCATAGCAACAAAGAAGTTTTGGCCGACTAAATCCCACGTGGCAAGATATTCTTGCAAATTTATAAGGAGACACAAACTAGTACACCCTTCATCTCAATTTATACAACCAAATTTAATTTGACATGAAATTTAATAAAAAAAATATAAACTTTTAAACTTTATGAGGTAAATAAATTATAAATATTTGTGTTTATAAATTATCTCCTCCATCTAAAATAATTATCTTAGTTTAATTTAATATAAAATTTAAAAATTTTAAAAAGACTTTTGAAATGTATGGTTCAAAATAAATCTTAGATATTTGTATGGTTGTAAATCATTTCATAAAATTAAATTATTTCTAAATATAAAAATATATCAATTTTTATGGATAAATTAATAAAAAAAGTAAGACAATCTTTTTTAGGACGAAAGGAGGACATTAAGGAGGGTAAACTTGAAAGTTTAAAATTAAATGGCAGTAAAATAAAGAAGTATGATACTAGTACTTACTCTGTGCCAAAACAAAATCCTACTTTTCTCATTAGTTTATTTCAAAAAAATTTGACATATTTTAATATTTAGAAGTAATTTAATTTTAGAAAATTTAAGATTTATTTTACATCACACGTTATCAAAAGAAATTTTTTATTTTTAAATTGTATCAAGTCAACGTAGGACAATATTTTTTGGAGGGAGGGAGTATATTTTTTGAGGCAGGTAAAAAGAAAGGCATGGTACATAAATTGAGACGGACGGACTACTAATTCACTCAGTGAGTAAGAATGGTGATCAAGGGACATTTATCAGATGGTGAAGCAGAAGAATACAGTGTAACAGAAGCAGAGAACTTGGCAGTTTGGCTTCTTGGTATAAAAACACTTCGGATTCAGCCATATAATCTCCCATCTCTTGGTTGGTATTTCTGTTTTTGCTCTTAGATCTTTGTCTTTCTTCCCTTCTTCTTAATTCTCTCAACCACAAAAATTCATGCACTTAATGGAACTATGCTGAGCTCCTTCACGATTTGATTCTACTTGTTCATCAAGTTGAATTTATTTGTTTTGTGCTGATACAGCTCTTGTGCTAATTAGGATCTTATGATGTCAAGATTCGAATCAAAGCTGTTGGTATATGTGGAAGTGATATCCATCACTTTAAGGTAAGTTTAGTCTGTATAATAGATAAAAGAAAATTCTAACTTATTTATAAAGGTGGTGATGGGTCCGCTTGAGCGCACCTCAACCATTCTACCACTTGTACAGGTACTGGCACCGAGCCACGGAGCCAGTTTGAACCTAGTCTCCCCTGACTTTCAACCACTTTATTGATCACTAGGCCACAGTCCACACCCTTGAGTGCAGAGGCAGAGTCAATAATTGAAACTTATGGATTTTGAATTCTAATCTTTTTAAGTTACTGAGTTTTAAATTAATTATTTATACTTATTCAATGGATTTTTAAGATAAACACAGGGTTTAAACAAAAGTTGCCGAACTGTAGCTCCGACTTTGCTTGAGTACATAGAATATTGGTGATATCAATTCTTAAGGTACTTGGAAAATTGTAGATTACTGTATTGTAACGTTAGTTTCAACATGGATGTCCAGAATATGAGAGTAGCAAATTTCGTGGTTAAAAGGCCGATGGTACTTGGGCATGAGTGTGCTGGAATTGTAGAACAAGTTGGTATCCAAGTGAAGTTTCTGACGATCGGTGATCTTGTAGCTTTGGAGCCTGGTATTAGTTGCAGGCAGTGTCAACTATGCAAAGATGGTCGCTACAATCTCTGCCGTGAAATGAAATTCTTTGGCTCTCCTCCAACTAATGGTGCTTTAGCCAATCAGGTAATATCTCTGCTCCATCTTTTTCCAAAGTAGAAAAAGACAGTAATACTTTGCTCAGATCAATCGGGGTGTTGGAACCTGTAAGTACGTAGAGCAAAGGAAGATTCAAGATTTTAAATCAATAGGTTTAGACAAAAGAATTGTTCAAGTAGAGGACAGGGAGTGCAGCTGAAAAAGAATTTACCTTCTGTTGAAATCCTTTACTAGGCTTCATAAGAAGTGTGGAATTTGTCTCTGCATCAGGTGGTGCATCCTGCAGATCTATGTTTTAAGTTACCGGATAATGTAAGCTTGGAGGAAGGTGCAATGTGTGAACCTCTAAGTGTTGGTGTCCATGCTTGCCGCCGTGCCAATGTAGGTCCAGAAACCAAACTAATCATCATAGGTGCAGGAACTATTGGCCTTGTCACTATGCTGGCAGCTCGTGCTTTTGGATCACCCAAGATAGTCATCGTTGATATAGATGATTGTCGTATATCTTTGGCGAAAGACCTCGGTGCTGATCAGATCATTAAAGTTTCTTCCATTATGCAGGTTCTCCTCTTTTTTCTCCCCATCAAATTATACCCTGATAATCTTTTTACTTTTGATGGTCAAGCATGGTATATCTCATGCAAAATTCATCAAGTTGAATTTATTTGTTGTTGATACAGCTCTTGTGCTAATTAGGACCTTATGATGTCAAGATTCGAATCAAAGCTGTTGGTATATGTGGAAGTGATATCCATCACTTTAAGGTAAGTTTAGTATGTATCATAGATAAAAGAAAATTTTAACTTATTTATAAAGGTGGTGATGGGTCAGCTTGAGAGCACCTCAAACCATTCTCCCACCTGTACAGGTACCGGCACTGAGCCACGGAGCCAGTTTGAACCTAGTCTCCCCTGACTTTCAACCACTTTATTGATTACTAGGCCACAGTCCACACCCTTGAGCGCAGAGGCAGAGTTAATATTTGAAACTTATGGGTTTTGAATTCTAATCTTTTTAAGTTGCTAAGTTTCAAATTAATAATTTGTACTTATTCAATGGATTTTTAAGATAAATACAGGGTTTAAACAAAAGTTGCCGACATTGTAGCTCCGACCCTGCTTGAGTACATAGAATATTGGTGATATCAATTCTTAAGGTACTTGGAAAATTGTAGATTACTGTATTGTAACATTAATTTCAACGTGGCTGTCCAGAATATGAGATTAGCAAGTTTCGTGATTAAAAGGCCTATGGTACTTGGGCATGAGTGTGCCGGAATTGTAGAACAAGTTGGTATCCAAGTGAAGTCGGTGATCGTGTAGCTTTGGAGCCTGATATTAGTTGCAGGCAGTGTCAACTATGCAAAGATGGTCGCTACAATCTCTGCCGTGAAATGAAATTCTTTGGCTCTCCTCCAACTAATGGTGCTTTAGCCAATCAGGTAATATCTCTGCTCCATCTTTTTCCAAAGTAGAAAAAGATAGTAATACTTTGCTCAGATCAATCGGGGTGTTGGAACCTGTAAGTACGTAGAGCAAAGGAAGATTCAAGATTTTAAATCAATAGGTTTAGACAAAAGAATTGTTCAAGTAGAGGACAGGGAGTGCAGCTGAAAAAGAATTTACCTTCTGTTGAAATCCTTTACTAGGCTTCATAAGAAGTGTGGAATTTGTCTCTGCATCAGGTGGTGCATCCTGCAGATCTATGTTTTAAGTTGCGGATAATGTAAGCTTGGAGGAAGGTGCAATGTGTGAACCTCTGAGTGTTGGTGTCCATGCTTGCCGCCGTGCCAATGTAGGTCCAGAAACCAAACTAATCATCATAGGTGAAGGAACTATTGGCTTTGTCACTATGCTGGCAGCTCGTGCTTTTGGATCACCCAAGATAGTCATCGTTGATATAGATGATTGTCGTTTTATCTTTAGCAGAAAGACCTCGGTGCTGATCAGATCATTAAAGTTTCTTCCATTATGCAGGTTCTCCTCTTTTTTCTCCCCATCAAAATATACCCTGATAATCTTTTTTCTTTTGACGGCCAAGCATGGTATATCTCATGCAATATTCGAGTTGTAGGATGTGGAAGAGGAAGTGGTGCTAATACGTAATGCAATGGGTCGCCCTGCAGATTTGAGCTTTTATTGTGTTGGTTTTACCAAGACTATGTGAATGGCTCTGCAAGCTACCCGTGCTGGTGGTAAAGTTTGCCTCGTTAGATTAGGTCAAAGTGAGATGACTCTCCCTCTTACTTCTGCTGCTGCAAGGTACTTGCACTTCTTTGCTTTAAAGTTCTTCCCTAAAACACTTGTCGAAGGCGAAGTTTCCAATCATAGTCTTTTTTGTCTTGTGTCACAGGGAAGTGGATGTCATAGGCATTTCCAGATATCGGAATACATGGCCACTCTGCATTGAATTTCTGAGAACTGGTAAAATAGATGTGAAGCTCCTCATAACCTACAGGTAAAAGTTTACTCAAGAGGACGTGGAAGAAGCCTTCGAGGCCAGTTCTCGCGGTGGAAATGCCATCAAGGTCATGTTCAACCTGTAGCTGAATAGAAATTACTGGAAGTGTAGCCTAAATGTGTGTTTTGAGATCAATTTAATCTTTCCACGAGAAGTAGGAATAATTGCCCATCAAAAATAAACTCAAATGCTATAGAAAAGGATATTACGCGCATGAATAATGTAAAACTACTGATAATTCATACACTCATCCAAAAAATTCCATCTAAAATGGCTTGCCCGTAACTAGAATTCTTTACACAAAGGTCCAGTGTCAACCAAACCCATGATCACTAGGATAAAACCCAATATGAACATGATGCAGAAATATACAGTATCACTGAAAAAGTAAAGAAGCAATCAACGAGATCTTTGCAGCTTCAAACCTTGCGATTCTGCTGCTACAGTTACATTCACTGTCTTCTAAAGAGTACGCTCTGAGCCTCCGACCATCACTCCAATTTTAAAATGTTAGATGTGGCACAGAGGCAGAAGCAACTAGAGTTTTAAAAATACAAAGTAAAGAAGACTGGTACCATACTTGCAATATGCACCCGATATATCATGTATTAGTTTACAACAACCACCTGTAACCCCAAGGAAGCAGAGATCATAAATACAATTCTGTACTCCACGATCAAACTTAATATGTTCTTTAGGTGTCAAGCAGCAACCTTTTGTATCTATATTGGGACCTTCATCTTTATAGTGCTGAAGAAGAGCAAACCAATCTCATGCATAAGTTGGCAACTCATATTAAGCTTTTCCTATCCAAAAGGGCAGCTAGATAACAGTAACTCTTGCTCACGTGATATGATCTTCAACTTCACGTGCCTTGCCTTCAATAAATACTACACCTGTATACTCGATCTCGTTATAATCTGTACAAATAGTACTGTGAAGGAAGTCTTTGTTTCAGGTACTTTTCATTGAATGTTAAACGACTTCAATTGAACTCCAGCCTAATGGCCTCTGTACTGCACCCTCATCCATCAATTGCCTTATTTTCATTGCATCGTCCCACCTCTCTGCAGTGGCATAAGTGCTTGATGACAGCACATAATTACCACCATTATCAGGATCTAATTGAAGAAGTTTGTTTGCAGCAATTTCAGCAAGAACCACATTACCGTGAAGTTTACAAGCACTAAGCAACATTCTCCACGAAACCACATCTGTCGCCATTGGCATAAGATTTATAAACTCAAAAGCTCTATTTAAATTACCAGAGCGGCACAACAAATCAACAACACAACCATAATGCTTCATTTCTGACACCAATCCATGACATTTTTTCATACTCTCGAAGTATTCCAAACCTTTGTCCACCAAACCCGCATGAGCACAAGCAAGTAGTACGCCAATAAAAGTACCATGAGTCGGCTTACAACCTTCTCCTAACATCTGCGAGAAGAGCTGAAGAGCATTATCATGAAAGCCATTCACTGCAAGGCCAGAGATTATCGAAAGTCCAAGAAACAGTATCCTTTTCTCTCATGCTCAAAAACACTTCCAAAGCTGTATTAACAGATCCACATTTACAGTACATATCCACCAACGCATTCCCCACGTAAATATCCATTTTGATGGCGTGCTGACGAACATAATCATGTACTGCCTTACCCAAATCAAGTGTACCTATACGTGCACAAGCAGAAAGCACACTAGCAACTGTAACTTCATTAGGCTTAACCTTAATTGCCATCATCTCTTGGAAAAGTGCAGTAGCTTCTGAAAATCGATTAGCTTGACAATATCCAGTGATCATAGAAGTCCAAGAAATCACATCTCTGTTAGGCATCTTATCAAAAAGTTCCCTTGCACCCGTTAAATCCCCTGCTTTAGCATACCCCATTATCATCGCATTCCACGAAACCACATTTCTCTCCTCCATCTTAGCAAAAACTTCTTCAGCCAAGATAACTAATCCACGTCTACCATACATATCAATCAACGTATTCCCCAAGTATACGTCGATTCTCACAAAATTATCCTCAATATACTTCGCCAGGTTATCCACAGTGTCAAATTCCCCTAAATAGCTACAAGCTAGCACTACTTTCATCAACGTCACCGCATCCGCCTTCACATTTTCCGCCTGCATTGAAGCAGAAAGACCCAACACTTCATTATATCTCTTGTACTGACAAGAATCACATCCCTATCGTTCCTGAAATAGAAAATGTCCAATATGCGACGTGGGCCGAATTGTTCAAAGTTCATGCACGCTCGCATCAAGTTCTTCATCACATTATCCCCGCAGCTCCTACAGATACAGAGGTGTCGAAACCCAAGGATGATCCTAAGTTATGGACCACACTTGATGCTACTATTCTTCAGTGGATATATTCCACTATTTCTATCGACCTGTTGCAAACGATTATCGAACCAGACGCTACGGCGATGGCGGCTTGGAATAGAGTACGTGATATATTCCAAGATAATTAAAATTCTCGTGCTGTCATCTTGGAGCAGGAATTCTCCTATGTCAATATGGAAGATTTCCCTAACGTTTCAGCATATTGTAAAAGGTTGAAGGAATTGGCAGACCAACTCCGTAACGTTAGTGCGCCAGTTACCAACGACCGTCTTGTCCTTCAAATGGTTGCAGGCCTTTCTCAGGCATATAGTGGTGTTGGCACGCTTCTTCGTCAGAGCAGTCCTTTTCCATAATTTTATCAGGATCGTTCTATGCTTACACTCGAAGAAGTCGGCTTGGCAAAAAAGGCGGCTACTAGTGCTAGTCCCGTAGTCATGATGACTGAGTCCAATTTTCCTCCCTCCAACTCCAACAACTCGGGCCAAAACCGCAACAACGGTGTTGGTAAACAGGGTAAGAATAGAAAAAATAATGGCAAGAATCACGATGGCAACAATGGTGGCGGCCGGAACAGTGGTGGTGGCCCTCGGGGCAGTCAGCAGCAGCAACAACCTTGGGCCCAGCAGTAGGCCCTTATGCAGTGGAATTGGGCCAGCCAATATGGGCCAAACAGTGGCTGTTTTCCAGGTTATTACCTGGGAAACTGGGCCCAGTTTTCCCAACAACCCAGGCCTAGTTTCTCGGGTCCAGTCTCGGGTTTCAGACCAGTTCATGGGCTGGGGCAGCAGGCCAGTGTACTTGGGCCTCGGCCTCCGCAGGCCCACCATGCAACGGGTCCCACACAAACTGACATTAAAGTCGCAATACATACACTTGGATTAAATCTCTCAAACCCGAATTGGTACATGGACACCGGAGCCACTACCCACATGACATCCGATCAAGGTACTCTCTCGTCTTATTCCAATTTGAGCATTCCTCGTGGCATAATTGTTGGTAATGGTAATTCAATTCAAATTCGTGGTTATGGTCATAAAACGTTGTCTCCCCTCATCTACCCCTTATCTGGAAAAATACCCTTCATGCCTCTAAATTGATTAAAAATTTAGTGTATGTTCATAAATTTACCTCTGATAATTCTGTTTCTGATGAATTTGATTCGTTTGGGTTTTCTGTGAAGTATTTCAAGACGGGGAGTCCTCTCATGAGGTGTGATAGTAGGGAAGATCTTTATCTTATCATGCCAAGTTCCGATTTCTCGAGTCAAGTCTTGCCATCAACTTTTGCAGCCCTTGCTCCCTCCTTGTGGCATGCTCGTCTAGGTCATCTAGGGTCGTCTATTTTGTCTTCTTTAGATAAAATAATTTTATTTCTTGTAAGGGTACGCATAGTACTCCGAATTGTCAATCTTGTTCTTTAGAAAAAATTATTAGATTGACTTTTGTAGACTCTAATTCTCACACTTTAATGTCATTCGATATTATTCATAGCGATTTGTGGACATATCATGTTCTCAGTTCTTTGGGTCACCGTTACTATGTTCTATTTTTGGATAACTATTTTAAGTTTTTATGGACTTTTCCGATAGTGAAAAAATCTCAAGTGTTTTCCACTTTCCTAAAATTTAGAGCATTCATTAGAACCCAATTCGAATAGAAAATAAAAAATATTCAATGTGATAATGGCAAAGAATATGATAATGGGGTATTTCAGAAATTTTGTGCTAATAATGGGATCAATTTTAGGTTTTCCTGTCCTCATACGTCTTCACAAAATGGGAAAGCCGAACGCAAAATTCGTACCATTAATAACATTGTCCGAACTTTATTGATTCATGCTTCCGTACCTCCTTCATTTTGGCATCATGCTCTACAAATGACTACCTATCTTCTTAACATCATTCCTCTCAAATGTTTGACATATTCGCCCCCTCTTCAAATTTTATTTAATAAGACTCTTTCGTACTCCCATCTTAGGTCTTCAGGTGCTTATGTAATTCGTTGTTTCCGTCCACCACAATTAACAAACTTTAGGCCCGTTCTACCATTTGTGTGTTTTTGGGTTATCCTTCTAATCATCTTGGTTATAAATATTTTGATTTATCGTCTAATAAAATCATCATTAGTTGCCATGTTATCTTTTATGAGTCCCAATTTCCGTTTGCTAAAGTGTGTAGTCCCGTACCTAGTTCATATAATTTTTTGGATGACGGTATCTCCCCATATATTATCCACCATTTTTCAGACGTGTCCCGCACCTCAAATCCGCTAGCGGGCCCACTGCCTCTGGCCCTACTATTCCATCACCAGCTACAGTTCCCACCACTGTGTCCAATTCAGGTATTGGGCCAGTGATGGTAATTGGGCAAGTTACCCAGCCCATTACCGCCACTGTTTCAGTCTCTGTTTCCAGTTCCCATTACCGAGTTGGGCCAGCAGGCCCACTGCCTGCTGGCCCGTCCATCACAAGTCCCGATAATTCCCAAAATCCACCCAATTCTCCCTCGAGTCATAGGCTGGTCACTCGTAGTCAATAGGGTATTTTTAAACCAAAAGGACATTTTAATTTACATTCTAATGTTCTTAAATCCCTTCTACCCCGTAACCATGTGTCTGCTTTAAATTACCCGAATTAAAAAATTGCTATGACCGACGAATATAATGCTCTTATTGATAATAAGACATGGGAGTTTGTGCCGCGTTCATCTAGTGTTAATATTATTCGGTCTATGTGGATTTTTGCTCATAAGGATAATTCTGACGGTTTTTTTGCAAGACACAAGGCTCATTTGGTGGGTGATGGTAAGACTCAGCAGGTTGGTGTGGATTCTGGTGAGATATTTAGTCCGGTAGTCAAGCCGGATACCATTCGCACTGTGCTCAGCTTGGCTCTATCGAAAGCATGACCCATTCATCAGTTAGATGTGAATAATGCTTTCTTACATGGTGATCTCAAGGAGACAATCTATATGTATCAGCCTTTGGGTTTAGGGATCCCAAATATCCTCAGCATGTTTGTTTGTTGAAAAAGTCTTTGTATGGGCTTAAGTAGTCCCCACGGGCTTGATATAAGAGGTTTGCACACTATGTGTCGACTATTGGGTTCTCTCACAGCAGGTCTGATAATTCATTGTTCATATATCGTCACGGTTCTTCCTTGGCTTATATACTATTGTATGTGGATGATATTATCTTGAATGCCTCTTCTGATGCGTTACGCCAGTTAACAATGCTCAGTTCTAAATTTTCTATGAAAGACTTGGGGCCCTTGAGTTACTTTTTGGGGGATTGCTGTCACTCGTCATGCAGGTGGGATGTTCTTATCACAGAGGAAGTATGCAGCTGAGATCATTGAGCGGGCTGGGATGTCATCCTGTAAGTCCACGTCCACAACAGTTAATACTAAACCCAAGTTGGGTGCTACGACTGGCTTACCTTATGAGGATCCGACCCGATATCGCAGTCTTGCAGGGGCCTTCAATATCTTACGTTCACGAGGCCAGATATTACGTATGTCGTACATCAGGTGTGCTTGTTTATGTATGATCCCAGGGTTGAACATATGAATGCGCTCAAATGCATTATTCGGTACATCCAGGGGACACTTGACTATGGCATACATTTATATCCTTCGTCGACGTCTACACTTATCTCGTATACAGATGCTGATTGGGGTGGCTGTCCAGACACCAGACGGTCTACGTTTGGATATTGTATGTTTCTTGGTAACAACTTGATCTCCTGGTCTGCCAAGCGTCAGTCGACTTTATCACGCTCTAATGTAGAGGGCGAGTATTGAGGGGTAGCCAATGTGGTCTCTGAATCCTATTAGTTACGTAATCTCCTATTAGAGCTTCATTGTCCTATTCAGAAATCTATCTTGATTTATTGTGATAATGTTAGTGTCATCTACTTTTCTGGTAATCCGGTTCAGCATCAACACACCAAACATGTCGAGATGGACATTCACTTTGTTTGCGAAAAGGTAGCTCGTGGACAAGTACGCGTCTGTCATGTCCCTTCCCGGTATCAAATTGCAGACATCTTTAGAAAGGGTCTTCCCTCGGTCCTTTTTGAAGATTTTAGGGACAGTCTCAGCGTACGAAGACCGTCCTCTATGACTGCGGGGGTGTGTTAAATATATTAAGTATACTTGTGATATACACGGTTGATATACACCATGTATATCATGGGTTGCCTTCGGTTAAATGGATTGATGGCCCGTGATATACATGGTGTATATCAACCGTGTATAACACGGATTAGTGTCCTAGTTTTATGTAAATTTTGATTATAATTATTATTGTACACTTACTATAATTGTATTACCATAATTATATAGTTAGTGTCCAAGTAGAATAAGGTTTTAGAAGTAGAATAGGAATAGGATTTTCCTATTATGAAAATATGTTATTCTTTCATTAATTAAAATAATAAAAGAATTATTACTTTCACTAAGATTTAGTATATTAGTAATAACTACAGTATAAGACCACGTAAAGGCATAGCACACTAAGCGCGAACAAATAGAAAAGAGTCGACTCGAGCTAGATCTATTAAATTGTATCAAAGTTAGATTATGCTCGGCTTGACTCCATAGAGTAAAAATCTCGATTAACTTTGATTTGTGCTCGATTAAGCTTGATAATATAACAGGCTCGTTTTATTTTAGTTAGATTATAATTATAGCTTGAGAGTTTATTCTTGTTTAGGTAATTAGGATCATTTAACTTAGTAAATATTTGATCATAAGTTCTTCGGAGTTCAATATCCGATTTCTAAGATTATTATATTATTTGTACGACCACATACATTTGCGTGTGCGTTTGTGAGAAACATCATGCTCGTTTTTTTTTAAACTTTATTAGTTTTTACGAACGTGCATTTGCACGTTATTTTCTATCAATTCCAATCATCGCAAAAAAAAATATTAGGTAATATTTTTTTTAATACATTACATTTATTTTGCAAGGTACAATGTTTTATACAATTTAGAGGTAATTTTTTTTTTTTTTTAATTTTTCTAGATATTCTCCTTGATCAAATGGTTGCCACGAATCCGAATATTGTCGTTTAAAGATAGTTTTGCCATACTTTGTATATTTACTGTTTAGTCTTCATTTTATATCTACATTTGGTTTCATAAATGTCAATCTCCTACTTCCCCCACAATTATATATTTGTTAATCACTTAACACCAAATAAAATAAATAACTCAATTTAATTTAGTTTCTTAATACCAAACCAGGTGAATAACTCTTACTTCCTCAGTTTCAAAGTGTTTGTCTAACTTTTCTTTTTAGCTTGTTTAAAAAAAATGTCACTTTCTATATTTAGTAGCTTTATTAAATATCCACACTGATTCAAACTAAGACAAAAAATTAAATGAAAGGAGTATAATTTATGAAAGGAATAATTTAGTTTTGACTTCAAAATATATACCTATGCTACCCTCCTGTTTTCATATTATTATACATTCTTTTGTAACTATTATACATTATTATTATACGGATATGAATTGAATCCTTTTTGAAATCAAAGAGTTAATACTAAGATTTTAACCAACGTGGGAATTATCGGCAAAGTTAGACACCAATTCACCAATCACCATAAAGGTTTAATTAGGATTCCAAATTCAATTGTAGTCAAATAATAACTTTTTAGTTAAAATTGAAGTCCAAGATATTAGGTAAATCTTTAATATTATAATTATGTCCAATATAGAATTGTTTCTTTAAAGATATTTTATTTCTTAAAGGGTATAAAAGTCGTTTAATATAAAAGATTATTTTGGTCAATCAACATTTATATTTATGCTTTTTAAAACAATATAGATAAGTATAGATAGATTTAATAGCATGTAGTTGTGTTAGCCCAGGGAGAGCAAGATGCAAGATAATCAAGTGCCTTCAAATACGTGAATATCTTGGAAATTAAGTACTGAGTTGTTAAAGACACTTGTAAACCGAATTCTATATTTTTAAATGTTATGATAGTACTTTGTTTTTTTCCCCCATTAACTTGCTGTCAATTAGCGGTAAGAAGGTAGCTTTAATGAAGTTTTTCTTTTAGGCAGGTGAGAGTTAGAGAAAGAGGTTCTTTTAAAGTAAATGAAGCTTTGCATTTTCATCAGTATTCAACCACCGACTAATTGCTCATCTTTTTACATGGTAATTAGTGCACCATCTTACTTGTTCAACAACAATTCCGATTTAGCCTGACCCAAAAATCTTTGCACCTTGCACAATGTTTTGCCTCTATATATAATCATAATTATTATGTACGATCTCTATATAATAAGAAGATCAAGCTTGTTATTCAATTCCTTCTGTGGCCTTTGTTAATTATCACACGACCAAATAAATCTAGAAACAGAAAAATGGTTAGCTCAAGTGTGAACTCCTCCATTTTGTGTTCTATTTTTGGAATTCTCATTCTCTCCATTCCTTGTTTCTCTGAGAAAGGTAATTGCTATGATCTCTTCCTGCTCTAGAATTTCCATAATCAAATTTCTCTTTGCTTCCATTTTGTTTTGTCTTAAAGATATAGTGAAAATATAGAATTAATTATAATGATTATAAGATATCTGTTCACTTTTGTAGTCGCAACTTCTTTTATTTTTTATTTTAAAAAGAAGATGGGCGTAGAAAAATGAGTTTAATTTTTATGCTGATCAGATATGTTAAAAGAGAATTACAAGTAATCATTAATAAAAAATGGAATTTGTAGCTTAAAAATAAGGGAACTTACTTAATATAACACGTTAAAATGTATTGGTATTAAAAAAGTTCTTTACCAGCAAAATCAATAAAAAGACCATGCACCATGGACCATGGACCAAGATCCAAAGGATCAATCTTGTCGAGAGATTATGCCGCCTAAGGAATTGAGATCTCTGTCGCATGCAAAAACTTCGATCAAGAAAGCCTAGTTATTCAAAAGGTTTCTTATTTAGAACTCAAACAAACAGGCTAATAGTAAACGTAAGCTCATTCTTGTTCACCTAAAAGTAGAACTATTGTGGCAGATAATAGAAAAGTTAAAAACTTTCAAACAATTTTTGGAGTGATTCTATGTTCTCATTTTTCACCGAGTCATCAAGTGATTAGCTATCTCAATCTAGTTTTTATTGTCCATATATATAGGTCAAATCCAAAAAGTTAGGTGCTAATAATTGTTTCATTTGTCTGCATGCAGCCCCATATTCCTCATTCGCCATGGACGCAACATCAGCTCCAGAGGTAGTTTTCTTCGATTATATCGTAATAGGAGGAGGAACTTCTGGCTGTGCATTAGCAGCAACTCTCTCACAATCTTCCAATGTTTTATTACTCGAAAGAGGTGGCTTGCCATATGGAAACCCGAACATCACAAACATTACCGGTTTCGCTAACAATTTAGCCGACACGTCGCCTTCATCACCCGCACAACTCTTCATCTCCACAGACGGTGTATTCAACCACCGCGCTCGCGTCTTAGGCGGTGGCTCGGCTATAAACGCCGGGTTCTTTTCGAGGGCGAGTGATGAGTACGTTAAGAGAATGAGATGGAATCAAAAGGTAGTGAAGGAAAATAATTTATTTAGAATATTATAAATTTTTTAATGCTCTCTACAATCTCAATATTTTCAAAAAAAAACTAGTATCATTTTTATTTATAATAGTACGAAATCTACTTTAATTTAAAATAGAAAAACCTATTTTATGCCATGTGATTTTTTTTAATGACAAATTTGGCTATATGATTTTATAAGAAAAAAACCTTAAGTTGAGTAATTTTATTGATACAAAATAAAAGTTGAATAACTTTGTTATATAATTCTTCATAGTTGAGATATTTCTTCTATAAATCCTAATAAAACATGGATTAAGATACCAGATCTTCATAATTTTTTATTTCTGTAATTTGAATTATTTTGTTCGACAGGTAGTAAATGAATCGTATGAATGGGTGGAAAAGAAAGTGGCTTTTAGGCCTCAAATAAAACAGTGGCAATCAGCAGTGAGAAGTGGTTTGGTGGAAGTTGGAGTGAAACCATATAATGGTTTTACGTATAAACATTTAGATGGGACTAAAGTTGGTGGAAGCATTTTTGATCCAAAAGGTCATAGACATACTGCTGCTGATTTGTTGGAATATGCTAATCCTACCAAAATTGGTGTTTATTTGTATGCTACCGTGGAACAGATCTTGTTCAAAACAGGAGGTAATTGAATTAAATGTTTTATTCTTTTGTCTTTTTGTTTTTTTAAGTTTCACAGCTCCCTAATCAATTACATTAGGTAAAAAAGATTTTCAAATGAGTACTTTTTCTATACCAAGAAAAATATTATTATGGTGATTCAGAGTATAAAGTATGAGAGTCAAATTATTTTATTTTCCATGTAGATTTGAATACGTGACTGTAAAGGTTAAAACGAGAAATTAAAAAATAAGTTGTTTCTAAATATACCTTTTTTTGTACAAATTAAAGAAAAAAGTATCACATAAATTCGAAATAAATTTTATCATAATTTATACAGTTTAAACCAAACACGTATTTTATATTATGCCCCGTTTGTCTTATTTTTAATCCAATGAATCAAACATTTACCTACAAAAGTATATGCACTAAATAATCTTGTCAGTATTTAGTCCCAATATTATAGTTCCTTCATTAGAATTTTGAGATAAGGTAAAACAGAAAGTTTAAAGTTAATTATTCTTAAAGATAAAATATATCATTTTATTAATTAAAGAATATCACATAATTGCGATGGAGCAAATATTACTTATACTAATATTCTACAGATCATGATGAGAAAATATGCAAGTTATCAAATAAAACATTTTCATACAAAATGGGAGATCGAAAAGTATTAATTAAATAACATTGCCATTCATGATTGCAAATGAAACAGGAGGAAGAAAGCCAAGAGCTTATGGAGTTCGTTTTCAAGATTCAGAAGGTAATAGCCACTTGGCCTACTTGAACCAAGGATCCATGAACGAGGTCCTCTTATCAGCTGGAGCATTAGGAAGCCCACAAATGTTGATGTTAAGTGGTATTGGGCCATCAAAACAACTGAAGGCCCATGGAATCTATGTGTTAGTGGATCAGCCCATGGTTGGTATGGGTATGTCTGATAACCCAATGAATGCTGTCTTTGTTCCTTCACCTAATCCTGTTGAAGTTTCTCTCATTCAAGTGGTTGGTATTACTGGGTTCAAAAGTTATATTGAAGCTGCCAGTGGGCCTTTGGAATTGGACCGGATGTGCAGAATGACCCATGATTTTGCAAGAATAACTAATAAGGTTAGATCAATCTTTAACCGGGAATTTCATAAATAGCACTAGTTATGACCCTAATAACAATTTATGGCAATCTTTTTTTCCCCAAAAAATACCATGCATACACATATGTCTGCTGGACATACATACATACATACATTCGGCTGTATTGATACATAATTTTTTGTAATAATTTAAAAATATTGCTAAAATGGGAATTAGTGGGTTTAAGTATTTATATGACATAATTTTTCCAAAACGTTACTACTGATCATAGTTAATTATCTCGGTGACAAACTAAGATAATTTGACCCTGAAAGAGGCACCAATCTCGAATTGAAACATTAATTAGACATGGTTATTTGTAGCTTAGAACTGATTATTAAAATTTTCACTTTCGTAATCGTCTCCCATTGACGGGGTTTCTAGCACAATAAAATGGTCACACTATCTAATGTAACCTTCATTTGGACATGACAAATTTATGAAAAAGTCTTGACTGGTGTTTGATTAACTCTTGTGGTTCTAAATGTAATTTGAGTCACTTTTGTGAAAAATTAAAAATAAAATTTTCGGAAGCAGGACAATTTTTTTCAAAACAACTACTCATCCAAACATTTTTACTTGTAATAATTTTTTCCTAAAAGTTCCTTTCCAATACATTATTCTGTAAAACTATCCTTAACGCCACCCAAGAATCTACGTATGATTGGAATTTGAATATAGTATTAGTGGAGTATCTATCATTTTATTTAAGGGATATGACTAAAAGATATGCAGAGGAAAGGGACAAAAAAGACACATAGTATTCTCTCCGTTTCAATTTATGTGACACAATTTGACTTGACATGAAGTTTAAGAAAGAAATGAATTTTTTTGAAATGTATGGTCTAAAACAAATCTTATATAAATATGTGGATGGAAATCATCTTATAAAGTTATATTATTTCTAAAAGAAATGTGATATTCTTTTTTAAACAAACAAAAAAAAATGATGTCACATAAATTGAGACAAGTAAAGTAGTAGTCAATCAATGCATTTTCTTTTCATTGGGTTACCATGGTTATCCAAGACTGAGAGGTGAATGTTGTGTTAGGATTCGCCTTGATTTTCTATTGTAAGTAGAAATATTTTATTTTTAAATTATATTTTCTTGGATAAAAATACTCTTTATTTTTTTTTGAATGAGAAGTTTTATTTCTATATTGAGGATATTTTCTTTTCACACAATAAATAACATCCAAAATAATCCTTTAGGATTAAGGAGTCTTGCTTAGGAGTAATTATGTTAGTTTTCTTATATATAGGCTAATTCGGGGAAAATCATATTATATTTAGTATGTATATTTAAGTATACTTCTGTTTATTTCTAATTTATCATCGTTGAAGATTTATTTTGTTAGCTTTCACATAAATTTCGATCCCAATATATTTTGACAATGCAGACTATGGACCCATTCAAGGTACCTTCAGCCACAGCCATACCAGGGTTCAACCCACACCTTCTACACTCCCCAGTGCAAGCAGGTCTCATCCTAGAAAAAGTAGCAGGACCATACTCAACAGGTTTTCTTGCACTTAAAAGCAAAAACCCAAATGAAAATCCAATAGTAACTTTCAACTACTTCAAAGATCCTAGAGACCTACAAAGATGTGTACAAGGCATGAGAACAATAGCAGATGTCATAGAATCAAGATCTTTTTCCAGTTTCAGACACCCTTTTACAACAGCACAGACCTTAATGGATACAATGTTAACTTTCCCACTGAATTTGAGGCCAAGACATTTGAGTGCATCTGTTTCTTTAGAACAATTCTGTATTGACACAGTAATGACCATATGGCATTATCATGGAGGTTGTCAAGTTGGTAAAGTGGTTGATAGAGATTATAGAGTTTTTGGAGTTGATGGATTGAGAGTTATTGATGGATCCACTTTTGTTGACTCCCCTGGCACTAATCCTCAAGCTACTGTCATGATGCTCGGAAGGTAAATTAAGTTTAATAAATCTTGAAGGTTCTTCTGTGTTGACATAATACATAAATAAATACTTTAATTTGATGATAATTGGTAATTAAATACTTTAATTTTGAAAATGCACATCTAGATATCTTCACTTGGTTTAAGTTGATCCTGTAAATACACTTTTCTGGATGTACATTCTCAAAGTTGTGGTGTTTACCGGGCCAACTTAAACCAAGTTAACATGTCTAAATGAATATTTTTAAAATTGAGATATTTAATTACTAGTTAAAGTCAAATTAAGGTGCCTATCTATGTATTCTACCTTTTGTGTACTTATGATGAAGTAAATTGATAGCTGATGTCTATGATTTGTATAAAATGTGATACAGGTACATGGGGCAGAATATTTTGAGTGAGAGGCTTGCTGGTGGAAGGAACTAGAAGTTGTTTATAGATTATAGTAGTAACTTGTTTTGGGGAAGAAAATGTTGGATTATCATGATTTTTGTGTTCTTTTTCTTTGTGTATTTGGACAACTTTAAATATAATTATTGCTGCAATTCTTTAGTTTTACAAAACTTAAATGTTATCCACCCCCTCCCCTTGTTTTAAACATGTTCTATCGAGAATTTATTGGACCAATTAATTTTAATTCGTTGTCGCGTGAGATCCATTTTATCAGCAATCGTTTCCTATAGATCACGAGCCCTATAATTAACAATGAAGGGATCCCATGCATTCCATAACATTCATTTGCCTGTGGAATCATTCATGCATCTCAAAGCTTCACTTGCGCTCAATCAATTGGCGGAGTGATGAATTCAAATAAGGCGATTAAAGAAAATATGATAATGTCATACTTGGATTTGACCCGGAGATTGAAAGTAATTTTTGATATTGCACTATAATTTTTTTATGTCAAGTGATTTTAACAATTTATACATGAATAGAAAGAATCATTTTATCTGTATTTATATAATATAACTTTTTGAATAAAGGAATTCAATTAAACCTCTTGTCTGCCCCTGTTTGGATACATGCATTAGTGATGGTATTAGTGCAATAATTTAGCTTTACTAAAATTGAATGTTACTCTAATACTTTCTGGGCCATATGCAAATCCTGAAACAGCATACTGATCAAAGGATTAAAAAGTGCAAAACAGAGGTAGTGAAAATATTGTTGCTATCTCTGGGGTAAATTTCATAATTATGATTTTTTTTCCCATTAAAATTACATAACGATATTTTCTAACCGAAAAATAAAAAAACTTTCACCTTATTAATACAAAAGTCATAATTACCCGAAAAACCCAACATCCTGATGAGTGATAATTTTTTACTCTATCCAAAAGTCCCCTAGACCTGGCGTCATTCACATTGGTTTATCGCTTCTCTCGAGGGTCGTCCAGAGGGTCAAGCCACTAAAGCGGGGGCTTTAGGCCTCAAAATTTTAGGGGTCCCAATTTTTTCATATTCGGTATTCGGTATCTGTATTGAATTTTTTGATTAATTCGATTTTGAGACACTCAAGGCTGATGAAAGAGGGAAGTGCTCCCTAGCAATAATTCATTCTGAGGCTAAAACTAAGGGTGCTTATCTGGTGATTCGGTTAAGTTCAGTTCATTTTTAAATGTTATCGGTTCGGCATATTAGTTATCGGTTTGTAGATATGATAAACCATTACAAAACAGTTTCAAATAATTTTTTTTTTTTAATAAAAAAATCAGACTTCTCGTTAAAGTTCGGTTTTAGACCACCGATCTTTTTGAGCCGCCCCTGCTTCTCTCAAGAAGAAATTATATGCGTTAGTACATGCAAGTGTGGGTAGCTAATCCTTACCTTCGTGACACTTACACTTGGGAAAGTTGGTTGCTTCTTCCAATCTGTATGTGATTACATTATCTAAATCTGAGTTAAGTTTGAGTAGTACAAACAGTTGTATATATAAGACGTAATTAAATCACAATATGCAATTTGATCACTTTCTGATGTTTTGAGTTAACTAGTTAAGCACATAGTTGAGTACTTCATTGTGTAATGCAATCTAAGATGTAAGGCTAACAACTTAAGCACTAGAATTCACGTGCTCACTAGAATATTCAAACATGTGGGTATTAGGCTTATCCTTAGACAATCTATCAAGCGATTAGTACACACATTCTAATCTTGCTCGTCCTCCTTACAACAATCCTTGTACTCAACTGTTCAAAATCTATGAGTAAATTATTCCGTTAATACCCATATTTATCTTAAAAGAAACTCAAATCCCTTCAATATAACCGTCGGCTAATAACTAAATTCGAAGTCTTGATTTTAATTTTTTTTTCTTGTAACCTTATTCTTGAGTATTTTCTAACCATTATTGTTATTTGAAAGATAGAATAATTTCCCTTAGGGATTCCTTTCATTATTCACAATATATATAGCTGTACAAAGGTTGATTCCTAATATGGTACGAATCCTAACTTACCTTACAAAGGTTGATTCCTAATACAATTAGAATCCTAAGTTACCTTAGATATACATCTATCAAAATTACAAAATATACAGAGAATATTCGGAGAATATTCGCTAATACTTTCCCTCAGACGGAGCGGGAGGAGGCCGAACGCTAAGGCTGGATCAGAAGTCGGTGAAGATATGTCGCGGTAGTCCCTTTGTGAAGATGTCTGCATACTGATAAGAGGAAGACACGTGTAATATTTTGACCTGACCACGGGCAACCTTTTCTCGCACAAAGTGGATATCCATCTCAATATGCTTAGTCTACTGATGTTGGACCGGATTATGAGACATATAGATGGCAGATATGTTGTCACAATAGACTATAGACGCCTTGCGGAGTGGACACTGGAGCTCCAAAAGAAGATTTCGGAGCCAACAGATCTCAGCAACTACATTAGCAACACCGCGATATTCTGCTTCAGCACTCGAATGGGATAGTGTGGCCTGCCTCTTGACGGACCATGAGATAAGATTATCCCCAAGAAATACACAGTACCCTGAGGTGGAGCGACGTGTGTCTGGGCATCCTGCTCAATCTGCATCCGTGTAGGCAACTAGCTTGGTTGGGGCAGAGGGATATAGGTGTAATCCAAAGTCTAGTGTGCCCTTAACGTATCTGATAATACGTTTGAGGGAGGCAAAATGGGACTTTCGGGGTCGTGCCTGAACGGACACACCTGGTGAACGACATATGCAATATCAGGCCTAGTGAATGTAAGATACTGAATAGCACCTGCTAGACTCCGATATATAGTGGGATCAGAAACTGGCACACCGTCATTGGCACTAAACTTGGATTTGGAGTCCACCGGAGTTGGCATAATTTTACAAGTTGCCATCTTGGCCCTGTACACTATCTCTTCTGTATACTTACGCTGACACAGGAACATAGTGGCTGCAGATCTGGTTACCGATATACCCAAAAAATAACTTAGCTTGCCCAAGTCAGTCATAGCAAATTCAGTTTTAAGTAGAGCAATGATTTCATTCTTCAAACAGTCAGATGAGGCAGTAAGAACAATGTCATCGACATATAATAGCAAATATGCAGTGTTGCTACCTCGATGAAAAGTGAAGAGAGAGTTATCACACCTACTACATGCAAAACCAATCTGCAGAAGATACCTGGCAAAACGATCATACCAAGCGCGGGGTGCCTATTTTAATCCATGCAATAACTTTCTGAGACGACACACAAACTGCGGAGCTGCCGGATGAACAAAGCCAGGAGGCTGATGCATGTACACAGTCTCTTTCAAATCCCCTTGAAGAAATGCATTCTTGGCATCAAGCTGATGAATCGGCCAATGCATGCCTATAGCAATACTGAGAACAATCTGAATAGTGGCCGGTTTAACAACCGAACTGAATGTCTCACCACAATCAATACCCTCTTGCTGATTAATGCCATTGGCAACTAGTCTTGCCTTATACCTCTCTAAGTCACCACTGTCTCTGAACTTGTGCCAAAATAGACACATACACTGGATAACATTCACACCTTCGGGTATAGGTACCAAATCCCAAGTGTTCTGCTTGGTTAAAGCGTTAAATTCCTCGCATATGGCCGCATTCCAATTTGGGTCCAGTTTTGCTAGTTTTGGATTTTTTAGAATGGGTGATAAGGTTTGTGTGGAGAGATTGAAGTGAACCTTGGATTTGAAGATCCCGTGTTGTGCATGAGTCTCCATGCGATGAGACGACAGTGGCGGTGGGTCGGGGTTGGCGGTGTTCTTTGGTCCATTGGTTACGGACCGGTGGGCGAGCGAAATTCACCGGACCGGTTTCGGACTATCTCGGGACCGGTTCTTTCGGAGTGATGGGCAGCAGTGTCACTGGTGGTGCAGGTGACTCGACTGGGGGCTGTAGGGGTGAGCAGGGAGCTGTTGGGGTGGTGCCGGACAGTGGCGAGACTGTCGGAATAGTGGGTTGCTGTTGGTATAGATTTTGGATGACCAGGGACAAACTTGGTTCATCGAGAAAGATGTAATCGGTGGTCTAAAATTTTTGGAGATTTGAAAAAGGAAAGGTTGCCTCGTCAAAGGTGACGTGACGGGAGACGATGATTTTGTGAGTAGTAATGTCATAACACAAGTAGCCCCGATGATTAGGAGATAGACCAAGGAAGACACATGGCAGAGTGCGAGGGGCAAGTTTGTGAGGTGCAGTGGAGGCCATGTTGGGGTAGCATAAGCGTCCAAAAATACGTAGGTGATCATGTGAGGGTAGCCTACGATATAAGATTCCGGTAGGGATCTTGTTTTGGAGTGTGCTAGTTGGTAAAATATTAATAAGGGATTCTACCATTTTGACAGCATAGACCCAAAAAGGCGATGGTAGGCAGGCATGAAACTGAAGTGTCCGAACCATGTTATTGATGGTACGTATAATTCTTTCAGCCTTTCCGTTTTGGGAAGAAGTATAGGGACAAAAAAATGGAAAATCATGCCTTGTTTAGAACAAAAATTGTGAAATGCCGAGTTATTAAATTCACGTCCATTATCACATTGGAATGATTTGATAGATTTTTCAAATTGTGTTTTAATGAATTTTTGAAACTCGAGGAATTTTGTAAAAACTTCAGATTTGAATTTCAGTGGGTAAATCCAGACAAAATGTGAAAAATCATCCAAGAATACTAGTTAGAATTTATGACCCAAAGAGCTAACAATCGGAGATGTCCACAAATCAGCATGAACAATATCAAAGGGAGAAAAAGTAACATTGTTTGATGACATAAATGGAAGACGAGTATGTTTGCCTAGTGGACAAGAAAAACAGTGGTGGGCAATTTTTCCATTATTACATTGAATACGCTTAGAAGTCCTAAGAAAAGTAAAAACTGGGTCTCCGGGGTGTCCGAGTCTGTTGTGCCAAGTTGAGGGAGAGATCGCCGCAAGAGATAGAGGTGCTTGCGGTCTGACAGAGAAAGATTAAGTGAATGGGTAGAGGTCTCCCACACTATTGCAGCGTGTTAGAATTTTCCTTGTATTGAGTTCCTTCACACAAAAACCAAAATTGTCAAATTCGACAGACACAGAATTATTGCTAGTGAATTTTCTAACGGAGATTAAGTTTTTAATGATGTTAGGTGTGTATAGGACGTGGTTTAGGGAGAAGGGCGGGTGTGGAGGTTTGATGTGTGTGTTGCCGTAACCTTTAATTGGAATGCGATGACCATTGCCGACAGTAATAAATTGAGGACACTTTAACCGACGTAGTGGAGATAGGTTACCTGACGACCGGGTGAGGTGAGATGTGGCTCCGATGTCCATGTACCAATTGTCGTCAGGCCGTTGAAGGTTCACGGTGGTGTAGGCCTGGCCCAAATCAATCGGGGCCAGGCTGCTAGGGTGTTGTTTCTTGTATGTTGTTGCCGGAATGCAACCAGTGGGCTCGGTGTCGCATCGCGGGCTCTGCTCGGTGGCTGGGGCGAGGGCCCAAGAGGCCGATCGACCAAGGCTTCGGAACCGGGCCCCCGTAGTCGGGTATGGGCTTGCAGGCGAGGCCCAGTTCTGTTGGTTGGGCCACCCTAGCTGCTATCCAGCCCACTGGAAATTCGCAGGCTGCTGCTGTTGCTGCTGTCCAGTCCACTGGTTGCGTTGGCCCTTTCCACGGACCTTACCTTTGTTGTTGCGACCTCCGCCGCTCTGCTGCTGCTGGACATGCGATGGTGGTAGGGTGGTGTTGGTTGTCGGTTGTGCCATCCCGTCAACGGCTAACGCCTTTTGATTATGTTTCTATTATTTGGCACGTCGGGTTTCTTCCAACAATAATTGTGACCGTGCCTTGGTGAAACTTGATAGTGGGTCGGCCTGTTGAATCATTATTGCAAGTGTATCGTATTCACCTTTCGGTAAACCAGCAACTAATTTGAGTACCATCTTAGTTTTAGAAACAGAATCCCGACGTTGGATAATTGGTCGACTATGAGTTTCAGTTGTTTGCAATATTTTGACATGTTGTTGAAATTCTAGAGACGCGTATTGTTGAATTGCTCCTCCAAATACATTGCCGGAGTATTTTTATTTTCCTGAAAAATTTCTTCCAACCGCACCCAAAGGTCACGTGCCGTAGCACATGTTTTCATGATGGTACACAACAAGTCTTTGGAGATTGTGCCGTATATCTATTGCTTGACGATGGCGTCAAGACGGCTCCATGTTGGTTCGGCAATATCGGTGGGACGAGGAACGGAGTCATCAATATGGTCGAGCACGTTGTATGCACAGGCATGAATAAAAAATAGTTGTGTCCACATGGAATATTCACAGTCTTCTTGGTCAAGAATTATAGGGATAAAATTCTTGATATTTGTAACGGCGAAAGCCGAGTGAAAAGAAGACGATGAACGTTGAGAGGGGTTGTCAAAAGTGCCAGTGGAGGAACCGGAATTTGTGGGGGAAGACATGGTGGCTGTTTCGGTCGAGGGAAGGGAAACGAAAATTTTTGTTTAAAAATTTCTGGTTTCGGCCGAGATAGAGAAGAGAAGGGAGAAAAGTGGGGTTTAGGTTTTAGGCTCTTGATACCATGAAAGATAGAACAATTTCCCTTAGAGATTCCTTTCATTATTCACAATATATATAGCTGTACAAAGGTTGATTCCTACTATGATATGAATCCTAACTTACCTTACAAAGGTTGATTCCTAATACAATTAGAATCCTAAGTTACCTTAAATATACATCTATCATAATTACAAAATATACAGAGAATATTCGGAGAATATTCGCTAATATTATTCACCATCTTAATCTTAACTATACACAAAGTTAAGATAGAAGATTTACCTTTTAAATATAGAAACCTTAAATTTATCCTTAGTTGATGTTGAAGGATTCTTGAAAATAAAAGGATTCCAAGCCTCCAAGGTTATTGATATTAATAATTGTATGGGGAAAAATCATTTCTCCCCGACAAAAGTGGACGGGCAGAGGGGTATTCGGGATACTTGACACAACTGTCTTCCATTTCCACCAACCCAAGTCACATCTGTCAGTTTCGATTTGCGGGGCCGCATCATAAGGAAATGTTGGCACTATTGCAACCATTACAAGAAGAACGACATTTGCCAACAACATTTTTGTTGTCATATGTTGGATGTTGTTGCCAAATATACTTTTTGCAACAACAAAAATTATTGTATAATAACCTCCGATGCGAAAATTTTTCGCAACAACAAGTTATTTTTTTTGTTGCCATTTACGGATACTCTTGTTTTTACCGTCAGGTTATTATTTTCATTCTTATTTTTACGAGATTATAGGATCGGATACAAACCACTTGTCTTTAAACCCTATAATCAACAAGTTCAACTAGTTTTCTTAAAATCCATTTTTAGCGGTAAACAGTTTGGCGCCGTTTGTGAGGATAGACAATTGTGGTGTTGTCTCGATTAGTTTCTTGAAACTCTTGTTAAAGACTTCAGAGTTTTTTATCAGCAGAAACTTATCAGTGGCCAATCTAAACAATGGTGCACCTGAGGACAACCTTATCGGCAAAATTGTAGACTCGCAATGTTCTCAGTTACTGGGAGACGCACCTAAAATTGCTAACGTGCTGGATGAGCAAATCTCGGGAGACAAAGGCGACCAGGAGCCCGAAAGGGAAAATGAGCTGGAAGAAACGAGACGTGCAGCATCAGAAACTCGCACCAAGGCCCATGGAAAAAGGTTGTTTACGATGATTCTCCCAAAATGAGAAAGCTTACTATGCGGAGTTTACCCCAAGAAATGGAAGATACGACCTCACTCGGGCGTGGCAAAGATGTACAAGGAAGATGAATCCCTTATGGAGAAGGCCTTAGCTGCCATTATAGTATCCCAAAGCGGAATGATGTCACGGGTTGATTGGACAACCTCTACCTGAAAATCCTTCAACTGGACTGGGGGTGTCAAAGGCACTTGATACTTCAGAATCAGATGCAAAGAAGGAGGTAGAGGGCCCAGCCGCGCAGAACACAAGTTTAGCTAGGCTCCTCAATCTTGAAAAGGTGCTCCATGATCGCATGAGCCAAATCCCTAGGATCCGTCCCGTCATATAGGGAGAAGGAGTGAGAAAGTATGGAAATATACCTTATAATCTGAGTGCCGCTCCCAAGATGATCCCGAGGAAATTCAAAATACCGTAGATATCTAAATATGATGGAACCACTAGCTAGGAGGAGCACATAACGACTTTTAAAGCTGCAATCACCGGACATGACCTGAAGCATCATAAGATTGAATCTCTTATGCTAAGGAAATTCAATTAAACTCTCACTAAGAGAGCGCTTGTGTGGTATACTCATTTAACTGAAAACTCTATTGATTATTTTGCTTCTCTTGCAGGTACTTGTATTAAAGCTAATGCCAGAACCCGAAGAATTTAGACTCACAAAGAAGATATCTTCACCATCAAGCAACGGAAGGATGAGGTTCTCCGCATCTTCGTAGAAAGGTTCCAGCAGGAAATGATGATGATGCTGACTATCCCTGAAGATTGGGCCACATCCACTTTCACGGATTGTTTGAACTCGGGCAATTCAAATACATCGAGGAAATTAAAGGAAAGCTTGAGGGATTTTTCGGATAAGACGTGGAATGAGGTGAACCTTCGATACACAGTCAAGATTAAAATTGAGGACCGATCTGATATCTGACTCTCGAATCAAAGTAAGAGGGCGACCTTAGGAAAGACCCAAGAATAATATGTCGATCAGATAGAGAAACCTGAGAGATTGGTATAAGCCATACCTAAATTCCATGGCTCCATGGGCAGGAGTTAGGAAATACAGAACTCAGTATGATTAGGTCTAGTGGAGGAGCGATCGAGTGAGAGCGTATAAAAGGCCTTCAGTGGAATCAGTCCCGCCCAGCGTGGCATCATCCAACTTTAATGTTGAAACAATAAAATTGGTAATTGCCACGAAGAACATGAAAGAATCTAGATTTCCAACAGAGATGCGGTCCAATCCGGATCGACGGGTAATGGACCTCTGGTGCGATTTCCACACTATCCCGAGCCATGCAATAGAGGATTGTAAACATCTCTGGAATAAAATGGCAGATTTGTTTCGAATAGAACATCTAAAAAAATTCCTCAGCAAAAGGTTCAAGACCAACCCCACCCAAGTGGGATCCTCACATAAACCACCACCATGCAGAGAACCGTCAACATGATTTTCGATGGAGAGCCCATGTGAGAAGTATCACAAAAGCTGCAAGTCATCGAAACCATGACATCCAGAAAAAAGAGGGTGAGACTCCCTGAGCCTGGGCATTGTCTCGTTTAACAGTCAGGATAGGAAGAGCATAATAATCCACCACACTGATGCTCTGGTAATATCTCTCCAAATTCTTAATTGTAACATTAAGCTAGTGCTCATTGATCCAGGTAGTGCGACCAATGTGGTCCAACTCTGAGTTCTCAAAGAAATGCAACTAGCAGCTGTGAATAGTATCGATCATCAAATTACTGACTGAAATCAACCTTGCCCGCGAATCCACTGTAGGGCAGATAAAGTTGACTACCCACTTTGGAAGAGTTTCCATGAAGACCCTGTTTGCCGTCTTGGACGGAGGGATGTCATATAACATCACTATTGGGAAGCCTTGGTTGCACGCCATATAGGCGGTACCTTCGATGTTACACCATGAAATTTCCTATATGGTGGGGAGTAGGCGAGGTCTGGGGAGATCAACAATGCGGTCAAGAAATTGCCCTTCCGACCATTGCAGAACTAGAGGATAATGGCAAGCAATAACAATCACAGAAGCTAAATCCCCGACATAGGACATCGGCTAGGACTTCCCTTGAGGAAGACAACCTAGTGGATTGTGAACCCAAGGAACCCGAGGCTGAGGTAGATAGGGTACCAAGATGATTAGTTACGACCGAAGAGGTCGATGTAACCAAATCCATTGCAGATGATCTGGAGCAACCTGAGCTCTCTGACAGCCCCACCAAAAGTTAGGTATACTTGGGCTCAGGCATCAGTCTTGAGTTTAGGGTAAAGTTGATTACTTTTTTAAAAGGAAACTCGGATTGCTTTGCTTGGTCCGAATAAGATATAACAGGTATCCCCCAGGAGTTGGCCATGCATCAAGTCAACATTAGCCCTGATCATCCACCTGTCAAACATAGAAGGTGCCTAGTATCGGCAGACTGGAGCCAGTTTGTCAAAGAAGAAGTAGCCAGGTTGATGCGAAGAAAATCCATCAGGGAAGTAAAATACCCGGATTGGTTGGCCAACGTTATGGTAACCCCTAAAAATCTAATAAATTCCAAATGTGTTTGGACCTCAAATATTTGAACAGGGCATACCCAAAAGACTCATTCTGATTGCTTTGAATAGACAGACTGTCAATGTCGTGGTCGAGCACGAGTTGCTTAGCTTTTTAGACACTTTTTTTTAGGGTTCAAGCATGTTTAACTAAACTAGATAGATCAAGAGAAGACTTTGTTCATAACGGAGCATGGGACATACTGTTATAATGTTATACCGTTTGGTTTAAAAAATATAGATGGAATATTTCACATGTTGACTAATCGTATGTTCCAACATCAATTGGGTCATTTGGAAGAAGTTTATTTAGATGAGATAATTGTAAAGTTCCTAGAAACAGGGAACATTCGAGCCATTTACAGGTGACATTCGATATCCTCATGCAGAACAATTTGAAGCTCCACCCTAGGAAGTGCATTTTCGGAGTACGCTCCAGGAGGTTCCTTAGATTCCTCGCATCTCATAGGGGGATAGAGGCTTAACCATACCACATCAAAGCGATCGAGTAAATATTGGATGTTATTGGAAATGCTAAGGACATCCAAACGCTTACAAGAAGTATAATGTCCCTAAGAAGATTCATATCGAGGTACTCCGAGCTTTGTCATAAGTTATTCAGTGTGCTGAAAAAAGAAGAAGGATTTTGAAAGGACCTCGGAATGCCTGCAGTCTCTAAAAGATTTAAAGAGGTATCTATCTAATCCACCGCTGCTAGCAAAGCTAGAACTGGGAGAGCTTTTGTTGATCTACTTGGCAGTATCCAAGATGACGGTAAGTGCAGTTCTGTTCGGGGAAGAGAAATGTATGCAATCCCCAGTTTATTAAATTAGCAAGGCTCTGTTGGAAGCCAAGACCCGATACCCGCATTTGGAAATGTTTGCCCTGGACCTAGTGGTCACAACCCGAAAGCTCAGACCATACTTCCAGTGCCATCCTATATGTGTGATAACAACTTTCCCTCTGAGGAACATCCTGTACAAGGACTAACTATGGGTAGGTTGGCCAAATGGTCGATCGACATATGCGAGTATGATATAACCTACCGACCTCAGACTAATATCAAGCCACAAGCCTTGGTTGACTTCATGGCTGATTACAGTCCAGACATGATGCTTGTCTTCCAGAAGAAAGTGGTCTGGGTAACCGATGCCACCTCCAGAGAATGGGTCCTTTATATAGAAGGGGCCTCAAATGTAAAAGGAACATGACTTGGTACCATCATGATCACGCCTTCCAAAATAATAATCATGCAACCCATAAGTTGTGTATCTTTAACTAACAATGAGGCTGAGTATGAGGCTGTAATTACATGTTTGGAACTGGCCTGGAGACTAGGGGTTGAGGATGTAGAACTAAAATGGGATTCCAACCTAATCACCAATCAAACCCTTGGCATGTACGAAGCCAAAGAGAAACGAATGTTGAGATACTTCAATAGGGTAGTGACTTTGTTGTCCCGCTTTAAAAAGTGGAGAGTTACGCAGATTCCCCGTGAAAAGAACATAGAGGTTGACGCACTGGAAATCCTGGGTTCCTCGACCAAAGTAGCCTAGGCATGGTCAGATTCCATAGTACATAGCTTACACTCTGTATTTGATCCCATCTTAAATGAGGTAAACTCCACGAGTTTGACTTGGGACTGGCGTAATGACATCATAAATAACTTGCAAAACAGAACCCTTCCTGAGGATAGCAGGGCGACACGACCTTTAAGGGTTAAAGTTGCTCGGTATTGAATGCATGAAGGAGAGTTGTACCGACAAACGTACCTCGGACCTCTGACCAATGTTTGGGTCCAACAGAAGCTGATTACGTGATGCGAGAGGTGCATGAGGGTAGTTGCGGGAATCATTCGGGGCATGAGTCTTGATAAAGAAGTTGGTAAGGGCGGGATATTATTGGTCATATATGGACGATAATGCTAAAGACTTTGTGCGAAAGTTGAAAAATGTCAATGCCATTCCCCATGGTCTATGAACCGACAAAATTACTTCATTCAATAGTGACACCCTAGCCATTTATGAAGTGGGAAATGGACATCGTGAAGCCGTTGCCACAAGCATCCGGAAAAGTAAAATTTTATTGGTGTTCACGGATTACTTTTCGAAATGGGTAGAAGCTGGTATTTACACCAAAGTCAGTGAAAAATAGGTGATTTATTTCATATATAATCATATCATATGTCGGTTCGGGGTCCCGAGAGAGATCACATGTGTCATGACCCAAAATCACATAGTCATTATGACACTAATCCCAAGGATTAGTAAGCCAACCACAACCATCCAATTATAATTAAATAGAGAAACACAGTGAGGAAATCATTAAGTAAATTAATTTAAGTCTTAAAAAGGGTCTCATAGTTAAATAATAGGACTATAATACAAATTACCAAGCCTGGTGTCACTTGTACAAGAACTATCCATGGAATACAGGTTGGGACTATATCCCTAAATACATAATTGTCCCGAAATGTGAAGACAAAATTTATAAGTAAGAAAGAAGCATCCGGTGCCATGGATCCCCATATAGCTCACCCTAAATCCTTCGAAATAGCTCCACAACGGCTGGATAGTTGCAAACTCTACTAGAATTAGGAATAGAACCTGCACACGAAAAGGTACAGCAAGTGTACCATAAGTATAAATATTATGTAGCATCATCGAGCGAATCTATCTTAAACGGAGACGAGGGTTGGCTTACCGATTACTACTTCCACACTAATCGCCATCAGTTTACTATAATGACGCAATATCTGAATCCACTCAAACCAAGAGTCCAAGCTTAGGTTATAAAATCTAGTTCCCCAAGCCTAATAAGATATTCACGATTCATATCAATAGAGTCTAATCAATCCAATATTTAAGCCTAAGCATAAGAACCTCTCACTACTCAGGAACACTCAGATAGCCAATTACGCAGTTTAGGCAAACAAGCAACAAAGAAAGAATGAGTAAATGATATGAAATGTAGATGTTATGCAACGAAAGACCTTTATTTCTCATCACCGGTATACACACGTTCGAATGTCAATGAATCGTGATCCATGGAGGACTCGCGAGATCCATATACCACTTAGGCTCACACACAGTACCTAAGTATAATCACACAACAGGCTCACACGGTACCTATGTATGCTCACACAGCAGGCTCACACAATATCTAAGTATAATCACACATCGACTCACACAGTACCTAAGTATAATCACACAGCAGGCTCACACAATACCTAAGTATAATTACACAACTCTTATACTCGTCTATTGCCACACAGGTTTATACATTATGCAATGTAATTATGATATGCACAACAGCAAGAAGACAATATGTGCCACACAAATTAATATATTAAGAAGCATAAATATAGTATGCTCAACAATAAGAAGCAATTATAGACCACACAGGTTCTAACTTAATTATTTATACAATAAAGACTCGATCTTTAACTTTTTTTAATTTTAAACAAGTATGAATGGATGAAAGGGGACACACAGTCACATAGAACACAAACATATAATAATATCATAGAAAGTATGGGCTTCATACCCTACTCACAGATCCAAAGGATCGTACTATACTATCAGCTAGTGCCCAAAGCATGACATTCTTCTAAGTAATTTAAAAGCACAAATACCCATATCATGGCACCAGTACCTGATATGAGTGATCGTTACCTCACAGATATCGGGACCCCCTTATAATCCTCATTACTCCCCTATTTATTTAATTCATTCAAACCAACCATGACGCTTACGTAAGGTACAAGATCTCAACTTGCTTAGAATAGGAGTTCGATAGACGCAAGGAAGCTGTCTTTTTGTAACACCTCTGGAAGGTCCAAATCTAAACAATTATGGAAAGTACATCAATACACGAGTCCATCGACACCCATATTACTATATAAAACTTTCGAACCCAAAGGTCACCTCAAAATAGGACCCCAAGCCTCGAAGGGCAAAATTAGAAATTTATTTCAAAATCGGTTTACCCATCATATTTGGAGTCTAGATATCAAATATCATCTAAAACTAACATCAATTTCATAGTCAATTGAAAAACTTCCCTTTTTTAAACCTAGGGCTTTCCCCCCTAACTTTCTCATCCCAAATCATGATATCTAGCATGGAATCCTTTAATAACCGAAGATATAATCATAAGGGAGTGATTAGGAACTTACCCACTTGAATAATCTTGAGCATCTCCTTCAAAAGCTCTCCAAATCGATACCATAAGCTCAAAATATGAGAATGAAATGTATGGACTCGTTTTTTGGGGTCTTTTACGCCGCTGAACACACAACCCCGCGATTGCGGAGCCTACTGACCTGGCCCATGAACTACTCTTTCGCGAACGTGTACTGGTCTCTACGATTGAGGAGCTTGTTCACGCGCTTCACCGCGATCGCGTAGAGCACACCAGTAGTTGCACACCAGAATTTTCTGGTGTGTTCCAAACCTCAATCCAACGCTCGAAAGCTGGAGTTCTTCTTCCAGTAAGGCGCGTTATAGCTCGTAGGGTAAGTGAACGGGGAGCTACGGCTGATCGAAAAGCGAAGATGGGAAACTCATCAGGGACCCCCCGAAAACAAACCAAAAATTCAAACCACTCCTAAAACATGCAACAAATCTGCTCTCGAACTCGAAATGGTCATATGAGGTCATCTTGACCAAGGGTCCTACCAACGCACACTATAAAGCTTTTAAAGTTAGAATTTCAACCACACACCCGAAATACTCCTAAGTACCTTGGGACCCGAACCAATGGCTCAACTAAACCATACTCGATATTTCAGAACTGATAAAATCGACGAAACTTTGAAAAAGACTCAAATACCTTCAATATTGACTTTAGTCAACCAAAGCTTATTTCTTAACTTAAGACTTTCCAATTTTCATAATCTTACCCAAAACTCTTTCAAAACACTCGGGACCTGTTCCAACAGTCCGCATATGTCATAAATCACGTTTCGGAACTCATAGAACCACCAGAATTCGATTTCGAACGCATTTACTCAAAAGTCAACTTCTAGTCAAACTTTCAAAACATTAAATTTCCAAAACTCAAACCATAGGTTTTCTCTCATTATTCTCATCCAATTGCCTCGAAAGTCATGCCACCCACCTTTACACATCAAAATCACCACAACAAGGCTAGAGAAAAGAGTGTTTTTAAGAAAATACGCCAAATGGACAAAACGATCGAATGAGTCGTTACAACATGCGACAACGATCCTCAATTCATCGAGGCAAAGGTCACTAGGTTCCTAGAGGGGTTGAAGATCAAGCGAATAGTCTCGTCACCACATCATCCGTGCATGAACGACCAGACAGACTCGACCAATAAAATCTTAATACAAAATATTAAAAGGAAATTAGAGAAAGCCAAAGGAAAATGGTTGAAAGCGTTACCGGGGGTGTTATGGGTGTACCAACCCATGACTAAAACCAGCATGGGGGAAACCCTAATCTCTCTTATGTACGGTGCAAAAACTCTTATCCCGGTGGAGAATGGAGAGACCAACCTTAGGTTCGCCCATGCTACTGAAGAATCTAATGATGAGGCAATGGTCACGGGTTTAGATTTATTTGAGGATCAGCGCGAAATGGCTTTTGTCTGGATGGTGGCTCAGAAGCAAAAGGTCGAAATGTGTTTTAACAGGAAAACCAACTTGAGACATTTTATGATCGTGGACTACATCATTCGCAAAGTAATGCTCCTAATAAAAGAGGTAAATGCTATAAGGTTAGGGGCCAATTGGGAAGGGCCCTACCAGATCGTGGGCATCGCAGAAAAGGGGTCGTACAGATTGAAGGATGAACGTGGAAGGGAATTAAAGAACAACTGAAATGTCAGCCACTTAAAATAATTTTACTTTTGAAGTAAGACATGTACGAGTCAATTTTTTTAATTTAACGTGTCTTTTTTTTCTTTCTCAAGACAGGGAGTGCCCCTCAGAAAGATTACTCCCGGCGCAGAAGCAAAAACTGAAAGTACGTGTTGCACTCTTTTCATTGGCCGAGCTTTTATCCCAAATGGGTTTTTACCGATAAGGTTTTTAATGAGATAATGATTGAACATCATATTACTAAAAAATTGACGCCGGGACTTCTGGAGCAAAGAAGTACCAGTGCCCAAATCCCCAAGCTTTCGCATTCACGCACTGGTGTAGATAAGGGAGAGACAAAAACTACACCCAAATTTGGAGGTAGAAGCTCAACACTGAGACTCCCCAAAACTACATATCAATGCAAATTGATTATTAATGTCCTTTTTTGTCTTGTCACTTAAAAAGCAATTGAAATCTTATGAAAATCCCGAAAATGGGTCATGTATCAAAAGGGCGCCTTGCCTCATGCTTCTTGTGAACGAAATAAGAATCATACTTTTTTCACAATCATTTGCAAAAAAACTATCAATCTCAAATGTTCAACAGCATACTGAACTCGGAGACCACTAGACTCTGCATTTCCGCTTTGATTACATGACACAACCTAAGGGCATAAAAGCTTATAGATTCCATAAACATTGTGCTATTAAATGTGGTAGAGACGCCCTCCTCATTAGCGCTGAAATCAAAGGGACATCCTTTAATGTGAGTCGGATGCTTAAAAATTCCTGACCAAAAAAAGTTTTTATGGAAGTGACATGCCCAAATTGAGCAAAAAACTTTTGACTCGAACACAAAATGCAATGAAAATGCATAACATTAGCCGGAGCTTTCAAACTCAAACATAGACACCCTAAAATGAACATAGTTCTAGTAGAAGGGCATAACGGTCACACTTCGATGGTTAAGTGTTAAAATAAAAAATATAGAAGGTCGAGACAACACAACACTTCTTATCAAAGTGCAAGAGCAAACCCCGATTTGGTATAGGTCAATAATCATAAATGTGAAATCATGCAAATAGAATTCAAATAAACGAACTCAAATGAACTAACTCAATACATACAGAGAAAATGTGAAATCAATATATTCAAAACAGTTAGGTAAAACCACCCTGACAATATTCAAAAAGCCTGATGTTGTGGCGAGCAACAAAATAAGCATTCAAAAAACAATATGGGCCAATGTGGCCAGCCCAGTCATTCAACAAATTATCCTACAAACAACAAGTAAAATCCACGAAGGCCCCAAGAGCAATAAAAACTAATATGAGCTAAAGGGGAGGGGCATATCTCCTACATAAGAAAAGTCTGAAGAATCCTTGCTCTCGGAACTTACCGTGGCATCGCAGAGGTCATCCATAACTATCTCGGTGGCAACTAAATCAACTTCAGCGTCATTTAAGGCCATAGACAGGTCACCGATTCGGCCCTCCTGGACCTTCTGGAAGGTCTCAACACGAGTTTGAAGGATGGCCAAATCTTAGGACAACTTTTCTTCATTCTGGTTTGCCACCCTACAGAGCTGTGACCTCTGGCACCGAGCCCGAAGTATCGCTCGAGAGGCTTCCATCTATTGCACAAGCTATTTGGCAATACCCAGATTAATCCCCAGCTGAGATACTTTCCCCTGTACCTCCTCATAAACTTCATGGAGATCCTGTATAGAGTTATCACGTTCTGTCAAGGCCTGTCGGGCATTTTCCCACCTAGTCTTGACGAAGTCCTTCAAATTCTGTAGCGCTTCATTAACGGCCTCAAGTTCTTCAATTTTCGCTCGGAATAAATAATTGTCTCAGTTTAGCTGCTCAAATTCTCTGGCAGACGAAACGGGAGAGGCCCACATCGACTCTAGGGCGGAAGTAACGACAGTATGGCTCTAGATAAAAGATAAAAAGAAATCGGGTAACTTTTGTTAGGAAAATATCATTATAAAATTGAGCAAGGTCGAACAACAGAAAAAGAAAGGGTGACATACCTGAAGGAGCAGAGTTACCAAGTTAGAGAGGGACTGTTACAGGGTGACAGTCGACGAACCAGATTGAGGGGGTGACCTAGAGGGACCCTCTGCATAACTTGTAATATGGGCTTCACTCTCTCCAAGGGGTTTAAGAGCTGGGGGTTCAAGAATTCTGAGGTAAACCCCAGTTTTACTGAGGCATCCCTAGTATATTTAGCAGCTCTAGAGAACAGGCCCCCCAAAACCTCTGATATGACTTTTTTATCATTCTCGTCCTTCTTATAGATCACCCTCTGGGCAGCTTCTCTCCAATACTCAACCATATGGCGACGATTCCTCAGCCGAGTGTCGATGCCCTATGGAGTAGAACCCTTGGGATCTGATGACGTCTATTTGCGGCTACCAGAACTTGTGGACATAGCAGCGGCCTGCATAATAATATTTTAAGCAACCTCGCATGATGGAGGCCTCCGAGATGTTGACCTCCTCGTAGGGATGCCTAAAATAAATTCATTAACGGCTTGAGAATGAGGAGTTTAAAAAAATAGCAAGGAACAATGATACATATCGGGGCTGTTACCCCTCCAGCGGTCTATTGACATGCTCTGCCATGTTCGAACGATGTTCGGAGAGGCACACAACAAGTCGATGAGCTATCCAAAAATGCCATCTACAAGCTCTGGTTTGACGGGAAGGGCTGAGAAGTGACAAAAGAAAATCGGGTAGGAAGAAAAGTGAAAGAAATAACTGACAAATAGAGGCATGAAAGAACTTGCGGTTAGCATTCTATTTCTTATAAGCCGGGATGGAAGAGGGGAAAAATAGCCAGTCAATATTGATCATCAAGAATTGCCCGGTCCAGTCGCGATTGTGATCATCTTTAGCGTTGGAGATCAGGCCTCTCATGCCTTGGTGACCAAAATGAACCATCATTTCCCGGAAAAACCATGGGAAATAGATATAGATTAAGTTATCCTAGGTGAATTCGACATGAGGACATTCCGCTAGGTGTTGGATGCACATGATCAGCTGCCAAGCCTGAGGGGCCAATTGTCCTAGACAGATACAGTAGAGGCGGAAGAGGGCTTCAATAACTTCAGGGACAAGGACATAGTAGGTAACACGTTTGCCTGTTCTAATGGCCCGAATCTCAACCTCTACCCTCTAGTTGTAGTCTTCGCCCACTTGGGAGAGGCGGATCGAGATGATATGGGAGGGGATTCTGACAACATTTATTTATTTACCACCGATTATAAAATCCATATGATAATGGAAGACAGAGGGAGTGGGAAAAGAATTTCAGCGGCCAATGATTGCAGATCTACCTCTGGGGTAGAAGATGAAGAAGGAGCATTTCCCGACCCATGCACAGGCGTAGAGAAAGAGTCATCATCACGACCCTCAAAGGCACGAGAAGAATATGAAGTAGGAGAAGACATGGTTGAATATTTTCTAGACCGAGTAGTTTCAGAGAGAAGTGAGAGAAAAAGAAAACTGAATATATAAAGTGTGGTTAGACTTGGAGAACTGTTTTGAGCGGGAATAAATTAGGTCTGGTATTCGAACTGGGTTGGGTTTAAATAGGGCAGTCAAATAGTCATTATCTCTAAGAAGTAAAAGGACATGCATGGTCTCGAAACGCCATCTGATGCAATTGAAAAGACTCCGATGAATAGACAAAGGGGTGCATTAAACGAGTTTCTGACAGGACGTCTTATCTCTAAAACGGAGACAACATTTCAAATTCTTCCCGCGAACCAGTGCAAACGATTCTTCCACTTTTCGAGGTCGTGACAAAGAGACCCCAAAAAGTGGGGGACTATCTGTATAGGGGAAAAAACTCATCTCCCGGACAGAGGGGTATCTGGGATACTTGAAAAAAGCTATCTCCCATTCCTACCAACCCAAGTCACGTCTGTTAGTCTTGATTTTCCAGTTGTAGCATAAGGGAACATTAGCTTTGGTGCAACATCACATCGCCCGTACCGTAGGATAGAAAAGTCTTGTTTTGACTTATATAAAGATAGCTTAGGGGAGAAGGAAAATGCAGCTTATTTTTGAAATTTGTAACTCTAGAAGCAAAAAAAAAGGGCTCTCAGGCGATACCGGAACGAACCTGATCACTATTCCGATCTTGGCATATTTTATACAATTATTCTTGCTATTGGCATACAGATTCTCTTGTTTTTACCGTCAATTTATTATTTTCATTCTTAGTTTTTATGGGAGTTTAGGATCAAATACAAACCACTTATCTTTAAACTTTATAATCAACAAATTCCACCAGTTTTTCTAAAATTCATTGTTAATCATAAACTATAATAGTGTTAAATTCTTATTGTTAAGAGTCCCACATCGGAAATGGAATGAGAACATGGACTCCTTATATGGACTTGGACAATTCTCACCGTATAAGCTAGTTTTTGGGGTTGAGTTAGGCCCAAGATTCATTCTTTACATGGTATCAGAGCTAGACCCAATCCAATTATTTGTTCACCGATGTGGGCCCCCAAATTATATTGTCCATGCTCTAGTTAACGAGATCTGGGCATGAGGGAAGTGTTAAGAGTTAGAGTCCCACATCGGAAATGGAATGGGAATGGACTCCTTATATGGACTTGGTTAATCCTCACCCTACAAGCTAGTTTTTGGGGTTGAGTTAGGTCCAATATCAATTGTTTACACTTATATTTAATACAAGATCATGATAAATCTTACCTTAATGATTAGGGCGGGAGTTTGGGTGACTTGGTGCTCAATTGCGCTCTCAAATTCATCAAAATAAAGTGATGAAACTAAGAGGGATTAATGTCCATAAAAAATTATTTACAAACTCAGGTTTTGTGTACCTTATCTCCCAAATGATGTCTGGGCGATGAACTGGAAATGAATTTTCATGTACTGAAATCGCCTAGGCATCGCTAAGCTATGACTTTCCTGTGTTTCATCGCCGAAATATAGTTGGGCGATGGGACTGTCAATGGATTTTTGTTGCCCAGGCCTCAATCGCTTATCCATCGTTCTACGGCTAACTCAACTGCCCCTCATCCCTATCATGCTCCCAAAACTCATCTCCCCATCACTCAGTCACCATGAGGCGATGCCTCGATTTTTTTTCCTTCTTTTATTTTGCGAAATTTATCCTTTCTCATTCTGCCAAACCTCATTCAACATATCCCACATTTACTTTTTCATGTTCCAATCATTCTTTCACCCTCGTTTATGTTCCATTAGCCTCGGATTATTTTAACGTCGTTCATGCTCGAAATTAGTTGTAAAATTTGCGAAGCTTTACATTCTTTAATTTAAAACCCAATAACACGAATAGCAATCCGAAATTACCAACAGTAGGAATGCTTCCAAATCAGATTACAAATTTAAAAGAGTAAAACTAACATTCCCCAACACAAAATCGACTAGTGATTTTCAAAATATTTAGGACCCAACAAGTGAAGATGAGGAAGTGAAACTTGTAACTTAATCAGCACCATTGATTATAAATTTGGTCTGAGATTTCTTATTTACATTTAATTCAAGACTTCGGATCCTTTCAATTAAATCACTATTTTCCTAGAGAATTTCTCATTGAAAAATGTCAAATTGGCTATTTTCACTGAATGTCGGTGAAATATACCTAAAACTTAATTACACTGTATATTAATTCGGGGCCAATTACAACCACAATTGACCCATATTTGAGGTTCTTTCGAAAAATGGCCCATTGTCTATGTAAAATTAAAATTACTTTGCATCAGTTAACTAACATTAAGTATTCAACGTTTCCATGCTCACAGTACAGTTCCTTTATTCCTCTTTTTCTCCGATTCCAACTTCAACAGGTATATCTCTATTGTCCATTACCTCCCCATTAGATTTTATATTTTCCTTTTTCGTCCTGTAGGTATATCTACTATCATCTTTTCCCTCATTTTTTTGCAGTGTTATATCTCCATTGTCCATTACCCCCATTCGATTCGAATTTGTTGAATAGAATCTGTTGTAGAATGTTGTTTGAAGCTGAGAAACACGATTATCCATTGATTTAAGGCTGAGAAAGTGAATAGGAAGCAATAACTCCATAGAACGACCATTTTTGAAGCTCGATGTTTCTGATAGAATTCATGAAAGTCTTTTATTCATAACATGAATTCTTACAAAGCAATAACAAGATAATAAAATAATACTATTCTTGAGAGCTAAAAGTGCAAGTAAAAGAAAAGCAAGTAAAGCCCTTTATATAGGGTCTATTACATGAGATATAAAGGTGTTTTTCCAATGTGGGGCAAAAGCAAATGCTAATATCTCCTCTCAAACTCGCGATGGTGTAGATAGAAGCATCGAGAGTTTGCCAAGAAAGAACCGGTGACGCTTTAAGGTATGCGCCTTTGTGAAGAAATCTGCAAGTTGCATCGAAGATGAGACAAATGGCAAGGATAGAGTGCGCTGCTGAAGATGATATCGAATAATATGACAATCAATCTCAATATGCTTGGTACGTTCATGAAAGACTGTGTTGTGCGCAATCTGAATAGAACTCTTATTATCACAATACATCGGTGTTGGTGAAGAAAGACAGACACCCATATCAACCAATAACCGACGTAACCATACAATCTCATACGTAGTAGAAGCCATAGCGCGATACTCTGCCTCAGTTGAAGAGCGAGAAACCACATCTTGTTTCTTACTTTTCCATGAGATGAGTGAATCTCCTAAAAATACACAATAACCAGTAGTTGATTTTCGATCAGTTAGGTCACCAGCCCAATCTACATCAGAAAATGCACGAAGCTCCAAGGATGAGGTCAATGGAAACAAGAGACTCTGATAAATCGTTCCTCGAAGATAGCGAGGAATACGCATAACTGCAGCCCAATGTACAGATGTAGGAGAGCAAACAAACTGACTGGCAATGTGAACAACATATGCAATGTCAGGGCGAGTAATGGTGAGGTACACCAGATTCCCTACAACTGAACGATATAAAGTGGGATCAGGAAGAGGATCCCCGTCAGTAGGTGTATATCGAACATTAACCTCAAGAGGAGAGTCAACTATACGAGTATCTGTGAGACGGGCCCGCTCAAGAATATCTACAGTGTACTTAGACTGAGAGAGAAGATATCCCTTCTCAGAATAAGCTACCTCAATGCCTAAAAAGTAACGTAGATGACCTAAATCTTTCATCTAAAAAAGGCGAGATAAAGTAGATTTTAGGTTTGCAATACCATCAATATCATCACCTGTAATGATTATGTCATCAACATACAACAAAAGCAAAATACAACCTGCATGGGATAATTTAACAAATAACGCCGAATCATGAAAGCTGGAAATAAACCCAAGAGATGATACTACAGTGGAGAACTTGTCGAACCAAGCTCTTGGAGCTTGTTTGAGACCATATAGAGCTTTCTTAATCCTGCCTGCACACTTGTCCTAGACTATGTGAAACACCAGGTGGAGGGACCATGTAGACTTCTTCTTGAAGATCCCCATTTAAAAAAGCATTTTTAACATCCATTTGTGAAATATGCCAATGACGAACAGAGGCCACTGCAATAAGAACCCGGACAGATGTCATCTTTGCAACAGGTGCGAAAGTCTCTTCATAATCCATACCATATTCTTGAGCAAAACCCTTTGCAACCAAATGAGCTTTATATCGCTCAATAGAACCATCAGACTTTGTCTTAATCTTGTACACCCATCGAGAACCAATAGTTTTCTTACCAGTCGGTAGAGAAACCAAATCCCAAGTACCAGTTTTGTTCAAAGCAGCCAGTTCTTTATTCATAGCCTCTTGCCAAAGAGGATCATGAGTTGCCTCAGAGTAGGATGTAGGCTCATAGAGAGAATTAATAGAAACTAGAAAGGAAGCGAATGATGGAGCATAGCAAGAATAATCAAAATCGGATACCTGAGTAGATCGCAGAGTGCGTTTAGGATAGCAAGGTGGATCTGGATCTGCAACCACAAGAGGTTCTGAAATAGGCGTAGGAGGGGGCTGAGTATCAATATCATGGGACCTGCCAGAAGACTGAGAAGGAACAGATGATATAGATGTAGAATCAGGTGGACAATCAGCATCAAAGGGATCATTATCAATAAGGTCAGATTTTGTCATGCCATATGAGGTAGGTGGGATGGAAAAGAAAGGAACATGCTCAATAAAGGAAACATTACGAGACACGTACAATTTTCCAGAAACTGGATCATGACAACGATAACCTTTCTGCCCAACCCCATATCCAAGAAAAACACAAATGGCGACACGAGAAGATAACTTAGTACGCTCTCGTGGACGTAGAACAAAACATGTAGAACCAAAAACTCTCAAATGGGAATATAGTGGGGTGTGACCAAATAGTCTAGCATACGGAGAAATCCCAGAATTATGAGAGGTAGGGATCCTATTAATAAGATAAACAGATGTAAGGACAGCTTCTCCCCAAAATTCACTAGGTACACTAGCGGACAAAAGCATGGATCTAGCTGTCTCAACAATATGCCTATGTTTTCTCTCGGCTACCCCATTTTGTTGTGGTGTATCAGTACAAGAAGACTGATGTATTGTACCATCAGCTTTAAAAATACCAGAAAGATCCCCACTAGTATATTCACCTCCTAAATCAGCCCGAAAACATTTAATAATGGCAGAATATTGAGTTTTCACATAGGCTTGAAACTCAGCATAAGTATGAACAAAATCAGAGCGTCTTTTCAACAAATAAATCCAACAATGACGAGTATAATCATCAATAAAGGAAATATAATATCTGGAGCCACCCTTAGTAGGGATAGGTGCTGGCCCCCAAACATCTGAATGAACTAGATCAAATGGTGCAGAAGAAGTAGAAGTATTAAGATTAAAAGGCAAAGCGAGTAAAATTTTCCAAGTTTACATCCACTACAATCGTAAATATCATCGGATTGTAAATCACCAAGAACACCAAGTATTACACATAAAACGCAAAGCGAGAACCTGATACATGACCAAGTCTAGAGTGCCACAAATAAAACTTCGAAGAGGAATGTGTTAAATGAAAAGAAGACAGATTAACAGGCATAGTTGTTGCATGAGTAGGAAGATGCAGCTCATCCAAAACATATAGACTTCTCCCCTTTCTACGCCCTGTCCCAATCACTCTCTTGGATTTTAGATCCCGCACATAACAAGAATTAGGGAAGAGTCCAATAAAACATCCGAGTCACATATTTGACCACAGAAGTAAGACTTATATGTAATTTTGGAATGCAATAAACATCGTGTAATGATATAGTGGATGTATGAATGGTGCCAATGCTCGTCAATGGCATATGTGTGCCATCAAATCACAAATGAGAAGTGGAAGGGGGGTCAGAAGACATAGATACAAAGACGAAAGAATCAGGAGACATATGATTTCCAGCTCCAGAGTCCAAGATCCAAGAAGGTGAAATGATACCTGAACCAATAGATGGTGATGAGCCGGAAGGAACAGAAAGAGCATAAGACCGAGAATTCTGTTGAAACCGTTGGAAGGCGAGGAACTTCGAAATTGGTCGGCCTACGGAGAACCGCATCGTGACTCGCGAGGCTCCTGAAGCTGGGTGATCAAGAGAGGGCACAAAGGCAGCCTGAGTCGGCGAATACAAGTTCTAGAATTGACCCCCAGAATATGGCTTCTGTTGAGAATACTTCTGTCCTTGTCCCGAATGTGGAGGCTTAGAACCTGACGTCTTCCGTAGCTCAGGACATTGATTCTTCCAATGTCCTGGTTTCTTGCAATAATTACAATTACCCATGATAAATGTTCTAAACTGGTGTGTATGGGCTGCAAGGACCGGTGCAGACGAAGGAGCTGCCAGTACAAAAGTAGAAGCCTTATGTACCCCTTTTAGAGTCTTCAAACATGTTTCTTCTGCCATAAGTTCATTTACCACATCTTCAACAGATGGTAAGGGTTTGCGGTGCAACAAGCCTGAACGACAATTCTCAAATTCGACCGAAGACCCATCAATAGCCGAACAAGACGATCTTCATCTCTTGCATTTAATATAAGCATCGCATGCTTGCAATTCAAAGAGAGATTCGTCATAGCTAATCGATCCCACAAAGTGGTCATTGCACGTAAATAATCTTGAATGCCCAAGTCATTTTGTACTAGTGCACGAATTTCATATTGTAATCGATATTTAACAAAGAAAATTATTCTCGCACAAACAATCTTGACAAATAATCCCAAATCTCTTTAGCAAGCTTTTGAACTTAGCCAATTGAACACCAATTCTTTGTTCAACAGAGTTATTAATCCAAGTAATAATCTTTGAATTATTGGTCTCCCAAGTCCTAAATAATTCATCAAAATTTTCATCTCCAATTTTAGGGCATTTGGTTTTTCCAGACATATAATCCCAAAGCCCCTTTCCCTTCAGAAAATTTACCATGACATAGCTCCAATAGGAATAATTTTTTCCATCTAACCGAACACCAATAATTTGCAAAGAATCATCACCTCCAGCCATTATGAATTTTAAACAGAAAAAATCCCAAATAACAAGCAACAATCCCAAATAACAAGCAGCAATCCCAAATAACAAGCAAAAAAATAAAAAAAGGCAGATCTCACCAATCAGATGCGGAAGCCAAAAAGACGAAACCCAGATGTGGAAGCCAAGATTAGAACGAGCACGAGCAGCCAAAACGAGCACGAGCTTCCAAAACAAGCCAAAGAATTTTTTTTAACTAATACCAGGGGCGTGCTGCATGCGAACCCCCAACTAACTCACTGCGAAGTTGGATCCGCGATCGAGCTAAAAATATTAACTTGTGCTCTTGGCTTTGATACCATGATAGAATTCATGAAAGTCTTTTATTCATAACATGAATTCTTACAAAGCAATAACAAGATAATAAAATAATACTATTTTTGAGAGCTAAAAGTGCAAGTAAAAGAAAAGCAAGTAAATCCCTTTATATAGGGTCTATTACATGAGATACAAAGGTATTTTTCCAATATGGGACAAAAGCAAATGCTAATAGTTTCAAGGTTTGAAAATCGTATATCCGCAAATAAGCTTAGCTCCAAGTGGACATTGTTGCAAAAGATCGGATAAATATTGAGGAGCCTAAATATGAATTTCAAGGTGATTTGATGTAGTTTTTGAGGTGTTTTGGATAGTTTTGGTGCTTGGATTCAAGAAAGAAGACGAAGTCACTTTTTGTATAATAGTGTATAAAATTATATACTAGCGTATATGAGTGTATAAACACCTTTTATACAAGATTGATACATTATTTATAAGTATTTGGTGATTCTAATGATGAAATTGAGGTGCAATGGTGACTAAAAGGTATTTTCTACTGTAAACATGTACTATCGTTATTTTATACACACCTGTACAATGTAGATACATTGTAAATATTGTATATACAATCGTATATATTTGTATAAATCTATATAAATATGTAGAATTGTGTATAATTTTATATAATTTTTATATTCCAGGGTACACGAATGTATAAAGGTAAGATTAATTTGTGTTGTCAATGTTCAAGGAGAGAGAGTGAGTTGGGGTGAGAGGGAATTAAATTGATAGAGAAAACCTCCTTTTTCGGATCAGGGCATTGGGCTATAAATTTGCAATGTTATATTTGAGTTATTATATTGGAGTGTATGTTTTATGGATTGTATAGTGATGAAATTATCGTAAAACATAAATAGTAGTAATCACAGGAAAAAATTATGACGTTTCCCAGTATTTTAATGATGATCTTTTTCATCATGTGTTTTCCCAATGAACTGATTCAGTAGAAATGATGTGAAAAAAAATCATATTTTTATAATATAAATTTCTTATTAAATTAATGTATGTGGAAAAAACTTCTCCGAAAACAGGATACTAAAACCCAAGAAAGAAAAAGAAAAATACCATATCCCATTATATTCTTTTCGTCTCAATTTAAGTATCTTATTTTTTTTTAGTTTATTCCAAAAATAGTATCTCTTTCTATATTTAGTAAATTTTTACAAGTTTAAAATTATAAGATTTAAAGGATCTCATAAATTTTTAATTAAAAATTATAAAATTTAAAAATCTTTTTTTATTAATTAAATTTTGTATATAATCAAATTAATACACTTGAATTGAGATGGAAAAAGTACTAAACATTGTTGGAATATTTTGGTCTAGGGATAAATCACAACTACTGCACAACATAGTAGTTAGTACAGACTACAGAGTAGTATTAGCACCAAAGAAAATGGACACGCCAAACGAAGTTAGACCCACTTGACAGACCACTTCTATTGGCCAAAAGTGTCAAACATTTTTATATATACGTGTCCAAAAAAAAAAAGACTCATTTTTCTTAATTTATTTTTTTTTAAATGATATTAATAATAATTTAAATTTAATATTTTTGTTTACGTAAAACTTGATAATCTATAATTATATAAATATTTTGAACTATTTTAGATCGATTTAAAAAAAATTCTTGATTTTTTGAAACATGTGTCAAATGAGAGTACACCAGGATGCAGTTATTTACAATGAGTTGTCATCCTGTTATTTGTTGATACATCAGATCGTGGTACGATGATGTTGACGTCTTCACTTCACTCGCTATACCCACCCTATAGCTACTCCCTAATTGGTTTAGATGCTACACTAAAATTATAGAGAACCGTTCTTTTCGTTTTTATTGCGATTGCAATTTTGATTCTTTTTATAGATTAAATACGGTAAAATTCCTTTTTGATGTCAAGTTCTAGTGAGTAGTGAGCCAAAACCCAAGATATTGACATATGTGCAATCATGGAATGGATTTTTTGGGTTTCCAACCGATATTTGTCATCGCTATTAAAATTCGATTATATATGGATTCGTGATATGTAGAGCCCATTCTGAAAGAACGCTCTCTATCAAAGATTTTTCTGTACCCAGAACTTGAACTCGAGACCTCTAATTAATAAGGTGTTAGAGAAATTTATTTAATTTACTCAGTCACAACTCACAATATCGTTAATATTTTTAATTGAAAAAAAGAGAGCCTATGCTCAATGCACTCACATTAATTTATTTACACTATCGATTAGATTGACCTACAACAAACAACTCTTAATATTAAGCATGATATAATAACCGTGAAAAATAGATCAATTAATACTAACATATTATAACTGATTAAATTACACCGAATTTACTACATTAATATACATATATAACTTAAACTCAAAAAAAAAAATCCTTTATTTTGTTTTTTGGGTAATGTCCAGAAATTATTTTTTAACAATACTTAGTACTCTCTCTTTATCCTAATTTATGTGAATAATGTTCTTTAGGCCTGTCAAATAGAATATAACTTTTTATATTTATAAATAATTTAATTTGATAATTTTCATTTACCTTAAATGAGATGATTCATAAATATACACTAGTTTGAGACTTACTCCTTTGTAACCCCATTTTTGGGTCAGTAGTATTCTTTCTGTATGATTAATTTCTATTTCTTAGATTACCAAAGCAAGGTAACAATAGCTTTTGCTAGGACAGGACTTTCTTATGCCTACTTATTTTGTGATTTTCCTTTTTTGTGGGTAAGTCTGGATAGAGAAGGACAAAGGGAATAAGAGAAATACATGAATTAGGTAAATATCAGACTCTCTGGTCTGAAAATAAAGAGATCGATACATCAACGAATAACCAATTTCCATGTCTTTTTTCGTTTGTTAGTGCTTATTCTTTTTCCATTTTCCGGCAAATTCATTGGGATTCTTTTGCTTTTGGGTAAATATTTTATGCTTTTCATTCTTTTCCAGCTGAATACATCTCATCTCTTTTGAGTTCCTAAGAGAGCTAGTGCGCTCTATTTTTTTTTTATCTCCCCATGAATCTTATGTTTGTAACAATAGGGACAATAATTTTTTCAATTCTAATCGATTAGGCATATTGTGACGGTTCTTTTGAGTAATAGCTAGGGTTTTTCAAATTTCTGGATATTTCTTCTTGTTGAAGGTCAGTTGGAAGATTCATTTTTTTTTAATTTAGAAATCTTTTAGGGTTTTTGGATTCTTTTCTATTTCTTTCATAAATTTCTTCTTCCAACTATCTTTAGCTTGTAAATTTGTCCGATATTCAGCTTTTAGCTGCAGTACAAACTTAACAAGCTATATCAAATTCTTGCTAATCTTCGGTAGGATAACATTTATTCTGATAGTCATGATATTTATTTTTAGAACTTTTTTTCTTTTACTTGTAACAAAAATATTTATGTGGTAATTACTTATTAATGTGCAGGAAAATGGTGAGAGGAAAGGTAGAAATGAAGAGGATTGAGAATGCGACAAGCCGGCAAGTGACTTTCTCGAAACGGCGAAATGGAATAATGAAGAAAGCTTATGAGCTATCAGTTCTTTGTGATGCCGAAGTTGCTGTCATTATTTTCTCACAGAAAGGAAGACTTTATGAATTCTCCAACTCCAGGTAAGTACGTACTTTTTTCTTTTACCAACAAATTAAAAATGAACCTCCAGCTAATTCAATATGTTCCTTATCTGAGATTTGATTGTATATATCTCTAATTTTACCTAACAGTACTATCTAGGATCTCTTTTTTCAAGAAATGAACAAACAATTTTAGCTAGTCACACTTAATTTGTTATAGAAAAGATAAGTACTATTACTAAGTTGTAAAAGTAATTAAGTTTCCTGATCTAGAATTCTAATTCCGATGTTTGATGAAGTATGGAAGCATGGGCTTTGTGTACTTCCCATTTTTTCAAGTACGACCATTTGCGTTTTAAATTTTGCTTACTGTTCTATCTATCCTTCTTGAATCTTGACAGTATCTCTTCTTTGCTGTTGCCAGCAAGGAAGATCTCCTCCACAATTGTATCTTCCAATGAAAAAGCCCATTAATCATTTTATTATAGTAGTAACTTTTTTCCTTCTCAATCCCTAGCAAAAAACCCACATCCAAATTCCGATACCACTACTCTATTTTATTCGTCAAATGTGGTATATTGTATTCATTTTTCTTGTTCAGTCATTCTTTATCTTCTATGTGCACTTGGGTTGTCCTCGGTCCTTCTATTTCATCCCATGCACTGGTTGGCACTCTTTAATTAGAATCTTAGTCAGTACATGAATAAAGGAAAAAGGAGAACTAACCTCCGCGACATTAGGATTTGATAAGGCTATGAGAATTTTAGGCTGTCTATTGTTATATGGCTTACAGCTTCCAGCAAATGCAGCAATATCACATGGGCTCTTTGTACTATTTTATGTAGTTTCAGTTTGCCAGTGTGCCCCAAAGCAATCAATTATTAACACCAACAAGAGTCATGGTGGGGTGACAATCTTTTTTATCCTTGAGAGGTCTCGAGTTCAATGTTTTGTCGGTACGGAGTCACTTTTATTAAGGAATGTTTTTCCCCTAACGTGGGACTTCTGGCGTGAATCCAAATTTATTCGGGTCACAATATGAATATTGGACACTGAATGAAAAACAAGAAAATAATAATCAATTATTGTCTCTTTTTTGGTCTTCGACAATCTTTACCTCATGAACTACCTTTTAGTGCTGGGCGTGTGAGGTGTTGGAGTGTCGTCCACATTGACCGGGAGAATGAATTATCGTCTCCTTAAAATGGTTTTAAACAATATTCACATTATAAGTGAACTTTATAATTGTGTTAGGTGCAATATGGAAACATTTGTTTTCCATCTACTGTAACGTCTTACACCACGTGGAACACATTTATTTTCTATCTACGTGTGTTGGAAATTTACTAATGTGGAATTAAGTTTATCCTGTTATTTATGACTCGAACAATTGGGGCTCCGCACGTCGGAAACGTCGTTTCCACACACGTGCACTTGTAGTGCCAAGTATCGTAAATTTCGTTAGTGAAAGAGATATTGGTACGTAAATAAATGTTTGAGACATAGAATAATGGACGGTTATTGGCTAAATAACAAGTATTCCACGTTGGTAAACGAAGGAAGGATTGTGCGAAGTGTAAGATGAAACGAGTCGGAAAGGGCCCGGCGCCAACCCGTCAGAGCCGCGCCTCCGGAGAGTCGTGGTGCCTCCAGGGTTGGGCCGCGGCGCTTCCTTGGCAGTGACTGTGCGACGAAAGGCCAAAAGTTTTGGCTGTTGGGGTGACTTCAATGGCATTGATTCCACCACTAATTGGCCATTACTTGTGCCATTACTTGGCAGGTCATCATGTGGATTCAATGGCCATTACTTGATTATTGAATGGCCATTACTTGGCTATTGAAGGGCCATTACATGGGCATATGAAGAATCATCTTGCACACCTATAAATTGAGGTTTTTGGCTCAATTCTATAGATAGATATACAAGTTAACAACACCACAAAGAGATCAGATTTTCCTGATAGCAATCATTCTCTTAGCAATCTTCTTTATTCGTGTTCTTCGCTTGGATCATTTGTGTAGGCTTTGCACATTTGATGGTTTGCTGTTTTATCTTGGAAGACTGTTGCCCACACTTCCGTAAAAGCATATATATACGGGGACAATCTTGTTTTAAAGACAGAGAGTCATATCTCGACTCAGCCGGTGGTGTTGTGATTATCTAATTGATTGCTAAGTATTTCAGGTGTGAAATTGAATCTCAAAGGACTCTAACCATTCGGATTCTTAGCGGTTCGACAAGCCACAAGTGTAGCAGTTCATGTTCTTGTATTTCTGAATACAAGATCCAGATTTGAAGCTCTAGTTCAAAGATTAAAAGATTGACAACTTGTTGTTGTAATCTTTGTTATTTACCCTTTCGAAGCACTTGTAATAGTTATTTATTATTCTTGTACTGCTGTAGTTCCAACACTACGTACATTAAAGTCTTATACCACACGGAGCACATTCTTTTTCCATCTACGGTAAAGTTCGTTGAGGGCGGGAAGTAGGGAGGGTCCTAGGTATCTTTTCTTGCTGGCTTTAATTTGGTTAATTGAAAGAATAGAACAGTAAGGTACTTCTAGTATTGATTACCCCTGGGATGCTTGTACATGCCAGCACATCTTTTCTTGAGTAACCTCATCCCTTTGGCGAACTAATTCCAACAAAAATCTAAGCGTTGAACTAAATCCAACACTTAATATGACATAGTTTTCTATGCTATGTCGAATATATAGGATTTTTAACACCTTAATGAGCAATACAATCTCTACAGAGGTGCAATGAGCACGACAACTTAAACATACACTAAACCTCACCAGAAGAGGAGTGGAAGAAGGATAGTGTCATTAATGCTTGGCATGTTTAGAATGACTAGAAGTACATGATTATTTATAGGTGAACTACATATATCTCGCCTAGTATGCATGCATATCGATTTAAATTTAGAATTCTCGTTTTCCTTAGTACAATGAATAAGACCAAACATCAATACATGAATGGTAAAAAAATGGATCTTGGGCGTAACTCAACCCCAAAAGCTAGCTTGTAGGGTGAGGATTGTCCAAGTCCATATAAGGAGTCCATGTTCCTATTCAGAATAATGGATCTTGGGTGTAACTCAACTCCAAAAGCTAGCTTGTAGGGTGAGGATTGTCCAAGTCCATATAAAGAGTCCATGTTCCCATTTCATATCCGATGTGGGACTCTTAACACTCCCCGCATGTCCAGACCTTGTTAATTGGAGCGTGAATAATATAATTTGGGGGCCCAACATCGGTGTACAAAGAATTGGATTGAGTCTGACTCTGATACCATGTAAAGAATGAATCTTGGGCTTAACTCAACCCCAAAAGAGGGTGAGGATTGTCCAAGTCCATATAAGGAGTCTATGTTTCCATTCCATATCCGATGTGAGACTCTTAACATGGATCTCTTAAATCAATACTTTTGATCTACTACGTCATGAGCTAAAAATAAATAATATGCATCAACAAAGTTTAAAATTCAACATCCCCCTTAAATTTGATTCATCACACTCCAAGAGCTATTTTAATTTTAGCTTCTGAAAAATATTACTAGTAATCTTTAACGATTTAGTGAAAATATTCGCAACTTGATCTTAAGATTTCACGAACTCAAATTTTGCTTCCTTTCTTGGATATTTAATCTCTAATGAAATGATACTTTGTATCTATCTCCTTTTTCCTTTCATGAAATATTGGGTTCTTGGCTAATGCAATGACATATTTGCTATCACATAAATTTTCGTTGCATCTTCTTGTGGTTGATAAAGTTCTTCAAACAAGCTCCTTATTCATATATCACGACAACAAGAAGATGCAACTTCTACATACTCCACTTTGCAAGTTAACAAAGTCATAATGGGTCGCTTCTTAAAATTTCATGTAAATGTGAAATTTCAAGAAAGAAAACAAACCCGATAATACTCTTTTGATCATCAACTTTACCAATCCAATCACTATTAGTAGCCAACAAATTTGAAATCTTTGAAAGATAGAGTCGAAAATTTCATAGTCATAATCTCCTTCCCCCACTTTAATGCCGAGATAATTGGAGCTTTCCCAACCGGCCAACGATCCTTCCCATGCGCTGATCGTGTCTTGACTCGAGACCTCTTTCACTGAGAACTAATTCAATGTCTTTACGCAGGCTAATGCCCATATTGTTACTGTTTTCTTGAACTATTCAAACATATCTTTGAATTGTTTCCTGTCAAAATTAAATCATTCACATATCGCAAACAAATTAAATATTAATTTTTATTATTCTTATATAAAGTGCATAATTATGTGGATACTTTGAAAAGTTATTTGATTAAAATTATTTGTCAATTCTATTATTTCAAGCTTATGGAGCTAGAAATTCATAGAAAGTCCTCCTCAATTTCAATACCTTATCTTCATATCCTCCAATCTTATAGCCCAAAGTTGAGTAATACAGACTTCTTCCTCCAAAATCCCATTAAATAAAGCCGCCAACACACTCATTTGACGAAGTTTTATTGATTTTAGGATACCAATGAAATTATCAAACAGTTTGTTTCCAAATGAGCAAATGGTGCAAACACTTCATCATTGTAAATACCTGCTTTTTGCTTGTACCCCTTAGCTATCAATTTTGTTTTGTACCTTTCTACTTTTCCTTTAGAATTTTTCTCTAACTAGTATATCCAATTTGACTCAAATAATGATTTTGCCTTTTGGAAGTGTAACCAACGCCCAAGTTTTATTCTTCTTGATATACTTGATTTATTTATTCATTGCATTTCTCCATTTTAAATTTAGGGAAACATCTTCATAACATAGAGGCTCATAATATGTCAATAAACAAAAATAAGTCCAATCACATAAATTGCATGTTACCTCACCCGTTACATCTTACAAGTCACAAAACCTTCTTCTTTTGAGCTAGTTACTTTGCTAAAACTTGATTCCCAACTTCTTGAACTTGTAGTGGAGGTGTTGTAGTAGGTTGCTCCACATCTTCGGCATTACAAAAGAATGGACTAAAAGCACAATCTCCTTTTGAGCGTTCACTTTCGAGTACCATCTTCGCCAAATTCATCAATATCTCTACTTGAGGTAACTTTGCCCTATTTTGGGTTATATAATTTTGGTACTTCGATGATAGCCAATATAAATATACCTCCCTCTTTTTTCGTCATGCTTAGACCTCTTTTAATCTGGCACATGCACATATGCTATGCTTCAAAAGAAACTCGCAAATGAACAACTTTTGATTGAAACTACTATAACAACTTCTTGTGGTGTTATTTCTTGAACACTTATGGTGAGACTCTAATTGGATAAGCATATTTTACGAACAACTTTATCCAAAAACTCTTTTGGCATATTTTTACTCTTCAATACTCTTGTTATGTTGAGAGTATTTTTTCACTACAATGTCATTTTGTTGGGTGATCTTCGAACAATCAAAGAATGTTTAATTTCACTTTTTTTTTTTATAAAAAAGCCTTAAATTTGTTTGAAGTAAATTCTCTACCTCTATCCGATTGAAGTGACTTGAGTTGATGGACACTTTATTTCTCAACGTACTCTTGACTTTTTTGATGTTTTCTCTAACTTTTATCAAAAGTAAACCTGATTTTTTTTTTAAAAGAAACATCAATTAAAAAAAGAAAATAATTACTTATACTAACTGAAGATGGCTACCAGCATTCATGTGAATTAGCTCCAAAGGACATCGTGCTCTTGTCAAAGATTCTTATATCAACACTTTCTTATTTGCTTTCCAAAGAGACATGCTTCACAAAGTTGGTCAGGATGATCAATGGTTAACATCCATTTTCATCATTTTTTCTTGTTCATCAACCTTAGACTATCAAAATTCCAACGACTAAATCTCGTATGTCAAAGTCAAGAAATCTTGGCAAATGCAAGCACCTTTTTATACCACTTAAAATTTTCAAGACAAACATTTATTATGGAATTTTACAAAGATATATGAAAATAAATCCATATTTATCATAACTAACAATGTTATTCCACTTTTTAAAAATAGCAATAAAATCTTTATAAAACATGTACAACTTCAATAAATTTTTCAAAATTAGGGATATGGAGTTTTCTCTTTATTCTATCTTTCTCTTTCACACAAACCGTAATTGTTGTTGTTCCCACCATCCCCTTCAATGTCATTGTAGTCCGCGTTGATCCATAAAAAAATATGAGAGTATCATCAGAAAATCAAATAAATCTTTTCGTTTTTTTCTTCACTGAAGTTTTCTTTTTTTGCCAGAGTTCTCTCCCATGGCTTTCAAAACTTCCTCTCTCCATGTGTATGTCTTATGTATTTCACATGTATCTCATGTTTACAATATTGTTACACTTGCCATACATAAGACATACACATGAGAAACACACTTGTATGTTGTTTTATGTGCTTGTGTGCCGTATGTATGTTATTATATGTATAATGATACATATGGAATATAATAATATACACTCGACATAAATTCATTCCACCACTAGTAACATACACATTTGACATCAGTGTTTTAAGAGGTGGGGGCGTGAGGCGAGACATTTTATGCATCACGGGATGAGGCCTAAGCCCCGAGACACGGGGCGTCAGTCCCATGGATCTACGGGGCGTATATCTTTAATTTTATAATTTTATAATTTTATTACTAAAAAATAAGAAAAGGTAAAATTTTCATTAAAATTCTACAAATAATTCAAATACATCACCGATAATATAAAAAAATATTATAATTATTATTTGAGAAAGATAACAACACAAAAAATGATAATATCCTAGATAATCTTTAGAATGAAATCTCATTCACTTTATCACCAATCTCCACATCTATTAATTATTCTCACCCTCAACTAATATTTGCACTGATTTTTATTTATATATTTCAAAGAAAGAGAAGGAAAAAGTATAAGAGCAATGACAAAAAAGGATAAAATTGCTTCGGGAACATAATGATATGAAATCTCTATCCTACCAATTTCATATATAATCATCTAAAACAACTATTTATGGCAGTGTTATTTTCTATGAGAAATGTTTTCTTTCTTTATTTATTTTAGGAAAAATCACTACAACATAAAAACATGGTAATATAAAGTATAAATATCATTACACTAATAATAAAAATCATAATATATAACAAAAATACTTTTAAAATGATAAAATATAAATTTTAACGCCCGGGCGTTGCTTTTACGCTTGGAGCTTACGCCCCAAATTCTGGGACGTACGCCCTATGGATCTACGCCCCGGAGCGTTTTTGGTACACCCCGCCAGGGGCTCGCCCCGAAAACGTCTTTGAAAACATTGTTTGACATACATTGATATACCACCCGACATACAATCATTTCACCACTAGATCACAACTAGAAAAAATATGATAACCACCGTCACAATCACTATAACCAACACTCATTCGATCAGAGCAATGCAAAAAATTATTTCCTCATAAAAATGTAGAAGAAGAACGTGCAAGCTCAATATAGGCTCTACTCCAATGGTGATTTCTTGTTTCCGAAGCTTCAATATGGCAATGGTGACTAAGTTGATGACAAAAATGATATACGAAGGTGAAGCAGGAGAAAAGGAAGCCGATGAGGAGGATGGTGAAATGCGAAGAGTAAGTCAACATGTAGATTTCCTTTGGTCACGATGGCGATAATGATTTACGAAGAGGACAACGACTTAGATTTGCAAAGAGAACAATGATGTAGATCTACGTCTCTGTTAAAAGTCCCACATCGGATATGGAATGGGAACATGGACTTCTTATATGGACTTGGACAATCCTCACCTTACAAGCTAACTTTTGGGGTTGAGTTAGGCCCAAGATCCATTCTTTATATGGTATCAGAGCCAGACTCATTCCAATTCTTTGTTCAACGATGTTGGGCCCCCAAATCATATTATCCACGCTCCAGTTAACAATGTCTGGATGTGCGGGGGAGTGTTAAAAGTCCCACATCGGATATGGAATGAGAACATGAACTCCTTATATGGATTTGGACAATCATCACCCTACAAGCTAGTTTTTGGGGTTGAGTTAGGCCCAAGATCCATTCTTTACAGTCTCACAACAAGAAGAAAGACATTTATCAACAATATTTTTGTTGTCATATGTTGGATGTTGTTGCCAAAAGTACTTTTCACAACAACAAAAATTGTCGCATGCCGTTGCAATAACCTCCGATGCAAAAAGTTTTTGCAACAATTTTTTTGTCATTTACAATTTTTGCAACAATTTATTAAATTTTTGTTGTCATTTATATTTTTTAGCAACAATATATTTATTGTTGCTAAAATTTTATTGTTAATTCTATACTTTCTTGTAGTGTCTACTTTGACAACATACAAAGAGAATGATGGCGGTGGCTATATAAGACTTAGGGGAAGAGGATTGGAGGGATAATAGTATTTATGCTTAAATCAAGGAATACACTAATTTTCTTAATTTATTATGTTTTGAAAATTATTTTTATGTTGGTAATTAGTTTAAAGTGTCTATAAAATGATAATTAGGGTCCTATTTCATCATATGATGTAAAATTCTCATTAGTTATTAGCCATTGGAACATTGGCTAACAATCTCCTATGCTGGGATGTAGACTCATAGGATACTTATGAACCGAATGCTAAACTACTTTTAGGATAGGGGAGCCCCTCAATGACCCCGGAAGATATAGACAATTGGTTGGTAAATTTAATTATCTTACAGTGAGTAAACTAGACATTTCTTTTTCTGTGAGTGCTTCAAGTTAGTTTATGGATCCTTTCTATGATAGTCATTGTGATACATTGTCCACATTATGCGATATATAAAGTCAGCTCTGGTAAAAGGACCACTCTTCGAGGATTGAGGCTATGAGCAGATCATTGGATATACAGACACATATTGGGTAGGATCGCCTTCTAATAGATGTTCTACGTCTCGATATTATACATGTTTTAATAGGAGGTAATTTCGTGCGATAAAAAAGGTGCCACCAAAACTTAAAGGCAAGTTCTATAGGGTGGTGGTTAGACCGACTATGTTGTACGGGGCGGAGTGTTGGCCAGTCAAGACTTCGTACATACAAAAGATGAAAGTTGCGGAGATAGATGTGTGAGAATACAAGAAGAGATGAGATTAGAAATGATGATATCCGGGACAAAGTGGGAGTGGCCTCGGTGGAGGAAAAGATGTAGGAGACGAGGTTGAGATGGTTCGGGCATGTGCAGAAGAAAGACACAGATGCCCCAGTGCGGATGTATGAGAGGTTGGCTATGGATGGGTTCAGGAGGGGTAGAGGTAGGCCGAAGAAGTATTGGGGAAAGGTGATTAGACGGGATATGGCGTAGATGCAACTTACTGAGGACATGACCTTAGATAGGGGGTTGTGAAGGACACGAATTAGGGTAGTAAGTAGTCGAGCGTAGTCCTACTTACGCTTACAAAATGATAGTTGTAGTGTTATTATTGTAGGCCCGATTAGCCTATAACACTTATAGGCGTAATATTGCTTTATAGTCCCCCTGTCGTTTGCTTTCTGCTGCTATGTGTTCTTTAGTGTACTTTGTCGCACCCGTTTTTAACACGGTCGTGACGCACGGGCGTTTCCCTGGTGTTGATTCAATATTGTTGAGTAGTCGCCACCTATTATTCTAAGGTGAATTAGGGCACCTAGATGTTAACATAAATGTTGCAAAGTAAACTCCGATTAATGATTTGCGAAACTGTGAGATTCTAGGTAAGGGTTCTTTATTATCCTAAAGGGAAGGGGTTAGACATCCTTTAAGATCCTCTAACTTGCGGTTATCCAGTCAAACTCAGGTTAATTATTATGCTAAGAAAAATGTATGTTTAAAATATAAGGTTTATTAAAAGGAAGTTTGCAAGTAGTTAATAAAAGGATGTATTTTGACAACATGAAAATTCTTGCAAAGATGATTGCGGTTTTGAGAAATAGATTCCTGATATAAAATCCGAAATTGATTTGACATAAAAATATGCATTTGCATGCCATTTTGTGTTAAAATATATGTAAAAAATAGTTTTGTTGACAAAGTATGTATTGTAGGGCATGACTTATAAAATGCAATGTGAAATTGAGTTTTTGATTAAAACGTGCATGGTTTATAGAATGCATGCAAATTTAATTTTTTGACAAGAGTATGCACTTACATAGTATGATTTATAAAATACATCTAAACTTAATTTTTGGATAAAAGCATGCCTTTGTATTGTTTATAAAATACATATTTTTAGGCAATTGATAGTAAGAAGAAAAGCAAACTATTTATAATGCAATAAATGATTTTTATGGAAGTCATTTTTATAGCGAATCAGATAAGAATGAAACCTCATTCGTATGATTAATAATGCAAGTAAAGGGTGTCCAAGTTATTTGGAATTTTGAAACATGCATGACGAGCCTAAAATGAACTAGCGCCGGATTTCCGATTTTAAAACTAACCGAGCCTAAAGTGAATAAACTAGCGGCGGGTTTTCAATTTTAAACTACCCTGTTAATCTATCCATTCAAGGCCTAATTATTCTAAGCATTCTAATGATCGCATAAAATTAAATAATTAAGTTACAACCTGAAAGAAATAAAATGAGAGGTATTTAAGGAATTAAAAGCTTCGATTAGGGCGGATGACGATGTCATCCCACCCTATTTGTTTAGAAATCTCGAGGCCGGAGAATGCAAGGAATGTGGATGCGGGTCTTCCCTTGACAATAGTCACGATGATCTCATACAAAGACTCTTCGTTTCTCCTGATGCATTTCATGTAGATGAAAGAAAAGAAAAAGATTAATAGACGGAACATGAAATATATACATAAAAAAATGTAAATAAATAATTCATGGAAAGTAACATGTTGTTGGGCCTCAGATTTGATACACTGACTTAGATAATAAGAAAGTTAATAAGGGAACATGTTATAATTAGGCATGCTAACACCTAGACTTAGATACAACATGGTCAACTGAGCAAGTTAAACAGATTCTAAACCATCATGCCAAGAAAAACAGAACTACATATAACAAAAGCTAGGCACATGATCCTGATATGAGCAAATATGTTTCAAAATTACTTGGTATAATTTCAATCAATCATGTTCAAGCATCAAAGGACATATACAATGTTTATATTGACAAACAGGAAAAACTCAACTTACATTACTTCTAAATCAAGAGAGACGTATGCTCAGTCTATACATAGGTTCAAAATCATATAAAGCAGCTTAACTTCTTATAACTTTTAACAAATACTAGCAATAGTCAAATGATCACAATACCAAAGCATCTATAACGTGACATGTTGTATAAGGCAACTTCTTTTAGGTAGAGCAAACTTCATATTAGTCCTTTATGCTACTAATTTACTCACCTAAACACAACATCCACACTATCTAAGTTTAAATCCTGATATATCTGGTCATAGACGACTGGGATAAAAGCAAGTATAAAAATACACCACTAACCATATTATGGCAAGGAAAGCATGCTGAGATTGAGGATAACACAATTTTTACTAACTAATCCTCTACTATAGGTATGTCATGAATTCAGAATACCATCTAGCATCAAAGTTAGTTCTAAAACTGAAATAAATAATGCTGGACATATAGATGTTTTTGATAAATTAGTAACAACACTTTAACATGCCACACAGTTCAAATGGTCAAATTATCAGATCATTTAATCTATACAGAATCTAGTCATACATACTAGTTAAACATACAACACATACTATAGGTTATATTAAACTGGAAGCATGATAACATTTTAAAGAAAACTGGGCATACTGAAGAACCTTCACAAGATTTAGCTAATTCAAATATAGCATACTAATCAAAACACTACTAAACGTCTAAACATCCTAATCTACCCAGAGTACAATACAACTAAACATTTAATCACGTAAAAAATATTTAATTAAAGTCATGTAATCACATAATTAAAAAAAACTGAGAGAAATTTGAACTTACTGACCTTCTCCGGGCAAGCGAACCGAGGCGTCGTTTTGAATTGTCGAATCCGCTCGGAGGATGTTCGAAGTAAGTCGTTGACCTTTGTTGGGAAGTCTAGCTCTCCAATAAATTGCCTCAGTTAGTTGTAAGAGATAGTTCCACGTTGTGCTGAAGCTCCTGCCGATTCAAACTCCTGCGGACTAGAGCTAAGATAAAAATTAGTGCCTAACTGCTGAATACAATGGGTATATGAGAATACGAGACGTCGTTGCATAGACGTAATGAAATGACGTTGTTGTATAGACGTAATGCAGATGACGTCATTGCATAGACGTAATGAAATGACATCGTTGTATAGACGTAATGCAGATGACGTCATTGCATAGACTTAATGAAATGACGTCGTTGTATAGACGTAATGCAGATGAGGTCATTGCATAGACGTAATGAAATGACGTCGTTGTATAGACGTAATGCATATGACGTCGTTGCATAGATGTAATGGAATGATGTCGTTGTATAGACGTAATGGAATGACATCGTTGTATAGACGTAATGCAGATGACGTCGTTATGTAGACGTAATGAAATGACGTCGTTGTATAAAAGTAATGCAGACATCGTCATTGCATAGACGTAATGAAATGACGTTGTTGTATAGATGTAATGCAGATGACATCATTTTATAGAAGTCATTGCATAGACGTAATAAAATGACGTCGTTGTATAGACATAATGAAATGTGACCCTAAGGCCGAAATGCTATGTTGAAGTTCTTGCCAACTCAATCTGGATGAAAAGTTAATGCGTGGACATAGGTGATGTAAGATAAGGATGAGAATGTGACCCTGTGAGTCAAAATACCATCCTTGCACAGACATAACGCGGTCGGGACCTTGTAGGTCAATATGACGTCTTTGTACGGATACAAAACAGGAACGCGATCCTTGTGGGCCGAACTGCAATGTGGAAGTTCTTTGTGAAACTAGACCTAAATGTTGCGACTTCTTCTCCTCTTTCAACCTGAAGTACCCGTACTCAAATTTTTTTATGAGTTTGGGGAAGGGGTGGTTGATTCGCGTTGACCTTTTAGCTTTGGCTCTTGATACTTGCACGTCCCACTGGTTCAGACTTGTAACCCAAGTCTAGTTTCCAGTCTTGGCTAGTTGTTAATGAAAATATTTGTTGAAAATAATTTGCTTATAAGAAAGTATGCATATTAAATAAGAATTTTTGTCGAACTCTCGAATAGTGACATGCAGTGAAACATAGCAAACATCTTATCCAAAGTTCTTCTTCTGACTAATAACTTGGTTGGCCAACACTTTTCCATATCTATCGGCGTCTTCTTGCAGTGAACCTTTAAAATTTGCTCCAGTTTATGGTATGTGAGGATGCTGAACTTTCAACTGGGCAAGACCAAGTCTCGTGTGGGTTGCTCGCATGTCCTATTAAGGTGATCATAGGGGTGTATTTCGCTACATGCAAGATAAGGGAGAAAATTTTCTAATAGTGTGACCGAAGCCGATATAGGCCGCCTACGTATCCCAACAAAGAAATCAGGTCATAACGTAGTTCGTTACAAGCAAAAAGGGGATTGTAAAGTTTTCTATAAATGGGACCGAAGCCGATGTGGGCCGCCTACGTATCCCGTCGAGGGAATCAGGTCATAATGTAGTTCATGGCACAAGGAAATGGGATTTTGGCAGGAATTTGTGCTTTTAAAGAACAGAACCTGACATGGGTCCTTTGCGTATCCCGCCAAGGGAGCGCAACTTTTACAACATAGAAAATGTATTACATAGAAAAATTCCTAAATGTAGTATCTTTTCACTGCATCTGCGTTGATAGCTTTTGGCCATACTTCGCCGTCCATTTCAGATATGATTAGTGCCCCTCCAGTTAGCACTCGGTGAACCATGTAAGGCCCTTGCCAGTTAGGTGCAAATTTTCCTTTAGCTTTATCTTGGTACGGGAATATGCGTTTTAGCACCAATTTCCCTGGTTTGAAAGTCCTTGGTTTTACTTTCTTGTTGAAAGCTTTGGCCATTCTGTTATGATAAAGTTGCCCGTGACTGACTGTGTTCATCCATTTTTCATCAATCAGCATCAATTGCTCATACCGATTCTGTATCCATTTGGCTTCCCTCAACTCAGCTTCTTGGATAATTCTCAGAGATGGTATTTCTACCTCTGCTGGTAACACAACTTCTGTTCCATAGACCAAAATATACGGTGTTGCCCCAGTAGAAGTCCTGATTGTAGTGCGATAGCCCAAAAGTAAGGTCAAATGCTCATGCCAGTGCTTGTAATTATCAACCATCTTTCGCAGTATTCTCTTGATGTTCTTGTTGGCTTCTTCGACTGCTCCATTCATCTGAGGTCGATATGGAGTGGAATTGTGGTGAGTGATCTTAAACTTCTCACATACCTCATGCATCAAATTACTGTTGAGATTGGCTCCGTTATCTGTTATAACCGACTCAGGGATTCCAAATCGACAAATGGTGTTATTGCGGACAAAGTCAACTACCACCTTCTTCGTCAATGACTTGTGGGATGATGCTTCTACCCACTTTGTGAAGTAGTCAATTACCACTAGAATGAATCTGTGTCCATTTGATGCGGCATGTTCAATAGGACCAATGGCATCCATGCCCCAAACTGCAAATGGCCAAGGAGAACTCGCTACATTGAGCACGTTAGGAGGTACCCGAATTAAGTCGCTATGAATCTGACACTGATGGCACTTTTGCATAAAGCGAATGCAATCTGTTTCCATGGTCATCCAAAAATACCCTGCTCACCGAATCTTCTTTGCTAAAGTGAAACCTTTCATATGAGGCCCGCACTTGCCTCCATGTATCTCTTCAACTAATCTACTTGCCTCTCGGGAATCAACACATTTTAACAAACCTAGGTCCGGAGTCCTCCGATATAGGACTTCTCCGTTTAGGAAGAAATGGTTTGCTAACCTCCGAAGTGTCTTCTTTTGAGTGCTGGTTATGCCTTCTGGATATTTGCCTGCCTTGAGATACCTCTTAATGTCGTGGTACCAGGGCTTTCCATCTAGTTCTTCATCTATGTGGAAATAATAGGCTGGCTGATCCAACAAGTTCACCTTAATAGGATCAATGTAATTCTTATCCGGATGTTGAATCATGGAGGACAGAGTTGCTAGAGCATCAGAAAATTCATTTTGAGTTCGTGGGATATGCTTGAATTCTATCTCGCTGAACCTTTTGCACAATTCTTTCACGCAATGCAGGTAAGGAAGTATCTTCACGTTCTTGGTGGCCCATTCGCCTTGTACCTGATGAATCAATAAGTCTGAATCACCGATAACCAATAATTCTTGTATATTCATATCAACGACAATTCTAAGTCCGAGTATACAAGCTTCATATTCTGCCATATTATTGGTGCATGGGAATCTGAGCTTTGCTGAAACTAGGGAGTGCTGACGTAATTCTGAAACCAAGACTGCTCCGATACCAACTCCTTTGAAGTTTGCAGCTCTATCAAAGAACATTCTCCAACCCGGGTATTCTTCTGAGATATCTTCTCCAACAAACAATACATCCTCGTCCAAAAAATAAGTTCGGAGCGGCATGTATTCTTCATCTACGGGGTTTTCAACAAGATGATCAGCTAGCGCTTGTCATTTGATGGCTTTTTGGGTAACATATATGATGTCGAACTCACTTAGCAAAATTTGCCATTTTGCTAGCTTCCCAGTAGGCATGGGCTTCTGAAAGATATATTTGAGTGGGTCCATTCTTGAGATGAGATAAGTGGTATATGCAGACAGATAATGTCTAAACTTTTGAGCTACCAAAGTCAAGGCATAACAAGTGCGTTCCAGCAAAGTATACCGAGCTTCGTAAGGCGTGAACTTTTTGCTCAAATAGTATATGGCTTGCTCCTTCTTTCCCGTTTCATCGTGTTGTCGCAACACATATCGAAATATATTTTTTAACACAGACATATATAATAACAGAGGCCTTCCAGGCTCTGGAGGCACCAAAACAGGCGGATTAGATAGATATTCCTTGATTCTATCAAAAGCTTGATGGCACTCTGATGTCCACTTGGTAGTAGCGTCTTTCTTCAGTAGCTTGAATATTGTCTCAAATATCACTGTTGATTGCGCTATGAACGCAGATGTAATTGAGATGACAGAGAAAACTCATCACGTCCTTTTGACTCTTTGGAAGAGGCAGGTCTTGAATAACTTTTATCTTCGAGGGGTCCAATTCAATGGCCCTTCTACTCACGATAAAACCTAACAGCTTCCCAGCAGGGACATCAAATGCACACTTTGCAGGATTTAACTTCAGATTGTACTGCCTCAGCCGGTCAAAGAATTTCTTCAAATCTGTCAAGTGATCTGAAGTCCGTCACGACTTGATAACAACGTCATCCATGTAGACCTCGATTTCCTTATGGATCATATCATGAAAGATAGTAGTCATGGCTCTCATATAGGTGGCACCTACATTCTTGAGTCCGAATGACATTACCAAGTAATAGTATACTCCGCAAGGTGTAGTGAATGCTGTCTTTTATGCATCTTCCCCATCCATCAAGATTTGGTGGTAACCAGCAAAGCAATCAACAAATGACTGCAAGTTATGCTTCGCGCAATTATCAATGAGTATCTGAATATTTGGGAGAGGGAAATTATCATTCGGACTGGCATTGTTGAGATCCCGATAATTCACGCATACCCGTATTTTCCCATATTTCTTTGGCACAAGTACGATGTTGGCTAGCCAAGTGGGGTACCTTGTAACTCAAATGACCTTTGCATCAAATTGCTTGGAGACTTCTTCCTTGAATTTCAAACTCAAATCAGTCTTGATTTTCCTCGGCTTTTGCTTCACTAGAGGGCAAGATGGCTCGATGGGTAATCTATGTGAAATAATATATGTGCTCAGACCTGACATATCATCATAAGACCTAGCAAACACGTTGATATATTGCCTTAAAAGATCCACCAATTCTTTCTTTTGTGCGGTGTTTAGATGGACACTGATTTTTGTTTCCTTCACAGGTTCTATGTCTTCCAAATTTACTACCTCTTTTTCATCCAAATTTGGCTTTGGCTTATTCTCGAAATGTTCCAATTCGTCGGTCAATTCTTCCGACTGTGAATCTTCCTCATATTCTTTGAAGTCATGTTTGTCATTTGGACTCTGTTTGCTTGTTTTATTACATGTCATATTCACATTATCGACATATTTATTAGTTCGCATGCCGAAAGAAAAAATGAAATTATTAAACAAAACAAATTTTGAAATAGCAAAAACAATGTGGATTTTTCATTTAAGCTTTCAAAAGGTGAAGGCAAAATACATTAAATGCATAAATGTGATCCAGGCCTCAATCTGAATCGCATTGTTTCATTAAGTACTAGTGCAATTTCTACCAAGCTTCCCGGAGAAACAGGGTCGGGGCACATGTCCAATTTTTTAAAACATCTTTATGTTCTGCATCCCAAATGGTTGGGTCTTCAGCATAATCATCCAGAATCACATTGCATTCCTCTTCTTCTTCAACAATGAAAAAACTTTTGAGTCATTCCACGAGGTTGTCTGCATCATCTTCTTATTATTCCTGAGCAACGCATGCTTTGACAAATGACTGATTCAGAGGCGGAACAGGCTTTGGCAGTGAAGTATCTATTTTCCTTCGGAGATTGATCAATGAGACTTCTTCAGGACTGGGTTCGTATCTGAGACCAAAAGTATCATTTTTACTGAGCAAATGAATCGGCTCTGCTACACCTTCCAAGTTCAATTCGAGGCCTCGACCAGGCTTAAAGCCATTTTCAACATTTCTTGGGCCACCATTGTGAGAACCCGGGGTAATTTCAGCTTTTTAGATTTAGAAGCACATGTAATCTCCCTGATATGGAAAACAGATCCATCCAAACTCTCTACACTCTCAACAACAGGGATTTGGATTTTGGGATATATTGAATTGCTCCCTTCTCCGTGTATCATGACCTCGTGACGATTCCAGACAATCTTCAAGCTCTGGTGTTGGGTAGAAGGGACTGCACCAGCCATATGGATCCAAGGTCTTCCCATCAGCAAGTTGTAGCCGGTAGATATGTCTAATACTTGGAATTCTACGACGAACTTTACAGGTCGTACTTCCAATGTCAGATAAATTCCCCCCATAACGTCCCTTTGGGCTCCATCAAAGCCTTTAACCCTTACATGTCTTTCTCACATCTTTCTAATATCAATTCCCAAGGCTCGGAGAGTTGTCACAGGACAGATGTTGACAGCTGAGCCTCCATCAATCAACACTATAGAAATGAACTTGTTTATGCACTTTACAGTTATGTTCAACGCTTTGTTGTGCCCCAAACCTTCAGGCGGTAGCTCTTTGTCATGAAAAGAGACTTTATGGGCCTCTAAAATTTGTTTGACCAAAGCTGAGAGATTCTCATCGGTGGTCTCCTTCGGAACGTAAGCTTATTTAGTACCTACAACAAAGCACGCCCGTGGGTTGCGGAGTTCATCAACAATGATAGCAAAGAAATTTGGGCCGACGTTTTCTTCAGCTGTTCTACAACTGAATATTTCTTAGTTGACATTTTCCTATAGAATTCTTCCACTTTGGCCTCTGACATGATCTTTTTTGCATTGTCTTCCTTTCTTGGCGCTCCTCGCGCTACTTCTGCAGGGGCATAACACCGCCCAAATCTTGTCATGATCCGTGGCTGTGGAGGAAGCACTTGTATTTCAAATGGTTTCCTCACCTGAACTGTAATTATAGGGGTGATAAAGGCTGATGATTCAACATTTTCCTCTCTATGAACCAGCACAATAGTCCGTTCCAAACTATTTTCTTCATCAACAGTAATCATGTTCACATTGGCATTGTCATAGTTTGGCAAAGGGTTATTGTTTACATTAGGGGAAGGTCCTTTCAGTTGGATGACTCCTTCTTTGATCAATGCCTTGATTTTGTCTTTGAGGGCATAACAACATTCAATGTCGTGTCAAGTGATTCCAGAGTGGTATGCACAATGCTTAGTCTCATCGTACGATCTGTGAATAGGATTGGGGATATTTCCTGGGATGGGTTGGAGTATTCCTGCGATCGTAGTCTTTCAAACAACTGGGCTAGAGGTTCGGCTAAAAGTGTATAGGTTTTGACTGGCCTTCTTTCATAATTTGCTCGGGGTCTGGGAGCATTTGGTGGATGGACTCGTGGCTGACGTGAATATGTGGGTTGATACTGTGGGGAATTTGGATAGGTAGGTTCTCGAGGTGGGCTATATATTGGCTGGGTATAGTAGACAGGTATGGAGAAGGTAAGTGTTGATAATAAGGCTGAGGGCTTTAGGCGTTTTGGCTATAATAGGAAGGCTGATGACTTTGGGTGTTTTGGTTATAGTATGGAGGCTGGGATGATGGGCTTTGGTAGGTTGACATTTGGTTTGGCCTATGTTCTTAGACCATCATGACAGGGGACACTTCGTCCCTCTACTTCTTGATTTCTCCCCCAAATGAGTGCGACTGAATTGCCTTACTCGGTGTCTGCAATGCTGCCAAGTTTGTTATTCTTCCTGTTTTGATACCCTCTTCTATGAAATCTCCCATCCTTACAACTTCAGAGAAATTCCATCCTATGATGCTTATCATTCTTTCATAGTATGTTGTATCTTTCAAAGATTGCACAAAGAGAGTGGTCATCTCACTTTCCGCTATCGAGGGTTGAACCTTTGCCGCTTCTTCCCTCCACCTCATGGCGTATTCTCTGAATGTCTATGTGGATTTATTTTAAAACTTCATCAAATAGAATCTATCCAAGACTGTGTCAGTGTTAAACCTAAATCTGTCCACGAAATCCTGTGCTATCGCGCCCTAATTACGCCATTTCCGTGGATCCTGGCTTGTGTACCAGTCGAGCGCTTCTCCTATCAAGCTACTTATGAACAACTTCATTATGATGGCCTGGTCTTTACCTACTCCAACCAGCTTGTCACAGTACGATCTTAAATAAGCACGAGGATTTCCCTTCCCATCAAACAAGTCAAATTTGGCACCTTATATTCGACAGACAACTCAACATCGGGATGCATGCAAAGATCTTCGTATATTTTGTCACCTTATATCCGACGGGCAACTTAATTTAGTATTCGATTTGAATCGTATATTTTAATTTTTTTTAAATAAAGACAAGTTTTACATATTCAGATATTATGAAAATAAATAATTTTAATTTTGTAATATTCAAATCTCAATATAATATCTTACTAATATTTGGTAATTAAACTTGGTACCTCGTTCAATATACCTTTCATGTTTGGATTGTGTAATACCTAAGAATTCTTTATAATTACTACATCTTCATGGAATAATTCAGTATGCAAAAGACCATCGACAAATATCGTGAATATGCAAAACAAACGCCTATGAACAACAACACCTTTGAAGTGGAGCAGTACATGGAGGTCAGATTTCTTCACTAATAATTATCATTACTGACATAGTTTATGATACCACTCATAGAATTGTATAATTCTTCTTGTCTGGAGTCTTCTTATTAATGTAATATATATAGCTATTTACAATAACAAACCAAAGTATATGAGAATATTTAGTTTACATAATTACACCAAAATAATAATTACAAAATATATTGAGAATATAAGCATATTCTCTATCGCACCCCGCAGTCGGAGTAGGAGGAGGCCGGACACTCAAACTGGATCTGAAGTCAAGGAACAACTGCCGAGGGAGACCCTTAGTAAATATATCTGCATACTGATAGTAAGAAGGAACATGTAACACCTGAACATGACCCATAGCAACTTTCTCACGAACAAAATGAATATCCATCCCAATATGTTTGGTTCGTTGATGTTGAACCGGGTTATGAGATAAGTAGACATCAGAAAATAGATGCCTTACGTAAGGGACAATGAAGCTCTAGAAGGAGATTTCTGAGCCAACAAGTTTTGGCAATGACGTTCGCAACGCCTCTATATTCTGCTTCTGCACTCGAACGGAAAAGCGTAGCTTGTTATTTTGCAGACCACAAAATGAGGTTATCACCCAAAAATACACAGTAGCCGAAAGTAAATCGACGAGTGTCAGGACAGCCGCCTCAATCGGCGTCCGTATAGGATATCTACCTGGTCGGTACATAAGGATAAAGATGTAATCCATAGTCAAGAGTACCCTTAACGTATCGAATGATACATTTAAGAGCGGTAAAGTGAGGCTCCCTTGGAGCATGCATAAACAAGCACACCTGTTGAGCATCATAGGAAATATCGGGCCTAGTGAATGTAAGATACTGAAGTGCACCAGCGAGACTCCTATAAAGATAATGATCAAGCACCGGATCTCCATCATTGGTGCCGAGCTTCGACTTTGAGTCGACTGGAGTAGGCATGATCTTGCAGTTTGTCATTTTAGCCCTGTAAACAATCTCTTCGGTATACTTACGTTGACAGAGGAACATCGCATTCTCGGATCTGGTCACGGAAATCCCCAAGAAATAACTCAATTTACCTAAGTTCATCATGGCAAATTTAGATTTGTTTAATGTAATGATCTCGTTTTTCAACACATCAGAGAAGGCAATCAATACAATATCGTTCATATAGAGAAAAAAGTATGCAGTATCATTACCTCAATGAAAAATAAAAAGTGAATTATCACTTTTGATGCACACGAAACCAATCTACATAATGTAAGTGACAAATCGCTCATACCAAGCCAGAGGGGATTGTTTCAAGCCATAGAGTGACTTTTGAAGACGACAAATATGCTGAGGAGCTGAGGGATGCACAAAGACAGGTGGTTGATGCATATATATGGTTTTTTTTGAATCAACATGTAAGAATGCATTTTTCACATCAAATTGATAAATCGGCCAGTTCTTCCCCATAGCAATGCTCAAAATAGTACGAATGGTGGTTGGTTGTTTGAGTGGTGCCATAGCCTTGAATTGAAATGCGATTGCCATTTTCGACCAAAATAAATTGAAGATTGTTAAAATTAAATAGTTGAGGAAGATTACCGAAGTTACGAGTGAGGTGGGATGTGGCACCCGTATTCATGTACCAATTATCGTTAAGCTGCTGTAGATTCATAGTGTTGTAGAACCGACTCAGTTCGGTAGGGGTCATAGGGCTGTACATATGCTGTTGTTACTGTTGGGCCGGAGAGAGGTAGGCCTGATGTTATTGGCCTGTGTAGCATGGGCCTGGAGGAGGGCCCAGAATGCTTGGCTGCGGACACTGATCGGTATGTAAGGGAAGGGTTGTTGGATACGGTAATGTGGGAGAGGCCCAGCTCCTGGAACTGTACGGTCATGTGCTACGACATTGGGCCTGCCCACTAAGGGGGTATTAGGCCAGTTGTGTCTATCCACCGGAATTGGACTTTCCTCCACGTTATTTTCCTCTACCGCTGCCTCGATTACCGCAGCCTCAGCCCCTGCCGCTACCTCGGTCACCACGTTTTTGTTGGTGGTCCGTGTGTTCGATGGTCCGGCAGGTGCAGTGGTGGTTGGCGATAGTCAACCGCCAATGCTTGGTGGGGTTAGTGCGGTAGGGGGGAGGTAAGAAAAAATTTCATATTTTTGATAAAAGTCAAAAAAATATGAAATAGAAATTTGAGGATAGGGGTAGGGAAATGGGGTGGGGGTGGAGTGCGGGGGTAGGTGTGCGTAGGGGTGGGAGACAAGAATTTTTTTTTATATTTTTTATAAATTGTTTATAAAAGTAAAAAAAAAATATGAAATAGAAATTTGAGAATAGGGTAGGGCAAGTGGGGGTGGGGTAGGGCGGGAGGTGGGGGTAGATGGGGTAGGTGGGGTAGAGGTGGGTAAGGGGTAGGGTGGGGTAGGCAAGGTAGGTTCAGTGCTTGGGAGGGGGTTGGTGTAGGGGAGGAGGTTGGGTGGATGGATAGCGTGGTGGATGGTTGGGGTGTGTTGGTGTATTTTTATTGTTTCGAAATAATAAAGAATTTTTTAAAATAATTATTTATAAACGAAAATCTTAATTTAGAGTGGAGCTATAATCGTTAAGATTGAACATTTTTATGGGTCAAGTTTGAGCATCATGATGAGTTCATTTGAGCTGTTGATTTATGATGAGTCAACTTAAGTTAAGCCCAAATCAACCCATCATCAAAATCACTCTTGCCCAAACCCATAAAACCTTCGGCGGGTCATTTGGGTTTGGACTAATTTTGCCACCCACAATTGTAACTAGTTCTGAGTCATGATTGAGTAGTAGAAGCATTAGTAAGAAGTTTCTATTCTAACAGTTTCTTTTCACTGACTCGAAGTGGCATCTGTGAAATTATTATGATGGTTATTGTTAGCCAAATGGTAGAGGATCTTTTCAGCTACAAACGTTATTTTTGGTATCAAAGTTATAGCTCTAAGAAAATTAAGCAGTGTGTATGGAGATAATTTTGCATTAGCGCGATTATGTATTAAGGATTTTCATAGAGCTTCACAAAGTTTTTGCAATCACACAATCCTAAAAATATGAATGATGAATTCATTTTCAGTTATGCAGATATCATCAATGTTGATGCCAATATTATGAAGGTATAGTCTGGTAGGAAGTTTGTTATGATAGCATATATAATCATAGGAAAAAAGTAAATTTTGTTAGGAATTTGAAGTCTCCTGATCCAGGTGAAGATACCACTGTTATTAGATAACATTTACACTACAATATTACAATAATATACACCCATAATATACTGTCCGTGATGGGCCAGTATCTACTGTCCGTGATGGGCTTCAACTTAACGGATCCGTGATATAAACTATGTATACCAAGTGTATATCACGGGTATATACCTTGTTTAAGAGGACCAAATAGGGACGTGGTCTTTGTTGTTTGGTCAAAGAGGAATATGAGTTCGTTTGATGCAGTGAAAGAGATGAGTAAGTAGTTCAAAGGGAATAGTGAAAATAAACGATTTCTTGTCACTTGTCAAGTCATTTATTGACATCTAGAACATCATGAAATTTATGGATTATAATCCTCATATTTGCATCTCATCATCTGCATTTGGTTTTGTTCCTTAAGCTTGGTTATTCCATAACTGATTTTATTTGTAGCAATTGAAGGAAGAAACATCAAACATGGCAAAGAAGATAGAGATCCTTGAAATTTCTAAACGGTATTGTTTTAGCAGTTACGTTTTTCTGTTTCAATATATATATATATATATATATATAAAGACTAGTGACTGGACATAGTCCAGATTAAAAAATAAAAATAAAATATATATATATATAATCTCTTTCTAAACGAATTCTTGGCATAAATTGTGAGATATTGAATTTCAAATTCTTAGGAAGCTTATGGGGCAAGGTATTGGATTATGTTCAATGAATGAACTTCAAGAGATCGACAACCAGCTCGAGAGAAGCCTGAAGAAAATCAGAACGAGGAAGGTATATTAATATACTACTTTATTCGTCTCAAATTATTTATCGTGTTTCTCTTTTACATGCTTCTTAAGAAAATATTAATTATGCGGAGTTTTAAACTATTTTACCCTCATTTATGACTTAATATATAATATGTCTTCATGAAATATTTACTCTATTGAGCTGTTTGTAGTATTTAAGAACAATTACTACCACAGATAAAATGAAAAAAAAATATTAATTTTATTTTAAACTTCTAAAATGATAAATTATTTGAGACAACTATTTTTAGAATCACGACAGATAATTTGAGCCGAGGTAGGGCGGGAGGAGTATATATAAATGTTACTCCCACTGTTTCAAAATATTTGTCTTACTTTCCTTTTTAATCCGTTTAAAAAAAACGTCTTTTTCCTTTTTTGACTACTCTTTCACTCCAACTTTTCACATGACATATTTAAGAGCACAAGATTAAAAGTCATTTTTGTACATTCAACACATCTTTAATTTAAGACCACAAGATTTCAAAAGTCTTCCCTATTTTCTTAAACTGTGTCAAGTCAAAGCAGACAATCATTTTGAAACGGATGGAGTATTATGATAATAGGTAATTCCTACTCCCCCATCTCAAAAAGAATGACTCACTTCCTTTTTTTAGTTCGTCCCAAAAAAAATGACATATTTTTTTATTTGACAATAATTTAATTTTAAATTTTATTTTTTATGCAAAACAAGATGATCTATAACCACACAAATATTTTTGACTTATTTTAAATCATATGATTCAAAAGTCTTCCTTTATTTTTTAGAGTGCGTGTCAAATAAAGGTACGTCACATAAATTGGGACAGAGTACTATGTTTACGTGATTTGACTTCATTTGTTAACCAATTCTTTTCTTGGTCCTTTTCTAGTCTCAATTATTCAAGGACGAAATACAACGGTTAAAAGAAAAGGTACGATGAGACAACATCAGTGTATTTTTTAGGGGTTTTACCAAGTACTTTTCAATTTAATTTCACTGAACTAGCTTTTTGTTTTCCTCTTGTGCAGGAAAAACTATTGCTCGAAGAAAATGCAAAGTTATCTGAAAAGGTGAACTCTCACATATATCTTCTCTTTCTATTCGGGTGAATACACTACTAAAATAGAGTTTTTTCTCAAAGATATTTAGTGGAAAGTTATGCTATAAAACATAATTTTCACCTTATTCCTATCGAACCAACTCACTTGAAAAAACATGGTGGGAGGCAGGTTCTCATTGAAACATTGGAAATTTTTTAAATTTTTTCATTTGAAAACACTACTATTTAATTTTTTTCCACCGATATTCAGTGAAAAATAGCCACTGAATATATTTCAATGGGAATTCAGTAGAAAAATAAAGAATTTTTAGTAGTGATACGTATATATCTTGTCAAGTGGAAGTGCGCATGTTTGTAGGACTCATATAGTTACCCCTTCAATATATATTTCCTATAAACAAGTTAGTTCTAATTGGTTATCAATTTAATGCTTATCATAAAGATTTATTTGTAAAAGGGCAGTTCAGTACAGAAAGTATCTCATGTTAGGAAGGTTAGAAAGGACCACATCTCATGAGGTGTAATGTAGACAGACTACCCTAATTGCAAATATTAGTGGCTGTTTTTATGGCTCGAACATGTGACCTGCAAGTCACACAGAGACAACTTAACCGTTGCTCTAAAACACCCCTTATTTGTATTTACCTTCTAATAAGTTATATATTGGATAAATAAGTTTTACATTATTAGTGCATAGAACTTAAATTCTACAAATATACGTGTGGCTTGTTTTTTGTTGACTTGTTATTATATATGACGTTGCTAGTATGGATTAAGGCCAAAGCAGGCAGCATTAGAACCACAGGCTTCCCCAACACAACCAGCCCAACAGAAAGAAATGGCAAACTGTAGCCATAATATACAGAATTCAGAGGCGGACACTGATTTATTCATTGGCCTTCCTGACATTTGTTGGTCGTCGTAGCTACTGGAAATTATATATGCAAGTTATTGACCTCTTCCAAGTTATAGTTATTCTAGTTAGTAAAGAATAATAGCTAGCTTTGCTCAATCCTATTATAAAAAAACATGTATAAGGGAATGCAAATTCAACAAATAAGATATATATGCCAATACGAGTGCAACATCTTTTTTCTCTTTTTTCCCATTTGAGATTTTAGGTAAATGTATCCATATTATTTCTATGACCAATGGTTGTAAAAAAGCCTAATTTAGTAATAACAATAACCAGTGTAATCCCACAAATGAGATCTGGATATAATATAATTTCTTCTCTCTTTCTACAATATTACAGTGGGTATGTTTTTTTTTCTACAATATTAATCAATTCTTAACTCATTGTTTTATCCCAAAACTAGGGGCGGTGAACATGAGTCGGTTTGATCGATTCATTTTTTTTGGGGTTTTTTTGGCTTTTTTGTCACATGAATACTGTTTCAATATTGTTTCTGGAGTTGTAGATAAATTTTCATATATATATATATATATATATTAATAATTGACAAATTGTCAAACATGTAATCTATTAACACATGATAGTTATTTGTTAGTCTAACGATAATTTTTCAATGATGTGTATGGTCAAACTTAACCAAATTTAAATAATTAAACCCCAAAGTCTATATAAAATAGAATAAATGATACACGTTTAATTTTAGAAATTATCGATAATACACCATCTCAAATCGAGGAAAATATGAGTTTAATATATCTTAAAATATAAATGTGAAAGAACAAATAGATTGACGCATTTCAATAACCCTTGATAAAAATTGTCCTATATGTTAAATTAAACATTATTTAAAGTATATAAAAAATGGAAATCAACATTATTCTAATTATACTCTAAAGACAGGTGTAACATCTCGTACTTTCGGGCGATGGTTTAAACATCTAGACGTATACAAGTAGACCCGAGTCTCGGGGAAATTTATGTCATATTCACATATGCTACTAAAGAGCTTATTATATAAAAGGACGCGGTTCCGAAATAATTTAGGACTTAAAAGTGTGATGATGGCGGTGGAAAATAATTTCTTATGTTTATCAAAAGAGGTTATGGACTAATGCTACATCGCATGATTATGACATTGAGTATATAAAGTGTGTTAAAGGTGATTAGTATTTAAGTGAATTGAGATCAAAGAAGGATTTATATTGATAATTAGCTAGATGTTAGGTTGAAGGGGAAGACAAAAGGATTAGTTGAAATAATTGGGTAATGTTTAGCGGATAGTATGTCCATGTACATTCCAGAAGGGAATGCTCACCATTATATATAATTTTGGATAGAAATCAATATTTGGTACAAAGAGATGAAACGTGGAATTCCCACTTTCACTTATACAAGCTTACTAATGAATGCACAAGGTTAGTAATAAAGTTGGGTGGGGCCACGTGTCTTCTCATGGTAACTTGATCAAATAGTTGGCATTTCCAATCAATTTCATTTTGGGGTAATTAAGGAAAGAACCAGCACTTTGCTGCATCATTTTTTTTACTATTCATAAACTACCTTGAATGGGAAAAGCGTACAACAACATTTCATCTAAGAAATGTTAATCCTGAATCGAAATTTCTCTCCTAAGAGAATTGTGGCATCAACGAGAGTAGTAGGCAGGAACGTTGGACTTGTTTTTAGGTAGTCACATGTTCCTTGAAGAGTTCGGGGAACATATTGTTTAAGATTAATCTTTCAAGGGGGCGATTGATTCACAAAAATTGTTCGAAGGGTCGATAAATAAAGGTATGTTAAGGCAAATCCATCTTTCTTTTGGCATGTTCTAAGTATGAAACGTAAACGTAATATTGTCTCATAAACGATTCTACTCTTAGTAGTTAACAATGTTCATGTTATTCATTCCTATTGTCAAATCATGTCTAAATATGTTCCTAAATCCTTATTGAGGTATATGGAAAAGATGTTAGTATTCATAATGTTAATCGGAGGTGAATCGGCATTACGTCACTCCGATAAGCTCAGAGTGTCTTAGTATCATTCATGCATTATATTCATGTATTACCCTTGACTCACATGCGTTATATACGCTACTATATGGTATGCATTATATATATATATGTAAGGGATGGGAAATGGATACGGCTTTATATACGCACACCACCTGATCAGCTGGTATATAATGATGATTATGCCCATAGAGGCTAAAATGATATGAAGGGATACGACGTTATATACGCATATATATACGTATGACCGCATTGTGCATGACACTTACGCATATTATAGCCCTCAGAGGCATTCTGCACAGACATGGTACTTATGTATATTATGACCATCAAAGGCATTCACTAATAGTTGATTGTTTCTTGTCTCAGTTTACTTTTATGTCTTTGTTATGCTATTCTTCATGCCTGACATACTCGGTACATCAGTCATACTGACTTCCCTTTTGTCAGGGGACGTTGCGTTTCTTGCCCGCATTCTCACGTAGGCAAGACGACGATCCACATTAGTAGGTTGCTGACTCAGCGGATATTGGAGCACTCCTCTTGTTTCGGAGTGTTGGTCTAATCTCGGTATGATATTTTTTGCATGTACATATAGGTATGGTAGGGCCTTGTCCCGACCTTATGATATTGCGTACTCTTTAGTGGCTTATAGGCAGTGTCTTGTGTATAGCAGTCAGGTATGGCCTTGTCGACCTTAGTATGTATATATATATGCATGGGTTGAGTCCTTCTATTTGTAAGATTTTACATAGCTTCTTTCCAGTTTATTATTTCTATGTTTCAGCAAGGCACTTTGTGGCGGCCCTCGGGGCCCATGATTAATTATGGTTAGATGTTCCATATATGATTAGTTGTACCCGGCAAGTAAGGTCAGGATGCCCGTCATGACCCTCCAGTTTGGGTCGTGACAAACTTAATATCAGAGCAGGTCTATCCTAGGGAGTCTACAAGCCGTGCTAGTAAAGTCTTGTTTATGGGTATGTTGTGCACCACACTTATAGACAGGAGGCTACCAGGCATTTAGGATGGTTACTTCCCCTTCTTGTTCTAGATCGTGCAGTAGAGCTGAGTTATAAGCATTCCACATCTAATCTGTCTCCTATTTATGATTCCAGCAATGCCTACAGCAAGGAGGAAGTTCAAGAGTACGAGGGCGTTGGATATGGCTGCAGGCGAGGGTACTAGCCGAGTGTCACCCGCTAGCGAGGGCCAGAGTGAGACCCACAGTGCAACTCCTTTGTATGATTCCCCGACTCCACTACCTATAGATGAGCATAGTTAGGTTGCAATACCCCAGTTCCTCAACTTGATACTCCAACTAAGGATCTTGATATGCGAAATATTGTATAGTTATTGACTCGTTTAGTGGCCGCTCAGGCCCAATGTCAGATTCTCAGTCCTTTTGATAGAGCAGCTAGCGCGAGAGCTTAGGATTTCATCAACATGGACCCTCCGATATTCACGGGGTCAGACCTAAATTTGGACCCGCAAAATTTTCTGGATCAGATACAGTGCACCTTGCGGATAATGGATACCACCAATACTGAGTCGGTAAGATTTTCTTATTATATACTGCGGGATATCGGGTGACCTGGTATGAGACATGAGAGCATTCTAGGGGACCTCGTGCTCCACCAACACGATGAAGAGAGTTTTCAGAGGCCTTCTTACAACATTTTCTGCCGGTCGAGCTTCAACGGGCCAGGCAGGATAGATTTCTACGACTTGAGCAGGGCAATATAAGTGTTCGAGAATATAGCTTGCAGTTTAATTCATTGGCCTGATATGCTCCTACGATTATAGCCGAGTTGAGTGACCGGGTACATATATTTGTTACTAGCTTGGGGCCGCACTTGGTCAATGAGTGTACTACGGCTTCTTTGAATCCGAATATGGACATTGCTCGCATTCAACCTTATGCACAAAATTTGAAGGATCGTAAGAGACAACAACGGGTAGATCGAGAGCATGACAGGTGCCAGCATAAGAGGGCTCGATCCGTAGGTGATGTAGGAGAGTTCAGAGGTGGGCCTAGGCCATAACTTTATAGATGCCCATCTTAGCCGACAGCTAGCGCATCATTACTATTTTTGAGGTCGAAGGTTGATCGTCTTGTTCAATCGGGACCAGATCAGAGTTCACGAGTATCAGGATCTTATTATAGAGGGGATTCTATTCAGATGAGGCCGTTGTTGGCTCGATGCGAGCAGTGTGGTAAGGCCCATTCGGGGCCGTGCTGACGAGGATTAGATGTGTGTTATTCATGTGGTGATCCTGGTCATATTATGTGAGAATGCCCGACAAGAGGCGAATGTGTTAGGGCCCAGCCTGTCGGATCTGCAACAGCTTTATCACATTCAGTATGCCCATCAGGGCAAAGTCATCAGACATCATCCGGTCGAGGCAGAGGTAGGGGTAGAGCAACTAACTTCGATGGTGGCCAGAACCGCATTTACGCATTGATGGGTCGACAGGATCAGGAGTCCTCACCTGATGTTATTACAGCTATATTATCAGTCTTTCACATAATATGTATGCGTTGTTAGATCCAGGCTCCAATCTATCATATATCTCCCCTTCCATTGCCTGTAAATTTGGTAAGGAGCCTGAGTTGATAAGAGATCCATTTATGGTATCTATACCAGTTGGTGAGTCGGTAGTTGCTAGACGGGTCTATCAGAATTATGCGGTATTAGTTTGTAGCCATCAGACCTTAGTAGGTTTGGTAGAATTAGAAATGGTTTATTTCGATGTTATTATGGGCATGGATTGGCTGGCATCGTGCTACGCTAATGTTGATTGCCGAACAAAGATTGTTAGATTTCAGTTTTCAGGCGAGCCAGTCCTTGAATGGAAGGGTAATATGGTGACGCCAAAAGGTAGGTTTATTTCATACCTTAAGGCAAGAAAGATGATCTCCAGCTGGTTCAGCATCGACATCCCTAGCCCGAACAAGATGACATATTTCAATTCAGCTGGAGCCATTAAAATATCTGCTTGAGAAAGTCTTTATTAGGCCCAGCATATCTCCTTATGGTGTGTCGGTATTATTTGTACGAAAGAAAGATGGCTCGTTATGGATGTGTATTGACTATCGGCAGCTGAATAAAGTCACAATTAAAAACAAATACCCTCTTCCCCGAATTGACGACTTGTTTGACCAGTTACAAGGTGCAAGATATTTCTCAAAGATCAACCTAAGTTCGGGGTACCATCAGCTAAGGGTCAAAGAGAAGAACATTCCGAAAACGGCTTTCAAAACAAGGTATGGGCACTTTGAGTTCTTAGTGATGTCATTCGGGCTCACAAACGCACCGACAACATTTATGGATCTAATGAACAACGTGTTTCACCCATTTCTGGATGTATTTGTGATAGTATTTATAGATGATATTCTGGTCTACTCTCACTCGGAGGTGAAGCATGTGGAGCATATGCGGGTAGTACTACAGACGCTCCGGGATCATAAGTTGTATGCTAAGTTCTCCAAGTGTGAGTTTTGGTTGTATTCAGTGGTTTTCCTTGGTCATATTGTGTCAGACGAAGGTATAAGAGTTGACACTCAGAAGATTGAAGAGGTGAAGAATTTGCCTATGCCCACAACTCCATCGGAGGTTCGCAACATTTTAGGCTTAGCCGACTATTATAGGAGGTTTGTAGAAGGATTTTCTACCATATCAGCACCATTAACAAAGTTGACACAAAATGCCATAATATTCCAGTGGTCCGATGCTTGTGAGCAGAGTTTCCAAGAGTTAAAAGACAGACTAACATTGACACCAGTCCTTACTCTCCCAGAGGGTCCAGAAGGCTACGTTGTGTATTGTGATGCCTCGGGAGCAGGTTTAGGATGCGTGCTAATGCAATATGGTAAAGTGATTGCCTATGCTTCAAGGCAATTGAAAAAATATGAGAAAAGCTATCCGACGTACGATTTGGAGTTGGCCGCGGTGGCCTATACACTAAAAATTTGGCGGCACTACTTGTATGTTGTTCATGTAGACATTTTCACGGATCACAAAAGTTTGTAATACATATTTAAACAGAAAGAGTTGAACTTGAGATAAATGAGGTGGCTTGAATTATTGAAGGATTATGATGTGGACATCTTATACCATCCCGGTAAATCTAATATTGTAGCAGACACGCTCAGTCGTAAGTCGATGGTCAGCTCGATGCTGGTGCGGGTCGAGAGGAAGGAGTTAGTAAGAGAGCTCCATCAGTTAGCTAGTTTGGGAGTCCGACTAATAGATTCGGAGGATGGTGGCTTTGTGATTTAGAGTATGTTAGAGTCGTCCCTCATATCGAAAGTTAAGGAACGTCAGTGGGAAGACCCTAGTTTGGAAAAAATCAGAGAGGGCATTCAATAGAAGAAGACCACAACCTTTGAGATTGACGAACGTGGGGTTCTCAAGCACTAGGGCCGTTTATGTGTTCTAAATGTAGCGGGATTACGAGATAAAATTATGACGGAAGTCCATTGCTCATGATATTTCATTCACCCTGGATCTACTAAGATGTATCATGATATCAAGGGTATCTATTGGTGGAACGACATGAAGAGAAGCATTGCGAATTTTATAGCTTATTGCCCTAATTGTCAGCAAGTAAAAATAGAGCACCAAAAGCCCGGTGGCTTGACTCCGAATATTGAGATTCCGATGTGGAAATAGGAAATGATTAATATGGATTTTGTTACGGGTTTACCTCGCTCTTATTGTAAGTTTGATTCTAATTGGGTAATTGTTTTTAGACTGACCAAATCAGCTCACTTCCTGGCGGTCAAAACTACGTACACAACCGAGGACTACGCGAAGTTGTATATAAAGAAGATTGTTTGCCTTCATGGTGTGCCTATTTCTATTATATCTGACCGAGGTGCACAGTTTATAGCTTACTTCTGGAAATTATTTCAAAAAGGTTTGGGCACCCAAGTTAATCTTAGCACAACTTTCCACCCTCAGACAGACGGGCATGCCGAGCGCACGATTCAGACACTCGAGGACATGCTACGAGCTAGTGTATTGCACTTTAAGGGAAGTTGAGATTATCATTTACCCCTTATTGAGTTTGCGTACAATAACAGTTATCATGCTAGCATTAAAATGGCTCAATACGAGGCATTATATGGACGGAAATATAGATATCCTATTGAATGGTTCGAAGTAGGCGAGTCAGAATTATTTGGGCCTAACCTGGTACACCAAGCCATAGATAATGTGAAGATTGTCCAAGAACGGCTGTTAACCACTCAGAGTCGTCAGAAGTCGTATTCAGATGTGTGACGGCGAGATTTAGAGTTTCAGGTAGATGATTGGGTCTTTTTGAAGATTTCTCCTATGAAGGGGGTAATGAGATTTGGGAAAAAGGGAAAGCTCAACCCAAGGTATATTGGGCCATATCGCATAATTCGATGAATCAGCTAAGTAGCTTACGAATTAGACTTGCCTTTGGAGTTGGAGTTTGTTCATCCGGTTTTCCATATTTCTATGTTGAGAGTGTGTGTTGGAGATCCTTCCCGAATTGTACCAATTGACGATGTGAAAGTTACATAGGATCTATCATATGAAGAAGTTCCTATTGCTATCTTAGATCGACAAGTCCTCAAGTTGAAGACTAAAGAAGTAGCCTCCGTGAAAGTTCTTTAGCGGAATAAGAACGTAGAAGAATTGACATGGGAGGCGGAAGAGGAGATAAAACACAAATATCCCTACCTATTTCAGACGAACGCTGAGTTTCTGAGAGAAGCATAAGGTGAGTTCTATTTCATATTATTATAATTAATGCTTGAGGACCATGTGAGGTCTGATGTAAAGATGTGTGTTATAGTATATGGACCCATGAAAATGTGGTTGTGTTTTCTGGCTACGTGACGAGGATTAGATACGTCACCCCATCATTCGAGGATGAATGTTTCTAAGGGGGGATGATGTAACATCTCGTACTTTCGGCCGATGGTTTAAACATCTAGACGTGTGCAAGTAGACCCGAGCCTTGGGAATTTTTTTTGTCATATTCACGTATGCTACTAAAGAGCTTAGTATATAAAATGACGCGGTTCTGAAATAATTTAGGACTTAAAAGTGTGATGATGGCGGTGGAAAATAATTTCTTATGTGTATCAAAAGAGGTTATGTACTAGTGCTACATCACATGATTATGACACTGAGTATATGAAGTGTGTTAAAGGTCATTAGTATTTAAGTGAATTGAGATCAAGGAAGTATTTATATTGGTAATTAGCTAGATGTTAGGTTGAAGGGGAAGACAAAAGGATTAGTTGAAATAATTGGGTAATGTTTAGCGGACAGTATGTCCATGTACATCCCACAAGGGAATGCTCACCATTATATATAATTTTGGATAGAAACTAATATTTGGTGCAAAGGAATGAAACGTGGAATTCCCACATTCACTTATACAAGCTTACTAATGAATCCACAAGGTTAGTAATAAAGTTAGGTGGGGCCACATGTCTTCTCATGGTAACTTGATCAAATAGTTGGCATTTCCAATCAATTTCATTTTGGGGTAATTAAGGGAAGAACCAACACTTTGCTGCATCATTTCTTTTTTACTATTCATAAATTACCTTGAATGGGAAAAGCGTACAACAACATTTCATCTAAGAAATGTTAATCCTGAATCAAAATTTCTCTCATAAGAGAATTGTGGCATCAAAGAGAGTAGTAGGCAGCAACATTGGGCTTGTTTTTAGGTAGTCACTTGTTCCTTGAAGAGCTCGGGTATGAATAGACTGGTTCCATATTGTTTAAGATTAATCTTTTAAGGGGGCGATTAATTCACAAAAATTGTTCGAAGGGTCGATAAATAAAGGTATGTTAAGGCAAATCCTTCTTTCTTTTGGCATGTTCTAAGTACGAAACGTAAACGTAATATTGTCCCATAAACGATTCTACTCTTAGTAGTTAAGAATGTTTATGTTATTCATTCCTATTGTCAAACCATGTCTAAATATGTTCCTAAATCCTTATTGAGGTATATGGAAAAGATGTTAGTATTCATAATGTTAATCGGAGGTGAAACAACATTACGTCACTCCGATAAGCTCAGAGTGTCTTAGTATCATTCATGCATTATATTCATGTATTACCCTTGACCCACATGCGTTATATACGCTACTATATGGTATGCATTATATATATATGTAGGGGATGGGAAAGGGATACAACGTTGTATACACACACCACCTGATCAGCTGGTCTATGATAATGATTATGCCCATAGAGGCAGAAATAATATGTAGGGAGACGACGTTATATACGCATATATATACGTATTACCGCATTGTGCATGACACTTACGCATATTATAGCCCTCAGAGGCATTCTGCACAGAAATGATACTTATGCATATTATGACCCTCAGAGGCATTCACTACTAGTTGATTGTTTCTTGTCTTAGTTTACTTTTATGTCTTTGTTATGCTATTCTTCATGCCTGACATACTCGGTACATCAGTCATACTGACATCCCTTTTGTCGGGGGACGCTGCGTTTCATGTCCGCAGGCTCACGTAGGCAAGGCGACGATCCGCATTAGTAGGTTGCTGACTCAGCGGATATTGGAGCACTCCCCTTGTTTTGGAGTGTCGGTCTAATCTCGGTACGGTATTTTTTGCATGTACATATGGGTATGGCGGGGCCCTGTCCCGACCTTATGATATTGCGTACTCTTTAGAGGCTTGTAGACAGTGTCTTGTGTATAGCAGTCAGGTATGGCCTTGTCGGCCTTAGTATGTATATATATATGCATGGTTTGAGTCCTTCTGTTTGTAAGATTTTACATAGCTTCTTTCTAGTTTATTATTTCTATGTGTCAGCAGGGCACTTTGTGGCAGCCCTCGGGGCCCATGGTTAATTATGGTTAGATGTTCCATAAATGATTAGTCGTATCCGGCAAGTAAGGTCCGGATGTCCGTCATGACCCTATGGTTTGGATCGTGACAAAAGGTTAGAGAGAGAATCTTTCCCTTCTCACTAAATTATACTCCAAATAAAGGAAAGCTGAGGTCTTCTTTACTATAGAAGAGAATGAACTTCTCGCTTAAGCTTGAAAATGGACCATAATAAGTAAGTTCTCTCACATTAGGCCTTCAATAGATATCATTCGAAAAGAATTTAATAAAATGATTTCTACCGAAGGCATTGTTAAGATCGGGGCCTATGATTCTAAGGAATTTTTAGCCTTCGGTGAGAACCACATCATGAAAATCCAAAGATGAACTACTAAGTTCAAACCTGAAGCGGAAACTATTCTTGCCCCTGTTTGGATACGTATCCTTGATCTTCCATGGCACTATTACGAATGAGATGCTATCTGCCGCATTTACAAACCTATTGGCACCCCTCTTGTTATGGACGAAGCCAACATTTTCAAAACCAGGCCTGCTACTGCCAAACTTAGGATTGAAATTGGCCTCACTAGACCTCTTGTTAATGAAATCTTGGTTGAAATTAGGAATGAGGAGGGAAATATTGAGGTCATCACCCAGAAAGTGTAATATGAAACCATTCCCACTTTTTTCTTCCATTGTATGATGAAGGCTCATAGTGATGAAAAGTGTAGGAAACTATACCCGGCTCCAAGACCTGAATAAGAGATAAATGAAAAAAAAAATGATGGAGGGAACCAAAATGTCTCCGGACAGAAGGTTCAACAAAATAAGCAAGGAACAAGGCAAGAGAAAAATGGGAATAACAAGAAACCTAGTATCAGTGTTGAAGCTAAGACTCAAGATGTCAATATTTCTGAAGTAACCCCTGTCCAAACTGAGCAAGCTGATGGTTGGCAAATAGTTGGAAAAACAAAAGAAAATCACAGAGGCACTTATACCACCCGCCCCTCAATTGACAATTCGAACATGAACCTTAATGGAGCTAAGAACACTGGAGAGAGATCTCAATTCCTCAGAATCAAATATGGCCAGAATACAGATGTTGTAACACATGCTACCACCACTGAAGAAAGTGAGATGGAGAATATTGAAACAAATGATGATGTTACTACTGAACAACAAGGAGGTATGCTTCAAATTAATGCACCAAAGGATGTGACAGAACTTAAGATGCATTTCAAACCTACCAGGAAGAAGAAAGGAAAAAAGCAACAGAAACAAAAATCCACAAAGTCTCACGGTAATATGAGAAGAGACAGACAACAGAAGGTGATTAGCTAATGATAACATTATGAGGGGATCCAGGTATAACAGCCTTGAAGAAATTGTGGCTAAATAGCCCTTCTCAATTTCAACACAACATAACATACTACAACAATATATCTCCTAGAGGAAAATTTGATTCTCATGCTATGGAATTTGAGGATTCTAATGCCAAGGAGACATATTTTAACTCCAAAGATCAAAATGACCTTTACCCTACTGTTATCCATGATTAATACACTATTTTGGAATATAAGAGGTATTAGTTCCAATGGAGCAACTGAAAGACTCAAACTTTTCAAAAATCAGTATCATCTTTCTTACTTATTCATTCAAGAGCCTATGGTGAATGAGAGGAAAATTGAGAAATTCAAAAGGGTGCTTGGTTTTCATCACTGTGCCCACAACATCTCCAACAATATTTGGATCTTCTAGTCTAATGGTTACCACCTGGATATCATGGAAGACAGAGACCAACACACTCTTATTCATATTACCTAAGATCAATCCATTCTCTCCTTCTACATCACTATTGTTTATGCTAAATGGGATGAGTGTCACGACTCAAACCGGAGGGCCATGACGGGCACCCGGACCCTACCTGCCGAGCACCACTCTTCACATACTTATCAGCTAACCGAAATCAATCATGGCCACAAGGGCCGTTACCAAATATTCGGCTGACACATACATCACAACCGACAAGGTCATACACAACTTCTATACACAGGACAACTGTCTACAAGCCTCTAAAGAATACATGACATCACCAGGACGGTACAGGGCCCCACCATACCAATATGCATATGCAAAATATCATACCGAGACTAGACTGCAACTCTTGAAAAAATAGAGTGCTGCAACATCAGGTGAACCAACAACCTACTAGCGCGAACCGTCCCACTATTTACCTGAGCCTACGGGTGTGAAATGCAGCGTCCCCGCGACAAAGGGGACGTCAGGACGACTGATGTACTGAGTATGTTAGTCATGGACAATAGTATATTAGGAATACAAGAATAAACAGAAACAATATCAGCCGATATAAACAGCCGGCAAACAACAAACGATAGAAACAACTGACAGTAACAACAACCGACTGAAACAACTGACAGTGACAATAGACGAAAACGGTTGACCAGCAGTAAATGCCTCTGAGGGCCCTAATACACAAGCCTAAATGTTATGCACAATGTAAATGTGGTATACATATAAATATTGGCCACACAAGGGCATCTTCCTTCCCATAACAACCTCTGTGGGCATCATTTTATTTCGGCCTCTGTGGGCATAATCATTATCATATTGGCCTCATTGGGCATCTTCCTTTTTGTGATATATGTACCAGCTGCAGGTGGTATTGCGTATATAAAGCCATTCCCTTTTCCCTATCCCCTACATATATATAATTCATACCATATAGTAGTGTATATAACACATGTGGGTCCAGGGTAATACATGAATATAATGCAAATGCATGAGTGACAATAAAACATTCTGAATTTATCGGATGACATAATATCCATGTACATTCGGCTAATATTGGAAATATTAACATCTTTCATGTATACCTCAATAAGGATTTATGAACATATTTAGACATGCTTCATGAACATCCTTAACTACTAAGAGTAGAATAATTTATGAAATAATATTACGTTTAAGTTTCGTTATATGGAACATGCCAAAAGAAAGAAATATTTTGCCTTAACATACCTTGATGTCAAGAACTATGCCTTCTTTAGATCTTCCCGTCACCTTACATCACTACGAAGAAATCTCCGATCCGCTTAAAATAGAATAAAATCTTGCTACTTGCCAAGTGAATTCACGTTGTTGTCTTAAAATACTTTTGTTGCATTGAAAATCTAAAAATGGAAATAAGCTCAATATTGCTGACCGTTTGCTACATATGTTTCCTTTGTGGGAAAGGTCCAAAGTTAACATGTTCCCACTATACACATGTCAACCATGTACTTCAAGTGCTTATTACACATCCATTCCCCTTTAGTGGCACCTTTGACTTAGCTAATGCCATGTGGCAGCCCATGAAAAGCACTTATCCATTTAATCATAATAAGTACCATAATTAATTCGTTAATCTCTCACTATACTCCAACATTTAATAAATTACACACATAATTAATTTCTTGATCCCAATTCACTTAAATCTTGATGACTTATAAAATATTCATACACTCAATGTCGTAATCGTGCCATATAGCACTAGTCCATAGCCTCTTTATGCACATATCAAATATCACACTTGTTACATTCAAAATTTATTTCGGGGTTTTATCCTTTTATATGCTAAGCTCTTCATTTGCGTACGTGAATGTGATCCAAAAATCCTCCAACGCTCGGGTCTATTTACACACGTCTAGCGATTCAAACCATGGCCCAAAAGTACGGGATGTTACATTCTTCCCCCTTTTAGAAACATTCATCTTCGAATGTTGGGGTAACATATCTAATTCCCATCACGTAGTCAGAAAACACATCCACCGCTTCACGTGCCATATAATATAACATACATCAATCGATAGAATCCGAGAGGGATCCCCAACACACGCCTTTAACAATAAAACATGGAAAATCGGATGAACAACCTCTAACTCCAAAGACAGTTCTAATTCGTAAGCCACTTAGCCGATTCGTTGAATTATGTGATATGGCCTAATGTACCTTGGATTGAGCTTTCCCCTTTTTTTTCCAAACCTCACTATACCCTTTATAGGCGAAATCTTCGAAAAGACTCAATCATCTACTTGGAACTCTAAGTCCTACCGTTGCATATCTGAATATGACTTCTGACGACTCTGAGTTGTTAACAACCGTTCTTGGATAAACTTCACCTTCTCTATAGCTTGGTGCACTATATCAGGCCCAAATAATTCTGATTCGCCTACTTCGAACCATCCGATAGGAGGTTTACATTTTAGTCCCTACAGAGCCTCGTATGGAGTCATTTCAATGCAAGTATGATAGTTGTTATTGTACGCAAACTCAATTAGGGATAGATGATCATCCTAACTTCCCTTGAAGTCCAATACGCAAGCACGTAGCATGTCCTCGAGCGTTTGAATCGTACGCTCAGCCTGTGTATCTGTTTGCGGGTGGAAAGTTATGCTAAGATTAACTTGAGTATCCAAATTATTTTTGAAATGATCTACAAAAATTAACTGTGAATTGCATACCTTGGTTAGATATAATATAAATAGGCGTATCATGAAGGCGTACAACTTTGCATAGTCCTCGGCTGTGTAGGTAGTTTTGACTGCCAGGAATTGAGCTAATTTTATCAGTCTATCAATAATCACCCAAATAGAATCAAACTTATGATAAGAGCGAGGTAATGAAATCCATTCTAATCATTCCTCATTTACGCATCGGGATCTCAATGTTCTAAGTCAAACCGTCTGGTTCTTGGTGCTTTTTTTTTCTTGCTGATAATTAAGATACTGAGCTACAAACTCCACAATGTTCCTCTTCATGTCGTTCCATCAGTACATACCTTTGAGATTATAACATATTTTAATAGATCCAGGGTAAACGAAATTTTGCGAGCAATGAACATCTGTCATAATCTTATCTCATAAGCCTGCTACCTTGGGAATACACAAATGAATCTCCCACCTGGAGGTCCCGCTCTCATTATACCCGAAGGTTACGGTACTCTTTTACTAAATATCTTTTCCAATCTTCTCTAATAATGAGATCTTCATCATGACGTTCATTTTCTTCCCGTATGAGGGATGGCCCTACTATATTCTAAATTATAGGGCTATCACTATCTGAATCCTCCAACCGGACTCCCACTTAGCTAACCGATACGTTCCCTCAGGTCAACTTCTCTCCTTTGTCCTCACATTAGTCAAGCCGTTTGTGGGTGAATGCTTCTATTGTCAACTTAGCCTTGTTTACTAATTGGTGTGCTGAAACCTCTTATATTTATAGTATCTCAATCGCGAATACTTTATGGACAATGTCATCGAATCTGAAGTGTGTGTATCATCGCAGTTAACTCTTATTCTTGGTCTAAAAGAAATCGCCCTTTTTCATACTTTCTCGCTACTTGTAATTATAAACAACTTTCTTTGACACTTGTTCACTCATTTTCTTACTTGTTGTACTCGTCTTCATTATAAAATATTCTGGTACACATTTGTAATCTCAAACATTGCTCCTGATTCCAATCCTTGGCGTTACTACCCCTTAAAAGATGAGTTGTTAACTTATTCCCTCATTCAGTACGTGAAATATTCTGAAGAATTTGCATTACATGACGTTGGCCTACTATATTCAAGCTTGGTCACTATACGTAGATTCGAATTCCTTCACTCGCCTCATTGCTAAGACTTTCTGTCAATGACACTTTGGGAGAAGATTTCCTTGATGTCGTTAAGCTATAAACCCATTACTTTATCTACTTCATAGAACCTTTGGTCGGTTCAAAAATGCGTATAGACATCCGTATTTGCATGACATTTTATCTTCATTATAGTATCATCATCTCATAACATATATCTTTAATGCCTATCTTGTATCCATAGCCGTCATTGGCCTCTTTTCACCTGTTTAGTCCCTAATCTCGAGCTTTACTCATTGTTACTTCCATTTACATATTGTATGAGAGGTATGACTGCATATGTTGTGGAACCGATGCTTCGTATGTTTAGATCCAATTCATAGTGTTATATGATTCAATAACTTGTCAAGCTTTCTTGTCTTATCATTACTAGATTTCCCATCGATCGAGTGCTCATTCGTCTTACCTTTACATTTCTGTTTCAAATTGCCTTGGGGGTCTCTTATCTCAAAGTATTTCTCATACTATCTTCCTGAACATCAGAGGTTCGTCACCTTTGGCCGAATAGTTCTTACTCTCCATCCTCCATCATTGGTCCTTACATTGTTCTGAGGTAATCATACCTTTGTGAAACATGCATACCTATAATCTCATTCACCTTTATCCTTATTGTCGTAATCCTTCCTACTACTCGTCATTAAACGAAAAACATTTTTTTCTTAATACTTGATCGTACCATTCCATTCATATTTATTAACTGTCTTTATATTTCTTACAACCATTCTTTGATTGTTCCATAGTTCTCGTCCTAAATTTCCCCTATTGTTATCCAGAGGTTATTTAGAGTTATAATATGCTACCCAATGAAGCTGAAGACTTTACCAGTTCAATACTTATATCAGGCCTTATCTTACCAACATTGATACATGTAATTCTCCGTAATACGCGATATCGACCTTTACGTACGAACAAGAGGCTTATGTCCCATCCCACTATCATGGATAACTCCGTCCTTATATATGACTTGGGCTCACTATTCTGGGTATGTCACTTTACGTGATCTCTTTAAATTTCCTGATGGTCACTCTTCAACGATTCGATTGTGGCAATCCATTCTCGTTAATGATATCCTTGGGCAATTCCTGATCTATTCCAAGTGAGATATCACAATTTAGGTTACACGTACCTAGCATATTCCCATATTCCAATCAGCATGAGTCATTGTAAAGCATGTAGATTTTCATAACCTACTAAATCTTCCAATTATGTCCTCTGCTTTCTATTTGTACAACTCATACTCATCTTATCCTTACTTTTGCGCATCAACTTGGGATATTTCGGAACGTTGTGGCCATGACTGCCATACTAAACCAACCCTCTGTACCTCTGCGGCACAATCCGGCATGCGCTAGACCACACTGACTACAAGACGGTCGAGGCGGTCTTACTCGACCTTTACAACTTTGACCCTGAGAAATTGGCATATTTGAACCCTTTAAATATCGGTGATCCCTGAATGATAAATTTCCTAGGTTGTGAGCTCACTGACCCCTCAAGGGCCTATCTCTATCGGATGCTCTAGGATGAAGTCGTGCCTAGAAAAGTAACTTACTCATATCCTCTGACGGATCTGTTTCAATAGAGAGTATACTACTCATATTTATACTCAACCTAACTTCAATCACCGTGCTAGCCATATCCCTACTGGAAGAAGGCATTGCTATAATCATAAACACGATAAGGTCTAAGGGAGAATCCTTACAATCTTCTGCGTTCAGGTGCTTAGTACTTCCTTTGCTTTACTCTTTTTTTCCTGTATCCAAAACAAACATCTTGCTTTCCAGGCTTGCATTATTCGTATATGAGTGAAACAATTCCTCACAAGCTCAATTTTTTTTGACATAATGCAGCCCTTCTGGCTTATCAATCGTCTGGTAGAAGTCTGTCCATAAATATGAACTAACCGACGTCTTTTTGACAATAGTTATTACTGAGACAGTATCAGGCACGAGTTAAACCCGAATTCTTAAGACACAACTCTATTGCATGATCTATGATATGAAAGAATGGAAACCATCCCTAAATGCCTTGAAACCTCCTGTTTATAAGTGTGGCGCGCAACATACCCATAAACAAGACTCTACTAGACACGACTTGTAGACTCCTTAGAACAGACATGCTCTGATATCAAGTGTGTCACGACCCAAACCGGAGGGCCATGACGGGCACCCGGACCTTACCCGTCGAGCACCACTCTTCACATACTTGCCAGCTAACCGAAATCAATCATTGCCACAAGGGTCGTTACAAAAATTTGGTTGACACATACATCACAGCCGACAGGGTCATACACAACTTCTATACACAGGACAACTGTCTACAAGCCTCTAAAGAATACATGACACCACCAGGATGGGACAGGGCCCTGCCATACCCATATGCATATGCAAAATATCATACGAGACTAGACTGCAACTTTGGAACAAATAGAGTGCTCCAACATCAGCTGAACGAGCAACCTACTAGCGCAAACCATCCCACTATTTACCTGAGCCTGCGGGCGTGAAACGCAGCGTCCCCCCGACAAAAGAGACGTTAGTACGACTGATGTACTGAGTATGTTAGGCATGAACAATAGTATAACAGGAATACAAGAATAAACAAGAGAGAGACAGTATCAGCCGACAGAAACAGCTGACAGTAATAACAACCGACTGAACTAGGGGTGGGCGTATATCGGTTCATATCGGTTTTGTATTCGAAAAATATGAACCGAATAAAAATAAGTTTTTTTTAACAACCCGAATCCAACTTTTTTTTAAAAAAACCGATATGTTTGGTTTATATCGCCGAACGTACCGGATTATATCAGTTTTTCTAGTGGGCCGGGGCGGGTCGGGTCAGGGAATTTTTTGTTTTTTTAAAAAAAAATTGAATTTCCAACACTGAAATCGACATTCACACCTATATTACCACAAAATTTCGACGTTGAAATGTAATGTATATCCTGAGATCTTTACTAAAGAAAAAGAAAAATTAGAAATCGATTTGGGGGAAACACAAATTGATTGGGAAAATGGACGTTTTCGTAAAAATTGGTGGAGCCAAATCTAGTGGTTAGCCCGGCCCCGTCTAGAAAAAAATACACAAAATCAAAAAAAAATCGGGTAAAACGGACATTCGAGCGCTGAGTTATGACCATTTAAAGTTTCACTAATTTACAACTACTTTCTGTCCCTACATTTTATGTCAATGCTTCCGTGATATGTTAATCAAGTTCATGCCGCATTCGACTTCCATAAAAGCTTCATAGATTGGCTTCAATGGCTATGATTCAAGACATATTTGTTGCCTAAAATAAAAAATAAGATTTATTACAAATTTGTGTCGGTTTTTCGGTTCGGTGCATCCCCAAAATTAAAGAACCGAACCAAATCATTTAATCCTGATTCAGTCCGATTTTTAAAAAATCGGTTTTTGTTTTTTTAAAAACTGAATAAAAACCGAACCCCCTAACTAAAACAGCTGACAGTAACAATAGATGAAAACGGATGACCAACTCTGAGGGCCCTAATACACATGCCTAAATGTTATGCATAATGCAAATGCGGTATACATATAAATATTGTTCACACAAGGGTATCTTCCTTTCCAAAACAGCCTCTATGGGCATCATTTTATTTCGGCCTCTGTGGGCATAATCATTATCGTATTGGCCTCATTGGGCATCTTCCTTTTCGTGATATCTGTACCATTTGTAGGTGGTGTTGCGTATATAATGCCATTACATTTCCCCTATCCCCTACATATATATAATTCATACCATATAGTAGTGTATATAACACATGTGGGTCCAGGGTAATACTTGAATATAATGTAAATGCATGAGTGACAATAAAACATTCTGAACTTATCCGATGACATAATATCCTTGTACATTCGGCTAACATTGGAAATATTAACATCTTTCTTGTATATGTCAATAAGGATTTAGGAACATATTTAGACATGCTTTGACAATAGGAATGAATAACATGAACATCCTTAACTACTAAGAGTAGAATAATTTATGGAACAATATTACATTTACGTTTCGTTATATGGAACATGCTAAAAGAAAGAAATAATTTGCCTTAAAATACCTTGATGTTAAGAACTATGCCTTCTTTAGATCTTCCCGTCACCTTACATCACTACAAAGAAATCACCGATCCGCTTAAAATAGAATAAAATCTTGCTGCTTGCAAAGTGAATTCACGTTGTCTTAAAAATACTTTTGTTGCATTGAAAATCTAAAAATGGAAATAAGCTCAATATTGCTGAACGTTTGCTACATATGTTCCCTTTGTGGAAAAGGTCCAATGTTAACATGATCCCACTATACACATGTCAACCATGCACTTCAAGTGCTTATGACACATCCATTCCCCTTTAGTGTCACCTTTGACTTAGTTAATGCCATGTGGCAGCCCATGAAAAGTAATTATCCATTTAATCATAATAAGTACCATAATTAATTCGTTAGTCTCCCACTACACTTTAACATTTAATCAATTAGACACATAATTAATTTATTGATCCCAATTCACTTAAATCTTGATGACTTATAAAACCTTCATATACTCAATGTCATAATCATGCGATATAGCACTAGTCCATAGCCTCTTTATGCACATACCAAATATTATTTTCGATCCCCGTCATCACGCTTGTTACGTCCAAAATTTATTTCAGGGTTTTATCATTTTATATGCTAAGCTCTTCATTTGCGTACGTGAATATGACCAAAAGATCCTACAACGCTCGGGTCTATTTAGACACGTCTAGCGATTCAAACCATAGCCCGAAAGTACGGGATGATACAATAAGCCTTTGAGGAGATAGCTTTAGGATGACTTAAAAGGTATTGCCAGAACAATTACAGGCCTCTAGGGAGTAGTGGGTCACTTCAATGTCATCACCAATCCAGATAAAAAAACAGGAGGGATACCTTATAGAATTTAAGAGAGTTTGGACTTCTTAGCATGCCTTTTTGATTGCAACCTACAAAATGGTGACTTTTTGGGATCTAGATTCACTCGGAGTGATAATAGAGATTCTCCCAACAGTATTTGGAAAAGGTTAGAAAACTTGGTATATAATGCTGAATGATTTGATAGTTTTGGAGGAACCACTGTCACTCACTTATGTAGGGTTTTGTTGGGTTCAAAACACCTAAGGCACAACGGAAGTTTAAAATTTTCTTCTTACTTACCCCAATAATTTATTCTGGTATGGTTATATTGCAATAAAAAACCTGTAACATAAAACATGAATACTTACAGGTTAATAAATCCGGAGTCTTTACTTAGGGATTACATGCGATTGTCCCTTCGACTGCAAGCATTATGCTATGGTGTATTCCTCTGTCAAGAAAGCCAGAAATCTTGGTAGAGGTTTGAGAGAGTTTCGTCCTAGACTCTAAGTGTAAAATTAGTTTATATAATTGGTGTGTTTTAATTAACAATGGGAGTGTTGTATTTATAGTTAAAATTAGGTCACAAATCAAATTAGGGTTAGGCTCTAAGCCTGGACCAAAAATCGAGGTGCAGTGGGCCAGTCTGACCGGGCCCACTGCCGGGTCGGTGTTGCGGTGCAGCCTAGAAGGCACCGCGGTGCCTTACGTAAAATTATGTTTCCCATTTTCATTTAGTATATATATTCAACACATTAAATCAAAAATATAATTTTGATTTAATTAAATAATTTACATCTAATAGAAATTATCCCATAGTTATTATCAATTTAAATATCTTGATCCCAAATCGAATATTTAATACTTTCTCAATACACCCTTAGATCAAAGAGACAATCGACATAGTGTGGCCCAATAGGCTTTCATATATTTACAATAATCCAATTAAGGTCCATACAGAACTCCTAGACTACGCCATACGACGAGCCCAATATATGAAGTACGTTTACAAGAATCCAGCAAACATAACTTTTATGTGAGATGATAAATTCCTTTCATTCGCGAAACACTCGATCAAGCCTAGGATTTGCCATGTGTCTATCCAAATGGCCTGATCACTTTATCTTATCGATATTAGTCGACAACAAGACTATATTCTAAATATGTCTTGCATTGGCCAATGACTTGGTCGACCTAATATCACTGAGAAGTTGAGTGCTCTTTCGAATATCCAATCGAGGAATGAATCCTGTTCTTGGCTCAATTACCATCTTAATTTACATCATAATGTACCCAACACAAGCCGTGTCTTATCCTATAAGTAGTTTAAGCTTAGGACAGGGTCAAAGTACATTATTCTGTAAACAAAGTGTGTAATAACCTCAAGTCAAAGGACCTTTATATCCACACACTGATAACACTCTAGACATGTCTAACAAATAGTCTAATACTTTCCAAAAGTGTCCATGTGTCCATCACTAGTAACCATTACTAGTAGCAGGTGAGACATACTACATTCTCTAAGAATGTGATGCAGACTACATGTCAACTTATAACATATCATCGATATCTCATTCTCGATGATCATTAGTCGAGGCTATTTTAGAGTTGCGCTCTATCATCAATATCTCACTCTATTAATGACAATGTAAGCTCAACGGATGCACATTAATGAATAATTACAAACAATCAAATAATAATTCAATAATCGCAAATGCCATAAATATTAATCTTATTAATAATACTAATGTGTTCAAGTACATTTATCCCTAATAATGATTGTCTCTAGGACATACATACTTTTAATCTCCCACTTGGCCTAGAGCCAATCTCCGATGTATCTAATACCCATGTTTTCAAAATGACCATTATGCTTAACTAAGCTTAATGGTTTAGTAAACGGGGCAACTAGATTATCATCTGTGGGAACATTGTCTAATCTTATTTCTTCAGTTTCCACCATCTCCATGAGTATGTGATATTAACTCGGTACATGCTTGTTTCTGTTTGTTGATATTGGTTCCTTAGCTTGCGCAATCGTACCAGTGTTGTCACAATAAATCGTTATTGGACAAGTGGCACTTGGAACAACCCCTAGTTCCTTCAAAAACTCAGATATAGTGACAATTTCTTTACCAACTTCCGATCCAGTAATGTACTCGACTTTAGTTGTCGAATCAGCAGTTGTAACTTGCTTGGATCTTTTCCAACTCACTATTCTGCTATTGAAAATGAAGGCATATCCATATTGAGATTTGAAGTCATCAAGATCTGTCTGGAAGTTTGCATCAGTGTAACCAGTACACACTAGCTTCTCTTGTCCACCATAGACTAAGAAATATTCTTTAGTTCGTCTAAGATACTTAAGAATACTCTTGACTGCTTTCTAGTGTTCTTCCCCACGATTCTGCTGGAATTTGCAAGTCATACTAAGTGCAAAGGCCACATATGGCCTAGTACATGTCATGACATACATGATAGATCCTATAGCCGAAGCATATGGGATTCTTTTCATGCGTTCAAGTTCTGCAACTATAGAAGGACTATCCTTCTTTGATAACTTGATGCCTTGACCTATAGAAAGACTTCCCTTCTTGGAGTTTTCCACATAGAATCGTCTTAGCACTCTGTCTATGTATATGGACTACGCCAGCCCCAACAATCTATTAGGTCTATCTCTATATATCCTAATTCCAAAAATGTAGCAGGATTTACCCAAGTCCTTCATCATGGAGGTGCTGAATAACCATTCCTTGACTGATTGCATGAGAATCTTATTATCTCTCATTATTAATATGTCATCTACATATATAACAATTAAGACAATACTCTATTCCTTGCGCTTACTATAAATGCAGGGATCTTCTTTGCTTCTAACAAAGTCAAACGATTTGACTGCTTTGTCAAAGCAAATATTCCAACTTCTTGAGGCTTGCTTAAGTCCATAAATGGACTTTTGTAGCTTGCATACTGCTTTGGGCTTAGTCTTGGATGTAAAACCCTCAGGTTGTATCATATACACCTTCTTAATTAGGTTACCATTGAGAAAAGCAGTTTTAACATCCATTTGCCAAATGTCATAATCATAGTATGCGGCTATTGCAAGCAAATTCCGAATGGACTTAATTTTCGCAACAAGTGAAAAGGTTTCATCATAATTGACCCCAGGTCGTTGATTATAATCTTTAGCCACCAATCTTGCCTTATAAGTTTGTACCTTGCCATATGTATCAATCTTCTTCTTGAAGACCCATTTGCATCCTATGGGTCTAACCCCAGTTGGCAAATCAACCAAGTTCCAAACTTGATTGATGTACATCGAGTCCATCTCAGATTTTATGGCTTTTTGCCATCTCTGTGAATTAATGTCTAACATAGTTTTACTGTAGGTTGTAGGTTCATCGTCATTATGAATATCTATCTCATTGTGTGTTTCAACAAGGAAACTAAGTCTTTCAGGCGGACGATGAGTCCTAGTGGTCCTACGGAGTTGATTATTCTGCGTTTCAGTATTTGATGCATTCTGATTGTGAGAAGGTCTTTGTGTGCTGGACAATCCATCACCTTGAGAGCTTTCAGGAATGTCATTTTCATGTATTTCTTGAATGGAATGATGTACAACTATTGTATCATCTTCCATTGGTTATGTATGAGAGCCTTGTATTTCTGCACTATCTCTCACAACACTCCTACTAGCTGAAGGGCGTACTCTAAGTACCCAATCTTCACCAAATACTCCTATTGAATCCTTGTCTAGGTCTTTTGACAAGGGTTCAACTTATGTGTTATCTTGTGGTTCTTGAATATCTTCAAGTTCTATCTTATTGCAGCTTCGTTCCTTGTAGACATAGTCTTCTTCAAGGAAAGTTGCATTTATGGAAACAATGACCTTATGTTCTCCAGGAAGATAGAAATAGTATCCCTTAGTTTCCTTTGGATACCCTACAAAATAATATTTCTCACCTTTAGATTCCAACTTGTCAGTAAGCATCTTCTTTACATATGCAGGGCACCCCAAGGTCACATGTGTTTAAGTGTTGTCTTCTTGCCATTCCATATCTCACATGAAGTTTTCTCTACTGACTTTGAAGGAACCCTGTTCAGAATATAAATTGAGCTTTGCAATGCATAGCCCCAAAGGTATGTTGGTAGAGCTGAGAAACTCATCATAGATCTAACCATATCTAATAGGGTTCGATTTCTCCTTTCAGCAACACCATTCATCTGTGGCGTTCCAAGAGGTGTCCATTGTGATTGGACTCCATGAAGCTTCAAGTAATCCATAAATTCTTTACTTAAGTATTCACCTCCTCGATCTGATCGAAGGGTCTTAATACTTGTTTCCAGTTGCTTCTCTACTTCTGACTTGTACTCCTTGAATTTCTCAAAGGCTTCGGACTTGTGTTTCATAAGATACACATGCCCAAACCTAGTGAAATCGTCTGTAAAAGTGATGATGTAAGGGAAGCCTCCCTTAGCTTGAGTTGAAAATGACCCACATACATCAGTATGGACCAATTCAAGTACTTCTTCGGCTCGCACCCCTTTCCCAGAAAGTGGCTTGTTGGTCATCTTTCCTCTCAAGCAAGATTCACAGTTACCATAGGACTCCAAGTCAAATGGTTCCAGGTAGTCTAACTTTCTTAATCTTGTTATCCTTGATTTATTGATGTGACCTAGTCTACAGTGCCATAAGTAGGTGGGGTTTCTTGGATTACTTATCTTAGCTTGTTTATTTTGCACATTGAAAATTTCACGACTACAGTTTAAAATATACAATCCATCCACAAGCGGAGCATTTCCACAAACAAAACCATTAAAAGATAGTACATAACTGCCATTGACAATAAATGAGGAAAACCCCTCAATATCTAACACTGGGATAGAAATAATATTCCTCTTCAATGAGGGAACAAAATAATAATTATTTAGTTCTAAACAAAATCCTGAAGGTAAATCTAGTCTATAAGTTCCCATACGGTCAGCATCTACTCATGCTCTATTTCCAACGTGCAGGTCTACCTCCCAAGGTCCAACCTTTGTGCTGTCAATCAGACCCTGCACATTAATACAAATGTGTGAGCCACATGCGGTATCCAATACCCAACAGTGAGAGTTATTTATAGACATAGTTATCTCAATGACTAACATACCTTGTCCAGTAGAGCTAGGAGCACCTAGTGTTTTGCCTCATCCTGGAGCTGTGCAGTCTTTCTTCCAGTGCCCCTTCTTCTTGCAATTAAGGCACACATCCGAAGCTACCTTTGCCTTCTTCTGAACACCTCCTATAGGTTTCATAACTGTAGGTGCAACAACTGTCTTACCCTTCTTCTTCTGCATGTTCTTACCCTTGGGTTTGAACTTGCTAGAAGAACCCACCATGAGCACACCTTTACCTTTAGAGGTATATAGTTCAAAGGTCTTCAATATGTTGTGAAGCTTTGGAAGACTTGTCTTGGTCCCATTAATATTGAAGTTCACAATAAAATTCTCAAATGAACCAATGAGTTAATTCAGGATCAAGTTGACAGAGACATTTATAGGCAGCTTCGTTCCAATCAAAGCCAACCTTTCTATCAGCCCAATCATCTTCAGAACATATGCTGACACTTGACCCCCATCGTTCAGTTTACACTTGAAAAGGTCTCTCAACAGTTCATACCCCATTGTCTGAGACTGTGAGTCATAGAGACTCTTCAAGTGTTCTAGCATTTCGTTAGGGCCCATGTTTTCATGTTGCCTCTGTAACTCCAAGGTCATGGAGGACAACATTACACATTGTGCCGATGTAGCATCGTCTAGATGTTTCTGATAAGCTACCTTGTCAAATAGGGCATACTCAGCCGAATCTTCAGCAGGGACTATGGGGAACACTGTGTCTAACACATACTCAATTCTTTCTATTCTTAACACCAATCACAAATTTCTTAATCAGTCAGAGTAATTTGATCCAGTCAACTTGTTTGTTTAGACCAATATTTTCAGTGATAGATTCGACATTCTATATATAGTCTAAAGAAATAGATAGACTTGAAATTAAACTTAATATAATTTCTATTTGAACACATTCGTTAACTAATTAACATGACCTTTAGTTTAATTAGCTCCCACTATTTTAACATACTCTTCGACCCCATGGAAGAATACAGATTCATATCAAATATGGTCATAATGGACTATGATCCAGGTTCATGCTATCTCCGCATTTGCTGTGGCTGATAACTTCAACAGCACAACTTGGTAGGTCTCTAAATCAATTTCAAACAATTTGTAACTCATGTTTGACCGAATGTTCTAAACAATAGATCTACGTCACTCGGCTTGTCTGACACAGTGGCGCCAAGACAACCTAGCAAGTCAACCCCGTTATGCGACTGCAATTATGTATCTAAGTGAGTTTTGCCTTATAGAGCAAACATTGTGGTGTAAATACTCATGAAGGTTTATCACCCACTTCTATATTTAACATGCATCTATGAAAGAGTCTGAGTCCTCGTAGACTTAGAGCAAATGATGTGGCATAAATACTCATCTCGCCGAAAAGGATTTTGCACTACAATCAATTATAACAGACGATGCGTTCATTTTAAATGAGACTTGTATTAAAATTTTAGGGAACATTTTAATTCAGGGTTTTAATCAAGATCAACTCTAGTATGCTATATCAAATACAACATCTTAATTATCATGCAAAGTCTATTAAGCACTTATTGGGTACCGCCTGCCCAAGCATGAGATTAAGCGGTTTAATAAATACTGGGCGCCGCCTACTCAGACAATTATTTGCGGACACTATTCTAGTAATCTAAATGATAATCATTTAGCACATAAACAATATACTTATCAAATATACTGTAAAATAATAATCATGGATTAAACATTTTGAACAATTTTTTTTGATCGATGGGGCCGCGGCGCTAGTCATTAGAGTCGCGACACCAGTGAGGCAGGAGCCGAAATTCTGCTTCTGCAATGCATTAGCGCCGCGGTGCTCCACCATAGAGCTGTGGCGGCACCGCGGCGCTGGCAAGGCAGAAACCTTTCGGCTTGCATTAGGGCCGCGGCTCTCCACCATGGAGCCGCGACGCCTAATGTCCAGAAAGTCCAGAATTAAAAAATAAAGCATTAGGGCCGCGCCGCCGCCTTGAAACTCTAGTAAGCACTGCGGCGCCCAACATAGGGTCGCGGTGCCGACGTCCTGAAAAAACATTTCTGTGTTGATTTTCTAAAATCGTTCGAGCCCTAAATCCAATTTAGGGATCAAATCATAGATCCTTTATCCTCACCCACCATTATCAATAACGCACATATCAGCCATCATCCATTCATACTCGTTCTTCACCGTGCACTATGTTCGCAATGAATCAGTTATCTACACTTGACTTAGTCCGAGTTAGAACGAAATGACTTCCTCGATTTAGCGTAGGTGATAATTTAGGGTGATATTAAAAGGTTAACAATTCGGTCAAGATCTGTAGAATTTCAAGAAGCCTTGTTTTAATCCAATTTTATGTTTAACCCATATTATTATGTTATTCAATTGTTATACAACAATTGAATCAGCCTCGACTCTGATACCACTGTAGGATTTTGTTGGGTTCAAAACACATAAGGCACAACGGAAGTTTAAAATTTTGTTCTTACTTACCCCAATAATTTATTCTGGTATTGTTATATTGCAATAAAAAACCTGTAACATAAAACATGAATACTTACAGGTTAATAAATCTGGAGTCTTTACTTAGAGATTACACGCGACTGTTCCTTCGACTGCAAGCACTATGCTATGGTGTATTCCTCTGTCAAGAAAGCCAGGAAATCTTGGTAGATGTTTGAGAGAGTTTCATCCTACACTCTAAGACTAGAATTAGTTTATATAATTGGTGTGTTTTAATTAACAATGGGAGTGTTGTATTTATAGTTAAAATTAGGTCACAAATCAAATTAGGGTTAGGCTCTAAGCCTAGCCCAAAAATCGAGGTGCAGTGGGTCAGTCTGACTGGGCCCACTGCCGGGTCGGCGCAACATCGCCTTACGTAAAATTTTATTTCCCATTTTCATTTAATATATATATATTCAACACATTAAATCCAAAATATAATTTTGATTTAATTAAATAATTTTCATCTAATAGAAATTATCCCATAGTTATTATCAATTTAAATATCTCGAACCCAAATCGAATATTTAATACTTTCTCAATACACCCATAAGATCGAAGAGACAATAGACATAGTGTGACTCTATAGGCCTTCATATATCGACACTAATCCAATTAAGGTCCATACGGAACTCCTAGACTGCGCCGTATGACGAACTCAATATATGAAGTACGTTTACATGAATCCAGCACACATAACCTTTATGTGAGATGATAAATTCCTTTCATTTGCAACACACTCGATCAAACTTAGGATTTGTCATGTGTCTATCCTAATGGCTTGATCACTTTATCTCATCTATATTAGTCGACAACTAGACTATATTCTAAATGTCTCTTGCATTGGCCAATGACTTGGTCGACCTAATATCACTGAGAAGTTGAGTGCTCTCTCGAATATCCAATCGAGGAATGAATCCTATTCTTGGTTCAATTACCACCTTAATTTACATCATAATGTACCCAACACAAGCCGTGTCTTATCCTATAAGGAGTTTAAGCTTAGGACAGGGTCAAAGTACATTACTCTGTAAACAAGGTGCGTATTGACCTCAAGTCAAAGGACCTTTATATCCCACATGCTGATAACACTCTAGACATGTCTAACAAATAGTTTATCAGCAGTGTATACCAATACTTTCCAAAAGTATCCATGTGTCCATGACTAGTAGCAGGTGAGACATACTACATTCTTTAAGAATGTGATGCAGACTACATGTCGACTTATAACACATCATCGATATCTCATTTTCGATGATCATTAGTCGAGGCTATTTTAGAGTTACGCTCTATCATCAATATCTCACTCTATTAATGACAACGTAAGCTCAAGGGATGCACATTAATGAATAATTACAAACAATCAAATAATAATTCAATAATCGCAAATGCCATAAATATTAATCTTATTAATAATATGAACGTGTTCAAATACATTTGTCCCTAATAATGATTGTATCTAGGACATACATACTTTCAACTTATCCAGAACCTACTCTGATCATGCTCCACTCCTTATCAATTGGAATGTTAAAAATTCTGGACATATCAAGTACTTTAAATTTCTTAATATGTAGACAGACAATGAAGATTATTTATCAGTTATCCAAAATGATTGGGATGAACATCAAACTGGCAACGCTCTTTACTCCCTCCATCAAAAATTAAGAAGGTGTCATAGCTTAAGTGTTTGGTCTAAAACAACCTTTGGAGACATCTTTGAAGAACCCAAAAAGTTGAAAATTCTTATTGGAAACCTTGAGGAAGCTGCTTTGACTAACAATAACTAAGAAAACAAGGATAAGCTTGCTAAAGCCAGAGCAGATTTCACTAAGTTCATAAAGCCGTAAGATAATGTTTTAAGGCAAAACGCTAGGGTCAAATGGGTTCAAGAAGGTGATGCGAACACTGCTTTCTTCCATAGAATCATCAAAGCCAGAAGAAGGAGGCTTACTATTCGGAAAATCAAGGATACTGATGGTAATTGGGTGGAAGGTTATACTGATGTTGGCAACGTTGCTATTATTTTCTTTGAGGAGTTGTTTAGTGCTGATGAAGTGATGGAGGATGACTCAGTCCTGGAGTTAGTGCATTACAGATGAGGATAATTTTATTATCACTGTTACTTCGACTTTATAAGTTAAAGATTGTGTGTTTTCCATTGACCCTGACAGTGCACCTGGACCTCATGGTCTCAGTGGCAAATTTTATCAAAGTGCTTGGTCCATTATTATTAAAGACCTACACAGGGCTGTTGCTGGTTTCTTTCATGGAGCTCCTCTCCCTAGATTCTATACACATGCCTGTGTGGTAATGCTCCTAAAGTTGATTGTCCACAAGATTTTTCAAATATTAGACCCATCAGCCTCTGCAATGTTTCTATCAAGATCATTGCCAAACTTATCTATGCCAGACTCAGTAACATTGTCCCAAGAATTATCAGTTAGAATTAAAGTGATTTTGTTAATGGAAGAGCTACTAATGACAATATTATGCTCACTCAGAAAATTGTCAGTGATATTAGGAAGCATATGCAAAGTGGAAATGTTGTCATTAAATTAGACATGTCCAGGGCCTATGACAGAGTTTCATGGCCTTTCTTATGTTTCATGCTAAGAAAACTAGAATTTGCTAAATCTTGGATTAACCTCATCTACATGTATATTTCCAATAATTGGTATACCCTGCTAGTTAATGGTAACAGATGTGGTTTTTCAAAATCTGGGAGAGGGCTAAGGTAGGGTGACCCCTTATCTCCCTCTCTCTTTATTATTTATGCTAAGCTCTATCTCTCATGCTTAACAACCTTCATAACAACATCAGATTCAAAGGTTTTTTCATGAATAAGAAAGGACCAAGAATTAATCACTTGGCCTTTGCCGATGATACTATTATCTTTTGTAGTGGTGTCAATGCTTCTCTACAGATGATCCTTAACACTTTGTCAACTTATGAGAAGGTGTCTGGCTAGGCTATCACTATGAATAGAATGTTAAGATTTACGTCTCAAATCCTACCTAATCAGAAAAATAGTAAATAAGCGAAGAACAAATAACACACAGATTTATAGTGGTTCACCCTCAATGCGAGAGCTATGTCCACTTTGCCACTGCAGCTTTTACTATAATGGAGTTTTGAATTTACAATTCTCTCTTTCTCTCTTTTTCGATCACTCTTCTGAAAGAAAAAATGACGCCCTAGTTTATATATAGTGAAAACTAGGAGGAAAATAATACAAGCCTATAATTCTCAAAATACCCTCCACTAAATAACATTACATTATAAGTTGTTTGTGTAGGGTCTTCATAGTGTCGGCATTCCACACTCTGCGTAGGGTCTTCATAGTGTCGGCGGTGAATTAGGTTCCATAACTCAACATAGAAGTTGTTTCTCTTTGACGCTAAATGCTTCTATAAGATCCATAAAAAGAGTGGGAAGGATCTTGAACATGAGATAAGATAAACTTCTTATGAAATGCCTTGGGTGTCCTATTTATGCTGGAGAAAAGAAAATTAAGTTTTTTCTGGCATGATTACTAAAGTGATCAATAAGATCAGAGAATGGCATCTCAAGTTCCTTAGTCCTGGAGGCAAGGCTATTCTCATTAGGCATGTCCTCTAGGCTCTAAATGTTCATACTTTGGCTGTTGTTCACCCCCCTCCCAAAGGCAGTATAGAATCTATTGAAAATTACATTACCAGATTCTTCTGGTCTGGTAATGAGAATGGAGGAAAATACCATTGGGTCTCTTGGTTCAATTTATGCGTCCCTTATGATAAAGAAGGCTCTAATTTTAGGAGCTTGACTGACACTTGTAAAGCTTTCACTACTAAGCAATGGTGGAAAGGGAAACTGAGAACTTCTAATTCCATATGGGCTCAGTTTGTTAAAACTAAATATTGCAGTACCAATCACCCTATTAATATCCCTTGGAAACATGGTCAATCACATAGTTGGAAAGTGTGTGTGAGATTAAGGATCTGATTCGGGATAATATCAAATGGAGAATCAGGTGTGGAAATGTCAATTTTTGGTATGATAATTGGTCTTCCCATTAGCCTCTTTATCATATTGTTGAGAATGATTTTGTGCAATAAAATATATGGTTAAAAGGTTTATAAAGATGGACAATGGGATTGGACCTGCCTAAGGAACCAACTCCCTATGTCTGTCAAGAACTCAATTGGCAATACCTCTCTTAATCTTCTCCTTGATCATGAAGATTCCCTTATCTGGACACTAGTTGAGACTGGCAAATTTTTTGTTTCCTCTGCTTGAAAATTGTTGAGACAAAGAAGAAATTGTTGGAAATTTACCTTTGGTGGTGACGTTGCGTCCACCCATATTTAATGACTTAAACACTATGGTTCTGCATGTTGAAGGCTTTGTCTCTTCACACGTGCATAATCTACTAAGTGAGTAGATGACCGTAGGGCCAAGGATCGTCAAATTTCGTTAAGAAATGAAAGAGATATTGGTCCACGAAGTAAGGTGTTTAAGGCATGGAAATATGGTGTGGGACAAATCTACCACATCGGTGGAAAAAGGAAGAATTGTTCTCTTTATAAGCCTAAAAAATGGATAAGGGTTTGGGACCCCAAGGGGTAACCCATTGTCATCTCCAGAAGCGCAGCTTTGGAAAGAAGCTACAGAGAGAGAAATAGATTTCATCATATAGAACCATACTTGTGTAATGGTTGACCTTCCTCCGGAAAATGAACCTTTGGGTTGTGAAAGTGGATACTGAAAAGTGAGTACAAAGTAGATGGATTTATTGACGAGTATAATGCCTCGACTACTTATACATGTGCTCCCCTATGAATAGCTTAACATTCAGGGTCATTGCAGTCTTGCGTGACATGGATGTTGAAACAACCTTCTTAACTGGAGAGTTGGAAGGGGAGGATCAGAGTTGGTTTGTTGGACTGTTGGGCTTCTTCCTGAACTTACATTTTGGTCCCTGAAATGTTTACATTTTGGTCTTGGAAGTTTAAGATAAAACAGAAATAATGAATCTGACAACAAAAATATTCACTCTGAAGTTAGAAAGCCAACAGTTGGAAAATCAACAGTCTGAACGTGGAAGTCATATTGAAACAAAAGTCTCGATATGAAAGATATGGGTATCACAGATGACATCTTAGGAATTGGAATTTCTAAGACATCTAACAGATTAGTCTAAATTCCAAACACATTTGTGAGGTAGTTGACAGTCTCGTTGAAACCCCCAATGGATACAAATCATATAACTGATTGGAATCATGGTGCACCCATATACAAGGAGCGATATACGCAGGTCATATGTAGTTCAATGTATATTACACACTTCAACCGACCTGGTATCGGCCTACAAAGTAGATTAGTTGAACTAAGGTTCACTCGTGATTTTAATAAATGATCAATAGAAGGCGTTAAGTCGGATATGACGATATCTGAAATATTCGCTTATCTACAGATTATGGTATTCTGGATGTCCAGTGGTTCTGGGAGAACACAAGTGATGCAAACTGAACATCAGATATGAAAAACACCAAAGCAACAAGTAAATGTGTAAGGTGGGTCTTGGAAAATCCTGTAAGAAAATTTGCATCGGCCGATTCATGATGGAATCAGAGTTTATCGCTTTAAACAAAGCATGAAAGAAGTTGAGTAACTTCACGACTCCTTAGAGGACGTCCCTTATTGGGAGAAACCCGTGCCTTCGGCAGTTATAAATTGCGGCTAGCCGGTCGGCTTCAGGAAGGGCACATATGACAGTGTCTGGACATATCTGTCGGATCTGTCGGAGACATAAGACCGTATGACAGTTGATCATCACGGGTTTCACTTCCTTGATTACTAATCAAAGGATATAACAGAGATCTTTATCCTATCACGCCCGCCTCCGGTCTCTTGAGTCAAGCCTTGCCATCTACTTTTGCAGCTCTAGCTCATTCCTTATGGCATGCACGTTTGGGACACCATAGGTCGTTTATTGTTTCTTCCTTAGATAAAAATAATTTTATTTCTTGTAAGGGTACGCGTAGTACTCCAATTTTTCAATCATGCCCTATAGGAAAACATGTTAGATTACCATTTGCAGCCTCTACTTCTCATACTTTAATGCCATTTGATCTTATTCATAGCGATTTATGGACTTCTCCCTTTCTCAGTTCTGTGGGCCATCGTTATTATGTTCTATTTTTGGATGATTATTATAATTTCTTATGGACTTTTCCATTAGCGAATAAATCTCAAGTTTTTTCCACATTCTTAAAATTTTAAGCTTTTATCTGTAACCAATTCGAACGAGAAATAAAAAATATTCAATATGATAATGACAAAGAATATGATAATGGGTTGTTTCGGAAATTTTGTGACAATAATGACATAGTTTTTCATTTCTCTTGTCCTCATACGTCCTCACAAAATGGGAAAACCGAATGAAAAATTCGTACCATTAATAATATTGTCCGAACTATATTGGTCCATGCTTCCGTACCCCCTTCCTTTTGGCATCATGCTCTACAAATGGCTACCTATTTTCTTAACATACTTCCTACTAAAGGGTTGGCAAATACGTCTTCTCTTAGAGTTCTCTATAATAAGACTCCTTCGTATTCACATCTAAGGGTCTTTAGGTGCTTATGTTATCCGTTATTCCGTCAACTACAATTAACAAACTTCAAGCCCATTCTACTCCTTGTGTCTTTTTGGGTTATCTATCTAATCATCGTGGTTATAAATATTTTGATTTATCATCTAATAAAATCATAATTAGTCTCCATGTTATTTTTTATGGAACTCAATTTTCATTTGCTAAAGTCAGTTGTCCCGGGCCTAGTTCGTATAATTTTTAGATGACGAGGTCTCCCCATATTTTATCCACCATTCATCAGACTTATCCTACACCCAAACTCCGCCAGTTGGCCCACTGCTCGCTGGACCTACTGTACCGCCACTAGTTTTGGCAGTTGGGCCAGTTGCCCAGCCTAATACCGACACTGTTCCAGTACTGCTTCTTCCTCGGCTCCTGTTTCCAATATTAGGCCAGCAAGCCCACTGCCTGCTAGCCAGCCCGTCTCCCATCCGAGTTCCTCCCAAAATCCACCCAATTCTCCACTGAGTCATAGACCGATCACTCGTAATCAACGGGGTATTTTTAAACCAAAATGACATTTTAATCTTAATTTTAATGTTCTTAAATCCCCCTACCCCGTAACCCATTGTTCGCATTAAATGACCCGAATTGGAAATTGGCTATGCACGACGAATATGATGCACTTATTGACAATAAGACGTGGGTGTTGGTACCCCGTCCTTCTGGTGTTAATATTATTCGGTCTATGTATATTTTTACTCATAAGGATAATTATGATAGTTCTTTTGCGAGGCATAAGTCTCGTCTTGTAGGTGATGGTAAGACTCAGTATGTTGGCATGGATTGTGGTGAGACATTTAGTCCGGTGGTCAAACCGACTACCATTCGCGTTGTTCTCATTTTGGCTCTTTCGAAAGCTTGGCTCATTCATCAGTTAGATGTGAAGAATGCTTTCTTACATGGTGATCTTAAGGAGACCATTTACATGCATCATCCCTTGGGTTTTCAAGACTCCAAATATCCTCAACATGTCTGTTTGTTGAAGAAGTCCTTGTATGGGCTTAAGCAGGCCCCATGGGCTTGGTATAAGAGATTTGCAAACTATGTTTCATCTATTGGGTTTTCACACAGCAGGTCTGATAATTCGTTATTCATATATCATTGTGGTAGTTTCCTGGCTTATATTATATTATATGTGGATGATATTATCTTGACTGCCTTTAATGATGCTTTGCGAAAGTCTATCATGACAATGCTCAGTTCTAAATTTGCAATGAAAGACTTGGGGACCTTGAGTTACTTTTTAGGTATTGCTGTCACTCATCATGCAGGTGGGTTATTCTTATCACAACGGAAGTATGCAGCTGAGATCATTGAGCGAGCTGGTATGTCCTTATGCAAGTCTACTTCCACTCCAGTTGATACTAAACCCAAGCTGGGTGTTGCGGCTGGCTCACCGTACAAGGATCTGACCCACTATGGCAGTCTTGCAGGGGCTCTTCAATATCTTACTTTCACGAGACCAGATATTACGTATGTCGTACATCAGATGTTCTTATTTATGCATGATCCCAGGGTTGAGCACATGAATGCGCTCAAACGAATTATTCGATACATCCAGAGAACACTTGACTATGGCTTACATTTATATCCTTCATCGGCATCTACACTTGTCTCGTATACAGATGTTGATTTGGGTGGCTGTCCAGATACCAGACGTTCCACGTCCGGCTATTGTATATGTCTTGTTAATAACTTGGTCTCATGGTCTGCGAAGTGTCAGTCTACATTATCACGCTCTAGTGCAAAGGCCGAGTATCGGGGGTAGCCAATGTGGTCTCTGAATCCTGTTGGTTACGTAATCTTCTTTTAGAACTTCATTGTCCTATTCAGAAAGCTACCTTGGTTTATTGTGATAATATTAGTGTCATCTACCTTTCTGGTAATCCGGTTCAACACCAGCGCACTAAACACATCGAGATGGATATTCACTTTGTTCGCGAAAAGGTAGCTCGTAGACAAGTACACGTCTGCCATGTCCTTTCCAGGTATCAAATTGTAGACACATTTACTAAGGGTCTTCCCTCGATGCTTTTTGAAGATTTTAGGGAGAGTCTCAGCATACAAAGACCGCCCGCTATGACTGCGGAGGTGTGATATACACGGTATATTGGTCATGTATATCACGGGCTGACTTAGCAAATATGGGTTGTTAAACCCATGATATACACGGTGTATACATACCGTGTATATCACAGTTTAGTGGCCTATTTTAAGAGATGTTTTGTTCTAATTAGAATTGTACACTTACCATAATTGTATAATTATTGTACAAGTAGAATAAGGTTTTAGGAGTAGAATAGGAATAGGATTTTCCTATTATGAAAATTGTCAATTGTATATATACTCTTTCATTAATGAAAATAATCAAGGGATTATTTATTTCACCGCTCTTACCGTTTCCCACATTAAAACCCATATTTCCATCACACTTGAGATGGAAAATGTTCATTACGCAACTTGGGCAGAGCTTTTTAAAATTTGTTACCGCTCCCACCGGGTTATTCATCACATAATCCCACTGGAAAATGGCAAGGAAAAGGTGTTGAAAACCGATGATGAAAAAGAACTATGGCTCACACTTGATGCGACAATTTTTTCGTGGATTTATGCAACAATTTCTAGCAATTTGTTGCATACTATCATGGGACCCGATTCCACGGTGATGGAGGCTTGGAATCGCTTACGGGATATCTTCCAACATAACAAGAATTCCTGAGCCGTTACTCTGGAGCAAGAATTCTCCACCACTGACATAGCGTACTTTCCGAATGTATCCGCTTATTGTCAATGCCTCAAAGTTTTATCGGATCAACTCGAGAACGTTAGTTCACCGGTTACAAACAATCGGTTGGTTTTACAATTGGTTGTCGGCCTTACCGACGCGTATAGTGGGGTGGGTACGAACATCTAAAAAAGTAATCCTCTATCACCTTTTTACCAAGCCCGCTCTATGCTTATTCTTGAAGAGGCGGGTTTCGCCATAAAGACCACAAACGTCTCTAAATCCACCATGGTTGCCGCCTCGTCCAATGAAACTACTACACATTTTGAAACAATGCCACAAAATCAGGGACAAAAATGATGAAATGGCGGTAAAAATCGGGGTGGTAGTCGTGGTGGTGGAAAATGTGGAGGCCACCGGAATTCCAGCGGCGGCGAAAATGGCGGCCAGCAGACAAATTTTGGCCAGTAGTGGCAGCCCCGAGCCTAGTGGGGCGGCGGACCACTACAGTGGGCATGGCAGTGGCCTTGGGCTGTGCCACCCTGCCCATTTCCTTAGGCAAATTGGGCCAGGCCCAGTTCAAGGCAAATTGGCCAGCCCACTACCAGTCATCAGCCCACTTTTGGGCCCAGAAATAGTGGTGGTCCAGTAGCATTTAGGCCACTGCCGAACTAGTGGCAGGAGGCTCATTCGGTAGTGGCTAGCCCAACTGATATTGAGTCCGCTATGCACACCCTTGGACTTAATCTGCCCAATGCAAATTGGTACATGGACACCAAAGCGACGTCTCATATGATGTTCTCCTAAGGTAACCTTTCGTCCTATTTTAATTTGAGCAAAACTAATGGTATAATTGTCAAAAATGGTCATTCTATTCCAATTCGTGGTTATGGTTCTACCATATTGTCTCCACCAAACCCACCATTAACTTTAAAGAATGTCCTTCATGCTCCACAATTAATTAAAAACTTGGTTTTGGTTAGAAAGTTTACTACTGATAATTAGGTGTCTGTTGATTTTGACCCTTTTGGATTTTCTGTGAAGGACTTTCAGACGGAGATGCTTCTAATGAGATGTGATAGTCAATGGGAGCTCTATCCAATCACCACACCTAATCATCGAGCCAAGTTACCATCCACTTTTACAGCTTTCGCACCTTCATTATGGTATGAATGTTTGGTCATCCGGGGGCACCCGTTTTAGCCTCCCTCAAACAAAATAATTTTATTTCATGTACTCAAACACGTATTTCCAATATTTGTCATTCATGTCCACTTGGAAAACATGTTCAATTGTCATTTGTTTTATCTAATTCATGCACACTTATGCCTTTTGATATTATCCATTGTGATATTTGGACATCACCCATTTTGAGATCTTCGGGTCATATATGTTATTTGCTCTTGCTAGATGATTACTCTAATTTTTTGTGGACGTTTCCATTATCTTAAAAATCACAAGTTTTCGCCACATTTCTCACTTTTAGAGCATTCATCCGAAATCAATTTGAAAGGGATATTAAAAATATTCAATGTGATAATGGTAGGGAGTTTGATAATGGGCCTTTTTGGGATTTTGCAATGCTAATGGTTTAACATTTCACCTTTTATGTCCTCATACCTCCTCTCAAAATGGGAAGACGGAAAGAAAAATCTGAGCCATCAATAACATCATTCGAACATCTCTTGCTCATGCCACACTACAACCATCTTTTTGGCATCATGCACTACAAATGGCAACATATATACTAAACATACTTCCCCACAAACACTTATCCTATCAAGCTCCTCTAAAAATCCTATACCTAAGGGATGCATCTTATTCTTATTTACGAGTATTCGAGTGCTTCTGCTATTCTCTTTTTCCATCTACCACAATCAACAAACTTCAACCCCGGTCTACTCCTTGCATTTTTTAGGATATCCTTCTAATCATTGAGGTTACAAATGTTACGACATATCCTCTGATAAAATCATTGTGAGTCGTCACATAATCTTTAATGAAACAAATTTCCCATTTACCAAAATGCATGGGTCCGGACCTCCTACCTATGATTTTCTAGATGATGGCATACCATCGTATTTGTCCCAATATTTTTTTCATCCCAAATCCACTGTTTCAGCCAGTCTAGAAGTTTTGGGTGAATTGGGCCCAGAAACAGTGGCCCAGCCGCAACACACCACTACCCAGCGGTCTGGGCCATCTTCTCTGAGCCCAATTTCTACCGAAAGTAATGGACTAATGTCGCAAAGCCCACTGCCTGGCAGTGGCTTGGGTCACGGCTCAACACCTGACAGTTTGGTTCACGACCCAATTCACTGCCCACTGCTAGGAAGTTCCGTCACTTTCGTTGGCCCAACTCCAATTCTGGCCCAGCGGCCAGTCACCCGTAGTTAACACGACATTATCAAACCCAACACCAAGTATATCCTCCACACCCGGGTTTCAAAATCACCATTGCCTCGTAATCATGTCTGCTCTTAATGACCCGAATTGGAAAATGGCTATGGATGATGAATTTAATGCTTTTATTAAAAATAGAATGTGGGAGTTGGTCCCCCGTCCCCCTAATGCTAATGTAATTCGGTCTATGTGGATTTTCAATCACAAAGAAAAATTTGATGGTACTTTTGAACGGCATAAAACTCGACTTGTAGGTGATGGGAAGACACAACAAGTTGGTGTGGATTGCGGTGAGACGTTCAGTCCGGTGGTTAAATCGGCAACTATAAGAACTATTCTTAGTTTGGTTCAGTCAGGTGGTTAAATCGGTAACTATAAGAACGATTCTTAGTTTGGCTCTTTCGAAGGCATGGCCGCTTCATCACCTAGATGTCAAAAACGTCTTCCTCTATGGAGAATTAAATGAAATAGTATATATGTACCAGCCTTTGGGATACATGGACTCCACTTATCCAAATCATGTGTGCCTACTAAAGAAATCATTATATGGGCTGAAACAGGCCCCCCAGGCCTGGTACAATAGATTTGCGGATTTTGTTTCGCATATTGGGGTTTTTAACAGTCGTTCTGATAATTCTTTGATCATCTACTGTCAGGGTAATAATATTGCTTACCTTCTTTTTTATGTGGATGATATTATATTGACTGCCTCATCCGATGCTCTTTGCAAGTCCATCATGTCATTGCTTGGCTCTGAATTTTCTATGGAAGATTTAGGGCCGCTAAACTACTTTTTAGGGATAGATGTGACATGTCATGCATGTGGTTTATTTTTATCCCAAAAAAAGTACGCAGCAAAGATTGTTGAACGTGTTGGGATGTCATCATGTAAGTCGTCAGCAACTCTAGTTGATACTAAACCCAACTTGAGCGCCTCCTTCGGCAAGCCATTTGCCAACCCGACGAAGTTACCACAGCCTGGCAGGGGCCCTGCAATATCTTACATTCACAAGGCCATACATTTCTTATGCGGTACAACAGGTGTGCCTATTTATGCATAATCCGATGTAGGATCACATGCATGCTCTTAAACACATTGTGCGTTATATTCAGGGTACTCTAGAGTATGGCTTGCATTTATATCCATCGGCGACATCCACCCTTGTATCCTACACAAATGTCGATTGGGAAGGATGTCTGGACACCGGACGTTCCACGTCTGGTTATAGTATATTCCTTGGTGATAACTTGGTATTTTGGTCCTCCAAACGGCAAGCAACGTTGTCCAGATCCAGTGCTGAAGCAGAATACCGAGGTGTTGCTAATGTAGTGTCTGAATCTTATTGGATTCGGAACCTTCTTCTTGAACTTCACTGTCCGGTTCCAAAGGCAACATTGGTGTACTGTGATAATGTTAGTGCTATTTATCTCTCTGGGAATCCGGTCAACCATTAACGCACTAAAAATATTGAGCTGGATATTCACTTTGTTCGTGAAAAGGTCGCTCGCGGACAAGTGTGTGTCTTACATGTCACGTCACGGTATCAGATAGCAGATATTTTTACTAAAGGTCTTCCGCTGGTATTATTTGAAGATTTTCGAGACAGTCTCAGCATACGCCTACCTCCCGTTTCGACTGAGGGGGTGTGATAAAATAATTATATTTATTTAGTAATAATTGTAATTGATATTAGAATCATGTGTATATGGTAGGTAGATTAGATAGTCAACTAATAGCATAATCTTTGCCTAATCATATCATCATCTTAGCCTAATCCTAGCCTAAGATGATGTTGTATTTGTGGTATAATTACCACACTTTTGGAAGATGACAATTGAGGAAAATATTCTTACAATTTTATTAAATATTAGATCCAATGAGAGAATCACAAATATATTTTGACGTATTTCTTAAAAGAAAATCCCATATAAAGTTTATATGTCAGTTTTGTTCAATTTGTTTTTACTCAAATACCAAACCAAACCTAATCTATTTTCTTTTTGTTGATTTGATTTGATCTTTTCATTTTGGTGTGATTTTCGATTTGGTTCGAACACCCCTACTCCCACCACTTCAAATGCATTACTTGGGAGCTGAAAATTTTAGTGAATGCTACTATGAGGTCATATTTCGAAGTTCAGTTGATTATCTCAAGCTTAAAGAAAGAATTTTTTTTCTTACCACAAAAAAAAAAAGGAAAATAAAAGTCCATCAGATTTAAGGTAATGGTTGTAGATGGTTGAGGGATGAGATTCCAGACAGATATTGTGCAATAATTGACATAAAATAATCGATTCTTTACTCTATAAACCTAATATTTATCTAAAAATTTGGCATCCCATAACCAAAATTATTTTCATTAAGAATAATAAAAAATAATATTAAGTATCCTGTGTCTCCTAATATTTTTATCAGAGTCTTCGAATATTTTCTCTCAAATATCTCTACTTTTTTTTTTGTTGTTGGATTGAAATATTCTTTCATTTTTCAATTTCTCCAACATTTTTTGAAGATAAGGATCTAGAAATACCATTAAAGACCATTGGAGATTTGATTGCAATATTTTATCTGCGTATCTATGATTTGTTACGACTGGATGATATTGGATTTCGTTGGAGACATGCTTAAATATCAATTGTTGAGGTGTATGGAGACGATTTGAGCTGAATTTCAAATTAGAAACTTGAGGTTAAAAATGACTCCATCAGTTTATCTTTGTTGTATCCCGTGTATATTAGTGTATACCACATCGTATATCTGTTTATCTTTGTAGTATATCACCAGAAAAAATGGAATTGGTTTATGTTTGAAATTGATTTTCCTACCGGGTTGAGGTATAAGTGTCATTAAGACTTAGGTAAATTGGGTCGTGAGTCGTGACACTGGAGTTCAAGGGCTTTAATTGATACTGTATTTCATGGCTAAACTCCGTTTGACGTTACGGCTTGTGTGACTAAAGTCGTGCTCCTCCCTTACACAATTTTAACTTATTCTCCCCTTCGTATAATCATCCGAACAACCTTCCAAATATATGATTTAGGTATTATACACCTTCAAAACTTTTCGAACACCCCTATGCCCAACTTATAGCTCGAGTGAGAACGTAATACTTGGCACAAATATCCCAGGCTTTGTGGTTCGAATTAAATAGCTTCCACTATATTCTTTTATGTTTTCTACACTCTCAATCCCAACCCAAATTTATTATAAAAATGAACCATGTTTTTTAGCTCTTACACAAATTGACACATATATATTTTGAAAGATATGTTACTTTCTCTATTTCTCTTCTTTAACACAGCCGTCTCTTGATTGTAAGTTGAAAAACTCGATACGCTGTTACGTTTGGAGCTCATTCGTTGTTAGTGTACTGATTTATAAGATAAATGGTAAAAATCATATTGGAAATGAAATCTACTATTGTTGAACAAGCTTGAATAAGTGGATTTTAATTTCAAATATAATTTCTGTGAATAATTTAGAGTGGGTGTTATTTAGACTTTTTGAAAATTATCTTCTAAGGTTGTCTACAAAATTTAAAGGGTTTTGGTGGAGATTTGGACTGGTTTTTAAGAAGAATTGCAATTGAAAATCACAGAAAAAGTGATTATGTAGCTAGCGTATTTTACACTTTTATACATTATTATACATATTTATACAAATACATTTTAATACAAATTATACATTTTTATACATGGTAGATACATTTTAATACACTATTATATATTTTTATATAAGGTAGATACATTTTATACACTATTATTCACTTCTATACAAGATAGATATATTTTTATATAGGAGTATAAATGTTGTATAATAATGTATGAAAGTATATAAATATTGTTGCTAAAAGTTTGTTAGTTTTATGAAATACTAATAAAAGTACAAAGCAACAAGAAATTGGGGGAGAGAAAGATATTTTATTGCTCTTCAAAGTGATCTACAAATGAACTGAATTGACTTCTTTTTTAGAGAAGAAAATAATCTGTTGGGAAGCTGCCTGCTTGAGCTACTCACAAGTTGTCTGCTCGATTGCAAGTCCAAGGAAGTTCTTGCAAGACTTTTTAGGGAGCTGCTTGCAAGTTATCTGCATGACCTACTTGTAAGTTGCTTGCTTGATTGCAAACATATCCAGTTGCAAGATTATCCAATTGTAAGCTTATCCAATTGCAAGCTTATGCAGTTGCGGGAGTATTTAAATGGACATCCATAATATAGTGTATTTATAATATTTTCCCTTGAATTTTCATCAATAGCTAATGTGCCTCGTTAAAACCTTACTAGGAAAAATCCAGTGGAAAATCCTAGAAGGAACAAGAGTACACATATCTAGCAATACACATATCTAGCTGCTTCATTAAAAACCTTACCAGAAAAATCCAATGGAACAAAACCTTGGTTAAAGGAAAAAGAGTATGGCGTGTATTTCACTCCCCCTGAGTAAAACATCACATAATTCTTGAAGATGACGTACTCCGATCTTGTACCAACTTATCATATGTTGAGGTTGGCAATGCATTTATGATCAGATCTGTCAAATTGTCATTTGATAAACTGATTGATCATCTGTATCTACATACTTTGATAGAGTTACATCATCGTCATATGATATTTGTTGGGATCACCCCAAGTATATTTTTGGCTTGCCCCATAAACTGTTGTTATCTTTATATGATTTGATTGTCATATAGAATAACATGATATGACAATACCCTTCATGGGAATAGAAACCATGCCTGGATCAAACTCTAATGTCGATCATAGGAATGCCATGTATACCCAAAAAACACTTGACAATATTTGTTAGGATAAACACATTCATGTTAGGGCTTTCATTTTTAATATGCAATTGATCTCGCTTCATTATCTCCATATAGGAGTAAAACTATATCATGTCCATAGTTATATCAAGATATTTAAATGCATAAATTTCACAAATATATGGTACTTCATGACCAAATTAATTTTTCAAGTTTATCATTCAACTTCTTTTAGCAGATAATCTACTACTTTTGGAAACTCTTCAAGAACTCCAATAATATTCAAGTCATCAACTTGCACAATAATATGAGAGATTTTGAATATCATAAAGAGATAAGGTAAACAGAGTCATGTTTTTGCCCTTCATTAATGAATATTCATTAAGGCGATTCCAGAGCATCAGTCTTTATTCATTTAAGGATTATAAATAAGTTTTCCAAGAACTTGTGATGTTTGGACTGCAGCTCCAATAAGCTTTACGCTTACCAAGATACATTGTTGACACCTAATTTTTATCCTCCAATAATTTTATTTAATTATTTGAAGTTTCCAAATCACGAACGGAGTGAAATATACATTTCACAAAGCGAATATGATTTTACAAAATTATTCCGAGAGTATTTTGTCATTTAATTTGACAAAATATCACTTGATACACATATTGTATATCATATCCTAAGGTTAGATAATTTGATCACTGATTACAATTTTTTTAATTTTTAACCGACAATTATAAATGTAATTGTCTCAGAGAACTTTCAAAAGTAAAGTATTCATGTTCTTCTCCGTTACAATTGGGGAAACTGTTAATTAAATACGGTAATGGAATTACATCTCAATTTTAAATCATATTTTTAGAGACATGTGCACGATTTTAATTTCCTTAATTCTAAATAATATCATAATTAGACTTAAAACGAAGCTTTAAATCTGTTTAGGCGATTACAAAATTATTTGGTCATTTCTTAATTTAAATTGTGACCACATTTGCAAGATGTGACCACAACTGAGTAGAACCATTTTTAAAACTTTGAAATTGGGCCTTTAGTTCAAAAAGTGATCGGGTCCGGTCCAAAGAACCGACCTGGCCCAGGTCGCACGCCTTAAGGTGTAACAAACAAAAGACTAGCTCATTTTTGGTCCTCTGCCCTAACAAGCAAAACCCTAGATGTCCTCCTCACTTGCCAAAAATGCATACCGTGTGTGTAAGAGATGCTTTCTCCAGACGTTGCTCGGTCATTTCGGATAAGAACATTAATTTTCTTGCCCTTTAGCTCACCCACGCCACCGTAACCAACCCCCAAAGGTGAGGTTACCCCTCTTCAAGCCTCTATTGTGATTTATGATTTTTTTGTCTCATTTATTTTCAAATACTGAGCGGTGATTGGTCGAAGAACTTTTTAGAGGGAATTTTCTCCCCAATTTTATTCTCCCACACCGGTTTCAACTTCGATATCTAGGATTTTGAGGCTCTATAAATAGAGACCATATCCCTCACTGTTAACGACCGGCAATTGTTGAGTTGAACTTCAATTTTGAAGTTTAACCTAAAAGTTGTCAAATGCCTCGATCTAGTTTGATTGATTTGGGTTCCAAGACCTTTGGTAGAACCCTAAGTGTCAAATTAGGTCTTCTCAATTATAAAATATTTCATTTGTGTGTGTGAGTGTTGATCTAGTGGAGAAGTGAGGATTCAAGCCACAACTTCGACTCGGCTGCCACCACAGAAGGTAAACACAATTCCTTTTTGATTTCTTATTTAATTAGCTTAGTATGATTTGCATTTATGTGTTTGGTGTGTTAGTTAAGCATGATTAGTAATTGTGTAGTTTTATTTTTTAGCTCATGAACATGTTCTAGGAGCTGTTTGAGCCTATTAGAGTAATATATAATATGTTTAGTTAGATTAGACAAATTTTGTGATCATTAAGTTAAGTATTAATCATGTTTTAATGAATGTTAATAGCTACTTATGTTTATTTGGCTCACTGTTAGGGATATCTAGTTAGGATTTGATGATAGTTTGGGATTGTTGAGTCAAGTGTTAATATATTTGGTGTCTCATTACAACTGTTAAGCATGTTTAGGATATTGTTGATTGATTAGTGTGATATATCTAGCATGTTTGGTTATTATGTGTTTAAATATTCATTATCCTGATTGTTTGTGTTTCTTAAGTTGATGTTCAACATGTTTGTTCAGTATTAAACATTGTTAGAGTTCATAGCATGATTTTTTATGTGTTAAATATTTGCCATGTTAGTTTAAGGTTAATTGTATCCTAGGTGACCTGTTTTAATGACTTTTAAAAGGCTCAGTATGATAAATGCTTGTATAATCTGTATGTTGACTTCTATGAGTCATGCCTGGTTTGAAAATGTTAAATATGTTTATTGTATATCACCTAGTCTCTTTTAAGTTAACAAATGATCTAATAATATTAAGTGTTTAGCTCAGTTGATTTGTCTACCCAAAGATAGTCAAGATTGTATCATGTTTAGCTTAACAATAACTTTATTTGCATGATCTCTGGGTACTCTAATTGTCCTCCCAACTCCCTAGCATGTTCCCAATAGCCCTCAAATGACCTAACATGAACCTAAGGAGATTCTGGTACATGTTTTGTTAATTTCTGATTTGGTTTTTGTTAGCTTAATCTATGATAACATGTGTCTATGTGCTTTGTGTGAGAATTATATATGAGGACAACCCCCATAGGCCTATCCATGACCCTGTCCTCTCCATGAATATGGCTCTTGAGTTATAACTCCCCTGATGTATGATGTATTGACCTCTGCATACCTAGCTAGCCATAAATGGAATTGAACTCCCTTTGTTTGCATATGGCAAGACTGTATTATAGTTATCTCATCAGAACCAGCTTGTATTTTCTCAAGTATCCCCTGTGGTTATTGTATATTTACCAAATCTAATTTTCCTAGTCTAAATGCATGCTAAGGAAAGAACAAAGGTTCGGCATTTATGTGTTAATTTGTCATATGTAGCTAATGGTTCCATAATGTAGATCTAGGTATCAACATGATAATTTGAGAAGATGAATTGCTAACCCTCTGTCATATGCTTACATGATTCAATGATTCAAATGTTGTGTTTTTATCTACCTTTGTGTCTACACATGTTTTGTATAGTTCAACTGAAATTTTAGAGCCTTATGGGCACTTAGAGACTGGTTGTTAACATGTTATTGGTGTGCTACTATAGGCTAATACGATTCAGAAGCTTGATGTTTGGTTTAGAATAGGTTGAAAGTTTGTCAGTATGCTCGCCTCTTATTTTTTGTGACATTGATTTTCTTCCTTTTTCTTGGTATCTGGTATGTGCTGGTATACACCAGGTATACAACCTTCATGTCAAATATACTTAGTATATATATGATGTATAATGTGAGTATATCTCTCTGTATATCATATGAGAGTCTCACTAAGCTATGACTTAGTGGGCTAAGCTCATTCACATTTTTTCCTTCCTCCTGTTTTGTTGCCCTTGTGTTATTGACTGGGCTAGGCCCAACTGATCGTTTGTGGCTTTAATTAACTGTTGATTGTTTCTCCAAGTATGGTCCAAGCCTAATGTAATTTTCCGTCCTTTGGATTTGCTTAAAGAAATGGTTTGTTCTCTTATTTTGTGCATGTAAACTTGACTTTAGATATACATTGCCTCCTTAAATTAATACATGACGTGCTTGTAATTTAGAATACATGTAATTAAATGATAAGTAATTGGGTACGTCTAACTTGGGTATTTGTTTATGCCTTCTCTTTGTTCCTTCATTGCATTATGCCGAGATGGGCCCTTGCGGGGCCCATCACTTCTATTCAGTCGAGATCGAGTCCTACAAGCCTTCCATACTTAGCCGATTGGGCTGAGGCCCAATCATATACATTTTGGTCGAAAATAATGCAAGGGAAGCTAATATTTATTTTGAAGGCCCAGCTTTGGATAAAAATAGTCAACTGGTGGGTTTCGGTAGGCCTAGCAACCTAAACTCTCCCTTTCAATTATATATATATATATATATATAACCTAAATCTATATTTCAATATATATATATATAATATATATATATATATATATATATATATATATATATATATATATATATATATATATATATTGTAATAAAAATACTTTGATAATGTTGGAACTTATTATTGTTGGAATCTAGGATAGGTAAAATGATATGTATGTCGTATAGTTAGAATCGCCTAACTAGATTTAGGACTTGCATAAATCTGAAATAAAAAATAGACGGTTGTTTGAAATAAAACGGACTGATCTTAAACACTAAAATCTGAAAATAAAAAGATTAATTTTTTACTGAGTGTAAGAAATTGATTTTAGACTTTGAAATCTAACTTGGACTGCTGAATTCAATTTGGACCTAAGTGTAAATATTTTATTTAAATCAATAGTCTGGGTTGAGCCCAAATAGGATAAATAATTTTAGATAACTTAAAACACCTATCTTGGGCTTGAATTAAGGTAAAGGTTTTGAAAAGTTAGAATATGATTTTGACTTGGGCTATGACATGCTAAAAGGAAAAAATGACTATTTTCTTATCTCATTGGCATAAAACCGAACTTGATATTTTAAGGAAAACTATACCACTTTCTTGATTTGAAAAAGGTTTTAAATTAAAAGATGCAAGTGTGAAAATAACCAATTTAGTTGGACTAAATATAGAGCTCTACTCAAATTCGCATTCGAGTGTTCTTAGTCCAAAAACTAAATTGATTAAACATCTCGTGCATATCATTTTGGCGGAAATTTTAAAAACTGTATTTTAAACAAAACCTTGAGTTTTTTAAGATGTAAAAATAACAATTACTTTGCGGATTTTAAATCTTAAACATTTTATCATTTCAAAAGCATGCTATAGAACCCGTAGGTCAACCGTATTCTACGAATCCTTAATACCGGGGTGCTAACACCTTCCTCGGGGGATCACCAGAATCCTTACCTTGACTCTGGTTTAGATAGGATTTTTCAAAGGAATTTGAATAATCTATTTCACACTGGTTTTCCTAATTTAACTATAGATTAGGTGGCGACTCTAAACACATTATCCAATTTAGGGCATCATCCAAATTCTTAGTAGCTCTTTTTACGCTAACCCGTATGAAAAAGCGAACCATAACATACATCATTTCACTTGGTAATTATTTCTACGTCAGCATGCTTTAAGAGATGTAGAATTCAGATCCTCATAATCTTATACAATATTGCGCGCCATATTTTATCAAAGATATCATCGACGAGATATCATTTTGTATCGGTTTGCAATTCGACATAACTTACTGAGATCTCATCACTTCATTATTTTTCAGGTACCTGAACCTCCAATGAGGTTTTATGAAGCGTTATGTCGTAGGCTCTTCAAGGCACATTGCCTCCTTATTATGATCATTTTGATCATTTGCTCCTCTTCTTTGTTAAGGATTATTGCATTTGGAACCGATTGGTCTACTATGCTCCATGCATGTTGTAGACCCTGTCCTTCAGGAACATTTAGGAGCATCTTTCAACTAGGGATAACAAACGGGCGGGTCGGATCGGATATGAGTGGGTCAAAATGGGTTAAACAAAAATGGATCAATTACCCGACCGCCCATAGTTAACACGAATAAAAAATGGGTTAATCCGGTGAATAATATGAATATCCATATTTATTCATATTATTTAAAGTTATTTTAAATATGTTGGCTTCATGTAGCTAATATGGAGAATATTAATTTACCTTCTTGTTCACAAATCCAATCTCTAGTACATAGTTGAACCTCAACATTTGCAGGAAGAATAAAACTTCGAAGTTTTTCAATGACACGACCTCCAAGAATATTTTTTGAAAAATACCCACCTAAACCCCACCATTCCCATCCCATTTCACCCACCCTACCCATTCCCCAACCAAATCCCACTCCCACCCAACCACCACCCTCGAATGCGCTTCATCTTCACTCATCCCTATCACACTCCACCACCCACCCCAACCTCAGCCTACCCCACATCACTGCCGCACTCAACCCCTCCCTTCCCACCCACCTCCTTCTCAAATTTTCTACTTCATATATTTTATTTTACTTTTATAAAATATGAAAAAAATTTCTTACCCTCACCCGCCCCCTTGCCCCCCAAACCATAACCTACCATCTGTCCCACATAAAATTTAACCACACAAATTTCTCATTCTTTATAAGTTTTTATAAAAGTAAAATAAAATATATGAAGTAAAAAATTCGGGAGGAATAAGGAATCCATATGTATGCATCGTGATAGATCCATTAATTATATACCACGCATCAAAATCTATAAGATGAAAATATCTGGTTTCTGACCCTAAACCAATTATGAGGGAATATTTTTTCATAATTTATTGGTATGTAGCATACAAGTGCCGTTGTATGCAATATATCATATCTCTGACCAACACATGAAGGTTTGTTCTCATAAGCAATAGTTTAGCTACTTATTGGAGGAATTCAACGCTAAACCAACTTGGATATAAATCAGCATTATCAAGATGAATTGTCTTGATTACATATTCTGAAAATAGTGCTTCCAACTCAATTATTTTGAGCAAGCGGCTTCATAAATGTCAAACTAGGGGTTGACAATAAGCGAACATGTGACTGTTTCATAGATGCATGTATATAAGTCATCACATTACAAGTGAACGGGCCTATATTCACCTTTTGTATTTTTTGAAATTTAGGAAATTCAGACTCTTCTTTTTATTATATTTATAATTTATATTAAATTAAACAAAATTCTTAACATTAGCTGGTATCAACTAATCATGAGAACAAGCAACACAACATAAATCTTGAAGAATCTTCTAGTTCTTCAATATATTTTGAATAATTAGCACATTAAATTTAAATAAGGAAGACCAAAATGGTCATATCAACTGATAAAATTATCTGTTTTCTTAAACTTCAAGTTTATCATGACGAGTGTTATTTGTTTTAGTAAACTTCTGATTTATTGTGACATGTGATCCTATCATGCTCGGGTAATTTTTCATATACATATTTCTTATCCGTAGTAACTTGAAGATATTCAATCTTTCAATCATTTGTAGTCTCAATATGATAGTCATTTTTATTGCTAGTAAAGTTTATGTTTACCATAATTTGTGTTCCGATAGTAACAATTACGATCTAGGACGAACGGTGCTATCATATATAATCGTGAGATTTTAATTTAAATTTTATAATGAGATATCGTTTGAACATTGTTAGTGTCATGATTTTTGTAAACAAACAATTAGATCTTCTTGAGCTCTTGATCATTAGCATTATATCATAAAATATTGCTTAGATACTGCTAGTATTATGAGAGGACATTTGTTTAGACACTACTGGTGTCATGAAAGAAAAAACAGTAATCAAGTGAACATTTAAAGATAATTTTAAATTATAAATTACAAAAAGTAAACGTTAAGTTCTAAACTTCATTATTTCAAATATCTCTTTCAAGGAATTTAGACATTAACATCTAAATATTTTATATCAAATCACCAATCACATAGTAATCACATTCTTCAAGATATATTAAGTTTTGTTTCCTTCGAGGAAATCAATAACAACTAACCATAATGTATCAATGTGGTTACACTACAACACAGTTGATATTTAGCAATGAAATTATTAGCCACGACACAAAAATCGTCACTAATTATTCATTTTTATAACAAAAATTACATTTCGTCTTTAAATGCATGAGTCACATACTTTTAGCGATGAAACGCAATATTTCGTAGCAAAAATTTTATCCCTTGAAGTTTCCCGCCAAAAAATGAGTTGGCGCCATTTATTGAGTAATATTAGCCACAAATTTTAGGTTATCGGTGACACATTATTTCGTCACTAATAATGTACCCAATTTGTGACAAACTATTTTTTGTCACAAAATTAATCAAATTTTGGAGACGAGAAAATTTTGTCACAAAACATACGTTGTTACAACAACGATAAATTAAAGTTTATAGTTAAAATGTTGTACGCTTTAGCCACAGATTTTATACTTAATTGTGACCATAATTTTCTTCACTAATAATGTACACAATTTGTGAAAAACTATTTTTTGTCATAAAACTAATCAAATTTTGGAGAGGAAAAAATTTTGTCACAAAATATACGTTGTTACAATAGCGACAAATTAAAATTTGTAGATAAATGTAATAAGCTTTAGCCACAAAATTATACACTTAATCGTGACCTTAATTTTCGTCACTAATAATATAAATAATTAGTGATAATTAGTTAATTTTCTTTAGTCAATTTGCGATTTAGTGACAACAAATATTTTTCACAAATGTGCAATATGTCCAATAGAGACAACTTAAAATTTGTTGTTGAATAATGCACTTTGATACAAAAAATACATAGTTAAATACAAAATGTTCATTGGTTACGATTATTAATGATTAACTGACTAAAAATATCAAGCGCATCATAAGAAATTGACTGAGTTCATCAATTAATTGGCGAGGAAAAAGAATTAAAAATCGACGAATTCGATCGGTTTTGTAAAAGTGATGAATTCCTCAATTTTCTTAAATTACGCAATTAAAAAAGTGTGGTATTTGAAATATTTATTTATTTTTTGATACAAAATCAATCGATTCCGTCGATTTATGAAATAGTAAATTTTTTGATTTAATTTATCATAGACATGGTAGAAAAAACAATTTCTCGAGTTTTGGTGATAAAAAAATTAAGGATTTCTTCAATAAAATTGAAAACAATTAATTGCATTTCTCATGCGTGTCTGTTGATTTTATGGTTGATAAACTGTACTGACGAAGTCGATCTGTTTGCTTCTGTTGAAAAATACCTACTTTTTAATAGTGATTCCACATAAAGCATCTATACAAAAACAATGTCGACTTGCAAGTTTAGACTTTGCAAAGAGGCTAAATATTTTGTGAAAGTTTTATTAGCTTTTACCACCAATGTGAAAATTGAAATAAACTAAAAAATAAAAGCACTAAAGAATGAAATTAACCAACAAAGATTTCAAATATATTATGATAAGGAATTATAGTGGTAAAAAAAGTTTACATGTCGGAGTGTACGCGTACACACTATCTTCTGATCGAATACGAAGATAGGGATTGTGGCTAAACGCAAAACGACCACAACTTACCATCTGACCAAATCCAGGCTTTTAGCTTAAGGCTATGCATCACATACGCTATGTCGTGCATTCCCAGCCTCGCACGAGCCATGCTAAGCCTCGCCTTAGTTGTTAACTCTCTTTGATCGAGTCTAAAGCGATTAGATGCATGTCCAACAATTTCCACAATAACCTTTGCGAGATAAAAGGAGTAGATGTCTATTCCAACAACTAATTTAGTTCAATGAATTAACTGAAGACTTACAAGCCTGTCGTGAACTCCAAACACTGGCATTATAACAAAAAGGGCTATTACGATAACTCTTTAATGGCAATAAATTAATTACCGCTAATTTCATTATGTAAAGTCCACTGTTACGGACAATTGAACATTTACCAAGTATAAGTACTTTCTCCGTTAATTTTTATTTGTCCGTTACACTAAAAGTAAATTTTCACTTTTACTTGTCCACTTTAACATATATCAAGAAAATAACAAATTATTTTTTTATATTTTACTCTTAACATTAACTACTTATTCCAAATCATTTCTTAAGTCCGTTAGGATTATTACACCAATTAATATGTGAATAATGATACAACAACAACATACCCGGTGGAATCTCACAATGTGGGGTCTGGCAAGGGTAGAGTATACGTAGACGTTACGCCTAAGATAAGGAGACTATTTTTGAAAGACCCTCGACTCAAGAGAAAACACAAAAAGTCAGAGAAGGATAAACAATTCAAAGCAATATGAAAATAAAAATAATGACATCAAATAAGCATTCCACAGAGAAACAAGATAATCAAAGTACAAGAAACAACAAATATTAGCATAGGTCAAAGGACAAGAAACTATAGTGCAATACTGTGACTAGTAGTATAAACGGATAAACGGGACTCTTACTAGAATTCTACCCTAATTTGAGTCTTCCATAACCTCCCATCTAAGATCATGTCCTCGATAAGCTGAAACTGCGTCATGTCCTGTCTAACCACTTCTCTCAATACTTATTCGGTCTTCCTCTACCTCTTATGAACTCATTCATAGCCAACCTCTCACACCTCCGCACTAGGGCATCCATATCTCTCATCTTCACATGACCAAACCATCTCAGTTTTGCTTCCCGCATCTTGTCATCCACCAAGGTCACTCCCACATTGTCCCATATATCCCCATTCCTGATTCTATCTCTCCTAGCATGTCCACATATCCATCGCAATATTCTCATTTCCACAACTTTCATTTTTCGAACATGGGAGGTATTAATTGGCCAACACTTCGTCCCATACAGCATGGTCGATCTAATCACCACTTTGTAGAACTTGCCTTTAAGTTTTGGTGGTACCTTCTTATCACACAACACTCCGGACAAGAGCCTCCATTTCATCTACTCTGCACCAATACGATGCTTGGCATCATCGTTAATTTCCTAGTTTCCTAAAAATATGTGTATAATGATAAAATATATATTTTATTTATTATTTTTTAAAGGGTGTTCATAGTCCATTATGGACAAGTAAAAGCGAACAAATGAAGTAATTTTTTACTAGAAATTAATTGATAAACACTTATCCGCATTGGGTAAACAAACAAATGTTATTCATTACTATAATTTAGTGATTTAATAGAGTAAAAATTATATTAATTAATCATGGTTAAGTAATTAAGTTTTTACCTAATTGAAAATATTGACTATGAATGAGCGGGCATTTTCCCTCAAAATTCTTCCTGTTAAGTGTTTTCCTCCGAAGTGTTTGTCGTTTTATCAGCTGACAAAATTGGATGACAAATTGATTCCTTAACTAAGCGATTTGGGCCGCAAGCGAGACTCTAACTTTCAGCAATGGATTCCCCAACTACTCCAGAAAGTGTTACGATGGTGATTGAGTAAATTGAGTGGTAAGAAACATAAATACAACTAGCGTGCAATAAAGGCGATAAAGATAAAATGAAGATATGTAAAAATCAGATTTTTGATTGATTGTCTCATTTTTTATTTTGTACAAGTGATCTTACATTTATACTGCAAGAAATAAAATGTGATCCTCCTATGTTAGACACTAAATCGCCCACTAAATCCACTAGCCAACTATGAGGAGGTGGTGCCAGTTTTTTCTCCTTGATTTCCTCTCGCACCATCGAAGGCACCTCCTTCTAGCTGTTGACGGTTTGTTTCCATTTCTCGGGGTCTAGAAGGTGCTTTGACTTGGTCCTCGAGGCGTTCATATATGTGTGGGACCCAGTCGTTCCTCGGAATTATGATTCAGCCAGGTTCCCGAAATAGCCAGTGGAGCTTTTCTAGCCGAGGGCTAGGACTAATAGATTCAGCTACGAGTCAGTTCGGTTATCGGCTTAGAACTCTGTTGCTTACTCATTTTGATATTTCCACCTTCGGTTGCTACTTGATTCGGCTCAACACTAATAGTATTTTTGAGTGTTAACAATTGCCCTCCTACATTAACTCGAGTGTAGATGTTGAGTTGATGTGTTAAAAAATAGCCATCGTTTCGAGTGGCAGCCATGGGTGTCGCTTTAATCACTTTTGCCTTAAATGTGTGTTATGATGAATTTCCCTGACTTCCTTTTAACCGAGGCGTCTCGGCTACCACAAATAAATTCCGACGCATTTCAGTCGCACGTTTGAAAGAAAGGAATCCTAATGCGTGTCAGCCATATCTTCCAAAAGGAAAGAGGATATATAAGGGGAGACATCTTCCCAAAGGTTTCTCACTTAGCTATCAGTCGTTTCTGAATTCCTTTGCGCCTCCAAAAACCCTATTTTTCTTAATCAGAGAACCATGTCTTCATCATCTTCTCTATCTCAGGGATCAAATAGCGCCGATTTGGCTGCTGGTACCTAACCCCTACCTTTGCTTTCATCGATGAACAATTGGTTCTTGCCCCTTATGGTATATCTGAACAGGGCGACCTATTTCTTTCTCAGCATCTTAGCCCAGCGAACTATGACCTTCCTATCACCTATGATTGGTTCACTAGTGACCGTTGTCCAGCTAGCCTGCGTACCTGGCCGGCCAATATTGCCAACTATTCTGGTTGGTTGGAATGAATAAAGTTAGCCAGAGAGGCCGAATGGAGACGCATGGGTCTTTATGACGTTATTGCGTTGTCGGGGTTTGACCTTCCTTATAACATTGGTCTCGTATACGCTTTCTTTGGTTATTAGTCGACCACCGCCAATGCCTTTGCTTTTCCTTGGGGGATGATGACCCCCACACTGCTTGACGTGACGGTGATACTTGGCCTTCCAATACCGAGAGTCGAAGCGCCTGCCTTAGGTGATATAGATGTTTCCAATTTAGGCATCAAGGTTTCAAAGACTTCTTCCGGCTACGGCCACTTCATGGACACCAACAGCCGAGTACCGCCTCTCCCAGTTGATGTTGCTGAGCATCATGCTTTCTTACTTTTTTTGTTTAGCCAATAATTTGTCTGCACAGGATCTTGTTCAGTCGTGAAGGAACTGGAAATTTATGCGACGCTAGCCATTTCAGGGGAAGATGTCAGTTGGACATCTTTCTTCTTGACTTATCTATATATGACTTTTGGTGATACTAGGAAAGATTAAGGGACTCCAGAAATCTGGATACCTTAGTCGGTCCCCTGTGGTTTCTTCAACTGTGGATCGCCTTATATTTCCCAAAGTTTATTCCTGATGGTTTTGATGACCATCGTTTTCCATTAAACCCACCGGTGCTAGCCGATGCTCTTCGGAAGACACCCTTAGTGTCCCATGACATTTTTGCTGCAGTCTCCACCCTGCATGGTCTGTCTCGGGACCATTATATAGATTGACAATCGGTCCTTGAGAGATGGGCCACCCCTGATTGGGTCCGTCTAGTAACTGATGACGACCTTACATTCTGTCAGCGGAGAACTATAGCCCTCACATGGGGGAGTATTCTAACGGCTAGGGATCTGTTGGGTGGCCTGAACCCTACCTCTAGGAACAATAAGTTGACCACGGAGCCCTATCGACCGAACTTTGTGGCAAGGCAATTTGGTCTCACTCAGTATGTACCATGGCCTCACCGCAGTATTGTTAGTTTGACCCAACAATGTATCTTTTATGCAAAACATGTAAAGGAGATAGCCGATCACAATCTTGAGAGGCTCGCCCTATTTGAGTGGTAGTCGTTTCCCCGAGAGCAAATACCATTGTTTCTTTTGACGATTGGTGGAACATGACCAAGGAGAAATTCTTTCAGTCTCATTTAGATGTGTATTGTGATCGGCTGGTCTTGTCAAAGAAGAAGAAGACCCAAGAAACTTCTAAATCATGGGTGAAAGAGGCCCTTTTGAAAACTGCTACCTTTAAATCGGCTAGACCTGCTGGCTCAAGGTCCTCCGTCAGGTTGCGGCAAACGAAGAGAAAAGCTAAATTGTTCTCTACATGTGTGTCAGATAGATTGTTCTTGTGAATTTTTGGCTAATATCTTTCATGTGTCTTTCAGTAACTCATTCCCTCCCAGTGTTTGTCAATTTGGAGACTACTTCCAACACCGAATCCCCATCACCCAGGAAACCTGTTCCTAAGCAACCCAGACGGAGTGGAGGAGTAGTTATCTGAGATCGTAGTGAAGAGGACCCTCATAGAACCAGAGTTCCTGTTTCTACCGAAGAAGAGGAGGAAATTGAGGTATATCCCTTGTCCAACTTAAATACATTCGCATCGGCTATCTTTCCATATTCATGTTTTCTGTTTGCCCTTTAGGGACCGCGACTCATAAGATACCGATGGTCGCAGAAAGTGTTCAATGTCCCTCTTCATATTGGATCATCCTCTACGGCTCATGCTCCCGCTCATCTGCAAGATCCATTATCGGCTGTCCCCGAGGCCAAAATTTCTTCTGTCGAGGCAACCGTAGAGGTATATCCTTTCTCTTATGCTTGGTCCTTAACTATTTCCAAACCCTTGTTTTTATTCTGAACCCACATTTTCTGTGCAGGAGATGGCTGGAGATAATCCCCCGATTGAAGCTAATCCGGCTGATGACTCAGAAGTGCCGATATATATTGTCCCTGAAGACGTGCTTCTGCAATACTTTGGATCAGTCAATGTTGCACCTGCACCATCTTCTTCTATTGTTATTCATCGGGAGCGAGTGGATGAGTCTCTTGCCAAGGGGATTCCAACCAGCAAAGAAGAGTTCCAGGCTTTGAAGGCTTTTCTATTCAGACTGTCAAAAAAACCGAGGATTCTCCAGTTTTGGCAACCGCTTATAATGAAATGTCTTTGGCTCTAAATGATTTATTTGCTTTACACAAAATGGCCAAAGATAGTCATGATGAAGTGGTTGATGCTTTGCAACACTTAGGGTATCTTCGGCAAGAGAAAAAACATATTCAGACTATTTTTAATAAGGAAAATGCAGAAAGGCGGTAGAATGTTAGCCGAATGAATGAATTGCAGGGGCAACTGTCAAAACTACGAGTCGAGTTGGAGAGGATCCAGGCGGAGATAAAGGCATTTACTCCGGCCATAGGCGCCTTGTAATAGACTTCTTCCCGCTCTTCTTTGTTTCGGCAGGGCACTCATTTGGATAACAAGATCTGAGAACTCAGTAACCAACAGGTAGTCTGGGAATTGGATCAGAAAGTGGGCAGTGAACAACTAGCCTAACTGGAGAATGAGTGGTCTATGTGGAAAAACAGACTTGCTCAAGCAACACCAACACTCCCTACTAGCTTTTCCAAAGTAGCATCCGAGGGAACTTGTTCATCAGTTATGACCACTCCTTTGCCGATTGATTATGTTGCTCAGTTGTCAGTCGATATCCTCACAGACTTGCAATCTAAAGCCATCGCTACTTCTGTTACCCAAGAGGTATTGTCAGAAGCTGAACTACAACAAGAGGATACTCTAGCAATCGACACTCAATATTTTATCGAGGTCCCATCAGTGGTGGTGGCTGAGCCTTTGTTAGATGCGGAAAAGGGTTTCTCGAAGAAGTAGGTGCAGATGAGGTTGTAGCTGTTGGTGCGGCTGAGGATGAAATTGAGACTGCGGCTATCCAATGTGACCAAGCAGCGGTAGATTCAGCTATTCCTAAGACCTATGTGACTGATGATGTAGCGCAACCCCTAGCTGGTGACATGTCAACCAACATGCCTTTCTAATTTTATTGACCCCAAATCGAAGGGTCTATTTTTTGTGATCAAGCAGTCGTAGATTCGGCTAATCCTGATAATGTAGAGCAACTCCCAGCTAATGAAATGCCAACCAACTTGGATTTCTAGTTTTATTGACCCCAAATCTTTGTGACCAGGCAACCAGTCTGTGGTTGTCGTTTACTCTTGCATTCCCCAAATTGAAGGAAAGTATTTTTTTAAGTACTTGTCGTTTACATTTCTGTCAAGCTCTTCATCATGCATGTCCATTAGTCGATACGCATTGCCAGCAATCCGTTGGCTTACTACGAAGGGTCCTTCCCAATTTTCCAACCATTTGCCGAATTTACGATCTTTCTTTCCAAGCGGCAATACAGTTTTCCAAACCAGGTCTCCTTCGGTGAACCTCTTAGGCTTAACATGCTTGTTGTATGCTTTAGCCATTTTTTGTTTACCGGCTTCCATTCTTTCTAGGGCCATCAGTCGATCTTCATCTAGCTGATCTAACTCCATTAGCATGGCCTGCTGATATTCTTAAATTATGTTTGGCCAACCGTAATGACTTAACATTAATTTCTAGGGGTAACACTACATTTTGGCCATAGGTTAGCCGATAAGGCGTTGTCCCCGGGGCAGTAGACTTAGAGTTTCTGATTGCCTAAGTAGCTTCATCCAAAGTGAGATGCCACACTGCCTATCTATCCTCCCATATTTTTACTAATTATGTCCACAATAAGCTTGTTAGCTACCTCGGCTTGCCCGTTCGCCTGTGCATAATAAGGCGAAGATGTGATCATCTTGATCCCAAACTTCTCAGCAAAGGCTGCCACCTTAGAACCAGTGAACACCGTTCATTGATCGGTTGTAGTCATCTCAGGGATACCATATCTATATATGATCTGGTGTTGGATAAACTAAATGACATATGTATAGTGAACCCTCTTCATCGGATGTGCCTCTACCCATTTAGTGAAGTAATTGGTAGCCACAATAATAAAATTTATCATTTAGCCGATTATGGGTGAATCTTGCCGATGAGGTCTATAGCCTATCCTCTGAAAGGCCAGGGCTTCACGATCGGGTGCAACATCTCAGCTGATATCCATTGGATTGGTCCATGTCTCTGACACTCTTCACAACCTCTTGCGTATTGAAAGCAATCGGCCGTGATGGTAGGTCAATAATAACCATGGCGATAAATCAACCACTTCATCATTGGCCCGGCTCTATGTGATCCATATATTCCTTCATGAACTTCTCCCATGACTCTTAAGACCTCTGTCTTATCAATGCACTTGAGTAGCACCCCATTTATGCTCCTTTTGTAAAGATCATTATCAATGAGCACATACTTCAAGGCCTTTCTCTTAACCTTAAGGTCATTGCACATGGAAGGATCTTTTAAGTAGCTGATTAATACCTGCTTTCACGAGTCGATCTGGTCTATGGCTAACACTTCGACTGGCAGCTCATCATACTCTAGAGTTAGTAGAGACTTCTTAAAGTCGGAATCTTCTTGTGCTAAATCGTTAGCCTCAACATTCATGCCTCTGGGAACATGACTTAACGTAGATGATGTGAACCTACTAAGTAACATGCTAGTTGTTTCATAATGGGCCAACAAATTTGGGTCTCTGCAGTTATATTTCCCGGCCAGCTGCTTGATAACCAACTGAGAGTCTCTGTGAATCTTGATGCACTTTTCTTTTATAGTAACTAGGAGTTTGATTCCTATGATGAGAGCATTGTATTCGGCTTGATTATTCGTCAATTCAGAATCTAACCGATAAGAGAACCTCCATGTTTCATCTCTAGGATCGGTTATCGTTATTCCAGCTCCAACTCCCTTCTGGGTTCTTGACCCATCAAAAGTTAGCGTCCGAGGAACAACGTCCATACATGCAGTACATGGGGCGCATGGGTCCTCCACATCTACATAAGGGTGGTCTGCCAAGAAATCGGCTACTGCCTGACCTTTGACAGCCCTGAGTGGCCTATACTTGAGAGAAAATACAGTGAGCTTGATTGCCCATTTCATTAGTCATCCTTGCAGAACAAGTATATTCAATAAGTACTGGACGATGTCAATCTTGCACAAAATGTGAACTACGTGTGGCATTAAATAATGTTCAAGTTTTGTACAAGCATAAAATAAGGAAAAATAAAGCTTTTCTACAGGAGTATATCTAGTTTCAGCTTCGTTGAGCATTCGGCTAAGATAGTAAACTGCCCTTTCGGTTCCATCATCGGAATCCTGTGCTAATAGGCAGCCGACAGACATATCTTCAGCCGAGATGTACATTTTCAATGGATATCCTGGCATGGGAGGTACCATCATGGGAGGAGTTGCTATGGCCTTTTTAATTTGGTCGAATGCCTTTTGCTGTTTTGGGCCCCATATTAGCTCTTCTGACCCTTTAAGCCTAAGCAAAGGTGAGAAAGCCTTTATTTTGCCAGCTGAATTAGATATGAACCGCCTTAGGAAGTTGATCTTCCCTAGCAGGCTTTGTAACTCATTCTTTGTTCTGGGTGGTGCCGACTCCATTATTGCTCGGGCTTTGTTATGATCTATCTCAATACCTTTCTTATGTACCAAAAAGCCAAGGAAGTTGCCAGCCGATACTCCGAACATGCACTTGGCTAGATTCATTTTAAGATTATGAATCCTCATTCTTTTTAGTGCTTATTCCAGATCGGCTAAATGATCTTTGAAGTCCTTAGACCTTACCACCACATCATCAATGTAGACCTCCACAGTCTTGCCGATAAAATCACAGAAGATGGTGTTCCTTGCCCTTTGATAAGTAGCACCAGCATTCTTCTGACTGAACGGCATAACTACCCACTCGTAAATGTCTAAGGCTCCTGGACACCTAAAGGCGGTCTTGTGAATATCATCATCGGCTACTGCTATCTGATTATAGCCGGAGTATCCATCCATGAATGTCAGCACCCTGTTAGCGGCCACCGAATCCACTAGCATATCGGCTATAGGCATGAGGTATTCATCTTTTGGAGTGGCTAGATTTAGGTTCCTGTAATCAATACATACCTGAACCTTGCCATTCTTCTTCTTGACTGGCACAATGTTTGCCAACCATTCTACATACCTAGCCATTCTGATAAACCTAACTTTCAGTAGTCGTTCAATCTCGGCTTTAATTTGAGGTATCAACTGAGGGTGATATCTTCTGGGAGGCTATTTATAAGGCGTAAAACCTTCTTTAATTGGCAACCTGTGCTCTACCAAAGTTCATGTCAGCCTAGGCATCTCATGATAAACCCACGCGAAGCAGTCCTTATACTGCAGTAGAAGAGCCGTTATGCTTTGTTTATCCTCCTCCTTCAGCAAACGACTAAATATGTGTTAGCCGAAGGACTTCCTCAGTACCCAAGTTGATATCTTCCAAGGGATCTTGAGACTCAAAATTAGGCATAGCCCTTCTTATGGGCGATTCAAGTTCCATTGGCAACTCAATGTCATCGGTCGCCAGTGTTGGTTCTCTGTTGTAGTCCTCTACCTATGATGCCTCGGCTATCCTTGCTTCAGAATTTAAAGCAATCAACCAATGCGACAGACCACGTATGATTTGGGTCTCCTCAATCATTTAACTCTTCCAAGGTAAGTCGTGGTTCGGCTAATTATTTTATTTCAAAACCTCGGGAAGTAAGAATGCAGTATTCCCAAGATCATTCTTCATACTGCTCTGCAACAGCTATGGGAGCCACATAGGGTGAATATAAGATAGCCTCCAAGTTTTTCACTTCTGCTTGAAATGGGTTATCGTCGGCTGGGACGATTTCTATCTTGTCTCCTTTCCAGAAAATGAGTTTTTGATACATGGTGGAATGAAGGCATTGGTTGGTGTGAATCCAAACTCTGCCCAATAGGATAGCGTAGGACGGCTTGTCATCTATCACAAAGAAGGCAGATCTGACCATCTTAGGACCTACGGTGATTTCTGCTACTAAGATCCCCAAAGCTTCAGAGGCTTCTCCCATAAAGCTAGCCATTTTCATGTTAGTTGGGATGAGATCCTCCCTAGTTTTGTTGAGGCTTTTCAAAGTAAGCAGCGGCATCACATTTAGCATAGCCCCATTGTCGACGAACACTCGACTAAAAGCTTTACCATTAATGTAAGCCTTAACATAGAGGGGTTTGAGGTGTTTAACCATATCATCCGTAGGTGAACCAAATACAGTGCTCAAAGTGTCCCTAGTCGTGGTATCGTCTAATGTCGCTCATTCAGTGTCTTCCATACACACATCATCTTCTAGGCTATCCAGCTTAGGGCGGTCGGCCCAGAACTCGCATGGAATCAGGCTGACCATTTCAATGGCTGCCCAAATCTCATTGACTGAATCTTGCTTAAATAAATCAAGGATTGAGTCTCCTACCTCATCCAATTTGGCTGACGAGAAGTTAATATCTTCCATATCTTTGAGGCATATAGGAACCGACTGGGGCTCTAATGTCCTGATCCTTTGTGCGACATGTGGAACTGTCTCAGCCAGGGATTCATTCAGAATATTAGTCTCTCATCGAGGTTCCTCTATCGGGGTGTCATCAGGCTCTATATTCAATTTTTTTTGGTCCAGAACTTTGCCTTCATGCAGCACTGTCTCTGAAGAGGTTGAGTTGAATGCCCGCTCGATAGCCTCAGCTACGGCAAACTCAGGACTTTTCTGCTCGGCTGCCTCAGCGCTGGAGATTGTGCAATGTTAGCTATATTTTGCGCAAGGCTTTGGCATGATACATCCTTCTTTTATGCGTCCTGGATATGACACATGGCAGTGCCTCTTTCTTTCTAGAAGCCTGATTGACGAACCACTTTCCTTCCTCTATATTGGTGGTTGGCTTAATCATCCTCTAGGATCTCAGCTGACCTTCATCCCTCACTGTGATATGTAAGGAAGAAATGTCTTCCTTTATATTAAACTCAGCCATGGGTAGTGGTTCCTCGCCTACCTAGGGCACGTTTGGCTTCTCATCGACTGGCGGCCATGTTTGCCCCCCAAGCCTGCTCCTGAGGTCTGTTGGGTCCATTTTGAATACCGAGTACTATTTGTGGGGTTCTCGAGTCATGTGCTCTGGTTTATAAGGGCGGCCACAAAAACTACTTCTAGATGGCTACCTGCCCATGTCCTCATAGATGTCACGTGAGCTGCCTAGCAGATCAAACACAAAGGTTCTCGTGACCCCCTCCTTACCAGTGGGCTTCTTTGGGACCCATATGGTTTTCATTGGTTGTTTCCCTTTGACGTCCTTTGATTGATCTGTTTTGGCAAACGATACCATAGATATCGGTATAACGGGGAAGGGGTCAGTATCAATAGACATTTCATTTATGCTTTTATGGGCTAGCTTAACCTTTCTTTCCTCACGGCTATTCACGCATGAAGATCGTCGTATATATGCTCGACTTCGGTTGCACCTGCCCTCCTTGATGCCCTTTTGAATCACCTTCCTGAAGACCACACAATTAGAAGTAGCGTGGCTATATGAATTGTGCCACCTACAGTACTTCTTATCTTTGTCTTTGGCAGATGGAATCCTATGGCCATCAAGCAGCCGAATCTGTTTATCTTTAAGCAGATGATCAAATATCAGATCTGCCTTTGTAATGTCAAACGAGTAACCGACCATGTCATCACTTGAACTCGTCTCATTGCCTTTCGTAGCTTTCAAAGTTGGGAAGGAATAAGCCTTACCCCTGACAATCTCGGCTACTATTACGTCTGCCGTGTAATCGGTTGACTCTGAGTCAGACTCATCTGCCTCAATAATGGATACCAAATGGGACCCTCGATTTCGATTAGCTCTTATTTTCTCCTTCTCCTGGATATACTACTCTATTTGTCTAGCCTTCTATGCTAACTGGCTTAAGTCAGAGCAGGATTGTCCCACTAATTTCTCCTTTAGCTGAGAATGCATGTTGTTGATTATCATGTGGGCGCATTCTAATTCAAAAAAGTGTATAGTGTATTTTCTAACCTTCCTTCTGAACCTCTCGATATACTCGGTAGCCGACTCGTCGACCTATTGCTTGAAATTCATCAAATCAGTTCAATGACTTGAGGTTGGGGCCAATAAAATCTATTAGGGAAACAACGCTCCATATCGTCCCAACTCTGCACGGAGTTGAGAGCCAAGGATGAGTACCAGGCAAATGTTATTCCGGTTAAAGAAACGGGGAATAACTACAGCTTGTGATACTCGTTCTGGCTAAGTTTGCCATATTGGGTGGAAAATCTACCGAAGTGCTCAATGGTAGATTTGCCGTCATCTCCCGAGAAGGTGGCAAAATCAGGCGTTTTGAAGCCTCTTGGCAGTGGTGCTATTCGATCTACCCAATCGGGGTAGGGCTTCCTATAAACAGGCTTGTCCAAGGGTTTCAGTTGGATGCCAAAGTACCTCCTCATAGTATCTGCAATAGTTTCAGGATTCATCAGTTGTGAAGTCCCTTGCCGATTCTCAGTTAGACCCGATTGGTAGCACGTGGGACCCTGTTTGTTCACTTATTTGTAACTCTTAGATATATTGTCAGGTTCTTTAACTTTGTTGATGCCTTAAGATTTCAGTTTTGAATAGTTAGCTGCACCATTTCTAATTTGTGTATATAAAGTATTCACTAATTGTTGTAGTTTATATGTTGTGCTTTTTCTAAGAAGTGTTGGCAATCTTAGAAGTAGTTGTGTTATATCTATTATGGTTATCCAATACTTAAGCAGCAAGTAAATGTTGTTAAACCGTGCCTTCTACAGTAGCTGAGATAGTCAAACTGTACCACAAATTTCAGGTTCAGAGGAATTTTAATTTCGCTGGCATTATCAAATGAATGAGCATGTGGTGAACAAAATAGAGTTGATAATATCATTAGCCCGCATTGTGGATCGACTAACTCTAGGATCTCTTATGGACATACTATTTTAGCTTCCATCAATTAACTTAATGGTTTCTTAAGCCGTAATTATGTAATAAATCAACAGGGGAGATCCTATGATTTGCTTTATTATACTATTTTTGTTGTGCCTAATGTGACATGGTTGTTGGACATTAAAACTAGCTTGCTTTATTCGTATATCTCACTGCTAACTCATGTTATCTAACTGTTCAGATCTTTTACGAGACAGAAAAGCAAGCAGATTGATCAGCTTTCATGATACTGTCAGTATGGAAGAGTTTGTAGTTTCCCTCTATTTTCCATCACAAACTACTTGTTTGCTCTATAAGTTCTCCTGAATCTTTTTAATCCTTTTCAACGCGTTCTTGCCTATAATAAATACAAGTTTTACTACATGATTAAGCTCAATGTAAGCATACCACTTTTACTACATGGTTAAGCTCAATGTATGCATATCACTTTTATACATGAGGTGTAAAGGCAATAGAAATATAGTTTTCTATAGGTTCAGAACATTAATTTGTAAAAAAAATCTGAATAAGATAATGGAGGGAATCTTTTCCCAATGTTAATATGTGCCAAAGAGAAAAAATTGAAGCATTTATACATCTATCTAAAAGTATGTATGTCCTATAGACAATCATTATTAGAGACAAATGTACTTGAACACATTCGTATTATTAATAAGATTAATATTTATGGCATTTGCGATTATTGAATTATATTTTATGATTGTTTGTAATTATTCATTAATGTGCATCCCTTGAGCTTACGTTGTCATTTAATAGAGTGATATATAGATGATAGAGCATGACTCTAAAATATACTCGACTAATTATCATCGAGAATGGGATATCGATGATATGTTATAAGTCGACATGTGGTCTGCATCACATTCTTAGAGAATGTAGTATGTCTCACCTGCTACTAGTAATGGTTACTAGTGATGGACACATGGATACTTTTGGAAAGTATTGGTACACCCTGCTGATAAACTATTTGTTATACATGTCTAAAGTATTATCAGCGTGTGGGAGATGAAGGTCTTTTGACTTGAGGTCAATACGCACCTTGTTTACAGAGTAATGTACTTTGACCCCGTCCTAAGCTTAAACTCCTTATAAAATAAGATACGGCTTGTGTTGGGTACATTATGATGTAAATTAAGATGGTAGTTGAGTCAAGAATAGGATTCATTCCTCGATTGGATATTTGAGAGAAAACTCAACTTCTCAGTGATATTAGGTCGACCAAGTCATTGGCCAATGCAAGAGACATATTTAGAATATGATCTAGTTATCGACTAATATAGATGAGATAAAGTGATCAAGCTATTTGGATAGACACATGGCAAATCCTAAGCTTGATCGAGTGTTCGCGGATGAAAGAAATTTATCATCTCACATAAAGGTTATGTTTGCTGGATTCATGTAAACGTACTTCATATATTGAGTTCGTCGTACGTCGCAGACTAGGAGTTCCGTATGGACCCTAATTGGATTAGTGTCGATATATGAAGGCCTATTGGGTCACACCATATCGATTGTCTCTTCGATCTAAGGGTGTATTGAGAAAGTATTAAATATTCGATATGGAATCAAGATATTTAAATTGATAATAACTATGGGATGATTTCTATTACATGAAAATTATTTAATTAAATTAAAACTGGATTTTGGATTTAATGTGCTGAATATATATATATATATTAAATAAAAACGGGAGGCACAATTTTACGTAGGGCACCGCGGCGCCTGCTAGGCTGAGTCGTGACGCCGACCCGGCAGTGGGCCGAGTCAGACTGGCCCACTACACCTCGGTTTTTGGGCCAGGCTTGGAGCCCAACTCTAATCTGATAATTGACCTAATCCTCCCTATATAAACAACACTAAACCCCATAAGTTAAACACCAATTCTCATAAACAATTCTAGACTTAGATTCTATGACGAAACCCTCTCGAACCTTTGCCAAGATTTCCTGGCTTTCTTGACAGAGGAATACACCATAGCATAGTGCTTGCAGTCGAAGGGACAGTCGTGTGTAATCCCTAAGTAAGGACTTCAGATAATACAACCTGTAAGTGTTCATATTTTATGTTACAGGTTTTTTATTGTCATATAACCATACCAGAAGAAATTATTGGGGTAAGTAAGAATAAAATTTAAAATTCTGTTGTGCCTTAATTATGTGTTTTGAACCCAACAGATCCCTATAGTGGTATCAAAGTCAGGTTGGTTCGATGGTTATATAACAATTGAATAACATAATAATTTGGGCTAAACATAAAATTGGATTAAAACAAGGCTTCTTGAAATCCTACATATCTTGACTGAATGTTAACCTTTTGATATCACCCTAAATTATCTCCTACACTAACTCGAGGAAGTCATTCCGTTCTAACTCGAACTGAGCCAAAAGTTCGGATATCCGGCTCATTGCACGGTGCACGGTGCACGGCGAGGAACGAGTATGAATGGATGATGGTCGATATGTGCATTATTGATAATGGTGGGTGAGGATAAAGGATTTGTGATTTGATCCCTAAATTCAATTTAGGGCTCGAACGATTTTGAAAAATCAACACAGAAACGTTTTTTCAGGACGTCGGCGTCGCAACCCTATGGTAGGGCGCCGCGGCGCTTGCTAGGGTTTTCAGGGCGGCACCGCAGCTCCATGGTGGAGCGTCGCGGCCCTAATGCTTCGTTTCAAAATCTTGGACTCACTAGACAGTAGGCGTCGCGGCTCCATGGTGATGCGCCGCAACGCTAATGCATTTACAGAAGCCGAAGGGTTTTTGCCTTTGCAGCGCCGCAGCTCCATGGTGGAGCGTCGCGGCACTAATGCATTTGCAGAAATCGAAAGGCTTCTTCCTCAATGGCACCGCAGCCCTAATGATTAGTGTCGTGGCCCCACCTGTCCAAAAATAAAAATAAATAAAAATTTCAGAGTTCAGAATGTTTGACACAAGATTATTATTATACAGTATATGATTTGATAAGTATACTATTTATGTGTTAAATGTCAAATTATTTGTAATTTAAATTACTAGAATAACGTCCGCAAATAACTGTCTGGGTTTGGCGGCACCCAGTATATGTTTAAACCGCTTAATATGATGCTTGGGCAGGCGGTACCCAATAAGTGCTTAATAGACTTTGCATGATAATTAAGATATTATATTTGATATAGCATAATATAGTTGATCTTGGTTAAAATCCTGAATTAAAATGTTCCCTAAAATTTTAATATAAGTTTCATTTAAAATGAATACGTCGTCCGTTATAATTTATTGTAGTGCAAAATCCTTTTCGCCGAGATGAGTATTTATGCCACATCATTTGCTTTAAGTCTACGAGGACTCAGACTCTTTCATAGATGCATGTTAAATGTAGAAGTGGGTGATAAACCTTCATAAGTATTTACACCACAGTGTTTGCTCTATAAGGCAAAACTCACTTAGATACATAATTGCAGTCGCATAACAGGGTTGACTTGCTAGGCTATCTTGGCGCAACAGGAACGCAGATCAATTTTTTAGAACATTCGATCAAACATGAGTTATAAATTATTTGTAATTGGTTTAGAGACCTACCAGGTTGTGCTATTGAAGTTATCAGCCACAGCAAACGTGGAGATAGCATGAACCTGGATCATGACCCATTATGACCATATTTGATATGAGTATGTATTATTCCATGGGGTCGAAGAATATGTTAAAATAGTGGGAGCTAATTAAACTAAAGACCATGTTAATTAGTTAACGAATGTGTTCATTAGAAATTATATTAGAGTTTAATTTCAAGTCTATCTATATCTTCAATTTATACAAAATGTCGAATCTATCACTGAAAATGTTGGTCGAGACAAACAAGTTGACTGGATCAAATTACCCTGACTAGTTAAGAAATCTGTGATTGGTGTTAAGACTAGAAAGAATTAAGTATGTGTTAGACATAGTGTTCCCCATAGTCCCTGCTGAAGATTCTGCTGAGTATGCCCTGTTTGACAAGGTGGCTTATCAGAAACATCTAGACGATGCTACCTCGGCACAATGTGTAATATTGTCCTCCGTGACCTTGGAGTTACAGAGGCAACATGAAAACATGGGCCCCAACGAAATGCTAGAACACTTGAAGAGTCTTTATGACTCACAGTCTCAGACAATGGAGTATGAACTGTTGAGGGACCTTTTCAAGTGTAAGTTGAACGATGGGGGTCAAGTGTCAGTACATGTTCTGAAGATGATTGGGTTAATAGAAAGGTTGGCTTCAATTGGAACGAAGCTGCCTAATAATGTCTCTGTCAACCAGATCCTGAATTCACTTCCTGGTTCATTTGAGAATTTCATTGTGAACTTCATTATGAATGGGACTAAGGCAAGTCTTCCAGAGCTTCACAACATGCTAAAGACCTTTAAATCATCTACCTCTAAAGGTAAAGTCATGCTCATGGTGGGCTCTTCTAGCAAGTTCAAACCCAAGGGTAAGAACATGCAGAAGAAGAAGGGTAAGACAGTTGTTGCACCTACAGTTATGAAACCTAGAAGAGGTGTTCAGAAGAAGGCAAAGGTAGCTTCGGATGTGTGCCTCAACTAAAAGAAGAAGGGGCACCGGAAGAGGGACTGCACAACTCCAGGAGGAGGCAAAGCACTAGGTGCTCCTGGCTCTACTGGACAAGGTATGTTTATCATTGAAATAAACATGTCTATAAGTAACTCTCACTGCTGGGTATTCGATACCGCTTGTGGCTCACACATTTGTAATAATGTGTAGGGTCTGATTGATAGCAGAAAGGTTGGACCTTGGGAGGTAGACCTGCACATTGAAAATAGAGCACGAGTGGATGTTGAACGCGTGGGAACTTATAGACTAGATTTCCCTTCAGGATTTTGTTTAGAACTAAATAATTGTTATTTTGTTCCCTCATTGACGAGGAATATTATTTCTATCCCAGTGTTAGACATTGAGGGGTTATCCTCATTTATTACCAATGGCAGTTATGTACTATTTTTAATGGTTTTGTTTATGGAAATGCTCCGCTTATGGATGGTTTGTATGTTCTAAACTGTAGTCATGAAATTTTCAATGTGCAAAACAAACGAGCTAAGATAAGTAATCCAAGAAACCCCACCTACTTATGGCACTGTAGACTTGGTCACATCAATGAATCAAGGATATCAAGATTAAGAGAGTTAGACTACATGGAACCATTTGACTTGGAGTCCTATGGTAACTATGAATCTTGCTTGAGAGAAAAGATGACCAATAAGCCACTTTCTGGGAAAGGGGTGCGAGCCAAAGAGGTACTTGAGTTAGTCCATACTGATGTATGTGGGCCATTTTCAACTCAAGATAAGGGAGGCTTCCCTTACTTCATCACTTTTCCAGACGATTTCACAAGGTTTGGGCATGTGTATCTTATGAAACACAAGTCCGAAGCCTTTGAGAAATTCAAGGAGTACAAGTCAGAAGTAGAGAAGCAACTTGAAACAAGTATCAAGACCCTTCGATCAGATCGAGGTGGTGAATACTTAAGTATATAATTTATGGATTACTTGAAGCTTCATGGAGTCCAATCACAATTGACACCTCCTGGAACGCCACATATGAATGGTGTTGTTGAAAGGAGAAATCGAACCCTATTAGATATGGTTAGATCCATGATGAGTTTCTCAGCTCTACCAACATACTAATAGCATTGCAAAGCTCAATTTATATTTTGAACAGGGTTCCTTCAAAGTCAGTATAGAAAACTCCATATGAGATATGGAATGGCAAGAAGCCAACACTTAAACACATGCGACCCTGGGGGTGCCCTGCATATGTAAAGAAGATGCTTACTGACAAGTTGGAATCTAAAAGTGAGAAATATTATTTTGTGTGGTATCCAAAGGAAACTAAGGGATACTATTTCTATCTTCCTGGAGAACATAAGGTCATTGTTTCCAGAAATGCAACTTTCTTTGAAGAAGAATATTTCTACAATGAACAGAGCTGCAATGAGATAGAACTTGAAGAAATTTAAGAACTACAAGATAACACAGAAGTTGAACCCTTGTCGAATGACCTAGACAAGGATTCAGTGGGAGTATCTGGTGAAGATTGGGTACTTAGAGTACGCCCTTAAGCTAGTGGGAGTACTGTGAGAGATAGTACAGAAATACAAGACTCTCTTACACAACCAATGGAAGATGATACAATGGTTGTACATCATTCCATTCAGGGAATACATGAAAATGACATTCCTAAAAGCTCTCAAGGTGATGGATTGTCCAGCACACAAAGACCTTCTCACAATCAGAATGCTACAAACATTGAAACACAAAATAATCAACTCCGTAGGACCACTAGGACTCATCGTCCGCCTGAAAGACTTAATTTTCTTGTTGAAACACACAATAAGATAGATATTCCTGGTGATGATGAACATACAACCTACAACGAATCTAGGTTAGACATTGATTCACAGAGATGGCAAGAAGCCATGAAATCTGAGATGGACTCGATGTTCATCAATCAAGTTTGGAACTTGGTTAATTTGCCAACATGGGTTAGACTCATAGGATGCAAATGGGTATTTAATAAGAAGATTGATGCATATGGCAAGGTACAGACTTATAAGGCAATATTGGTGGCTAAAGGTTATAATCAACGTCCTGGGTCGATTATGATAAAACTTTTTCACATGTTTCGAAAATTAAGTCCATTCGGATTTTGCTTGCAATAGCTGCATACTATGATTATGACATTTGGCAAATGGATGTTAAACTGCTTTCCTCAATGGTAACCTAATTGAGGATGTGTATATGATACAACCTGAGGGTTTTACATCCAAGACTAAGCCCAAAACAGTATGCAAGATACAGAAGTCCATTTATGGACTTAAGCAAGCCTCAAGGAGTTGGAATATTTGCTTTTGACAAAGCAGTCAAATCGTTTGACTTTGTTATAAGCAAAGAAGATCCATGCGTTTATAGTAAGCGCAAGGAAGGGAGTATTATCTTCATTGTTATATATGTAGATGACATATTAATAATGGAGATAATAAGACTCTCATGCAATCAGTCACGGAATGGTTATCCAGCACCTTCATGATGAAGAACTTGGGTGAAGCCTGCTACATTCTTGGAATTAGGATCTATAGATATAGACCTAATAGATTGTTGGGGATATCACAGTCCATATACATAGACAAAGAGCTAAGACAATTCTCTATGGAAAACTCCAAGAAGGGAAGTCTTCCTATGGGTCAAGGCATCAAGTTATCAAAGAAGGATAGTCCTTCTACTATTGCAAAACTTGAACGCATGAAAAGAATCCCTTATGCTTCAGCTATAGGATCTATCATGTATGTCATGACATGTATGAGGCCAAATGTGGCCTATGCACTTAGTATGACTTGCAAATTCCAGCAGAATCCTGGGAAGAACACTGGAAAGCAGTCAAGAGTATTCTTAAGTATCTTAGACGAACTAAAGAATATTTCTTAGTCTATGGTAGACAAAAGAAGCTGGTATGTACTGGGTACACTGATGCTAGCTTCCAGACAGATCTTGATGACTTCAAATCTCAATTTGGATATGCCTTCATTTTCAATGGCAGAATAATGAGTTGGAAAAGTTTCAAGCAAGCTACAACTGCTGATTCGACAACTGAAGTCGAGTACATTGTTGGATCGGAAGCTGGTAAAGAAGTTTTCGCGATATCTGAGTTCTTAAAGGAACTAGGGGTTGTTCCAAGTGTCGCTTGTCCAATAACGATTTATTGTGACAACACTGGTGTGATTGCGCAAGCTAAGGAACCAAGATCAACAAACAAAAACAAACATGTACCGAGGAAATACCACATACTCAGGGAGATAGTGAAGACTGAAGAAATAAGATTAGACTACGTTACCACAGATGATAATCTAGCTGACCCGTTTACTAAACCATTAAGCCTAGTTAAGCATAATGGTCATTTTGAAAACATGGATATTAGATATATCGGAGATTGGCTCTATGCCAAGTGGAAGATTGAAAGTATGTATGTCCTAGAGACAATCATTATTAGGGACAAATGTACTTGAACACATTCATATTATTAATAAGATTAATATTTATGGCATTTGCGATTATTGAATTATTATTTGATTGTTTGTAATTATTCATTAATGTGCATCCCTTGAGATTACGTTGTCATTTAATAGAGTGATATATTGATGATAGAGAATGACTCTAAAATAGCCTCGACTAATGATCATCGAGAATGGGGTATCGATGATATGTTATAAGTCGACATGTGGTCTGCATCACATTCTTAGAGAATGTAGTATGTCTCACCTGCTACTAGTAATGGTTACTAGTGATGGACACATGGATACTTTTGGAAAGTATTGGTACACCCTGTTGATAAACTATTTGTTATACATGTCTAAAGTATTATCAACATGTGGGAGATGAAGGTCCTTTGACTTGAGGTCAATACGCACCTTGTTTATAGAGTAATGAACTTTGACCCTGTCCTAAGCTTAAAGTCCTTATAGGATAAGATACAGCTTGTGTTGGGTACATTATGATGTAAATTAAGATGGTAGTTGATCCAAGAATAGGATTCATTCCTCGATTGGATATTCGAGAGAGCACTCAACTTCTCAGTGATATTAGGTCGACCAAGTCATTGGCCAATGCAAGAGACATATTTATAATATGATCTAGTTGTTGACTAATATAGATGAGATAAAGTGATCAAGCTATTTGGATAGACACAAGGCAAATCCTAAGCTTGATCGAGTGTTCGCGGATGAAAGAAATTTATCATCTCACATAAAGGTTATGTTTGCTGGATTCATGTAAACGTACTTCATATATTGAGTTCGTCGTACGGCGCAGTCTAGGAGTTCTGTATGGACCTTAATTAGATTAGTGTCGATATATTAAGGCCTAAAGGGTCACACTATGTCGATTGTCTCTTCGATCTAAGGGTGTATTGATAAAGTATTAAATATTCGATTTGGAATCAAGATATTTAAATTGATAATAACTATGGGATAATTTCTATTAGATGGAAATTATTTAATTAAATAAAAATTAGATTTTGAATTTAATGTGTTGAATATATATATATATATATATATATATATATTTATATATATATAATTTCTATTAGATGGAAATTATTTAATTAAATAAAAATTAGATTTTGAATTTAATGTGCTGAATATATATATATATATATATATATATATATATAATAAATGAAAACGGGAGGCACAATTTTACGTAGGGCGCCGCGACGCCTACTAGGTTGAGCCGCGGTGCCGACCCGGCAGTGGGCAGGGCCCACTGCACTTCGGTTTTTGGGTCAGGCTTGGAGCCCAATCCTAATCTGATAATTGACCTAATCCTCCCTATATAAACAACACTAAACCCCATAAGTTAAACACCAATTCTCATAAACAATTCTAAACTTAGAGTCTAGGATGAAACTCTCTCGAACCTCTGCCAAGATTTCCTGGCTTTCTTGATAGAGGAATACACCATAGCATAGTGTTTGCAGTCGAAGGGACAGTCACGTGTAATCCCTAAGTAAAGACTCCAGATAATATAACATGTAAGTGTTCATGTTTTATGTTACATGTTTTTTATTATCATATAATCATACAAGAAGAAATTGTTGGAGTAAGTAAAAAAAAAATTTAAACTTCCGTTGTACCTTACTTATGTGTTTTGAACCCAACAAATCTCTACACTATCAACACTCAGAAATATTCTTACTCTATTTAATTTAGTTAAACAAATACTTTTAACAAAGTTGATAAATTGTCTGTGTTAAGCTACAGGGTACCATGGAAATTGTCCCATGTACCTTTTGCTAGGGAAAATCCCACGAGTAAGCTTTAGAAAATGATATATTCTTTTAGCGGTGTTTTTGAGAAAAAAGTACTTATTACTCGAATGAATACACTTTACCATTCTCTAGCTTATAAGTGGTAGGTCCACACGAGCATGTTAAGCTCTCAGGTTTCCTAAATCTGAATTGCTTTTGACAGGTCTAATTTGGGTATTTCTATCAATCTGATTTTCGGACTAGCAGAATTATTCAAGTATAAAGGTTTTCTGCATAAGTAGATTCTTTATTATGTTTTGTTGCTTAGTTTCTGTTATAAAAGGTAAGTTCGAGCTTAATTCATGTTGGAAACAAGGATATAAGCAGAAATGTGAAACTTACTTTTATAGTTGAAAAATTGGTGATCTATTAAAGTAAGTTTCACATTTCTGCTTAAACAAGGATATTTATTTTTGTTTTTGCTTTGCTTGTGCTTATGCTCTGTCTTGAGCCGAGGGTCTCTCGGAGACAGTCGCTCTACCTATCAAGGTAGAGGTAAGGTCTGCGTACACTCTACCCAACCCAGACCCAATGTTGTGGGATTTCACTGGATATGTTGTTGTTGTTGCAACTATTGCTGGCTAGCATTTACTAATCATTTTGTTTTTCTTGTTATTATCAGCTTCTATCAACTATTGTTTTGCTCAACACTTTGGGGGTTAATTGTCGCCTGATTTCTTGGCTCTCGAGTCAATTAGATAAATTTAACGCAATTTACTATTCTATAGATCATTATTGAGTTGATTTTTGTAAATAATATAATCATTAAGTAATTGTTGAATATATGTAGTTGTTACTGTAATGTATGTAAGGAGAAGAGGAGGTATGGGAATAGGATTATTAAATATTCTGAATGCCTTTAAACTGACAACTGTTGTAAGGAATGAACAAATTACTGCTCTTTTTTCTTTCTCCTGATTTTGAAAGCTAGATGTGTTCAAATGGCTTTTTGACCTTTGGATAGATGGAAATAATTTAGTTATTTTGATTTGAAAAGAAAAAGAGACATTGATGAAACCCAACTGAAACTACAAGTGTTGCATCGTAAGTGACAGATTCTTTGTGTTTTGCTTATTTTGATGTTTGAATACAAAGAATAGAGTTGGTAAAATTACGAAAATTATCTTTCTGAAATGACTGAGTGGTTCCTTTGGACAGCGAATGGGAGTTATAATGTTAGGTATTAACATTGTTAATTGACAATGCACCCAATAGATGGCTATAACACTTCAATTGTGAGTTTTCATGAATATGTTGATGAAGTTTATGTTGTCAAGTAGAGTATTAAGTACACTTCAATTGTGAGTTTTCATGAATATGTTGATGAAGTTTATGTTGTCAAGTAGAGTATTAAGTAAGGTTGTACAGTAGGTCGGGATTGCCCGATTCCGGCCCGGCCAGGCCTGGTTACAGCCCTGTCATAGCGGGATTCGAACTCGGGATGGGACTAGGGCTCGTCCCGATCCCGCCCCATCCCGCCAACGACCCGGCCTGCCCCGTCCCCGTTCCTCCCCCTGCAGAACTAACCGTTGCACAACGGGGCATTTTCGATTTTAGTCGTTGGCAACGGCTAATAACGGTCATTTCCCCCCCCCCCCCAATCCCATAAATCCCCTACCCCCTTAATATTTATTTTTAACCCCTAAGTTAGTATATTTACACATTAACCTATTTCTCAACTATAAATACCTCATTTTTCTCACAAATCTTCATACCATCTTTCTAATCTCTCTCTCTACAAGTCTAAATTCCACACTAAATATTATTTCTTATTTGCTAATTTCTATCAAAGTTAAAAAAATTGGGAGTGAAGTTGACAACTAGCTTGAGGGTCATCGAGCAAAGTTTCAAATTTCAACATCGATTACACGTCGATGTTACATCAGTGTTTGGTACCTTCATTCCTTCTTTTATTTAAATTATTACTATTACATAATTTTAATTATAGTACTTAGTTTTATTAACTTTAATTATTTATTTGCATAATTATAATGGAACAGAGTGTACGTTTTTCTGGTAGAGGTACTATGGGCAACAGAGGTAATGGTGCATCCTCTAGTAATTCTAATTACGATGATTTCACTCATATAGATGAAACTGTTCTTTTTAATGTTAATATTAATATACCATTAGATCATGAGGTATATTCTACATCTGAAACAGACTTTAATTTAGAAAATGAATTAGAAGATAATTTAGATAACACATCCACTAGTGCACCTCCACCTCAGGCTCAAACTGAGTCTCAGGCTGAAACTAAAACTGGAATGCCTCCTATTCTCCCTAATATGAGTCAAGGACAAAAACAACAAAAATTAAAATCATTTGTATGAGATTTTTTGAAAGGGACATTCCTAATTAACTAGCTATTTGTAAAATTTATCGTGAAGTTTATAAATTTAAAACTGAAAAAGGTCAAGGCGGGACAGAAGCGTTAATGAGACATATAGAAAACTATCACAAAACAAAATAACCAATACTTAGCTGAAAAAACGGGTGTGCAAATGCCTTTTGAGTCGGGACAAGGTTCATATAGTGTTCCAGACCAAGTACAAGGTCGAATTAACCAGATGACGGGGGGAGTTATAGGTCCTAAATATGATAAACACAAAGATCGGGAAAATTTAGCAAAATTAGTTGATGTGGAGGGTTTGCCTTTTTCATTTCCTTCATCTCCTGGTTTTATTCATTACATTCGAGAACCATATAATCATGCTTTTAACGGTTTCCTAGATCAACTATTAGAAGAGATGTTTTTAAATTTTCGCATGAATATCAACAATAGTTACGTTATGCATTGTATCATTTTAAGGGCAAAGTGGCTATCACTTCTGACATAGGCCGTAGTACTAATGGTAATGATTATTTAACTGTTACGTGTCATTGGATACATCACAATTGGTCTATGCAAAAACGTATATTAGCATATAGATATATTGATGAAAGGCACACTGGAGTTTTTATTTCAAAAAATATTCATGAAATTAGTGAATATTATGGAATTACTTATAAAATTATGACTATTATATTAGATAATGCTTCTTCTAATGATTATGTTGTAAATATTTTAAAAACTCAATTTACTCCATCTTTTCTCCATATTTTTCATGTTAGATGTGCATGTCATATTTATAACTTAGTTGTAAAGGATGACCTAAAACTTTTTAAAAATATCCTTGATAAAGTACAATTTGCTATCAACTTTATTTTTAAAGGTAATAAAATACAAAGATGCAAAGAGTATAAAAAAAACTTGTCATGATTGTGGATTACCTTATATGAAAATTCCAGAAGAAGTTGCGACTAGGTGAAACTCTTTGTATGAACAATTACTTGTTGCTCACGAGTATAGAAGACCTATAACATTATTATTTAACGCTCATAATCAAAATTCAACGGATATGCTTGTAGATGATGACTGAAATAAAATTTTGGAACTTATTCTATTTTTAGAGAATTTTTTTTAGCTACTAAGGAATTTTCTGGTATTTATTATCCTACTATTTCATCTACGTTATTTTATATAATTCTAATATTTTTGTTATTTAATTAATATATGAAAAAACCAACTTACGCTCCAGCTATTGCAAAAATATTTGTAAAATTAAAAAATATATTTTTCCTATTCCCACTATTTATTTTATTGGTGCTGTATTAAATCCAACTATTAAAGTAGACGGTCGTAATTCCCTTATTGAAACGATTTATGAATGCTTAGAAATACTTCCAACAGACCCAACTTACGAACCAACTAAAGAAGAAGTTATGTCTAGCATACAAACAAAATGTAAAAATATGTATATGTATTACCAACAGCAAAGTGCTAATAATCAACCGACTTCTGTATCATCTTCTTCTACTTCAATGCAACCTTATAAAAAACATGATGTATAGTGGTTCAAGTTCTTCACAAATTAGCGAGTTTGATGCTTATGTTTTGCAGGGTGTTGTACCGTTCGAATCAATTGCCAATGAAAATGGACGTGATGACTTGCTGAAATACCGAAGCGAGAATGAGAAGACATTTCCGACACTATCAAATATGGCCCGAGATGTGTTGAATATTCAAGCGTCATCAACAGCTTCTGAAAGCATTTTTTCTGCTGGAAAGTTTCAAATAGGAGAGCACAGACACTCATTGGCAGGAGACAGCTTGGAGATTGTTGTTTTATTCAGAGATTGGATTAGAGCGGAGCGTAGAAGGTGCGGTCAACCAGAGATCAACGAAGAAGACGACTACAACTACAACGAAATCTTATCCGAGGGAGCGAGAAGCAACGTCGAACAATTTGACCAACAACTTCCAATTCCAACAGAAGATCCTCAAGAGATTGTGAGAAAATTAAAAAAAGTATGGTTGAATATGTAATTTTTTAATGGCAATTTTACTATGTGATTTACAACTTTTAAACTACAAAACAAAGTTGCAATTTGAATTTGTATTACAAAAAAAAATTATATTTTTATTAAATAATATAAGAGGCAATGCCTTGAGATATTTTTTCACTATCTTGTTCAATTATTTAAGTGTTTAAATATATATATATATATATATATATATATATATATATATATATATTTTATTTTTTATTTTTAAATTTAATTTTCTTTAAAAAAAAAATTAAGTCCCCCAAAATCTCCCTACCCGACCCGACCCGACCCCCCAAATCCCGTCCCCTCTACCAGCGGAATGTGGGACAGGATGGGACCTCTTACCGTCCCCCATATCCCGGCCTGGCCGGCCCGCCATGTCCTGATCCCGACCCTCACCCCGTCCACCCAAATTCCATCCCGTCCCGTCCCGTCCCACTGGCCACTCCTAGTATTTAGTGATGTATACTAAGAGTTCGTAAACTTTCACTTATGTTAGTTAAAATTGTAACGATAAAGTGTTCAGTTGTCAATTGAAAATTACTAATTATAGATATTCCACTATTTTTTGCATTTTAGATAGTATTCTGAATTGACTTTCTTTTTGAAATAGATGCAGATTCAATTGGAATAAAGTAAATGTTCATGGAAATCTAGAAGAAATGTCTTGTGAAATGAAGTTGTCTGGGAAAAACAATGATATTAAAGATGCAGTTGGTAAAGGGAGGTCTATTAAGGCAATTTTATTAGCAAAGCTATAGAATTGGGAATAACAACTCAAAATTACTTTCACTTCAAACCAGTGGAAGGAGCTGAGATGGGAGAAAGATGCAATGATTAAACTACATTGTATTTTTCAAGATAGTCACATTTCTGTCATAAGAATTGACTACATTTGTGACAAAACATCATTTTTCCTAGAATTGCCTTATGATAAATAATATAATTCTTATTTAACTACAAATTAAAATTGTATTTTTTCGCAATCGTTATTGTCACAAATCACGATAATTTACAGTGACAATTTTGCTGTGTCAGTAAAAATATTTTTTTGGTGACGACATGATAAGTTTCAACTACAAAATTATTAGCCATTTTAAAAAAAAATAAAGTTGTCACTAATTTATACATTTGGAGACAAAATATTTTTTTTATATAAAAGATTATTTTTAGCGACGAAATAACTTTTGTTCAACTACAAAATATATATAACTTTAGAGACAAATAATATTGTCACTAATTAAACTATAAAATTAGTGACAATGTAGTTTTGTCGATATTAATAACTAGTGACGAAAACACACCATCGATGACAAAATTTTATATTTTTTTTGACAAATGGGTTCGTCATAAATACTATGCATTTGGGGACAAAAACGAATTTCCTAGTTAATGCAATATTCTTTAGCGACGAAACACTAAAGTGTCTTTGTATACATTTAGTGATCCATGGTTTAGGGACGAACGGATGACGAATTATTTTTCGTCACGAAAGATTTTTAGTGCCGAAATATGATTTTTAAGTGACAAAATAATTCGTCACTGATAATCGAATTTATTGTAGTGTTATAGTAGAAACATTCTACTCTGCTTCCTTTTGCCTTAAAATAATACTTAATAAAATTATTCGAGATGTTGCGTACAACACGTACGTGTTATAATGACTTTTATACCATATGTATTTTCTTTGTTATTTTATCTCTCCGGAACGTAGATATTACCACTTTTGGTAGTTATATTGCAAATTCTGCTGGAATTTAAGTGAATTTGATTTTGTTATTTACTTTGCAATCCCCTTTGCAATACTGCTTTTCGGGATTAAATTCGAAGCCTATGAAAACATGTAAGTGTGAAATAGAACGTAAAATAAAAATTGGTTACAATATTTCAAACACTTATCAGGTTCTTAAAGATGACCATCTTACATGCATATGCTAATTTTTAGCATGTAGCAGTTAAAGAACCACGATATTTTAGGCAATACTATAAAAGAAAGATAGTAGTACCAGGCAGCAGTAAGTAGTTACCCATTTATTCGTTGCTTTCTCTGTAGCTTTGTAATATGACGCAATTCAAACAGAGAACCGAGGATTATCTTTCACTCGTGTAATTAATTGCACCTGAAATAGAAAATTATACTCAAAATGAAGTTTCGTGCGGATAAAGTTTTATGAAAAAATAATAAAAATACAAGGCCACAAGAAATATAACCAAAACAAATGGGGGAGAAAGAGATATTTTAGCTCTTCAAACTTATTTATAAATAAACTGAATTGACTTTTTATTTATAGAAGAAAAGAAGTTGCTGACAAGTTGTCTGCTTGAGTTACCTGTTTGAGATATTCGCAAGCTGTCTGCTTGATTGCAAGCCTAAGAAAGCTATTGCAAGACTTTTGAGAGAGCTGTCTGCATGAGCTACTTACAAGTTGCTTGCTTGATACAAACTTATCAAGTTGCAAGCTTATCTAATTGCAGGAGTATTTAAATAGACATCTATAATACATTATATTTATAACAGTTAGCTATACATGTCGGTATAAACTAAAAAATATGACATATGCTTGCGCTTCACTTGTCTGGTGAAACCAAAAATCGAGTCAATTGGAGTGCCGTCATTGGCATCAATAATTAACCAGTGAAAATTGGTCCCTACATGATGGTCCATATCAGCTTTGAACTTATAGCTTCCCATTGTATTATTGCTAGGGCCTGCTAATATTAATGAAACGTACCATTTGGATCTTCTGGGATTCTGCACTTTTTCTAATTGTGGAGGATCAATTCATATTTTCTCTTTTGGCTAATTGTGTTTACATGATCAAACTCGTCCAATAATAGCTCCCGACCACCACATGTGGGAAACTATGTGTACAACTTCGACAAGTACGAGCGAACCATTTGTGAAGTACTTTTGTGTCTTTGAGGCCACTCAAATCATTTATAACTGTTTATCTATTTATCGCAATTCCATTCATGAACTAACTACTATTCCTATTTCGGCAAGGAAAAGAAATCACCATAAGATTTCCAATACACCCATATATGTATGCGTGCTCGTGGAGCTTCTGGCTTGTTGTATCTAAAAATCTTCATTTTCTTCTCTAAAGACGAAACTAAATGTTGTGCCATCTGAGTGAGAAGAGAAAAAATACTTCTTGTTACAATTTGAAATAAAATTTTTGGTGGAAGTTTTTGAAGGAAAAGTCAAATAATATAGGTAAAGATGGAGACTGAAGCATAAAAGTACTCTGAAATTAAATACCTTTTTCAACCATCTTATAAAAGTAATATATTTATTTAAACTTTTTTTTAAATAGTTATGACTTTTAAATTAGAAAAATATTATTAAGTGCATTTCAGAGAAGTTAAGTTGTTTTTTAATGTCGTCTTAAATAGACATCTAATTAGGTATTCTGAAAATTCACAACGTAATCTTGTGAAAATTCAAGTTTTTGTTGAACTTGAATTTTGTTTCGCTTTGTAGGCGGAACCATCTTAATTCTAAGGCCAAGCAGTGTCTGGTGACATTGTTCGGTCAGATTTTTTTGGGAAAACAATGTGCGTGCCCCCTCAAACCAATATAATTACATGCCCATACCACAGGAGCAGATCTAGAGCGCGCCGAGGGTGTTCGGATGAACACCCTTGACAAAAAATTATACTGTATATAAGATATTTTTTATTTTTTATGTATATATATAGATTTTGAATACCCTAAACATAAGAGATGATGTTGGTTTAGGGGTTCAAAATTCACCTTGAGGTTCTAAGTTCAAATTACATTCACTACATTTTTATTTTCCGAACCCCTCGGTGAAAATCCTGGATCCGTCACTGCAAACCCCTATTACTTTCGTACCCCTAGAAAAAATTAAGACTGCTTCAATCCGTCACTTAGTCCTCCATGATACCATCATGGTTCCTCCATGATACCATCATGGTTCCTCCATGATACCATCATGGTATATAAATATATTGAGATGATATTAGGAAGATTATGTTCATTGATTCAAAAAGACACACTTTTCTCAAAAATAACCTTTATGATATCATCATCTTATATACATATACTGTGATGATATCATGGAGGACTGCTTCAGTCCTTCAATGACACACTCCTCAATCCATGGTACCATCGTGGTATATAAATATATTGAGATGATATGGAGTACTGATTCGGTCCTTCTTTTAGTCCTCCGTGATACCATCACGATATATAAATAAATTGCGATGGTATCATGGAGGAAGAGTTTTGGGGTGAGGAGGCCGGGTAATTAATTTTGGCTGGTTGGGTAAGAAGACAAATTAGTTTAGAAGAGGCATGTAGCGAGTAATAAATCCGCGAAAAGGTCTGCTTAAGGTGCAAAGGGACATAAATTGTCCACCTTAAGACTGAAAAATATGATATCCTTAAAATCCGTGAAAAGGTCAGCTTAAAGTGCAAAGGGACAAATTTGTCCACCTTAAGACTGAAAATTTAGAGATCCTTTAAAGAATGAATTAGTGAAAAGGTCAGCTTAAGGTGCAAAGGGACAAATTTGTCCACCTTAAGACTAAAATTTAGAGATCTGTTTAAGGATTATTCGCGAAAAGGTTAGCTTGAGGTGCAAATGGACAAATTGCCCATCTTAAGACTAGCAGATCAGATGGCCTCAGCTTGAAGACTATACTTGGTGAACTCTGCTGGAGCCATTTTGTATGGCGGAATAGATATTGGCTTAGTGCCGGAAAGCAGATCAATTTCGAACTCAATCTCCCTATCGGGAGGAACTCCGGGAAGATTTTCTGGAAAGACTTCTGGAAACTCATTAATAACTGGTACGGACTGAAGAGTTAGGGTCTGGGAATCAACATCCCTAACCCGAACTAGATGGTAAATATACCCCTTGGATATCATATTTTTGGCTTTAAGATAGGAAATAAACCTACATATGGGTGCTACCGCATCACCCTTCCATTCTATGATCGGTTCACCTGGAAACTCGAATCTTACCATTTTGTTTATATAACCTACTATGGCATAACATGAAGACAGCCAATTTATACCCATGATTACATCAAAGTCTACCATTTATAACTCTACCAAATTGGCTATGGAGATGTGGTGATATACTCTAACTGGATAACCCCTATAAACCCGCCTAGCTATAACTAACTCTCCAACTGGAGTGGATACTTCAAGGGGTTCATGCAACTTTTCTGGTTCTATCCCAAACTTCTTAGCAGCAAAAGGGGTTACATATGATAGAGTGAATCCAGGATCCATAAGGGCATAAACCTAGAAAGTGAAAATGGTTAATATACCTATGACCACATCTATACGGACTTCTATATCCTAACGACCTGATAGTGCATACAAATGATTTGGACCTCTGCCTATATTACCGGACTTAGCTAGACCACACCCTGATTGGGCTTGAGAAATTTGAGAAACTGCTGAATTTATGGATTGAGCCACATTACCTTTTGTACCCTGCCTCGCTGATGGGTAGTCTCGCTGAAAGTGACCTCGCTGGATATACCCAAAACAAATATCCATACCTAAATGACACTCCCTTGTGCGCCTCTTACCACACTTAACACAAATTGTATTGCTGAAGAAACTTAACCCACACTGGCCTGTGACTGGGAGCCTGATGCTCTACTGAAGTTCTGTTTCCTGGTATCATTCCTGAACTTTGGGGTTGGGGCACTGGTTGATAATGGGGCAGGTCCTGATGACCTATTTTTGAAGAACTGCCTGCCTCCACCATCCCCATGACTGAAGTGACCTGACGACTTAGCTCTCTTATTAAACTTTCTATCCTTATCTTTCTATAAGGCTTCCTATTCATTTAACCTATTCGCATTACCTTGCACGAAAGCAACCATCTTCGTAATAGTCATCTCTCTGTTCTGAGTTGTAATATTAGTTGCGTCGTATAAATGAGGATCAAGACCATACACGAAACTCTAACTCTAGCCCTCATGTCTACGACCATATGTGGAGCATACTTTGCCAAAGAGACAAACTAAAGATAGTACTCATGCACATTCTTGCCATTTTGCTTAAGCTTTTCAAATTCCACAACATTTGCCCCCCCTAACCTCAATTGACAGAAAGTGTTCAATAAAGGCATCTACAAACTCATCTCAAGTTGCTGGAGGTGCATCTACCCCGCGGGACTGCTCCCAAGACTCATACCAGATGATAGCAATATCCTGCAACTGATAATCTCCAAACTCTACTGCCTCTTCCTCACTAACATACATAAACTGGAAGATTTTTTGAATTCCGTCAATGTAATTCTGTGAACCTTCTATTTTTCTTGACCATGTGAATACCGGAGGGTCCATACAAAGAAACTCACAAGTCATGGAACTAAATAACTCCATATTCATTCCCGTACTTGGAGTCGTTCCCTGGTGTTGGGCTTGAGCAGCAACAAGCTGGGTGAGCAACTGAATAGCTCCCCTAGCATCCGAATCAGTGGAACTGGGCGGCGGAACTGGATTTCTGCATGCCCTATAGTATAGGGTGGTGGTATTGTACCCGAATTAGCTCCCTAAGCCTGAGCATCCTCATCATGAGCAGCATTATTAGCAACTCTCTGGCTGTTAGCAGAAGTCCTCTTGGTGTACTTTTTTTGCAGGCATTTTCTGAAATACGTAATACGCATGAGTTAGAAGGATGTCCTGGAGGTATAGCTCTAATTGCACGATCTAGATTACAAAAGAAGTAAGATAATTCTAGATGTCTTGGTAGTCAACTACTTATATGTGTGGGGTCCTCACACACATATAAGTGACTCTACTGAACATGGTTTCATAGACTCCGTAAGACACAAGAACCTAGGCTTCGATACTAAGTTTTGTCACGCTCTGAACTATGGCCTGGGTGAAATACGGCACTCGGTGCCTAACTGCATGTGACCGAGCGAAATACTGAAATAATAGAAAAGTCTTAAAATAATGTTCAGTACTCCAAGGCTCCATGACCTCCTGGTCACATGGCAACAACTTTACCAGTTACTCCAAGGCTCCCCTTCATCCGGGTAAAACATGAAAGTCTGAAAATAATGCTGACATAACATTATATTGAACTAGTCTATGAAACCTCTGACAACATGAGTCTACAAAACTGTTTTCCAGGACAAGGCCCTGGTATACCTTTACTAATAATCATGACATGTTAAAATAAATTACTAGCACCCCGAATGAGAGGGGCTCAACATAAACTAATACTGAGGTAATTATATTGAGCAGATCCGTCTCTCTGAAACTCAACACCTGCACCGTGTGACACATGCAAAGAGACGTTAGTACATTTGAATTACACTGTATGTAAAACAACTGAAGAAAATAAGTAGGCACATAATATAATAGGAACACGAAACTGAAAACTGAACATGAACATGAATATAATAACATGTGTAAATCTGAAAACTATATATTTGTGGGAGAGCATTAATAAAATCGACATGAACCACCACGCGGGAACGTGGAGTCTGATCTCTGCATGATTAGCTAAGTCATCTCGTACTTTACCAGAGTACGAGACATGAACATGAACATGGTTGATCCAATAATCCCATAAGGGGTATAAGAAGGTATCGTCCTCTGGCGGAGTGACTCTTATCCTCCATTGACATAAGTAGTTTCAGGCTATCTGAGCTTTTTCGGTAATCTATGCAACTCCCAAAACATGTACTTGAAAATAGTTGGCTTGTAAGCCCATGAGTTTCATGAAATATCTTGTAAACATAACTTGTAATTTCATAAATTAACATGTGAAGAAATACATAATATAACTTGTATAAATCATGAGAAACATATTTGACTTCATAAACTAAGTGATAATGATCATAACTTGTATTTACGAACTCATGGAAATCAAGGCATGGGTTCATGGATTATGGACAGGTTCATGACAATCACAATTGAAATATCATGAATATAATAATGATGGCATGATTATATATATAATAATTGAACATGTATAAGGTTATTATGAACTTGAGCAAAAATCCTAAATTTGAAGAATTCTTGTTTCATGGATTATATATGGTGTGGGGAAGAACAATGATGTCCCCACGTGGATAGAAGCTCTACATACCTTAATCTCTCCAACACGCGTCCTAAAAAACTGAACGTGGAAGAATAATCCCAAAGCTTGAACCTTAATTCCCTAAGTTGGATTTTCTTGAAAATCCTAGGTTAGAAATAGTGAATTTCGCTTAGAAATTGATAATAATCGATTAGAATCGCATGTGAATACATGGAAAGGACTTACCTTAGTGTAGGAGATGGTTGGAAAGAGAGAACCTTCGTTCTAGGGCTTGGGAATTTGAAAAACTGATTTTTAGAATTAAGTTTCATTTTATATTGTTTGCTGTCGGAGGAATTCGACGGTAAGATTGACGGTCCGTTAAAAATTTGACGGTATGAGTCTGGACCGTCAATATTTTTACAGTCTGTATAATCGGACCATCATGAACTTGCAAATTGTCAGAGACTTATAAACCTAGAGGGTATGAGATGGTGGGAATCGATGGACCGTAAAACTTTTGACGGTCCGTAGAATCTACACCATGCTGTCAATTTCAAAAATGAAATTGACGGTTCGTTTTGACGGGCCGTCGAATAATTGACGGTCTGTAAAACCTGGCGTCAAAATGGTTCTGCAGAATCTGAATCTGGTTTTTCAACTTAAACTCCTCGTTTTAGTTTCCTACACTCGTGGATCATGAATAAGGCTTAGTTTGAAGGTACGAGGTGTTACATGTTGCCTCAACTTCATTGCCCAGGACGATTTCCGCAAATTTTGTGATGTATCCTTAATTGTTGCCATCGGTGTCATCTGTGGAGTCCTTAATTGCATTTCTACTGAAGAATTTTGTTTCAGTACCAGTGGAGTGATTCCTTGGAGTACATTGATGCCTCGAACCATCTTTGCATCTTCAGATTGTGGTAAAACTTTCCTAACGAAGGCGGTTGACGGTTGTGATGCATGAATTGCTTGCCCTCTCCCTCCCATTTTTGATCTCCTCGTCATTCCAGCCTTAGATGAGAGGATCTCTCATTCTAGAGAGAGAAAGTTCCTTTTTCCATTGATGTTTTAATTTTCTACTTATTGTTAATTAGTTGATTTTAAGTTCTACGATTTGAATTCATTCACATAAGCTTAGAGATCCTGGCTTGAGTTCCATACTTAAATGTTTTTATATTCAAATATGTCACGCTTGTGCCATACTTTGTTTCAAGCACTATTTTGCCGACTACATTTACTTTAATAATGATTTATGATCTCCAGTTGCCCTACTTATGGTTTTGGCTCCACATTAGAATTCTTTCACATAATCATAGAGATTCTGGTTTGAGCTCCACACTTTCAATATTTTAATTCTAGTATGTCTAGCGTGTGCTTCAATAGGGCTTCTTGTGTTAATTATATAATCTAACGAATCACATTATTAGTTTTTGCTTCTATAGATAGAGCAACCAATAGAATTTAGATTTGAATATTTCTTCCTCCGTAACTCCAACATTATTACATTAGTACATATTCTGAAATTTAAGAATAAAGCTTAGAAAATTTCCTCCTCTTCCATTTTTTTGTAGATTTTCTGGAAGGAAACAAAAGGTGTAGGTAACTTAACTATAGCTGTTAGCTAGGCTAAGTCAGTTGAAATATATCTTTAACATCGTGTGATGTTACCCATTTCAAATTAAGGTTAGACAATTTGTCTCATGCATATTATATCTTTGAAATTATTCCTGACAGAATATACTGTGTATATTCATTTATATTATTAGTGATCTTGTACATCGTTAATTATGGTAGTAATATTTTGTATTAGGAAAATATATATTTGATTTTCGTAATTACAGACTAGGTTTACTATTGTATATCATGTATATAAATCAATTACATTAATGAAAATAATCAAGAGATTATTATCTTTCATGATATCAGCAGTCTAGGGCAAATTTTCCTTCTCCGCTAAAACATCCGCCGCCCTCTACCTTTTTCGGCCATCCCTTCACTTTTCCGTCCAAAACCCTAATTCTCCTCTTGTTCCTCCATCATGTCTAACACAAAGAATATGTTTCATTCTGCCCTTGCAGTCTCCAACATCAAGAACAACATCCCTATTGTCCTTGAAATGGAGAACGTCCAATACGCGACGTGGGTGGAACTATTTAAAATTCACGCAAGGTCTCATAGAGTCCTCTATCACATCGTCAAACCGGAAAAAGATAAGGAGAATGTGCCTTCCACCGATGATGAAATAGAGTTGTGGGCAACTCTTGATGCTACGGTCCTTCAATTGATTTATTCCACCATCTCTATGGACCTCTTACAAACAATTATCAAACTCGACGCCACGACAATAGAAGCTTGGAATAGGTTGCTTGACATATTCCAAGATAACAAAAATCTACATGCCCTAACCCTTGAGCAACAATTCTCTCACATTAATATAGAGGATTTACTGAATGTCTCTGCCTATTGTCAAAGGCTCAAAGAGTTGTCGGATCAACTCAAAAACGTTGGCGCGTCGGTCATGAATGATCGTCTTGTTCTTCAGATGGTTGTGGGCCTCTCTGAGGCGTACAATGGCGTTGGCACTCTCCTTCGCCAAAACAATCATCTTCCGCCGTTCTATCAAGCACGTTCCATGATCACCCTCGAAGAAGCAGGGTTGGATAAAAAGGCCACAATCGGAACTTATTCATCTATGATGGTGGCCATGTCACGCGACACCGATGACCTTCACTCATTCCATGAAAATTCTAGCCATAACTGCAACAATGGTGGTGGCAAGAACCGCGGTTGTGGCAATGGTGGCAGCTGCGGCAGCGGTGGTGGCGGTAGTGGGAGTACGAGGTGGCAGCCAGCAGGGGCCTGGGTCGCAGCACCACTGGCAACTGCCTTGGGCCAATGGGCAGTGGCCGTAGGGCTGGGCCAGGGTAGTGGCCCATTCCTCCTTACCCCATTCCAACTTAATATTAGGCCAGGCCCAATGGTCAAAAGTAGCAGCATGCTCGGCAGAACCAGGCCTGGAAGCAGCCTGGCCTGCTTGGGCCTCGGCCACAGCAGGCCTTCACTGCTGTGGGCCCAGCAGCAGCCCCGACCCACACGAATATCGAGGCAGCGATGCATACACTTGGGATAAATCCTCCGGATGCAAATTGGTACATGGACACAGGTGCTACTTCTCACATGACATCCGCACAAGGTAATATCTCATCTTATTTCAATTTGAGAAAAAAACATGGCATAATTGTTGGTAATGGTAATTCACTTCCAATTCGTGGTTATGGTCACATAAATTTGTCTCCCCCGAACCTACCTTTAGCCTTGAAAAATGTCTTTCATGCTCCTCAATTAATTAAAAAATTGGTGTCTATTTGGAAATTTACAACTGATAACTCTGTTTCTGTTGAATTTGATCCTTTTGGATTTTATGTGAATAATTTCTGGACGGGGATACATCTAATGAGATATGATAGTCGGGGCGAGCTCTATCCCATCACCACTAAACAAGCCACACCATCCATGTTTGCAGCTTTAGCGCCTTCCTTATGGCATGCACGTTTGGGTCATCCGGGAGAGTCTGTTTTTTCTTCCCTTAAAAATAATAAATTTATTGAGTGGACTAGTGATCGTTGCAATAATGTTTGTCCTTCTTGTCCACTTGGGAAATATGTTAAATTGTCGTTTGTTGCCTCAAATTCTAGTACTTTGTTGCCATTTGATATTATTCATAGTGATCTTTGGACATCTCCCATTTTGAGCTCTTTGGGCCACCGCTAATATGTGTTATTTTTGAATGATTATTCTAATTTCTTGAGGACATTTTCGTTATCTAAAAAGTCTCAAGTTTTTTCGACATTCCTATCATTTAGGGCATCATTCGTACTCAATTTGAATGGGAAATTAAGAACATTCAATGTGATAATGGAAGAAAAATTGATAATGGGTCATTTAGAGAATTTTGAAAGGTTAATGGTATATCTTTTCGGTTTTCATGTCCACATACGTCATCACAAAATGGGAAAGCCGAGAGAAAAATCCGTACAATTAATAATATAGTTCGTACATTACTAGCTCATGCTTCATTACCACCTTCATTTTGGTATCATGCATTACAAGTGGCGACTTACATTCTTAATATACTCCCTAGCAAAGGATTAGCATACCAATCACCACTCAAAATTCTTTATCACAAAGACCCTTCGTATTCTCATCTTAGGGTGTTTGGGTGTTTATGCTATCATATCTTCCCCTCTACTATAATAAACAAACTTCAAGCCCGCTCTACCGTGTGCGTGTTTTTGGGTTACCCGTCTAATCATCGTGGTTAAAAATGTTATGATTTATCCTCTAATAAAATCATAATTAGTCGTCATGTCATTTTTTATAAAACCCAATTTCCGTTTGCTAAGTTGCATAATTCTGTGTCCACTTCTTATAATTTTTTTGGATGATAGGCTCTTACCATATGTGGTCCACCATTTGGTCCAGCCCACACCTCGGCATTTGGACCAGCAGACACCGGCAAGCCCACTGCCTGCTGACCCGATACCTCTCTGTCATCAAAATCTGTCAGCAAGCCCACTTTCTGTTGGCCCAACTCCCTTCTTCCCTGAATCTCTGCCCGCAGACCTACTACCTGCTGGCCCAAATGCCACACACCCGCCACTTCTTCCCGCTGGCCCAAATATTTCCAGCCGGCCCAAATCCTCCCAACCCAGAACGATAGTGAGAACACTACACTGACACAGCTCCAGCCCAATTCCATTCCAGGTCAAGGGCCCGTGACTCGTAGACAATAGAGTATTTTTAGACCAAAATGACAATTTAATTTCAACTCTAATGGCACTAAATCACCCCTACCACGTAACCCCATGTCTGCCCTTCGTGACCTGAATTGGAAATGACCATGGATAATGAATATAATGCTCTTATTGAAAATAATATGTGGGAGTTGGTGCCCCGTCCGCCTGGTGTTAATGTGATTCGTTCTATGTGGATTTTTACTCATAAGGAAAACTCTTATGGTTGTTTTGAGAGGCATAAGACCCCGTCTTGTAGGTGATGGAAATACTTAACAGGTTGGCGTAGATTGTGGTTAGACATTCAGTACGGTGGTCAAATCGGAAACTATTCACACTATTCTCATTATGGCTCTATCAAAAGCATGGACCATTCATCAGCTAGACGTGACAAATACGTTCTTACACAATGACCTCAAGGAAATGGTATACATGTATCAGTCCTTGGGTTTCAGGGACCCCGGTCATTCTAACCATGTGTGCTTGCTGAATAAGTCCTTTTATTGGCTAAAATAGGGCCATCGGGCCTGGTACAAAAGGTTTACAGATTATGTGTTTACTCTTGGATTTTCTCATATCAGGTCTGATCATTCTCTGTTTATCTACCGTCACGGTACTTCTATGGCATACATTATGTTATATGTGGATGACATTATATTGACTGCTTCCTCTGATAAACTGTGCAAGTCTATTATATCCCTTCTCAGCTCCGAATTTGCTTGAAGGACTTGGGACCGTTGAGTTATTTTTGGGTATTGTTGTCACTCATCATGCAGGTGGTCTATTTCTATCTCAGAGAAAGTATGCAACAAAGATTATTGAATGGACTGACATGTCATCCTGTAAGTCATCTCCTACTCCAATTGACACTAAATCGAAGCTGAGTGCTACTTCTAGCATGCCATACGAGGATCCCTCCTACTATCGTAGTCTTGCGGGGGCTCTTCAATATCTCACATTTACGAGGCCCGATATTACTTATGCAGTGCAGCATGTGTGTTTATTCATACATTATCCGAGGGAAGACCATATGCACGCTCTCAAACGCATTGTGTGTTACAATTAGGGCACTCTTGATTACGGTTTACACTTATATCCATCATCAGTCTCTATTCTCATGTCTTATACAGATGCTGATTGGGGTGAATGTCTAGATACTAAGGCGTTCGACATCTGATTATTGTATATTTCTTAGTGATAACTTGGTCTTTTGGTCGGCTAAATGCTAGGCTACTTAGTCGCGATCCAGCGTTGAGCCCGAGTATTGAGGGGTAGCCAATGTGGTGTCTAAGTACTGTTGGTTGTGTAACCTCCTCTTAGAGCTTCATTTCCCTATTCAGAAAGCTATATTGGTCTACTGCGATAATGTTAGTGCGATATATCTCTCGGGGAATCCTGTCCAACATCAGCGTACTAAACATATTGAGATGTATATTCACTTTGTTCGCGAAAAGGTAGCTCGTGGACAAGTACGTGTCTTGCATGTCCCCTCACGTTATCAAATTGGTGACATCTTTACTAAGGGTTTTCCCTTAGTTCTGTTTGAAGATTTTAGGGACAGTCTCAGCGTATGACAACCGCCCGCTATGACTTCGGGGGTGTGATAGAATATACTCTGTATATTTTTTTGATATTATTAGTGATCTTGTACATCGGTAATTATGGTAGTAATCTTTTGTATTAGAAAAATGTATATTTGATTTCCGTAATTATAGGCTAGATTTACTGTTGTATATCATATATATATAAACCAATTACATTAATGAAAACAATGAAGGAATTATTCTATTTTAATTCCTATAGGTTATATTCAATTTTCATTTTATTGACTTTGGATATGAGACTTTGTTTGCTTATATCCTCGTGATAGAAACGCCAAAGGCCATTGGGAAAGAGCTTTTACTGTCAAATTGGAAAAGACAAATAACGTTTGGACCTATATCGTAATTTAAAGTTTGAGAGGCCCTTCTTTGCAAAATGATCATTTTTTACCCTGTTTGCTCTGCTAGAGACACCTCGAGAGAGACCTATATAATTCCAATATTTTGTTACCTTTTTCCCCACTTGTAACGGCTTTCGTTTTTTCCTTTTATCATCTCTCTTGTCTCATAACTTTCCTCCAACTATTTTAATCCTTTTCTTTTGATCTTCTACATTTAACTACTACTCTTACTATTTCGTTCTCTTAGATACCATACTTGGTTAACCAAAAAAAAGAGGTAAAAAAAAAAAGAATGACTATGGCTATTGATTGTATGGTCACAAGAAACAAGTCACCCGTGACACAAACATTCAAAGATGAAAAAAAGCCACTGATTTTCGACTCGTCCGTGCTGAAACATGAGTTCAACATTCCTAGACAATTCATATGGCCGGACCACGAGAAGCCTCGTGTTGGTGTTCCTGAACTTGATGTCCCGCTTATCGATTTAGGAGCATTCCTTTCTGGCGACCCAATCGCAGCCAAGAGAGCATGTACACTCGTTGATGAAGCATGCAAGAACCACGGTTTCTTTCTTGTGGTGAACCATGGAGTTGACACTAACCTTATCTCACTTGCTCATCGTTACATGGACATGTTTTTTGAATTACCACTCTGTGATAAGCAAAAGGCTCAAAGGAAGAGAGGAGAGCATTGTGGTTATGCTAGTAGCTTTACTGAAAGGTTTTCATCTAAGTTACCTTGGAAAGAAACACTCTCTTTCCCGTATTCTGCCGAAGAACGCTCGTCCGACATGGTTGATGAGTACTTTCTAAGGACAATGGGTGAAAGATTTAGCTATATCGGGTAAAATGATGTGACCATTTGATTTTAATGAAGTGTGTCACCACTATATCTAAAAGTTTAAACTATTTTAGAGTATATACTATTAGTTACTCACTCTGTCTCAATCTATGATTCATATATTTTTTTAATCTGTCGAAAAAAATATTACTTTTAATAATTATAAACAAATTAACTCTAAATTTTTTTAATTATTTATATCCACACAAATGTCTAAAGTTATTATAAACTAAAAATTTTAAAAGTCTTATTTTCTTTTTTTAACTATATATTTTTTTTCTTTAATTTTGTGTCTAGTCAAATGATGTCTAATAAATTAAAACGAATGGAATAATTCATTATATCTTTAATACGCTCCTTATGTGCGGATCTAGGAATGATTTTCATGCGTCAAATAGATCAAAAGTTACTTCCATAATGAGTGACGTTGAATATTGAATTCAATACCTATGCCTACATTATTGATATAATATTTAACAGTGTGACTATCTCCTTTAAAGCTTAATAGGGTAAATAATACTCCAATATTTACACGGTATCAACTTAAACTTTTAAATAAGTTAGATCATACAATTTATACTTCTTCCCTTCTCTCTCGTTTTATTTTATTATCTTCCTCACTCATTAATTTGATGAAAGTTTTATTTTTTCTTCATTTTCATAGGAACGTTTACCAAGAATACTGCAATGCCATGAGCACACTCTCGTCTGGGATCATGGAACTCTTGGGGATGAGCCTCGGCGTGAACCGTAACCATTTTAAACAATTCTTTGAAGAAAATGAATCCATTATGAGACTCAACTATTACCCACCATGCCTAAAACCAGACCTCACCTTAGGAACCGGACCTCATTGTGATCCAACATCATTAACCATCCTCCATCAAGACAGTGTTGCTGGGCTTCATGTTTTCATGGATAACCAGTGGCGCTCCATCAGTCCAAATCTCAGCGCTTTTGTCGCTAACATAGGCGACACTTTTATGGTAAGACATTTTGTTATCATTCATAGGTTCTAATCACTAGTCATTTTAACAAATTGAATTGACGTTTCACAAAACAAAAGTATTAATCCTGCTGTCTCAATTTATATAAAGGTATTTGATTGAGTATAAGAATAAAAAGTTTTTTTTTTCTATTGTTATTATAAAATAAGAAGTAAATATTTGTGTGATTATAAATCATCTTTTTAAGGGTAAATTAGGAAGTAATGTCAAGTTGTTACTAAATATAGAAATGTGTCGTTCTCTTTGATACTGACTAAAAAGAAAAAAATATCACGTAAATTGGAACAAAAAAAAGTATTTAAGCATAAGAGGTCCTTTTCTGCCGGAAAAGTAAAAAAGTCAAGTGCTAACGAGCGGGGCCCGGAATAGCATGATGTCTTTGTCGGGAGCTTCCATCCCATCAAGCTCGGCTCCGTACTCCCCGTCTGCCTATCTCACACTCCCAAAGCAAATTATTTGTTCCATTCAATTTATTTGACACTATTTCTTCACTAGTCTATTCCAAATAGAATTACATATTTTTTATATTTAAAAACGATTAATTTTAAACTTTTCATTTTGATTCTAATGAAATGCTTTACACTTAAACTTACAATTTTTAGAAGTTTTTTTAGCACACAAATATTATAATATGTTTAATAGCATAAGTTTTAAGAGTCGTCATTTCTTTCTTATTAAACTTTGGACCAAACTCATATTGAACCAAATAAATTAGCAGTGGGAGTACTTTTCGTTTTTCAAATTCACACTTACTGCTCCAATTAATAGATTTTATTTAATTGAGACATTTAAAAGAGATAGCGAGCAGATAAACACTCTTATTATTAAGGCTCTTAAATAGTGTATTTTAAAGTGTACAAAAACTATAGAAAACAAATACTCCATAGGAGACCAGTAGCATGTACGTGACTATAATAGATACGGTTGCTGGCGCTATTCTTTTCATATATATTAATTGGACGTACAACATAATGTCTTTTGTCACATTACAAGTTGAAATTTTAGGTAAAGTGAAACTTGTTGGGTATTGATATTGGTGAATGGGAAATGATTGGAAAGAAAAGTGAGAGTTGTCCCACATCGGTAGTGGAAAGAAAAGTGGGAGTTCCCTCTTGCTTTATAAAATAAGCATTTGTCCCACATCGGTAGTGGAAAGAAAAGTTCTTCTACTTATAAGTAGAATTACTCCTTCTTGTCAGTAAAAGGGTTGAGGGGGCAAGGACCCCTCGCGCCGTCGTCGTCGCTCGCTCGATTCGGATTCGGATTCGGATTCGGATTCGGATTCGGTCAAATGATTTGATTGATAATCTTTTTGGACCAAATTTTCTTTAATTTTTAGACTGGAACTACCTCTGCCCCGCGACCCGATTTCTTGGACCAAACTCATACTGAACTAAAACAGTTTGTCGATTTGACAGTGACAAACGAATAATGGCAATTGAGACTGGAACTACCTCTGCGAATACGGTTACTCCTACAACCCGCACCGCTGTGCCACCGGCTGAGAAACCTGCGAAGTTCACCGGTGCCAACTTTAAAGGATGGCAGCAAAGAATGTTCTTTTGTCTTACCACCCTTGGTATACAAAAGTTCACCAGTGAGGACCCTCCCGTGCCTGCCGCCGACATGCCTGACAACCAACAGTTCATGGTTACTGAGGCTTGGAAACAGGCTAATTTTTGTGCAAAGGCTACATTTTGAGTGCCTTAGAAGATGACTTGTACAACGTCTACAAAGTGCAAGAGAGACTTCCAAAGAATTATGGAGTGCACTTGAAAAGAAGTACAAAAGCGAAGATGCTTGCTTGAAGAAGTTTGTGGTTGCCAAATTCCTAGACTACAAAATGGTGGATGGAAAAACCGTTGGAACCCAAGTTCAAGAGCTTCAACTTATCTTCCATGACCTTATTCTTTGAAGGTATGGTAGTAAATGAAGCGTTCCAAGTGGCCGCAATGATTGAGAAGTTGCCGCCCTCATGGAAAGATTTCAAGAATTATCTTAAGCACAAAAGAAAGGAAATGAAGTTGGAAGATCTTGTGATTCGTCTCAAGATCGAGGAAGATAACAAAACCGCCGAGAAGAGGTATCGTAAGACTTCACCAATTGAAGGGGCAAACATCGTTGAAGATGTTGCTCCGAAAAAGAACAAGAAAAGGAAGAGGCTTTCGGAAAGGAGAAGGATTCCAACAAGAAAAAGTTCAAGGGCAAATCGCTTTAATTGTGGGAAAGTCGGCCACAAAGCCCCGCATTGTCGTCTCCCGAAAAGAACAAGGGAAAAGGACAAGCCAATATGGTGGAAAAGAATGATGATATGGATGATCCGTGTGCAATGCTATCGGAGTGCAATTTGGTTGGAAACCCAAAGGAGTGGTGGCTTGATTCGGTGCCACTCGACATGTTTGCGCTACAAAAGAAGCATTTGCAACCTATGCTCCCGCCGGACCCGAAGAGGTCTTGTTTATGGGAAATACCGCAACGACCAAGGTTGAAGGATATGGGAAGATACTTCGAAGATGACTTCCGGCAAGGTCTCGACTCTCAACAATGTTATGCACGTTCCAACAATTCGGAAGAATTTAGTTTCACCGGACTACTCGTCAAAAACGGGTTTAAATGTGTGTTGGTTAGTGAGAAAATTGTAATAAGTAAGAATGATTTGTTCATAGGAAAGGGCTACCTCACCGAGGGCCTTTTCAAACTCAATGTAATGGTTGTTGACAAGTATTAATAAGAATTCGACTTCGTCTTACTTATTGGAGTCAAATAATTTATGGCATGTTCGTTTAGGACATGTCAACTACAAAACCTTGCGAAAATTGATTAATTTAGAAGTATTGCCTAAATTCGAGTGTAATGAATCTAAATGTGAAATCGTGTCGAATCTAAGTTTGTTAAACATCCATATAAGTCTATTGATAGGAATTCAAATCCTTTAGACTTAATTCACACAGATATATGTGATATGAAGTCAATACCATCTCGCGGTGGGAAAAAGTATTTTATAACTTTTATTGACGATTGCACTCGATATTGTTATGTGTATTTGCTTAATAGTAAGGATGAAGCAATTGATGCATTTAAGCAATACAAAAACGAAGTGGAAAATCAATTAAATAAAAAGATAAAAATGATTAGAAGTGATAGGGGAGGAGAGTACGAATCTCCTTTTGCAGAGATATGTTTAGAATATGGAATTATTCATCAAACTACGCCCCTTACACACCACAATCAAATGGAATTGCGGAAAGAAAAAATCGAACATTAAAGGAAATGATGAATGCCTTACTAATAAGTTCGGTTTACCGCAAAGCTTGTGGGGGAAGCTATCCTTACAACTAACCGAATACTCAACGGGGTGCCCCACAAAAAACACAATCTATTCCATATGAACTATGGAAAGGAAGAAAACCCAACTTGTAATATTTCAAAGTGTGGGGGTGTTTAGCAAAGGTCCAAGTTCCTTTGCCCAAAAGGGTAAAAATCGGACCAAAAACTGTGGATTGTGTTTTTATTGGCTATGCTACAAACAGCAAAGCTTGTCGGTTTTTGGTTCACAAATCGGACAATCCCGAAATACATGTTAAAACGGTAATTGAATCAGATAATGCTAAATTCTTTGAAAACACTTATCCGTATAAAACTGAATGTGAGTCGTCAAGTGAAAGATCTAAGCGACCGTGGGAAGAACCAAAGGAAAATACACCAAGTAAAAAGGATGCAAGGCGTAGCAAACGTCAAAGGACATCTACTTCCTTTGGACCAGATTTTGTGACATTCTTGCTTGAAAATGAGCCTCAAACATTTAAAGCTGCGATGTCTTCTTCTGATTCAGCATTTTGGAAAGAGGCAGTCAATAGTGAGATTGAATCAATTTTGAACAATCATACATGGGAATTGGTTGATCTTCCTCCTGGAAATAAACCTTTAGGATCAAAATGGATTTTTAAAAGGAAAATGAAAGCTGATGGCACTATTGACAAATATAAGGCAAGACTTGTGGTCAAAGGGTATAGACAAAAAGAAGGCCTTGATTACTTTGACACATACTCGCCGGTAAAAAGAATAACATCTATTCGAGTGTTAGTAGCACTGGCGGCCGTATATGGTCTTGAAATCCATCAAATGGATGTCAAGACAAACTTTCTTAAATGGAGAATTGGAGGAAGAAATTTACATGGAACAACCTGAGGGCTTTGTGGTTCCTGGTAAAGAAAGGAAAGTGTGCAAACTTGTTAAGTCACTTTATGGACTTAAACAAGCACCCAAACAATGGCATGCAAAATTTGACCAAACAATGTTGGCAAATGGATTTAAGATTAATGAGTGTGACAAATGTGTTTACATTAAAAATACTCCAAATCATGAAGTCATTGTTTGTTTATATGTTGATGACATGTTGATAATGAGTAGAGATATTACCGATATAAATGCTACGAAGCGTATGCTTGCTAGCAAATTTGATATGAAAGACTTAGGAGTTGCTGATTTGATCTTAGGCATCAAAATTTATAAAACTCCACAAGGTCTAGCATTATCGCAGTCTCATTATATTGAAAGAGTACTTGACAAGTTTAAGTATTTAAATTTCAATGTTGTAAAGACTCCAATTGATGTAAGTTTTGCACTTCAAAAGAATAAAGGTGAAAGTGACTCACAATTGGACTATGCACGAGTTTTGGGAAGTTTGATGTATATTATGAATTGTACATGACCAGATATAGCATGTGCTATAAGCAAGCTGAGTCGATTCACGAGTAATCCCAATCAAACTCATTGGATGGCAATGAAACGAGTCTTGGGGTATTTAAAACACACCCAAGACTATGCTTTGCATTATAACAAATATCCCGCCGTGATCGAAGGATATAGTGATGCAAATTGGATCACCGGATCATTTGAAGTTAAATCCACGAGTGGTTATGTTTTCACAATTGGGGGTGGATCGGTGTCTTGGAAATCATCAAAAAGACATGCATCGCCCGCTCTACAATGGAATCGAATTTATAGCTTTAGACAAGGCCGGTGAAGAAGTCGAATGGCTCCGGAATTTCTTAGAAGATATTCCATTCGGCCCAAACCTTTGGCTCCTATATGTATACATTGTGACGGTCAAGCGGCAATAGGTAGGGTAAGGGGAGCGTAATGTACAACGGAAAATCTCGTCACATACGACGAAGACACAATACCGTTAGACAACTCCTCTCTAGTGGCGTTATCACGATTGACTATGTAAAGTCAAGAGATAACGTGGCGGATCCGCTTACAAAAGGCTTATCTAGAGAGGGAGTTAGTAGATCATCAATGGGAATGGGGTTAAGGCCGAGGACAAGTCATCATGGCGGTAACTCTACCTAGTAGACTGGAGATCCCAAGAGCTAGGTTCAAGGAGATCAAACAAAGTTGTGACTGACGGTTCAACATTGTCAAATAACTCAACCCATTCTCGGATGAAGACAATGTTCAGAAATAAGGATAAAATCTTATGGCTTGTTAATGAGTTAATAAAGCATTAAGGTTATTTAATGATTATCTAAACCTGGCAGTGTATGACCAGATAATGTGGCTATAGGACCACATGTTTAGAAATCACCTATGTGAGTGTTAAGTGTAAGCCGCTTTAAAGGGGAATGACAGTAAAGGCCCATTCTCTACACACTCATGAAACCAGGAGGTGTTCATGGCTGAAACGAACACAACGGTGAGAATCATAAACGGTTGAGGGTTGATTGTGTGACTTATGTTGTCTAGGTATACAACAAAGTTCGACGGTTCAAAGATATCAAATCTACCGATTGATCGAGTATATCCGATATAAGTTCACTACGGAAAGTTCAAAGGGAAACCTACTTATCCAGATGCAGTCAATTCTCACTTGTATATCACACTTGTCCGCGCTTTTATATTATAGCCATTCCCAATTCATGTGGGGGATTGTTGGGTATTGATATTGGTGAATGGGAAATGATTGGAAAGAAAAGTGGGAGTTGTCCCACATCGGTAGTGGAAAGAAAAGTGGGAGTTCCCTCTTTATATAAAATAAGCATTTGTCCCACATCGGTAGTGGAAAGAAAAGTTCTTCTACTTATAAGTAGAATTACTCCTTCTTGTCAGTAAAAGGGTTGAGGGGGCAAGGACCCCTCGCGCCGTCGTCGTCGCTCGCTCGGCTCGGCTCGGCTTCGGATTTGGATTTGGATTTGGATTTGGTCAAATGATCTGATTGATTGATAATCTTTTTGGACCAAATTTTCTTTAATTTTTAATTATTTAATTAATCATTATTTAATTAAATTAATTAACTTATCCAATCCTACCCGTTAGTGACCCTGACCCGCGACCCGGCCGGATCCGCGTGTCTGACCCGCGACCCGATTTCTTTTCCTTATTTAAATTTTCCACCATTTTCAGTGGCTGTTCCGAAAGGTTGCAAACCTTCAGAAACAGTACTTCCATGGCTATAAATTCGTTTGATTCCTCAGAATATTACTTACTAATTTTCTGAACTACAAAATCTTCTTCTTCTTTCGCACGAATAAATTCGTGTGATATACTACCGTTGAGTGGTTCGCCGCTACCGAGTTTGAAGTACTACTATTACGGTAAGATAATCGTTCTATCCCGGGAGGGGATATTCCATCAACCTTGAGATCTTTGTGAGGGGAATAATTTCCTTAAGGACACACTTTGAACTAAGTGGGCTCAATTATATTCTGAAAAATTATTCTTATTTTTTCAACACTGATTCTGTTTATTTTCAGTGTTTATTGTTTACTAGTTTTTTGGAATACAGATTAATAACAAAACTTAACTCAATGTGACATTTTTGTTTGTCCCCCCCCCCCCCCCTTTGCAGGCACTCTCAAATGGAAGGTACAAAAGTTGTTTGCACAGAGCAGTAGTAAACAGCAAAACACCTAGAAAATCTCTTGCTTTTTTTCTTTGCCCTAAGAAGGATAAGGTGGTGAGCCCACCAGCAGAATTGGTGGACTCAAATAATCCTAGAATATATCCTGACTTTACCTGGAAAACCTTCCTTGAGTTTACACAGAAGCATTATAGAGCTGATATGAACACTCTCCAAATCTTCTCCAATTGGCTTCAGCAGAGAACTGCAGAGGTTTAATTAAGACCTAATAAGTTTAATTTCTGGTAGAGTTTGTGACATCAAAGGTAGATCAAGACCTTAGTCTTTTGTTTGGAGTTTATGTACGTAGTACTTTTTTACGGTATCAAATACTCCTAGTTGACTTACAAAAACGGGAACTGTTTATTGCAAGACATATATGATAACCTAAAGAAAAATACTACTAATAATAACATAAAATATACGGCAAATTACACTTATAATAATGTAAATATTCTTTTAGCTGTCAATAGCATATTTTATCTATTGCAACATGTTATATATTTACTTTATTTTCTGGGCTAATTGGTTAAGCTTATTATATAAAATTATTTATTGTTATAGCTCACTTTAATATGATGGTTTGAAAAAATTGAACATATATATGTGCACATTCTCTCAAACAAAGACGATGCCGAAATTGAATGAAATAACTGGAGTAATAAGTTAAATGGGGTAAATTGGTGTGAGAAATCTCTCTCTGGAGAAGTCGGAAGATCTTGGAGGAAGGAAGCATGTTTCCAATGAAAAACTAAGATTTAAAAAGGTGAATATAAAGGAGTAGAAAAGATGTGAGGGAAGGAATAAAAGAGCTGTACGGATTAATTTTGTGCTCATTTGTTTTGGGTAAAATTGTTAAACAGAGCAATATACATGTGATATACACTGAATATACAACAGTGTATATCACATATATATCACTAGCAAAGCAGCAAAACAGAGGTGCAGTCAGTTGGGCCTCTCGGCCGGTGGCCCAAACCAAAGAGCGGCAAAGCAAGGCCTTTCACCTCTAGGCGGTGGGCCGATAGTAGCCCGATTCCGGCCCATCACGGGATCACAGCTATGATCAAAGCAAAACAGTAGATATAAGTTGTATATTAAGGAAAGAATATTGTGTGTATATTGTAGTATATTTATTACCATAATTAGGATATACACTTACCATAATTGTATAGTTAGAATTATGGTAGAATAAGGTTTTAGGAATAGATTAGGAATAGGATTCTCCTATTTTGTAACTTGTATATATATCTATTCAATCAATGAAAATAATTAAGGGGATTATTTCTTTCATGGTATCAAAAGACTAGGTCTAAACAAAAGTTTTCTTCTCTCAAACTTTTGCCTCCTTGGCCGAGACAACCCCCCCCCCCTCCCTCGGGTTTTCTCTCCAAATATCTCGTCTTCCGCTCTCAAAAACCTCTCTTAAATTTATCCTCCTTCTTTGTTCTTTCAAATATGTCTAAGAACAATTTTCACCCTGCCCTCACGGTTTCCAATATCAAGCTAAGTGTCCCTATTTTCCTTGAGATGGAAAACGTTCAATATGCAACGTGGGCAGAGTTGTTTAAAATTCACGCTATATCTTATCAAGTTCTTCATCACATCATTCCTCCCGCTAGACCCCGTCCTGCGGAGGATCCTGAGCTATGGATTACACTTGATGCTACCGTTCTTCGGTGGATATACGCCACTATTTCAGTGGATCTTCTACAGACGATTATGGAGCCAGATACCACGGCTATGGCTGCATGGAATAGATTGCGTGACATATTCCAAGACAACCAACATTCCCGTGTCGTCACACTCGAGCAGGAATTCTCTCTCGTTCGAATGGACGTATTTTTGAACGTTTCTGCATATTTTAAGAAACTAAAGGAATTGGCGGATCAACTCCGTAATGTTGGCGCACCGGTAACAAATAATCGTCTAGTTCTACAGTTGGTTGCCGGTCTTTCGGAGGCCTATAATGGTGTTGGAACTCTCCTTCGCCAAAGCAACCCTCTTCCAGACTTTCATCAAGCCCGCTCCATGCTGACGTTGGAAGAAGCCGGTTTGGCTAAAAAGGCGGCTACCAGAGGAAGCCCAGTTGGCATGATGGCATCCTCTCCTAGTCCTTCGGGTTTTGTTAATAATTCGGGCCAAAACCATAATAATGGTGGAGGCAAGAATAATCGCAAAAATAACAAAAACCGCGGGGGCAAACGAGGCGGTTCTAGTGCGGTGATCAACAAACCGGCGGTGGGTCCCATCCGGGGTACAGTGGCCCACCACCACCGTGGGCCCAGCAGTGGGGCTAGTGGCATGGAACCCGCACCCTCCAGCAGTTTTTGCCAGCGGTCAGTGGGCTGGCCAACAGTCCAGGCCCAATACCCAGCATTGGCGGCCCACTGGCCAGTGGCCCAACAACGGCACCCACAGAAGTTACGACCCAGTTCCAGCACGGCCAGGAGTCCTTGGGCCCAGACCTCCGCAAGCCCATCATGCAGCAGGCCCAACTCAGACCGATATCGAGGTCGCGATGCACACGTTGGAATTGACTCAACCGGACCCAAATTGGTACATGGACACCGGGGCCACTACTCACATGACTTCCGAATCAGGTACTCTCTCATCTTATTACAATTTGAGCACCCCTCGGGGAATAATTGTTGGTAATGGCAGTTCTATTCCAATTCTAGGGTATGGTCAGAAAACGTTGTCTCCTCCCAATCCACCACTCCTCTTGAAAAATACTTTACATGCTCCTAAATTGATTAAAAATTTAGTGTCTGTCCGAAAGTTCACAAATGACAATTCTGTTTCTGTTGAATTTGATCCTTTCGGTTTCTCTGTGAAGGATTTCAAGACGGGGAGTCATCTCATGAGGTGTGATAGTAGGGGGGATCTGGTATCCTATCATGCCCGGTTTCATCCATCGAGTCCAGCCTTGCCATCAGCTTTTGCAGCCATCTCTCCTTCCATGTGGCATGCTCGTCTGAGTCATCCGGGATCTTCTATTTTATCAGCTTTAGATAAAAATAGCTTTATTTCTTGTAAGGGTACGAGTCGTACTCCAATTTGTCAGTCTTGTTCATTAGGAAAAATTGTTAAATTGCCATTTGTAGACTCCAATTCTCATACTTCTATGCCATTTGACATTATTCATAGCGACTTATGGACATCTCCTGTTCTTAGTTCAATGGGTCATCGATATTATGTTCTCTTTTTAGATGATTATTCTAGATTTTTGTGGACGTTTCCAATTGCGAATAAATCACAAGTGTTTTCCGTCTTCATAAAATTTAGAGCGTTCATTCGTACTCAATTCGAAAGAGAAATAAAAAATATTCAATGTGATAATGGGAAAGAGTATGACAATAGGGAGTTTCGAGAATTTTGTGCTACTCATGGGATAAATTTTCATTTTTCATGTCCTCATACATCTTCACAAAATGGGAAAGCCGAACGCAAAATTCGTTCCATAAATAACATTGTCCGAACTCTCCTAATCCATGCCTCCATACCTCCATATTTTTGGCATCATGCTCTACAAATGGCCACTTACCTTCTTAACATAATTCCATCTAAAGGTCTGACATATTCTTCCCCTCTCAAAATCTTATATAATAAGAACCCTTCTTATTCTCACCTTCGGATTTTTGGGTGCTTGTGTTATCCGTTATTCCCATCCACCACAATTAACAAACTTCAGGCTCGGTCTACCCCGTGTGTGTTTTTGGGTTATCCGTCAAATCATCGTGGTTATAAGTGTTTTGATTTATCCTCCAAGAACATCATAATCAATCGCCATGTCATTTTTGATGAAACTCAATTCCCATTTACGAAAGTTCATACTCCCGAACCAAAGTCATATAATTTTTTGGATGACCAAATATCCTCGTATATTATTCGGAATTTTTCGGACATCTCCCGTACCCAAAATCCTCCAGCGGGCCCACTGCCCGCTGGACCAATAATACCGCCACACAATTCAGCCACTGGAACAGTTCCCAAAGAATCGGGCAGGCTGCCAGCCCCAATTCTCGGAACCGCTCCTCCGAATCGATTCCGCCCTTGTACCGATTTGGGCCAGCAGGCCCACTGCCTGCTGGCCAGTCCGTCCCGAGCCCAGAAAATTCCCAAAATTCCATCACTTCTTCCTCGAGTCATAGATCGGTCACTCGTAGTCAGCGGGGTATTTTTACACCTAAAAGACATTTTAATTTACATTATGATGTCTCTAAATCCCCCTTGCCCCGCAATCCTGTGTCCGCATTAAATGACCATAATTGGAAAATTGCTATGACTGATGAATATAATGCTCTTATTGATAATAAGACGTGGGAGTTGGTGCCCCGTCCATATGGTATTAATATTATCGGTCTATGTGGAATTTTGCTCATAAGGGAGAATTCAGATGGGTCCTTTGCTCGGCATAAGGCGCGACTTGTTGGTGATGGTAAGACTCAGCAGGTTGGTATTGATTGTGGTGAGACGTTTAGTCCGGTGGTCAAACCGGCTACCATTCGCACTGTACTTAGCTTGGCTCTTTCAAAGACTTGGTCGATTCATCAGTTGGATGTCAAGAATGCTTTTCTACATGGAGATCTCAAGGAAACAGTCTATATGCATCAGCCGTTGGGTTTCAGGGATCCCAACCGCCCTCATCATGTCTGTTTGTTAAAGAAGTCATTACATGGGCTTAAGTAGTCTCCACGTGCCTGGTATACACGATTTGCTGATTTTGTTTCGACTATTGGGTTCACTCACAGCAGGTCATATAATTCTTTGTTCATCTACCGCCGTGGTTCGTCATTGGCCTATATTCTGTTATATGTGGATGATATCATCTTGACTGCCTCCTCCAATGCTTTGCGTCAGTCTATCATGGCCATGCTCGCCCGAATTTGCTATGAAGGACTTAGGGCCGTTGAGTTATTTTTGGGGATTGCCGTCAAACGTCATTCAGGTGGCTTGTTTCGTCTCAACGGAAGTATGCCGCCGAGATCATAGAAAAGGGCTGGAATTTCATCCTGTAAGTCCACTTCCACGCCAGTTGATGCAAACCCAAAGCTAAGTGCCACAGCAGGTGCACCATACAAGGACCCGACCCGCTATCGCAGTCTTGCAGGGGCCCTCCAGTATCTTACCTTTACCAGACCGGATATTACATATGCAGTTCAGCAGGTGTGTCTATTCATGCATGATCCCAGAGTTGAGCACATGAATGCAATCAAACGCGTCATTCGGTATATTCAGGGGACACTAGACTATGGGTTACACTTGTATCCGTCATCTACATCTACGCTTGTCTCCTACACGGATGCTGATTGGGGTGGTTGTCCCGACACCAGACGATCGACTTCTGACTACTGTATGTTCCTTGGCAACAACTTGGTCTCCTGGTCCGCAAAACGTCAGGCCACTCTATCACGCTCAAGTGCCGAGGAAGAATATCGAGGGGTAGCAAGTGTGGTCTCCGAATCATGTTGGCTACGTAATTTGCTTTTGGAGCTTCATTGTCCCATTCAGAAGGCAACCTTGGTATATTGCGATAACATTAGTGCCATCTACCTTTCAGGTAACCCCGTTCAACACCAACGCACCAAGCATATCGAAATGGACATTCACTTTGTCCGTGAAAAGGTTGCAAAGGGTCAAGTTCGCGTATGCCATGTCCCGTCTCGTTATCAAATTGCAGACATCTTTACAAAGGGTCTACCAGCGGTTCTCTTTGAAGATTTTAGGGAAAGTCTCAGCGTTCGAAAACCGCCCGCTATGACTGCGGGGGTGTGTTAAACAGAGCAATATACATGTGATATACACTGAATATACAGCAGTGTATATCACATATATATCACTAGCAAAGCAGCAAAACAGAGGTGCAGTCAGTTGGGCCTCTCGGCCAGTGGCCCAAACCAGCAGTGCGGCAAGGCCTTTCAGCCTCTAGGCAGTGGGCCGATAGTAGCCCAGTTCCAGCCCATCACGGGATCACAGGCAGCAAAACAGTAGATATAAGTTGTATATTAAGGAAAGAATATTGTGTGTATATTGTAGTATATTTATTACCATAATTAGGATATACACTTACCATAATTGTATAGTTAGAATTATGGTAGAATAAGGTTTTAGGAATAGATTAGGAATAGGATTCTCCTATTTTGTAACTTGTATATATATCTATTCAATCAATGAAAATAATTAAGGGGATTATTTCTTTCAAAAATAGAAAAAGATAAAGGACAGTTTTAGATATGTAACAAAGGTACAACAAATTTAAACATGGTAAAAGAATTAATCTAAATAGTTGTCCACTCAATTATTTTTATTAAAAAATAATCATGAGCGGGTATATATATTTATATATATAATAATAATAATAATTATTATTATTATTATTAGAAAAGTAAACAGTTTCCTATTCAATATTGTAAGTGTTCCCTTTTATGCGAAACCATTTACTTCAACTGGGATGGATTGAGGAGAATATGACCTCACGGGATCTCCTTTCTTTTTTCCAATTAATTGACAACAGCTTGTAACTTGGTATGGACTCCATAAAGAAATTGATAACAAAAATATATATCCAAAATATTAGATGGGTTCCATGGAACGAGTCATTCAGAACAATAGTGATAAGAATGAGAATCTCGAGCTCTAGATAGGACATAGAATACATGCGTGTATTGGGAATGGGCAGAGCTTCCAGTGTTGGGAATGGATCTTTGTGCTAGTGTATTTGGTTTTATCCTTGTCCATTTGATGAATCTAGATACGTGTCAGGCAAATGACTATTTGTTTACGATAGGTTGATAAAAGGGGATTTGTGATGGAGGTATTTATTAGACTTGTTCATGTGAAAGATACTAGTTCTTTATCTTTGAAGAAAGCAATTGTGGATGTACTTGCTCACCATTCTTTAACTTTATGTTACGTACGGGGGAAATGTTATGATGGGGCAACCAATATGCAAGGTGAACTATGAGGTCTTAAAAAGTTGATCAAACAAGAAAGTAGATCGACTCATTCTGTTCATTATTTTGCCCATCAACTTCAATTAACTCTTGTTGCGGTTTCTAAAAAGTGTGTTCAAGTGGGAAAACTTGTACTGTTGGTTTCAAATGTTTTGAATATGTTGGGAACTTCTTTTAAACGTGTGAATGAATTTTGAGAATCTCAAAAAAAAAAAAAACTCCGAGAGACATTAGATATGGGTGAGCTAGAAATGGGTAGAGGCCTGAATCAAGAACTTGGTCTTATTAAAGCCGGTGATACTCATTGGGGGATCTCACTACAAGTCGTTTGGAAACTTTATCAGTAACTTTGGCTCTATCGTTGATGTACTTGATACTCTTGTTGTAAATGTAAGTAGGATGAAAGAGCTAGCGCATCGGGATTCTCAGAAGTTGTCAAACGTTTGAGACTGTTTTCTTGTTGCATTTGATGACTAATGTTTTAGAAATCACAAATGATCTTAATGTGCCATTACATAAAAAGGAGCAGGATATTGCAAATGTCATGATTCTTGTTAAGGTTTGCAAGAGAAGGTTGCAAGCTTTAAGAGATAATGAATGAGATCCTCTCTTGGAAAAACATTCTGGATGGACTTCACTTAAAGAAAAGGTAGAAACGTTTTGTATTAAGCATAAAATTTCATTATTCAATTATGATGATCCATATGCTAACTCTAGAAGATCAAGACGTAAAGTAGTTGATTATACTACTTTTCATCATTACCGTGTGGATTTGTTTTATAAAATTATTGATTGGCAGCTACAAGAACTCAATGAGGTGACAAGTAATTTTCTTAATGGAGTAACTTCCTTGAATCTGATTGATTCATTTTCTAGTTTTGACTAAAAAAAGATAGAGAATGGTTGAATTATATCCTGATGACTTTGATGGATTTAACATGAGGGCCCTTGAGAATCAACTTGCTAATTACATTATTGATGTTCGTGATATTGATAAAAGGTTCTCCAATTTTGTGAACTAGAGGAACTTTCAAAAAAGTTGGTTGAGAGCATTTAAACTATTCTCTTGTATTCCTTTTAGTGAAGTTTGTTTTGCTTCTACCATTTGCCACTGCAACAGTTGAAGGAGCATTTTCGGCGATGAAATTTATCAAGAATGATTTGTGGAACCAAATGGTCGATGGATTCTTAGATGGTTGCATAGTACCTTATGTAGAAAAAAAAGTATTTAAGGATGTTTCTAATGGATGTATTATAAAAATATTTCAAGGGATGAAGACTCGTCGAGTGCAATTGTAATCTATTAAGTGTCTATTAATATACTCTTTTGTAGTTGACTTCTTTATGTTAATTGTAATAATTTGAAATATTTTCCTCAATTGTCTTCTTCCATTAAGGGAATCATATATACACAATATACAAATAAATGTGAAGAGAAAATCATGCCTGTAATCTTCTTAATCAATAATCAATCCCTAATAATCGTCTTCCTAATTAACATATTCCTAATTATCATTTTACTACTTACCATACATAAAATGATACTATCATTAATTATAATAAATAATTATTCCAATTATTATTAATATTCTAACACTCCCCCGCATTCGAAGCTGGAGGGCGGCGAATGCTGAGACTGTCCCAAAAATCTTCAAATAATACCAGTGGAAGTCCTTTTGTGAAAATATCTGCTATCTGATGGCGTGTCGGGACATGTAACACTCGCACTTGTCCGCGAGCCACTTTCTCACGAAGAAAATGGATATCTATCTCAATATGTTTAGTGCACTGATGATTGATCGGATTCCCTGAGAGATAGATTGCACTAATATTATCACAGTATACCAGTGTGGCTGTCGGAATTGGGCAATGAAGCTCAAGTAACAGATTTCTAATCCAACATGATTCAGACACAACATTTGCAACAACATGGTATTCTGCTTCAGCACTTGATCGTGACACTATGGCTTGTCTTTTTGAAGACTATGAGATCAAATTATCACCGAGAAAGACACAATAACCTGAGGTAGCGCGTCTGGTGTTCAGACAACCTGCCCAGTCCGCATCCGTATAAGTGACAAGTTTGGAAACGGAGGATGAGTATAGATGTAATTCATACTCCAGAGTGCCCTGAATATATCGCACAATGCGTTTTAGAGCATGCATATGTTCCTCCATCTAATTATGCATGAATAAGCACACTTGCTGTACTGCATAAGTAATATCCATCCTGGTGAACGTGAGATACTGCAAAGCTCCTGTTAGGCTGTGGTATAATGTTGGATCGGCAAATGGTTTTCTTGAAGCGGCACTTAATTTAGACTTGATGGGCATTCCAGCTCGTTCAACAATCTCGGATACATACTTCTTCTGGGAGAGAAATAATCTGCCTGCATGTCTTGTCACAACAATTCCTAGAAAGTAGTGTAGTGGACCAAGATCTTTCATAGCAAATTCGGAACTAAGTTGTGACATGATAAACTTGCGAAGGGATTCTGAGGATGTTGTTAGGATAATATCATCCACATATAAAAGAAGATAAGCAATATTATTATCCTGACGATAAATAAATAGAGAATTATCGGAACGATTGTGAGAAAAACCAATATGTGACACAAAATCCACAAACCGCTTATACCATGCCCGGGGGGCTGCTTCAGTCCATATAATTATTTTTTGAGCAAACACACATGATTAGGATATTTGGGATCTTTGTATCCCAACGGTTGGTGCATGTAGACAGTTTCATTGAGTTGTCCATGAAGGAAGACATTTTTCACATCCAATTGATGAAGGGGCCAACCTTTTGAGAGAGACACGCTGAGAACTGTTCTGATAGTTTCCAGTTTGACCACTGGACTGAACGTCTCCCCGCAATCTACACCAACCTGTTGTGTCTTCTCATCACCTACAAGACGGGCCTTATGCCGCTCAAAAGTTCCATCAGATTTTTCTTTATGACTGAAAATACACATAGACCGAAATATATTAGCATTAGATGGACGAGGTACTAAATCCCACGTCCTATTTTTAATTAGAGCATGATATTCATCATCCATGGCCAATTTCCAATTCGGGTCCTTTAAAGCAGTCACTGGGTTACGAGGCAATGGTGATTTCGAGACCTGGGTATGTAGGTTATATTTGATATTTGGTTTGACAATTCTATGTTGACTACGGGTGATAGGGAGATTTTCAGGGCCAGTGGACTGGACGCCACTGGCCGATGGTGAGAAATCCAGAATGTTAGGCGGCCTAGTGGCAGTGGACTGAGAGGCCCTGCTTAGGAGAGGGACAATTGGCTTAGGGATTGGGCTTGGAGCCGAGAGATGGCCCAAGGTGCCTGTGGACTGTTCCTGTGTGTAGTGAGAGAGTGAGGGACGACTGGATTCAGAACCGAAGGCCCAAGCTGTTGGACTGAATTGTCAAGTGGCTGGGCCATCGTTCGTTGGTCCAGTGGGCCCAAACTCGTATTTCCAACGCAAATAGTGGGTACCGAGCTACGAAAAAAATGTGTTAGATACGGAAGCCTACCATCATCCAAAAAATCATAAGTGTGAGTTCCGGTTTCATGTATCTTAGCAAACGCAAAAATTGTTTCATCGAAAATTACATGACGACTTATAATTATTCTTTTGAAAGAAATGTTGTAACATTTGTAACCGCGATGATTAGTAGAAAATCCCAAGAAGACACATAGAGTAGACCGGGGTTGGAGTTTTGTGATTGTGGTGGATGAAAAAATGGGGTAGCAAAGACAACCAAACACTCTTAAATGAAGATAGGAGGGCTCTCGTAAATACAACATATTTAGTGGAGCTTGGTAAGACATGTTTTTATGAGGAAGAATATCCAACAGATAAGTGGCCATTTGGAGTACATGATGCCAAAATATGAGGGGTAGTGAAGCATGAGCAAGAGATGTTCTAACAATTAATTTTGCGTTCCGCCTTCCCATTTTATGATGAAGTGTGAGGACAAGACAAACGAAAATTTAGACCATTTGTTTTGAAAAAATCCCAAAACTGATTATTGTCAAACTCACTTCCATTATCACATTGAATATTTTTTATATTCCGTTCAAATTGAGTTCGGATGAATGCTCTAAATGTGAGAAAAGTGAAAAACACTTGTGATTTTTTCGACAAAGGGAATGTCCACAAATAATTTGTCATCTAGTATGAGCAAATAATATCTATGACCAGAATAACTCAAAACGGGTGATGTCCAAATATCACAATGTAAAATATCAAATGGCATAAGAGTGCATGAAGTAGAAGAAATAAATTGCAATTTAACATGTTTACCAAGTGCACAAGAATGACACTTATTTAGAGTCCTTGTTTGGGTACAAGAAATAAATTTATTTTATTTAAGAGAGGCCAAAACAACCTCTCCCGTATATCCCAAACGTTGGTGCCATAAAGATGGTGCCAATGCTGCAAATGTAAAAGGAAACTTGGACTGTTGATTTGGTAAATTTATTAGATAGAGTTCCCCCTTATTATCACATCTCATGAGAAGCTTCCCGTCTGAAAATCATGCATGAAAAATTCATAAGGGTCAAAACGAACAGATACTCAATTATCAATAGTAAACTTTCTAAGAGAGACCAAGTTTTTTATTAATTTATGAGCATGAAGGACATTCTTTAAAATTAGTGGTGAGTTTGGTGGTGACAATTTGCTCGAACCATACCCTTTTATTGGAATTGAATGACTATTTTCGACAATTATACCATTATCATTGCTCAAATTAAGATAGGATGAGAGATTACCTTGGGAGGACGTCATATGAGACGTCGCTCCGGAGTTCATATACCAATTTGAATCCGATGGGTTGAGTCCAAGGGTGTGCATGGCGGACTCAATATCCGTGGGGTGGGCTATTACTGAATGGGCCACATGCCACTGGGTCGGCAGTGACCCAATGTTGCTTCCTGCTGAAACAGACCCAGCGAAATGGGCCTACTGGGCCTGTTTATGTTGTCCAGTATTTGGATGAACATAGTGGGTCGTTGGGGCGGCCTGGCCCAATTCCCTGTTGGGATTGGGCTGGGTGGTACAACCCAAGGCTACCGCCAGGCCTAGTTGACTGCGCCACTGGCCTGCTGCCACTGTCCACCACCGCCACCATTTCTGCCATCGTGCTGCTGCCACTATCCACACCGGAGTTGGTGTTGCCGCCATTTCCGCCGCCACCGAAATTCTAGTGGCCTCCACCTTTGTTATTTCCATGAATTCCACCCTTATTCTTATTATTATTACGTCTCTTTTGTCCCTTATTTTGTTGAGAATGGTCAAAAAAATTAAAATCATTTGAGGAAGTGACAATCAAGGCGGATTTTGAAAGAGTTGAAGCTTTTTTTACCAAGCCCGACTCTTCAAGCACAAGCATGGACTGTGCTTGATAAAATAAAGGTAGAGGATTACTTTGACGGATTAGTGTTCCCACGCCGCTATACGCATCGGTGAGACCGACAACCAATTGTAAGACTAACCGGTTATTAGTAACATGTGAACCAACGTTTCTCAATTGATCTGTCAACACTTTGAGGCGTTGACAATATGCAGAAACATTAGGGAAATCCGTCATGTCAATGGTTGAGAACTCCTGCTCCAATGTAACCGTGCGAGAGTTTTGGTTATCTTGAAATATATCTCGCAAACGTTCCCAAGCCGCCATGGCTGTTGAATCCGGTTCCATTATTGTATGCAACAAGTCAGTGGAAATGTTGCATAAATCCAACCAAGGACTATGGCATCAAGTGTATCTCATAGTTCATTGTCTGCATCGGTTGTTAATTCCTTCCCTTTTCCATCTTTTGGAGGAATTATATGATGAAGAACTTTGTGAGCCCGACAACATATTTTGAATAATTACGCCCAAGTTGCATAATGAACGGTTTCCATTTCTACTTTGAAGGAAATATGTGTTTTGATGTTTGAGACGGTAAGGGCAGGATGAAAAGATGATTTGGACTCAGACATGGTTGCTTGGGAGAAACGAAAAATCAAGAAAAAAAAATATGGAAGAAAATTTCGGCCAAGCTAGGGTTTCAGGGAGGAAGATGACCGAAATTGGTAGGGAATAATATTTGGATCTTTTTCCTTAAACTTCTGATACCGTGTAATATTTTGAAAATGTTTTCCTCAATATGTGAAGAGGAAATCAAGCCTCTAATCTTCCTAATCAATAATCAATCCCTGATAATCTTCTTCCTAATTAACATATTTCTAATTATCATTTTACTACTTACCATACATAAAATGATACTATCATTAATTATAATAAATAATTATTCTAATTATTATTAATATTTTAATAATTATAATAAATAATTTTTCTAATTATTATTAATATTCTAACATTAATTTTACTTTGTAGTTTGTACAAGTATCTTCCTGACTCCATTCTACTTTTTCATATTCTAGCTTGAAATAGGAAATCATTTCTTTACGCTGTGCCGAATGTATTTATATATGTATATATGACGGTATTTGATATGAGCAGAAGAAGGATTGTCTTTGGATTGCAACCGCTGAATATGAGAATAGGTATGGGGAGTAGTGATTTCTCTGCCGGATCAACTACACTAAGTGAATCTCTCACCACTTCATCTACAAATTCTTATTCAAATTTGGACATTGAGAGTGTGTTTGGTAGGAGAAAATATTTTTCAATTTTTTCATGTTTAATTGGTCAAAATATCTTGAAAAATATTTACTTAGAAATTAAGTTCTATAAAAATAAGGAAAATGACTTACCTAATGAAAGTAGAGAAAACAAGTCCATAAGTGATATTCCAAGTTTATTGTCACCTCCCTATTCATCCAACGCCTCCAACTCCTACCCCCTTCACCATCTCACCCCACCACCCCCAAACACCCACTCCCCACTCATCCCATCCCCATAGTATTTTGCCAGATTACATATAAATGTCTTTAGGATAATATTTTTTTACTAGCATATCAAACACTAGAAAATAAGTAAGAAACTCACCAAACACACCCTCAAGTTAGTCTTGCACCTTCAAATTAACATAGTATAATTATTCATGCGTTGCTTTTCTTTCTTTTCTCACACACCCCCTGTCCTAAAGTATGAACACCCTTGACGAAATTCCTGACTTCGCCACTGGTATCAGGCACCAGATGAAAAACAAAAAAAGATAATATTTTCATTAGAAAATTATCAAATTTCAAATTAAATGACTTTTTCATAGAAAATGGTTTTCTCAAATGACTCACAATTATATCAGACACATAGTTTTAGAGGGTGTTTGGATTGACTTATTTTAAGTGTTTGTGGGCTTTTAAGCACTTTTTTAATTTTTGTGGTGTTTGACAATGAAAAAAAAGCTTAAAACACATACTTTTAAACATGAAAAGTACAAAAATAAACCAAAAGTCAAAAGTTATTTATTACCAACTTGTGACTTTTGATTTTAGCTTATAAGCTACTTTTTAAATGTCAATCCAAACACCCCTTAGTCCCCCTAGCAAGCTCACATTGTAGAGATTCACTATTTTTGTTAAAAAGTATCTTTGTTCTTTATAGTCGTATATACTGTGATAAGAAAATACTCAATTTAGTTCAATAGAATGAAGGTCTTCAAAATCAGATATCATAGATTCAAATCTTACAAAACACATGGTTCTTTCTTCTTAGATCAAAATATTTAAAATGAAATAAATTCATCGAGTAACTTTCGCAATAGTAGATATTTTGCCTTATATGTCTCTGAATTAAAGAACGATTTACGGTAGGACTGACCTCTAACTACCAATGCAGGTTTCCGTTTGTGAGCACTTTGGATTGTTAGTATATACGATAAATATCTATGTATCCCTATGGGTATATATATTATTTTTTGTCAATTATTATTCAAAATTTATTAATGTGGAATTAAGTTTATCCCATTAATTTATGACTCGAACAATTGGGGCCCGCACGTCAAAAAAATCATTTCCACATACGTGCACACGTAGTGTCAAGTATCGCAAATTTCATTAGTGAAAGAGATATTGGTACGTATGTAATACGTTTGAGACATAGAATTATGGACGGTTATTGACCAAATGACAATGTATTCCACGTTGGTAAAAAAAGAAAGAAGTGTAAGATGAAACGAGTCGGAAATCGCCGCGAAGGGCCGCGGCGCAGCCCCGTCAGAGCCGAGGCGCCGGAGCGCCGCGACGCCTCCCAGTCAGCGCTACAACGCTAATTGGATAGGCAATCACTGGAGCCGCGACGCTAATTCAAAGAGTTACGGCGCTTCGGAGGCAGAATGCTGCGACGGGAAGTTGAAAAGTTCTGACCTTTGGGCTGGTTTTGGAGCATTGATTCTCCATTACTTGGCACATGAATTCAGCCATTATTTGGCTGAATGTAAGCTCTCAATTAAGTGTCATTACATGGCTATTGAAGGTCATTAGTTGGCTAGTTGAGGGGTCTTCTCCTTACACTATAAATTGAGGCCTTTGGCTCAATTGAACTCAACACTCAACACTTAGAAAATACTCCAGATCTTTTCTGAATTCATCTTCTTCCTCTCTAGCAAAGTTACTATACTCAAAGTTCTTCAAAAAGTAACACTTGAGTTTCCTTTGCTCATTTGTTAAGTTGATGTTGTATCTTGAGTGACTATTGCCTGACAACATAAAAGGAGATATACGGGGCAATCTTGTCTTAAAGAAATAGTGACATCACTCGACTCAGCAAATCACCAAGCATTTTGTTAAGTTCATGATTTCCAGTTTATTGTAATAGTTAGTTTATCCTTTCTACTATTGTAATAGTTACTTACTTTCCGTTCCCTGCAACAATTGTATCTCAATAATTTTAAGACAAGATTTGTTGTAAGTACTTAGAAACATGACTGGAAGACAACAAATTGCTACTGATTCTGTTGTTGCTACTACTCAAGGCAATCCCTCTGCCTTCCCTGCTGCTCAAGGCACACCTAATGCCTTTCTGGTTGCTCAAGGCTTATCCAACGCCTTTATTGCTGCTCAAGGGAACGTTGTCGTTCCTCCTCCTGCTGGATTCCACCATGAACGCCCTGAAAAGTTTATGGGCTCCAACTTCAAGAGATGGCAACAAAAGATGTTATTATATCTGACTGTTATGGGAATGGCACATTTCCTAATAGAAGATCCTCTACAAACTGGAGATGAAATGGACCCTTCGCCCACTGAAATAGTTGAAGGGGGCCTAGGTATCCATGTCATTAATGGCATGAAGATGGTTCTTGATGCATGTAGTCATAGTGATTTCATGTGTAAGAATTACATATTGAATTGCTTGTCAGACCCTCTCTACACGGTGTATTGCACTGTAGGCACTGCCAAAGAGTTGTGGGAGAAACTGCAGAAGAAGTACAACGCACAAGATGCAGGTACTAGAAATTCATCGTTGGGAAATTTCTGAAATTTCAAATGGTGGATAGTAAAACAGTGATGTCCTAAGTCCAAGAATTCCAAATGATTCTACATCACCTGGGTTTGGAAGGTATGAAACCAAATGAGCAGTTTTTGGTTGCATCACTGATTGAAAAGTTACCTCCCTCGTGGAATGAGTTACTTAAAACTCAAAACAAAGGAAATGACTTTTGAAGAACTTATTATCAAACTCCAAATTCATGAAGATAATAAGAAGGCCTTATCTAGGGGTAAACAACTCGCTGAGGCAAAGGAAAATCTGGCTGAGGCCAAAGGGAACCTAAGCAAAAAGCACAAGTTCCAGAAAGACGGCAAGACCCAAGCGACGGAGAAGTTCAAAGGAAACTGTCATCATTGTGGCAAATCTGGTCACATGATCAAGTACTGCCATAAGCTCAAGACTGAGCAACAAGAGAAGGCCAAGGCTAAGGGCAAGGCACATGTTAACGTCATCAAGGACAAGTTTCTGGACGACATGATTGAGGAGTTCTTAGCGGTGGTGCTAGAAGCAAACCTTGTTGAGAATCCCATGCAATAGTAGATGGACACAGGTGCTACAAGACACATCTGTTCTAATAGAAATGCCTTCTCCACTTGTACACCAGTTACAAACAAGAAGCTGTTCATGGGTAACAACACTTTCTCTGACGTAATGGGGGTAGGAAAGGTAGTCCTGAAGATGACTTCTGGTAAGGAGCTCACTCTGAAGGAGGTGATGCATGTTCCTGAGATTAGAAGAAATTTAATTTAAGGTCATTTACTGGTTAATGCTGGTTTTAGGCTAGTGTTTGAGTCCAATAAATTTGTAATCACTAAGAATGGAACGTTTGTGGGAAGATGATTCGTCTGTGAAGGCCTCTTCAAAGTTAACGCCATGTCTGTATTAGGTACAAGCAATAATATTAAAGTTTCTTCTTACTTGCTTGAGTCCTCTAATTTATGACATCATAGATTAGGACATGTCAACTATAAGTCCATCTAAAGGTTGGTAAAGTTGGAGTTGTTGCCTTCTATCGACGTAAACCCTCAACATAAGTGTGAGGTGTGCGTAGAGGCAAAACTCACAAAGCTTCCTTTTCGATCCTAATACTGCTCCTCTAGAACTTATTCACACAGATATATGTGATTTGAAGTTTGCACAAACTAGGGGGGAACAAGTACTTTGTGACATTCATTGATGATAGCACAATGTATTGTTACCTTTACTTGTTGAAAAGTAAGGATGAAGCGTTCCGTTGTTACAAAGAAGAAGATGAGAACTAACTAAACATGCGAATTAAATCCATTCGTAGCGATATAGGGGGAGAATATGTAGCGCCATTTGAGGGATATTGTGCCGAATCGGGCATTGTACATCAAACGACGGCTTCATACTCACCTCAGTCGAATGGTGTGACGGAACATAAGAATCGCACATTGAAGGAAATGATAAATGTCTTGCTCATCAATTCCGGTCTTCCATAAAATATGTGAGGAGAAGCTGTCCTTACCGCTAATACGATTCTTAACAGAGTCACACATAAGGGTAAGGACAAAACTCCATATGAATCATGGAAGGGAAAGAAACCCACCTATAAATATTTAAAGGTGTGGGGTTGTTTGGCAAAGGGTACCCAAGCCAAAACAGTTCAAGATTGGGCCTAAGACCATCGATTGCATATTCATCGGATATGCAAATAACAGTAGTGCTTATCGCTTCTTAGTACATAAGTCAGATATTCCAGATATCCACAGGGGTACAATCATGGAATCAAAGAATGCTCAATTCTTTGAAGATACCTTTCTTAGAAAGGAAAAAGACATAAACTCTCGCAAATGAAGTTATGAACAAAGCTCTCAGGAACCGGGAGTCGTTGATGGCCCAAATCTAGATGGTTCAGATCTAGTGGATCTCGAAGTGGATGAATATCCGAAATCTAGTGTTCCAGACTCTCAGAACTTGGAGACTCCAGAGATGGAACTAAGGCGAAGTAAAAGGGCCAGGAAGGATAAATCCTTCGGTCCTGACTTTGTAGCTTATATGGTTGATGATGAACCAAGGACAATTGCTGAAGCATTGTCAACTCCAGAGGCACCGCTCAGGAAAGAAGCTATTGAGAGTGAAATCTATTTCTCCATTCTACATAACCATACTTGGGATTTGGTTGATCTTCCTTCGGGAAATAAACTGTTGGGTTGTAAATTGATACTCAAACGGAAGTATAAAGCAGATGGGTCTATAGATAAGTACAAGGCCAGGTTGGTAGTCAAGGGATATCGGCAGAAAGAAGTCCTTGACAATGTTGACACGTACTCCCCGGTGTCTCGAATAACGTCCATACGGGTATTCATTGCGATCGCAGCATTGTGTGACCTTGAGATACATCAAATGGATGTCAAGACAGCCTTCCTAAATGGTGATTTGGAAGAAGAGATATATATATGGAACAACCCGAGGGGTATGTGGTTCCAGGGCAAGAGAATAAAGTCTGTCGTCTTGTCAAATCTCTGTACGGGCTGAAATAAGCCCCGAAGCAATGACATGAAAAATTTGATAGTACTCTACTATCGAAGGGTTTCGCCATTAATGAGTGTGACAAATGTGTCTATATGAAAGGTAACTCTGACTCGTTCGTCATGATATGCCTGTATGCAGATGACATGTTGATCATATGGAGCAGTCCTAGTTTGATTATAGAGACTAAGAACATGTTGAAACAATGCTTCGACATGAAGGATATGGGTATCACAGATGTCATCTTAGGGATAAAGATCTATAAGACGTCTGACGGACTGGTCTTGTCTCAATCTCACTACATCGAGGATGTGTTGAGAAAGTTTGGGATGTTTGACAGTTCTCCTATAAATGCACCACTGGATAGAAATCAAATGCTTGATAAAAATTGTGGTGCATCCGTAAGCCAGGAGCAATATGCACAGGTGATTGGTAGTTTTATGTACATAACAAACTGCACCCGACCTAATATTGCTTATGCAGTCAAGAAGTTGGATAGGTTTACCCGTAATCTGAGTAATGATCATTGGAAGGCGTTGAGTCGGGTACTACGATACCTGAAATACACGCTAACTTACGGGTTGCATTATCGAGATATCCCAAATTTGTACTAGAGGGTACGGTGATGCAAACCTGGATATCGATATAGAGAACACCAAGTCCACCGGTGGGTATGTATTTACAATTGGTGGTGGGAAATTTGTGTCTTGGAAATCCTCTAAGCAAACTTGCATCGCCCGATCCATGATGGAATCAGAGTTTATCGCTTTAGACAAAGCAGGAGAAGAAGCTGAGTGGCTTCACGACTTCTTAGACGATGTTCTTTGTTGGGACAAACCCGTACCTTCTATAATGATCCACTGTGACAGTCAGTCGGCTCTAGGAAGGGCACAGAGTGCTATGTACAATGACAAGTCTCATCATATTCGACGGAGACATAAGACCGTTAGGTAGCTGATCACCACGGGTATAATATCCATTGATTACATAAAGTCAAAGGATAACATAGCAGACCCGTTAACAAATGGCTTACCCAAGGATCAGATGTTCTGCATGTCTATGGGAATGGGCTTAAAACCCAAGGTATAATGACCAATACGGTGGTAACCCAATCTTACTGACTGGAGATCCCAGGAATTAGGTTCAATGGGAAAACTAAGCTCTAAAGGTTCAGTTGATCGCTTCGGTGGAAGCATGAGCACTTCGGATAGTGATTTCTGTAAAGAAACACCAAATCCAAAGTCTTTCCCGTAATAGACTATAAGTTCTATCTATAGTGTGGGTGAAGGTTAAGTTTCCAAAACCTTTAATGATCCTCACTGGTTGAGGTTAGGTTTGGGGAAACTTTTAATGATTCCTAACACTTGTAAAGTGGGGTATAGCAGGATATCTTGTAGGAGACCACCTATTTAAGTGTGAGGACACACCGCCTCAAATGAACGTACTTAAGAATCCAAGAAGTGTCCACGACCACAACGGACAAAACATTACGAAGAACAAAGTAAGGGAAATTGTTGTGTTGGTATCGTTGACTTGGTGCTTACACTAAACACTGATAGTTCAAGACATCACGTTCACCTCACAGTAAGTAATTCCGATGGTATTCAACTATGGAATGTTCAAACCGTATGCTACCTATGCAGATGCAACATCGGTCCGCTGAAAGATTGCTGGAAAAGACACCATGTGTGTGCGCCAAAATCTCTTCCAAGAGTGGATTGTTGGAAATTTACTAATGTGAAATTAAGTATATCCCATTAATTTATGACTCGAACAATTGGGGCCCGCACCTCAGAAAAATTATTTCCACACACGTGCACACGCAGTGCCAAGTATCGCAAATTTCATTAGTGAAAGATATATTGGTACGTATGTAATACGTTTGAGACATATAATTATGGACAGTTATTGGCCAAATGACAATGTATTTCACGTTGGTAAAAGAAGGAAGAAGTGTAAGATAAAATGAGTCGAAAATCGTCGCGGAGCCGCGAAGGGCCGCAGCGCTAATTGGATAGGCAGTCACTGGAGCCGCGGCGCTAAAAAAGGCAGAATGCTGTGATGGGAAGTTGAAAAGTTCTGACCTTTGGGCTGGTTTTGGAGCATTGATTCTCCATTACTTGGTACATGAATTCAACCATTATTTGGCTGAATGTAAGCTCTCAATTAAGTGTCATTACATGGCTATTGAAGGTCATTAGTTGGCTAGTTGAGGGGTCTTCTCCTTACACTATAAATTGAGGCCTTTGGCTCAATTGAACTCAACACTCAACACTTAGAAAATACTCCAGATCTTTTCTGAATTCATCTTCTTCCTCTCTAGCAAAGTTACTATACTCAAAGTTCTTCAAAAAGTAACACTTGAGTTTCCTTTGCTCATTTGTTAAGTTGATGTTGTATCTTGAGTGACTATTGCCTGACAACGTAAAAGGAGATATACGGGGCAATCTTGTCTTAAAGAAAGAGTTTCATCACTCGACTCAGCAAATCACCAAACATTTTGTTAAGTTCTTGATTTCCAGTTTATTCTTTATTGTAATAGGTAGTTTATTTTTTCTACTATTATAATAGTTACTTACTTCTCATTCCCTACAATAATTGTATCCCAACAATTATAACCAGGAATAAAAATAATCAAACTCATAATTAATGCAGTTTTTTTTCTACAAAAGATGGAGAATGAAGTAAGGACAATTAGGATAGTCATTGTCCAAGATTAGGGGTGTATCCAAAAGGTCCCCTTTCATCTTTCTTTTTTGCTTTCACGTGGCAACCATGTTGTTTCCCATGGTTTTTTTTTTGTTTATGTTGGTGTGCTTGTTGTGTACTGAGTGGTCTGTGGCTAGCTGTGTAGTCTATTTTAGCTCAAACTTACACATTTTTGTTCTCTTTCGCTTTTTCCCTGATACAACACGACATAAGTTGGGATTGTGACATGAATTTGACTTGTCCTTTACTTTTATTATCAATTTCACTTCTTTCTTTCTATAGCTATGGATAAAGGATTTTCAAACACTAATTTTTTTTTTAAAGGGCAATAAGTCTAACATAAGTTCTCAGACAAAATTCGAACCTCTTTAATCATTGCTTTAGAAATGTTTTTATGTCAACAGAATTCAATAATGTGTACTTTACCAATATAAACAATAGAATTCTCAATGACAATCAAAGTTGGTCTCACCACTAGAAATAAAGATTTTTTTCATCGATATTCAGCAAGATATTTATGATATAAAACATGATTTTTCAAATAAAAGAATTTAGGCTAGCTAATCTTTAAATTCTATCTCTGCTAGCTTAGTGGCTAAATTTTATCGTTAAAAGTAGTACTTGGAATAAGATTTTTTTAAAAATTGTTTTGAAGACAAATTCCCACTAAGCTAATGGGGTCAAAATTAAAATGACAGCCTGAAAAAGGATCATTTGTGAAAATGACCTCTATTAGTGGTGGACCTACTTTACCAAATTGGTCTGGGAGAAAGTCACGTTATTATGCAATGTTAAAATACACATTGCAGACTTTTTCGAATAAAATTGAATATATCATTTATAACCAAAATAAAAGTTACCTTGTTAACAAAATCCTGCCATAAAACACCCTGAGCTCCGCCGATATCTGTCACCAGTCTCGATTAGGTATCTCATGAATTCTTTCTCCCCATTAGGCCTTTATGGCCTTGTCCGTCAGTATGACATTAAGCGGTGTTTCATCTTTTTAGGTTTATGCTCTACTCTGGATAAAGGTCCGCTTGATTTGGATTTGTACATATAGGACAAATGCTTCCATAAAAAATCAATTACTTAAATAAAATCATTTAACCACTTCTTTTAATTCAAGTTTCAACATACCTTTTCTTAGGTTATAATAATATGTAAAGAATTGATCTTGGGTCTAACTCAACCCCAAAAGTTAGCTTGTAAGGTGAGGATTGTCTAATCCATATAAGGAGTCCATGTTCCCATTTCATTTCTGATGTGAAACTCTTAACACTCCCCAGCACGTCAAGACCTCGTTAACTGGAGCGTGGACAATATAGTTTGGGGGCCCAACATCGACGAATAAAGAATTGGAATGAGTTTGGATCTGATACCATGTAAAGAATGGATCTTGGGCATAACATAACCCCAAAAGCTAGCATGTAAGGTGATGATTGTCTAAGTCCATATAAGGAGTCGTTATTTCCATTCCATTTCCGATGCGTGACTCTTTACATAATACACTTATTGATCCAAATTAGTATTTCTAACCTTCTCTTATTTGATGATATAATTGCAAAACAAAACAAATACATTATTTTCCATTTTTAAATATTTTTATAATCTTAATTATAAGTCATGATATTATAAGGTTTGAGTTTAAATCCCGACACTTCTAAATATTTGCAACTTATAAATGTTTTTTCATCTTGTTATATCTCTTTGATTAGTATAATAATGTATATGTATATTAGTTAACGTACTAGTCTAAGTAGTCACTTTTTTGGTGAATATATATATATATATATATATATATATATATATATATATATATATATATATATATAAATAAACAAAATGAAAATTTGCTACTTACCAAGTGCCGTAGAATGGGAAAAGAACAACTGGACAAGAGATTAACTGACCCGTCCAGTGGCTCATATTGACCCGCTTAAGAGATGGGTCACTTTGAATTGTACTCCAAATTGACCCGATAAAAAAACTACTATCATTGACCTAATTCATTAAATTTTGAGCGGGTTGGACAAGTTACACATTTATGAGTTCTATTTTCCACCTCTTTTTTTTGTTGTTGTTGACGAAGGAACCCGCAGCCGCTACTCTCTCGAGTGCGCACAGGGTAAACCCCGGACTGACGCAATAACTTGCAAACCACGTCAGCCGATTAACTGTTGGAAATTTGCCTTTGGCGGGAAGATGCGTCCACCCATCTTTGATGAATTAAACACTAGTGTTCCGCATGTTGGAGACCTTGTCTCTTCGCACATGCATGATCTACGAAGTGAGTAGATAACCGTAGGGCCAAGAATCGTTAAATTTCGTTGAGAAATGAAAGAGATATTGGTCCACAAAGTAATGTGTTTAAGGCATGGAAATGTGGTGTGGGACAAATCTACCACATCGGTGGGAATAAGAAGAATTGCTCTCTATATATGTCTTAAATTGGTAAAGGGTTTGGGACCCCAAGGGGTATCCCATGTGTTTAAAGGAGGGAAGACCTAGATGTGCTTGGGTTCAAGGCTAAGCCCACACGCGCGCCGCCGCCGCCCGCCCGTCCGGTCCGGTTCCGGGTTCTCGGGCCACGGGCCACGGGCCACGGGCCACGGGCCGTGGGGCTTTCTGATATCATCTTTTTGGACCAGAGAACTCTGCAAGATGTACAGTTTGATCCCTGAAGTTTCAATATTTACAGTTTGGTCCCCAGAGTTTCTGGGAAGGTGACGGAAGGCAGAAAGCCTACCGTTGGGACTGTTTTTAAGGCATTAATCAGCCATTACTTTGGCTGATTAACTCCTCTATTAACAGCCCATTAGTTGGGCAATTGAGCACCTCATTCATGGCATTAAAACCGCCATTACAGCCCTCCTTTAAGGGCCATAACAGGCCTTGTTTTTCAGCTGTTGGACAGCCCCTCCTCATGCTATAAATTGAGCTTCATTTGGCTCAAAACAAGAGAAGAAAACTAGCCGAAACAAGCTGAAAACAGACCAAAAACACACCGAAAAATCAGCAAAACAAGTGGCTGAAAAATCGGCAAACCGGTGGCTGAAAAATCAAGCAAACACGATGGCTGAAAATCGGTCAAAAACAGTGACCAAACCCTCACGTATACACAAGATATACACTATAGAGACACACTATATACACAGAGACAAAAGAGAAGAGTAAAGAGAAACTCTTCCTTCCTATTCCATATCTTCAGCAAGTCGAGTCATATTTGTTTTCTTCGACGAGCTCAACCTATTGGCTTTGTAGTGTTGAGATTATAGTGTTGTTTTATCTTGGGAGACTATTGCCCGCTAACGTAAAAGCATATATACAGGGCAATCTTGTCTTAAGGATAGAGGGCTATCCTCGACTCAACACACAACGTTGTAACCATCCAGATTTAGTTGTTTCTTGATTTCAGGATATCAAAATTCAAGACACAACAAACTTGCGGCAGTTCTCAAAGTTGGCTTTGCAAGGTGATCAAGATTCAAGACACAACACACTTGCGGCAGTTTTGAAGATTGACAATTTATTTATCCTTTCGAACATTTGTAATAGTTATTTACATCCCGTACTGCTTTATAAAGTACGATAGAGTACCAACAACTTAAGACAAGATTGTATTGTATTACTATTAGTGTTCGAAAGATGTCGGTCAAAAGTTGTGTGACCAAATCTGGATATGGCAATGATTTTCTGGTAGAAGAGAGTGATGATGATGAACGTGTTCATGGCGTCACCGCTACCAAGACCGGTGGGAACAAGCGCTCTCGAGAGCACGATGATGTCAAGCGGGACAAGAGGAGAAGATCGAAGATGTTCTTCTATCTTGCAGCAGAAGGCCTATATCTGTCCCAGATAAAAATCTGAATAATGGTAAGAAGGAAATGGACACTCAGTCTGATGAAGTGACTGAAGTGAGCCAGAATCTGAAATTGGGATAAGTATTTTTCTTACTTGTCAAGAATAAAGATTAAATGATGTCTGATTAAAAATGGATTAAAGTAAGGAGGAATATGAAAATAATTTATATTCCTTACGCTTTAAAAATCAGAAGTTTAATCTCCTCTTCTTTTCCGTTTAAAGATTGGATTTTGTAAACAGCTTAAAAAGATCCGTTCTTTTAAGTGTAATTATTAAAAGTGTGTAAAGTATGAAGCACATACGATGGAGAAAGATCCACTAACTGTGCGAAAACTCTTACCACTCTTAAGTAAGCGCCAAGAATTATCTGGGCACCAATCATAACGGAAGAAGACTAAAAGCTAAAGACGCTGAGCCTGTCATACTATTTGGCAGAAGATCCTTCATAGGATGATATTGGACACTCAGTCATACAAAGCCTCCGGGCGACTGGAGTGGGACAAAATTCCTTTGATATAATGATATTGGACACTCAGTCATACAAAGCCTCTGGGCGACTGGAGTGGTGCCAGAATTCATTTCATAGGAAAAGTAATGGACACCTAGTGTAATGGGCCAGAGTTTCCAGGTCTTAAATGATCTGAAGGCCTAAAGAAAGGCAGAAAAGAAATTGGACACTCAGTCTGCAAAGCAACTGCAGTGGGTCAGAGTATCCAGATCACATATGATCCGGTTACACCCTAACCACGGGCAAAAGGTTGTTCATGTGAAGCAACGCCACCTCTAAAGTAGAAGGGGTTGGAGAGGTTGTCCTCAATAGGACTTCAGGGAATGAGATCACTCTAAGATGAGGTGATACATGTCCCTAACTTGGTTTAAGGGTCGCTGTTGGTCAAGCTAGTTTGAGACTAGTCCAATATGTCTGTAATAACTAAGAATGGTACAGTACGTCTGTAGCCAAATGAATGATATATTTGTAATCCGTGCATCTATGCCATCATAGATTAAGACACGTTAAAGAGTAAGTCATTCAAAAGCTAATGATATTGAGATTGTTGCCTTCTGTCGACATAAACTCTCAAAATAAATGTGAGGTAGATGAAGAGGCAAAATCACCTTTCCAAATTCCGTCAAGGGAATAGCGAAAGAAGCACCGTTCCTCTAGAACTTAGTCACACCTAATTGGGTGATTTGAAGTTTATACAAAATAGAGGGGGGGAGACAAGTACGTTGTGATCTTCATTGATGATGGTACAACGTATGGAATCCTTTGTTTGTTGAAAAGCAAAGATGAAGTTGTTGAAGAAGATAAGCGCTACAAAGCTGAAGTTGAAAACCAACTATGCCTATGGATTGCAAAATTCGTAGCAATAGAGGGGGAGAATGTGAAGCATCGTTCATTAAACGACTGTTCATTTCCCACTTCAGTCCAACAGTGTTAGCCAAGCGCAAAGTCGTACGCCCAAATTATGTGGGGTGGCTTGGTAAAAGTTGGAATACTGAAACATCTCAAGTTGTACCTAAGACTGTAGATTGCATATCCACTGGATCTGCAAATAACAATAGTGTTGATCGCCTCTTGGTGTCAAAGAATGCTGAACTCTTTGAAGATAGCTTTCCTTGAAAAAGGAAAAAGGAGTAATTGCTCAAGGGTAACAAGAACCCGCGAGGGCCTGACTGTCCGGAACTAGACGTTCCGTATCTACAGGACTCGAAAGTTGCTGGCTATCCGGAACTTAATATTCCAGATCTGCAGAACTCAGGGATTCTAGATGTTGAACTGAGACGGAGCAAAGAAGGGGACAAAGACTTGTTCCAGTCCTTCTAGCTTGTATGGTTAAGAATGAACCATGGACAATTAACAAATAATTGTCATCTCCAAAAGCGCTGCTTTGGAAAGAAGCTAAAGAAAGAAATAGATTCTATCATATAGAACCATACTTGCGTAATGGTTGATCTTCCTCCGGAAAAAGAACCTTTGGGTTGTAAAATGTGCTCCCCTGAGAGTAGCTTCACATCCAGGGCCATTGTAGTCTTACATGGCATGGATGTTGAAACAACCTTCCCAACCGAAGAGTTGGAAGAAGAGGATCAGAGTTGGTTTGCTGGACTGTTGGGCTTCTTCCTGAACTTTCATTTTGGTCCCTGAAATGTTTACATTTTGGTCCTGAAAGTCTCAGATAAAATAGAAACAATGAATCTAACCACAGAAACATTGACTCTGAAGTTAGAAAGCCAACAGTTGGAGAATCAACAGTCTGAAAGTAAAAGTCATATTGAAACAAAGCCTCGATATGAAAGATATGGGTATCACAGATGACATCTTAGGAATTAGATTTCTAAGACATCAAACGGACTGATCGATAGTTGACAGTCTCGTTAAAGCCACCAATGGATATGAATCATAGAACTGATTGGAATCATGGTGCACCTATAGACAAGGAGCGATATGCACAGGTCATGTGTAGTTCAATGTATTTTACACACTACAATGGACCTGGTATCAGCCTACAAACAGATCAGTTGAACTCAGGTTCACTGATGATCTTAATACATGATCAATAGAAGGCGTTAAGTCGGATATGACGATATCTGAATTATTCACTTTTCTACGGATTATAGTATTCTGGATGTCCAGCGGTTCTGGGAGAACACAGTGATGCAAATTGGACATTAGATCTGAAGAACACCAAAGCCACAAGTAAATGTTTATGGTGGGTCTTGGAAAATCCTCTAAGCAAACTTGCATCGACCGATTCATGATGGTATCGAAGTTTATCGCTTTATACAAAGCATGAAAGAAGTTGAGTAACTTCACGACTCATTAGAGGACGTCCCTTATTGGGAGAAACCCGTGCCTTCAACAGTTATACACTCGTGGCTGGCGGGCGGCTTCAGGAAGGACACGGATGACGGCGTCTGGACATATCTGTCAGGATCTGTCGGAGACATAAGACCGTATGGCAGTTGATCATCACGGGTGTCACTACCTTATTTACTAACTAAGGGATTACCCGAAGATCAAGTGCTCTGCCTGTCTAGGGGAATGGGCTGAAAACCCAAACAATACGAACCTTTGCGGTGGAAACCCAACCATACTGATTGGAGATCCCAAGAATTTGGTTCAATGGGAAAACTAAGCGGCAAAAGGTTCAGTTGAGTGCTTCGGTGGAAGCAAGAAGCACTTCGGATGATGATTTCTATACGGAAACATGAATCCAAAGCTGTTCCCGCGATAGACATTAAAGTGCTACCTGCATGGTGGGTAAAGGTTAAGCTTCCAAACCTTTAACGATCCTCAAATTGTTGAGGTTAAGGTTGGGGAAACTTTTAATGATTCCTAACACTTGTGAAGTGGGGTATAGCAGGATACCTTGTAGGAGATCACCTATTTAAGTGCGAGAATGGCCGTCTCAAATGAACGCACTTAAGAATCCAAGTGTGTCCAAGGCCACAACGGACAAAAACGTAAGAAGGAAAATGAATAAGAAGAGTATTGTGTTGTTATCATTGTCTTGGCTTACACTAAACACTGACGGTTCAAGACATCACGTTCACCGCGCAGTAAGTAAGTCCGATGGTTTCAACTAGGGAAGGTTCAAAGCGAAAGCTACCTCTCCTGATGCAGTAACTTTTTCGCTGAAAGATTGCTGAAATGTAGGCACCTTGTGCGTGCGCCACAATCTCTCTTTCATAGAGGGGATTGTTGGAAATTTGCCTTTGGCGGGGAGATGCGTCCACCCATCTTTGATGAATTAAACACTAGTGTTCCGCATGTTGGAGACCTTGTCTCTTCGCACATGCATGATCTACGAAGTGAGTAGATGACCGTACGGCCAAGAATCGTTAAATTTCGTTGAGAAATGAAAGAGATATTGGTCCACGAAGCAAGGTGTTTAAGGCATGAAAATGTGGTGTGGGACAAATCTACCACATCGGTGGGAATAGGAAGAATTGCTCTCTATATATGTCTCAAATTGGTAAAGGGTTTGGGACCCCAAGGGGTATCCCATGTGTTTAAAGGAGGGAAGACCTAGATGTGCTTGGGTTTAAGGCTAAGGCCACACGCGCGCCGCCGCCGCCCGCCCGTCCGGTTCGGTTCCGGGTTCCGGGTTCTCGGGTTCTCGGGCCACTGGCCACGGGCCGTGGGGGGCTGTGGGCTGTGGGCTGTGGGGCTGTGGGGCTTTCTGATATTATCTTTTTGGACCAGAGAACTCTTCCAGATGTACAGTTTGATCCCTGAAGTTTCATATGTACAGTTTGGACCAGAATTCTTTCATATGTACAATTTGGTCCCTGAAGTTTCAATATTTACAGTTTGGTCCCCAGAGTTTCTGGGAAGGTGACGGAAGGCAGAAAGCCTACCGTTGGGACTGTTTTTAAGGCATTAATCAGCCATTACTTGGCTGATTAACTCCTCTATTAATGACCCATTAGTTGGGCAATTGAGCACCTCATTCATGGCATTAAAACCTGCCATTACAGCCTTGTTTTTCAACTGTTGGACAGCCCCTCCTCATGCTATAAATTGAGCTTCATTTGGCTCAAAACAGTAGAAGAAAACTAGCCGAAACAAGTCGAAAACAGACCAAAAACAAGTGGCTGAAAAATCAAGCAAACCAAAGTGGCTGAAAAATCAAGCAAAAAGTGGTGAAAATCGGTCAAAAAAAGTGACCAAACCCTCACGTATACACAAGATATACACTATAGAGACACACTATATACACAGAGACAAAAGAGAAGAGTAAAGAGAAACTCTTCCTTCCTATTCCATATCTTGACAAGTCGAGTCATATTTGTTTTCTTCGTGAGCTCAACCTATTGGCTTTGTAGTGTTGAGATTATAGTGTTGTTTTATCTGGGAGACTATTGCCCGCTAACGTAAAAGCATATATACAGGGCAATCTTGTCTTAAGGATAGAGGGCTATCCTCGACTCAACACACAACGTTGTAACCATCCAGATTTAGTTGTTTCTTGATTTCAGGATATCAAGATTCAAGACACAACAAACTTGCGGCAGTTCTCAAAGTTGGCTTTGCAAGGTGATCAAGATTCAAGACACAACACACTTGCGGCAGTTTTGAAGATTGACCATTTATTTATCCTTTCGAACATTTGTAATAGTTATTTACATCCCGTACTGCTTTATAAAGTACGATGGAGTACCAACATTAACCACATTTGGCTATTTTCCACCTCTAATGCTACCACCAAGGGAGAGAATAAGAATGGATAGATCAAAGAAGTTAAAAATTAAATCTTCTTGGGAATAAAAACATCCCAAGAATCCTTACTTTTTAGATAAATAATGATTCAAATCTTCTAGCTTTTAAATATTGCATTGAATATTTCTGGTAGATCCAATAATGATTTTGACTCGTGCATATGAAAAATGTTACTCCGGTCGTCTCAAATTATTTATCATTTTTTTAGTTTACACGCCTTTAAGGAATATTAATTAGGAGGGATATTTGACCTACTTTACCCCTATTTATGTCTAAGTTATAATCTCTCTCCATTAAATATCTACTATATTTATGTGTCATCTTCATTAATGACAAAGGGTAAAATGGAGAAATATAATTAATTCTGCCTTGAATTCTAAAACGATAAATAATTTGAGACAACTATTTATAGTAATCATGACAAATAATTTGAAACAGAGGAAGTAAAAGACATGTTATAGAGTTATGATGCACTATATTGCTTATATATCTTCATTTATATACACAAATATATAAAGATATACATGGTATACACATAAATAAATGTATATTAGGAGTGTGTTAACTGTGAATAACCCTATAAATTGATTTATATAGATAAATATGCATGTGATAAACATATATACTATAGAATACTAGAATATACACTAGGAGTATGTATAACTGTTATAAACTACATGGATATACATAGACATACAATAATATATACAGATATAGGAAAATAATGTTGTGTAACTCCATATATATTCATGGATATGCATGGTATACATATATATACAGGGGACTACACACTAGGAGTATGTCTAATGGTTGATAACCATGATAACTCCATGTATATAGATTGTTATACATGTAATACACAAATATAGGACTACAGATACTGTCTACTTTTATGTACATACACAAATATAGATGGTATACAAAAATAAATAGGAATTATATAAAATCCATAAGAGCATCTCAATTCTCAACTACTATAAATTAACTCAACTATATCAGATTATCTAGAAATTATACTTTAAGTATCAGAGAAACAAAAAAAGGCGTATACCTCAACTACATAACTGCATTTGAACTAATATATCTGTATTATCTCATACAATATCTTTTTCATCTTTAAATTAACACTTCTTAATAATCTTCCAGAAATATCCAACTCACAATCTACATCATCTAGTAGTATCATTCGTCCATAATATCATAATAATAAGTACTATCTAATTTGTATCACAGTAATTTTATAATTATCATTCGGAAGCCTTAATCTTGAATGAAGTATTCAATAAATAATACAACAAACACACCATAATTATTATAATATTCTATATAACACAATAAAATATTATTAAAATTTGACAAACAAATACACCATAAATAAATAAGAAATCATTATTATTCTATAACATAGAAATTCATTAAAATGTTGTTAATAAATATTTAATTGCTTAGCACTTGCTAAAATACATGTATAACAGGTGTATAAGGCATGTATACTAGTTAACGATGATTCACATTGCATATGTTAAAAGTGATCAATGTGTATTGCATGTATATCATAAATTGTGTAAGAAGTATAAAATGCATAGGTAACATTAAATAAATAGTTCAAATTACATGCATTATCAATGTAGATCATTGTGCATTGCATTTATATTAGAAATTGTATAGCATGTGTATAATGCATAACATTAAAAAATTAGTTCAAGTTATATGTGTTTATCAATGTAAATCAATGTGCATTGTATGTATATTCGAAATTATCTACAAATAAAAAATTCATGTGCACCAGTAGAATAAAACATAGACACATTATTTTTATCGCATGCTTATCTAGCAAAAATAGAACATATGAAACTTTACGAATCTCTTATTTTTTGGTTAAATACGAATCTCTTATTTTCATGGTAACAGTCCTTAATGGCAATACACATAAGAACAAAAACATAACAAATATCCAAAAGAAATTATAAAGCATACCAAGCAAAATTAATATTCTACTAAATTATATATTAATTAATGAAAATATTATAAAATAATGTGGATAATGAAATTTTATTAAATTTAAATTCGTAAGAAATTCGGATTATATTCAAGATATATTAGTCCAAATAAATATTGTTGGCTAATATACTTGGATTAATTATTTATGTCCAATAAATATGAATTTAATTAAACTCCAATGTCGTTAGGCTAGTCCATTGATTTGGGCTATAAATGATGAATCCACTTTGCCAAGCCCGAGATGTTATCTTATCCAGGTCCAAATTGGTGTCACGTGTCAAATGATATGGCACGCCAAGTCAAGCGAAGAAACCAATAGGATCATGTCACAAGTCAAAATGACACAAGATGCCTAGTCAAATCAAAGCCCAATGAAAATGTGTTACATGTACAAGTGACATGTTCCGACCAATCAAATATCGTCATGTCAACTTAAATTTGATTGACCGAAAGGAGTCTGTTCTTATCACAACTCCTCCATCCTACAACTATAAATAAGGGCCTCATAATTCAGAAAAAGACAAAAAATTCTAACTAAATGCCAGAGAGAGCCCGTGGATCAAAGTCTTAGATTTCTCTACAAGCTACAAGTATTCAAGTACTCAAGTATTCTCTATGTTCTGGTGATCAAGACCACCAAATTCAAGATCAAGCTCGAAAGCCCTTGAAATCAAGTACAAGTCGAGATCAAATTCACCAAGTTCAAGATCAAGCTCAAAAGCCCTTGAATTTATTATCGAAAGGAAAAATCAGAGGATTCATAGAGATTGTAACACTTATATTTGAAATCAACTACTACGATTGTTTCGATATTTTCCTGTCTTGATTATTATTTTCGCGACGTGAATTTTATTGTCTATAAATTCTAGCACGCCCAGTGGAACCAAATCTACCCTTCATTTCTTCTCTCACAAATCAGATCTGCGAAACCGCAAAGATGAAAGCTCCGCTTCTATGTGTACTTCAAGTCTCGTCAAGCCTATACTCCCGTAAACTTTGAAGTAGGGAGCATTTGTAGACATGAAAATTTTAGGGGACTTTACCTACCCTTATAAATGCAACAGTGCTACGTGGCCACTTGAAGTCATCTTCTTCAGTAGCAGAAGTACCGACCTTTTCAGCACGTGAAACAATTGTTTGGCTTGCATTTTCCAGCTAACATATATATCTTCTCCAACTACCTTGTCGTGTGTAATTAATTATCCTTATTTTGTTCGTTGGACGGTTTAGGGTGAACTTGAGATATATCAGGAATTGTCTCTTATGTAAATAAAATGTCAAATGATGATTGCAGAACTTTGTGCACTTCAATCATGCCAATAAGGAATTAATTAACTAGTAGAAATGTGATTTTTATGGATGGGATGGATTTGGAGGAGCCTAAGTACTGGATAGGACTTTTCAATAGATCAACGTGACAAGGGTGAGAAATTGCTTTGTAAAGCCTCGTAAAGATGCCTTCCCTGCTGGAAACTCTCAGATCATGTAGATTTGACTTATCTGTGTCAGGAGTGTTCACCCAAACACCCTCGACAAAAAATTACATTGTATATATATAGTAAATTTTCTGTGTTTATGTATATATATATTAACTTTTGAATATTTTGAATAAATATAAAAGATTAACTCAAGCGGTTCCTGGTGTTCAAAATTGTTCCAAGAGATTTTAGGCGAAAAGTCTCCCTCTCTTGTAAATTAGCTTTGATTAATAAATAGGGTAGGGGTCAAGGCCAAACCCCTCATTTAATGTTGATGATATCCGACGGCGGCAGGCTGGCCACCGCCCCTCCCCCACCCCTTTCCATCATTATTTTTTCCTTTATTTTTACGGTTTGAACTCCGTTTTTTACCATTATTAGAACGAGTACCGTGACCCCATGAACCAGAATTTTGGGGCTCTATATCTGTGGTAGATAAGTTGGTGGAGACGAGAGCGGTTCTGGCGGTGGTTGTGCCCGATGATGCCTGCTTTGCTTTCCTCGTCTCCTCTAGAATTAACCGCGAACGGGCCTCGTAAAAGGGAGACAACGGATTGCTTTGTTGAATGAACATAGCAACACCATCATATTGTTCATTCAATCGCGCAATCAACTGAAGGACTAACCTTTGATTTGTCAGGGGCAAACCAACGTTGGATAGTTGGTCCGCAAGTACCTTTAATTCTTGACAATAGCCTGAGATGTTGGAAAAGTCATCCAATTTAACATTTGTAAATTGGTGTTCAAGATAAACGGCCCTAGAAATTTTGTTATCTTGAAAAATGTTTTGCAACCGTTTTCACGCCTGTTGAGCTGTAGAATTGGGTTCCAAGATGGTATGGAGAAGATCATTCGAAATAGTGCCATAAATCCATTGAAGGACTATAGCATCTAACCGAGACCATAATTTCTTGTCCACCGTAGTGGTATCGTGACTCGGACTGAAGGATATGGTCAATCACCTCATAAGCACGACAGTGAATTTTGAATAGTTCTGTCCATGAGGTATGCTGCCATTTCTCCATTTCAAGAGTCATGTAGATAAAGTTTTTGACGTTATTAACAACAAGAGCGGGATGAAATATTTATTTTTCGGCCATAGGTTCCACTTAGAATAAAAAGAAGAGGAGAAGGAAGTGGTGTTTTGATGGAAGAAACCTAAAGGTTGGGTTGTCTAGTCGAGGGGGTGGAGTAATCGGCTAGGGTTTATTTTAGTGTTTAGGTTTTGAGGAATTATTTAGGTTTAGGGTTTAGGACTACTAAACCAAGGGGGAGGCCGAAAACAGTAAAAAAGAAAGGGAGAAATCGGCTAAGGGAAAAAGAAAAGAGAAGAGTTTAGGACAAATGATCTTTGACTCTTGATACCATGTAGGAAATGATTGCTTGATTAATATTCTTCCAAAAATATAATATATATACAATCATCATATGCTTGAATAATGAAAAACTAATCTATCTTATCGAAAATATAAGATAATAATTACAATCATAATAATTACAATATATTACACTATCAATTATAATGAATGAAAGATAATTATGAGATATCCCCATAATTTTTCAAACAATCACAATGGCTTGCGAACAAAAATATATTATCATTGAGCTCCACCAAACCCCTACGACTTTTTTTTTCAATACTTAATTTCTGATGAATATTCTTTTTGATTCCAGAATAACAAAGAGGGAATATTCGGTCCAGCTCATTACTGCTGAATATTCAATCCAGCTCAACTTTATTATATTATTGCTAATTGGATTAAAAGACAGAAGTACCCTTCTTAGTTTGGAGTCTTGGCAAACCACTTTGCTTGTGCGAAACTACCATAGGAATCGCAAAGATTTGACTAAATCAATGAATAGATAACAATTAATGTTCTTACCATAAACAAATGAGAGGTTAAAATCATAATCACAACAATATCATACCTAGTAAAATCCTACAAAGTGAGATTCGGATAGAATAAAGTGTACGCAGAACTTATTCCCTACTTTGGGAAATGTTATTTTCGGTAGGAGGTCAAAATCATAATTCTGGCAGAAAATTATAGTAAAAATCCAATTATGAGCCATACAGAATCACTTAAAATTTGTCATATTCCTTAGATTTTCGTGCTTCAAAATTCCCAAAACCTAACTAATTGTGTAGGCTAAAGCTGCTTTGCTCGTATCATTTTAATTATGAACTTGTACATAAAGACTCGGTATTCTTTTGATAGTTTGGTGCAAAAGGAGAAAATTGTATATCTAAATACACTCGAATACACGTGAAACATTTGAAATATAGTTGTATTTGATTGACTGTATTTTGAAATCGTGTTTTAAATACACATAATTAAATACACACGAAATAGCTAAAAAGTAGCTAGGAATTGTAATTAAGAAAATATAACTATGATTGGTTAGAAGTCTAGAAACTATAGCTATTTATGTAAGTTACTCATAAATAATCCAATGGTTGATTTCTTATACCAAATGTAGAAAAAATATTCTTCCACCTATTTGGTTTAGAAAAAAGGATCCAAAAATTTAAAAAATTAAAGCTGCTTGGTTCGACAATATTCTTCAACTCTCCCATTCATGACTCTCGATCGAGATGTGTCGATGAATCATGACCGCCCTATTATCTTTGATATGTTTTAATCTGATGTTACAAAGTAAATAAATCAATTTAAAGACGACAAACTAGAAGAGGTAATTCCAACTAAGGATGTTTTCTTAATGAATGAGGAGTATACTGTATAGTATAAATATTTATGAGGACAAAAATGATCATGTCAAATTTAGAAAAATCAAAAGGGAATCTCTTACCCAGTCAAAAATGCATATTCATTTGGATTCTTTGTAAGCTTTCGCATGACAATTAGGCATTAAATATCATAAAAGTAAACTGAATTAACTGATAAATATATCACGGATTGACAAGCCAAACCGTGTATACCCATAAACCGTGTATACTCATAATTGTAATATGCTAGTTGTAATTAATTAAGCATTGTACACTTACCATAATTATAGTATTCTTGTACAAATAGAATAGGGTTTTGGGAATAGAATAGGAATAGGATTTTTCATATTATGGAAAGTGTAAATTGTATATATATTCATTCATTAATGAAAATAATCAAGGGATTATTTCTTTCATAGTATCAGAAGTCTAGGTTTTTCATACCTCTCCTATTTTTTTCCCGCAACCTCTCGGTTTCCGAGTCTTCTTCTCTGCTTCTGTGCCCTTCTTCTCTTTCCAAATTATTCTAAATCCCTACTTCACCTTTTGTTCTTTCGTTATGTCGAAGAACATGTTTCATCCTGCCCTTACTGTTTCCAACATCAAGAACCACATCCCTATTGTTCTTGAGATGAAAAACGTTCAATATGCGACGTGGACCTTGTTCAAAATTAACGCAATCTCAAATCAAGTCCTCCATCACATAATTCCTCCCGCTATCCCTACTCCTGCGGAGGATCCTCAGTTATGGATTACTCTTGATGTTATCGTTCTTCAGTGGATTTATTCCACTATTTATACCGACCTTTTATAGACGATCATTGAGTCGAACACTATGGCTATGGCTACCTGGAAAAGACTGCGTGATATATTCCAGGATAATCAACATTCCCGAGTTGTCACCCTTGAGCAAGAATTCTCCCAAGTCAGCATGGAAGATTTCCCGAACGTTTCAACTTATTGTAAACGACTCAAGGAATTGGCGGACCAACTCTGTAACATTGGGGCATGTGTGACCAATAATCGTCTTATTCTACAAATGGTTGCCTGCCTTTCTGAGGCCTATAATGGCTTTGAGACTCTCATCCGTCAAAGTAATCCGCTTTCACCTTTTTATCAAGCCCGCTCAATGCTCACGTTAGAAGAAGCCGACTTGGCCAAAAAAGCGGCTACCGGCGCCAACTCTGTGGCAATGATGACTTCATCCGATAACTCTCATAGGTTTGTTGACAATTCGGGCCAAAACAGCAACACCGGTGGCGGCAAGAAGGGTCAAAACCATAAAAATAATGGCAAGCATCGCTGCGGCAACAACGGTGGTGGCTTAAACAGTGGAACCACCAGTGGGAATAGTAACCATGGCAGGGGTGGGTCTTGAAACAGTGGCAGTAGGCCGCAGACCGCCTAGTCCCAGCCTTGTGCTCCTTGGCCGTGGAACTGGGCTAGTGGCCCTTGGACCAACAACCCCTATTTTCCTCCCACACCTTACCCGACCCACTGAATCCCATCCCAGCACCAGGTCAGGTCCAATCCACCTACTGGCAGATTTCAGTCTGGGCGGGACCGAAAGAAGGTGTGTTTGGGTCTCAGCCTCCGCACGCTTTCCAAGCAGTGGGTCTCAAGCCGACTTCGACAGATATTGAGCCGCCATGCATACACTGGGATTAAATCCTCCAGATGCGAATTGGTACATGGACACCGGCACCACTTCTCACATGACGTCTGACCAAGGTACTCTCTCGTCTTATTCTAATTTGAGCAAAAATTGTGGCATAATTGTTGGTAATAGCAACTCAATTCCAATTCGTGGTTACGGTCATACAACTGTGTCTCCCCCTCATCCACCTCTTGTCTTGAAAAATGCCCTTCATGCCCCTAAATTAAAATTTTGGTGTATGTCCGTAAATTCACCACTGATAATTGGGTTTCTGTTAATTTTGATCCTTTTGACTTTTCTGTAAAGAATTTCAAGACGGGGATACCTCTCATGAGATGTAATAGTGGGGGAGTTCTTTATCCTATCACGCCCGCATCCGGTCTCTCGTGTCAATCCATGCCATCAACATTTGCAGCACTTGCTCCTTCCTTGTGGCATGCACGTTTGGGTCGACCTGGGTCGTCCATTGTTTCTTCTTTGCATAAAAACAATTTTATTTCTTGTAAGGGTACGCGTAGTACTCCAATTTGTCATTCATATCCTTTAGGAAAACATGTTATATTACCATTTGTAGCCTCTACTTCTCGCACTTTGATGCCTTTTGATATTATTCATAGCGATTTATGGACTTCTCCCATTCTCAGTTCTGTAGGCCATCGTTATTATGTTATGTTTTTGGATGATTATTCTAATTTTTATGGACCTTTCCGTTAGCAAAAAAATCTCAAGTGTTTTCCACCTTTAAATTTAGAGCATTCATCCGTACCCAATTCAATCGGAAAATAAAAATATTCAATGTGATAATGGCAAAGAATATGATAATGGGTTGATTCGGAATTTTTGTGATACTAATGACATAGTTTTTCATTTCTCTTGTCCTCATACATCCTCACAATATGGGAAATCCGAACGAAAAAATTCGTACCATTAATAACATTGTCTATACTTTATTAGTCTATGCTTCCGTACCCCGTTCCTTTTGGCATCATGCTCTACAAATGGCAACTTATCTCCTTAACATACTTCCTACCAAAGGATTGACATATTCATCCCCTCTTAAAATCCTCTATAACAAGGATCCTTCATATTCACATCATAGGGTTTTTGGGTGTTTATGTTATCCATTTTTTCCGTCAACTACAATTAACAAACTTCAAGCCCGTTCTACCGTTTGTGTGTTTTTGGGTTATTCATCTAATCACCGTGGTTACAAATGTTTTGATTTATCGTCTAATAAAATCATAATTAGTCGCCATGTTATTTTTGATGAAACTCAATTTCCTTTTGCTAAAATGAGTAGTCTCGTGCCTAGTTCGTATAATTTTTTAGATGACGACGCCTCACTATACATTATGCACCACCTCATGGGCCAATCCAGTACCCCCAAAACCGCCAGCAGGCCCACTGCCTGCTGGCCCGCCACCACATACTGCCACTGCCCCAGTTTCGGCTAGTGGGCCTATTGCTCAGCCCACTCCCGAAACAGGTTCTGCCCTTGCTACTGTTCCGCATCTAATTTCCAGTATTGGGCCGCAGCAGTCCCACTGCCTGCTGGCCAGTCCGTCACTCATCCAAAATTTTCCCAAAATCCATCCAATTCTCCCCCGAGTCACAGACCTGTCGCTCGTAGTCAACGGGGTATTTTTAAACCAAAAAGACATTTTAATCTATATTCCAATGTTCTTCAATCCCCCTATCCCGTAACCCAGTGTCTGTATTAAATGACGCGAATTGAAAGTTGGCTATGAATGACGAATATGATCCTCTATTGAAAATAAAGCGTGGGAGTTGGTGCCCCATCCTTCTTGTGTTAATATTATTCAGTCTATGTGAATTTTTACTCATAAAGATAATTCTGATGGTTCTTTAGCGAGACATAAGGCTCGTCTTCTATGTGATGGTAAAACTCAGCAGGTTGGTGTGAATTATGGTGAGACATTTAGTCTGGTGGTCAAACCGGCTACCATTCGCATTGTTCTCAGTCTGGCTCTTTCAAAGGCATGACCCATTCATCAGTTAGATGTGAAGAATGATTTCTTACATGGTGATCTTAAGGAGACCGTGTACATGCATCAACCCTTGGGCTTTCGAGACCCCAAATATCCTCATCATGTCTGTTTATTGAAGAAGTCCTTGTATGGGCTTAATCAGGCCCCACGGACTTGGTATAAGAGATTTGCAGACTATGTTTCTTCTATTGGGTTTTCTCACAGCAGGTCTGATAATTCATTATTCATATATCGTCGTGGTACTTCCCTGGCTTATATTCTGTTATATGTGGATGATATTTTGTTGACTGCCCCGTCTGATATTTTGTGCAAGTCTATCGTGACACTACTCAATTCTGAGTTTGCTATGAAAGACTTGGGGCCCTTGAGTTACTTCTTGGGGATTGTTGTCACTCGTCATGTAGGTGGGTTATTCTTATCACAGCGGAAGTATGCCGCTGAGATAATTAAAAGGGCTGGTATGTCCTCGTGTAAGTCTACTTACACTCCTGTTGATACTAAACCCAAGCTAGGTGTTGCGGTTGGCTCACCTTACGAGGATTCTACCGACTATCGCAGTCTTGTCAGAGCTCTTCAGTATCTTTCTTTCACGAGATCGGATATTACATATGCCATACAACAGGTATGTTTTTTTATGCATGATCCTAGGGTTGAGCACATGAATGCGATCAAACGAATTATCCGCTACATCCAGGGAACATTTGACTATGGCTTGCATCTTTATCCTTCGTCGGCTTCTACACTTGTCTCATATACGGATGCCGATTGGGGTGGTTGTCCAGATACAAGATGCTCCACGTCTGGCTATTGTATGTTTCTTGGCAATAACTTGGTCTCATGGTCTGCGAAGCGACAGTCTACATTATCATGCTCTAGTGCAGAGGCCGAGTATCGTGGGGTAGCCAATGTGGTCTCTGAATCATGTTGGTTACATAATCTTCTCTTAGAACTTCATTGTCCCATTCAGAAAGCTACATTGGTTTATTGTGATAATATTAGTGCCATCTATCTTTATGGTAATCCGGTTCAACACCAGCACGCTAAACACATCGAGATGGATATCCACTTTATTCGCGAAAGGTAGCTCGTGGACAAGTACGCGTCTGCCATGTCCCTTCCAGATATCAAATTGCAGACATCTTTACTAAAGGTCTTCCCTCGGTTATCTTTGAAGATTTTAAGGACAGTCTCAGCGTACGAAGACTGTCCGCTATGACTGCGGGGGTATGATAAATATATCACGGATTGACAAGCCTAACCGTGTATACCCATAAACTGTGTATACCCATAATTGTAATATGTTAGTTGTAATTAAGTAAGCATTGTACACTTACCATAATTATAGTATTCTTGTACATATAGAATAGGGTTTTGGGAATAGAATAGGAATAAGATTTTCCATATTATGAAAAGTGTAAATTGTATATATACTCATTCATTAATGAAAATAATCAAGGGATTATTTATGTCATTAACAACAAATCCTAATCGTTTTTCTTAGTCACAACTTAAAAGTTGCGAGTCAACGAATATACAGAATTCTTAACCCCTATGCCATTAATTTCTTCCTCCCAAAGGTTCACTAGCATCCCTTTCGCAAATTTGCGCCATAAAAGTATAGTACAAGTTGCATATTTCAACCTCTTTCTGTTGGCTGATTTATCCCAACTTGAGACAAATACAGCTTGAATCTTGCATTTGCTAAGTCAATGTTTTAGGATGTGTTTAGTACGGTGTACAAATGCAGATTCAAGAATTGAAATATATGTATTCTTATATCAACTTTAAATTAATACTAGAATAATAATTTAGTTCATAATCAAATATGTATAGATACACAAGCAAAAGTTATTAGATTCATGCTGACCAGTAACTTAGCCTCTGGATCCGCCCTCGATTATGGAAGTCATTTTTTCAAGACCGAAAAATCACGTATTTTCTAACAAGTATTTTTTTAAAAATAAATAAATGTCTTCCCGTATTTGGTTGAGAGCACAAAATATTGACATTAATATTTAAGTGTTAGATGTGTGAAAAGTTGCGGAAATGAGAATGTTATGATGGATGTGTGGGCACACTAGGAGAGATAGAATTAGGAATGAAGTTATCTGGGACAAGGTGGAGTATCTCGGTGGAGGACAAGATGCAGGAAGTGAGACTGAGATGGTTTGGGCATGTGAAGAGGAGAGATACAGATGCCCCAGTACGGAGGTGTGAGAGATTGGATATGGATGGTTTCAGGAGAGGCAGGGGTAGACCGGAGAAGTATTGAGGAGAGGTGATTAGATAGGACATGTCGCAGTTCCAGCTTACCGAGGACATGACCTTAGATAAGAGGTTATGGAGGACTCAGATTAGGTTAGAAGGCTAGTAGGACCCGCTTATCCTTTCATACTATTAGTCGCATTATTGCTCTATAGTTTCTTGTCCTTTGATCTCTGCTACAATCTATTGTTTCTTGTACTTTGATTATCTTATTTCTCTATGGTAGCTAATGCTCAGTTTTTTCCAAACTTCTTTATCACGGCTTATTAGCTTTTGTTATTTTCATTTTCATATTGCTTTGAATTACTTGTCCTTATCTGACCTTTTTTATGCTTTCTCTTGAGCCGACGGTCTTTCAGAAACAACCTCTCTACCTTCCGAGATAGGGATAAGGTATGCGTACACTCTACCCTCTCCAGATCCCTATTATGGAATTTCACTAGTATATTATTGTTGTAATATGTAAGTGTTGTCTAAGAACCGAAGCAATAATATGAAATTAAATTTTCACTCAAAAGTGAGAAAGTTATTTTCCCTTTTTTTGGGTGGAAAATATTTTCTCGCACAAATATTTTCTAACAAACAAAAACACCAAAAAATGTCTAAAGACCACCTAAACTTGGTATTCTGATATATTATTTGGATTCTTTGTAATTTTTCCCATTTCCAAAGTCAATGGAATGAACCAATTAATGCAATATCAATGAGTACAAAGTGGTCATGAAATTTGTACAAAGAAAAATCAAAAGGGCATCTCTCACCCAATCAAAAGATGCATATTCACTTGGATTCTTTGTGAGTGATAGAATATTTCTAGAATATTCTTTGTAAATTTTCTATATTAGGTAAAATTGTACTTCAATTGTAATTAAAAAGATTAGTTATCTAGTTTATAAATGAGTAAATAATTATATAACACCATATATATTGTACATAATAATCAATGAAAAGCAGGGGAAAATATTCCTTTATAGTATCAGCAGCTAAAACCTAAAATTCTCTTCCTAACCTCTCGGCCGCCCCAACCCTCGGCAACTTCCCTCCCCAAACTTTCTCCTACCACCTCTTGGCCGCTTCTTCCATCTCATCTTCCCCAAACTCTTCAATGGTTGAACAACCTAATTTTCATCCTGCTCTTGCAGCTAACAACATCAAGAACTTCATTCTCATAACTCTTGAGATGGAAAGGGCCAATATTCATCTCGGGCAGAATTATTTAAGATTCATTGTCGTGTGTACAAAGTCATCGACCATATCATCCCTCCTAAATCAAAGCCCCTGGAACACCCTGATGTTTCTGATGAAGACCTTTGGTCCCGCTTAGATGTGGTTGTCTTACAATGGATCTACGGCACGATCTCGAATGACCTATTGCATACAATCATTGAAACCGACGCCACTGTCCGACAAATGTGGGAGCGCTTGGAAAGTATTTTTTTAGGAAAATAAGACACAACGTGCCTTGTACCTAGAAAATCAATTTAAGGACACTCAGCAAGATGATTTTCCAAAAGTTTCGGCTTATTGTCAGGAACTTAAGATGATTGCCAATCAACTATCCAACGTCGGTGCATTGGTCACTAATCAACGGTTGGTGATGCAACTTATTGTGGATTTGAATGAAACTTATGACGGTGTCGCTATCATCCTCCAACAATGCATGCCATTGCCTCCATTCTATGAGGTCCGTTCGACACTCATCCTTGAAGAAACCCAAAAAACAAAGCGAGTCGCAGCTCATGCAATCACTGCCGACACCGTCCTTATCAATATTGGTGGCCCCTCCGCCAACAGCAGGGTCCCGTTTTCCTGTTCATAAAATCGGTAACTCGATGATCCGACACACGACCCGCTTTTATGAAATCACCACAAAGGGCAAAACTCCGATAAATCCTGCGACAATCGTGGCGGGAGCAGCAACCATGGTGGGAGGGGCCAGCCACTGCCGGTCGACAGCAACCCGTATCGGTAGTGATAGTAGCACCCTCCGATGTGGGCTACCTACCGCCATGGGCTACGTGGGCCCAGCCGGCTTGGGCTGCTCCACCTTGCCCATACCCGACAGCCTCTTAGGGCCCACCTCTGGCCCAACTGTCCCAGCCTGGCATCCTCAGCGCATGTCCACAGCAGGCATACAGTGCACATGTCTCTCCACTTTCCACCTACACCCCGACAGATATTGAGGCGCTTATGAACACGATGTCCCTCAACATTCTAGACAACAATTGGTACATGGATACTAGCGCCACATCTCATATGAACGCATCCCAATGTACTCTTTCGTCTTATTTCAATACGAGCAATTTAAATCGTCATATTATTATTGGTAGTGGACACGACATTCCTATTCGAGATTGTGGACAATCATCCCTCTCCCCACCATACCCTCAATTAGCTTTAAAAAATGTCCTCCATGTCCCGACACTTATCAAAAATCTAATCTGTGTGCATCATTTCACAATCGACAATAATGTTTCACTTGAATATGATCATTTTGGTTTTTTCTGTAAAGGACCTTATGACAGGGATACGAATAATGAGATGTGATAGCACCGGGGACCTTTATCTACCACCACCGTCGGTCATCCAGCCTCATCTCTGACATCTCTTGCAGCCATTTCCTCCTCTTTATGACATAATAGATTAGGACATCCGGGAAACTCTGTTTTAAATTTCCTTCGCAAAAATAAATTTATCGATTGCAAACATGTATCTTATCCTCCTGTTTGTGAATCTTGTGTTTTTGAGAAACATGTCAAGTTACCATTTTATTCTTCATCTACATGTACTTTAATACCTTTTGATAAAATACACAGTGATTTATCGACTTCTCATATTTTAAGCACAGTCGGGCATCGATACTATATGTTATTTTTAGATGATTATTCAAACTTCCTGTGGATGTTTCCCATTGGAAATAAATCCCAAGTATATTCTATTTTTTTTTCTTTCAGCGCTTTCATTAAGACACAATTTGAAAAGAATATAAATTGTTTGCAATGGGAGGAAATTCGATAATAATCAATTCAAACTTTTTTGCGCCAAAAATGGCCTTGTTTTTCGTTTATCCTGTCCCCACTCCTCTCCACAAAATGGCAAAACTAAATGAATAATTAGGACCATAAACAACGTAGTTTGTGCCCTCCTTGCTCACGCCTCTATCCCATATCCTTTTTGCATTACGCTCTATCCATGGAAACCTATCTCATAAACAGTCTCCCCAATAAGTCTCTCAAACACAAGTCTCCCACTCAAGTTCTCTATCTTCGAGATCCTTCCTATAAGCATTTAAGAACTTTTGGATGTCTATGCTACCCCCTCCATCCCTCCACACAAATCAACAAGCTACAACCTAGGTCCAACCCATGCGTATTTTTGGGTTACCCCCTAATCATCATGGTTACAACCGTTACGACATGTCCAGCTGAAAAATAATCATGTCTCTTCATGTTTGATGAGTCTCAATTTTCCTTTACCAAACTCAATTCCCCACCTCCGAATTTTTATGACTTCTTAAATGACGGTCTTAATCCCCTTCTAATTCATCACTTGAAAAATTAATCGCTACAATAACCGATGCCCGACCCACCTCCCTCTGTCTCTATCGGGTGGGACATCCAGCCCTGCAACATACTCCTCGGAACAGCCACTCTCGGCTGCCCGAGGTCACTCCCTCCCCTCAAACAACTCCCCCGCCCTTTCCTCGCTATTCTGCTGCTCCCTCTCAACCTGCAACTCTGCCCCAGCCGCTTCCCAATCCCTCCCCACCTCTCGCGGCACCCACACAGATGATGGAAACATGTGTTATGCACGACATTTCCAAACCCAAACGATAATTTAATATGTCAAATTCGGTTACCCCTTCACCTCTTCCTCACAACCCAAAAAATGCCTGTCCGATCCTAATTGGAAATCTGCCATGATTGATGAATATAATGCTCTTATTGAAAATAAGACATGGGAGCTAGTGCCTCGTCATCCTGATGCTAATGTTATTCGTTCTATGTGGATTCTTAGATATAAAAAGAAATCTGACGGTTCTTTTGAAAGGCACAAGGCCCGTCTTGTAGGTGATGGCAGGTCTCAATATATGGGCATGAATTGTGATGAAACTTTTAGCTAGGTGGTGAAACCGGCAACTGTTCGTACCGTTCTTAGTAGTGCTTTGTCTAAATCATGGCCGATTCATCAGCTGGATGTCAAAAATACCTTCTTGTATGGAGACCTTTATGAGACTGTGTATATGCATCAACCTTTGGGATTCAGGAATCCAGTCCATCCAGATTATGTGTGTCATTTGAAGAAATCACTTTATGGACTGAAACAGGCTCCTCGTGCGTGGTACCAACGGTTTGCTGACTTTGTATCCTCTATCGGTTTTTCACATAGCAAATCCGATCACTCACTTTTCATCTATAGCAAGGGTAATGACATGATATACATTCTGTTATTTGCTGATGACATCATCCTAACTACATCTTCTGATGCACTTCACCGATCCATTATGTCTCTCCTTGCCTCTAAGTTTGCTATGAAGGATTTGGGCCCCTAAGCTATTTTTTGGGCATTTATGTTACAAGACATGCATGTGGCTTATTTCTTTGTCAAAATAAGTACGTTGAAGATATCCTTGACCGAGTAGGCATGACATCTTGCAAACCGGTTCACACACCGGTGGACACCAATTCCAAAATCAGTGCATCTTCGGGTTCTCTGTACGCTGATCCGACTCACTATCACGGTTTAGTAGGAGCATTGCAGTATCTCACTTTTACGAGATCAGATATATCCTATGCAGTGCAGCAAATATGCTTACATATGCATAACCCGACGGATGAACATATGAATGCCCTCAAATGAATTTTGCAATATGTACAAGGTACTCTTCATTTGGCTTACACCTGTACAAATCCTCACTCTCCGACCTCACCTCTTATTCTGATGCTGACTGGGGTGGATGTACTGACACTCATCGATCCACGTCGGGTTACTGTGTGTTCCTCGGAGATAACTTGCTTTCTTGGTCTTCTAAAAGACAACCTACTCTGTCTCGATCCAGTGCTGAATCCGAGTACCGAGGTGTGACGAATGTTGTCTCTGAGTCTTGTTGGATATGCAACCTTCTCCTGAAAGTTCACTGCCCCATCCATAAGGCTATATTGGTCTATTGTGATAATGTAAGTGCGATATTTATTTCCGGCAATCCCGTTCAACATCAGCGCACTAAACACATTGAAATGGATATTCACTTTGTACGTGAGAAAGTTGCTTGTGGACAAGTTCGTGTTCTTCATGTTCCTTCCCGCTATCAGATTGTTGACATATTTACTAAAGGCCTTCCACGCACACTCTTTGATGATTTCTGAGCTAGTCTCAGCGTACGAGAACCTCCCGCTTTTACTGCGGGTGTATGATAGAATATTTCTAGAATATCTTTGTACATCTCCTATATTAGGTAAAATTGTAGTCCAATTACAATTAGGAAGTGTAGTCCAATTGTAATTAGGAAGATTAGTTACCTAATTTGTAAAAGAGTAAAATAATTATGTAACACTATATATTGTACATAATAATCAATGAAAAGCAGGGAAAGATATTCCTTTAGTAAGATTTCCTATTTCCAAAGTCAATGGAATGAACCAATTTATGCTCTCAAGTCTCTTTCTTTCACGTTGGGAAAATTCAATTCCATGAAATTAGGCATTAAATATCATAAGCAAACGGAAGTAGTAATAACAAATCCTAACATTTTTTCTTCGTCACAACCCATTTGTGAGTCAACGAATATACAGAGTTCTTAACCCCCATGCCTTTGTGTTCTTCCTCCCAAAGGTTCACTAGCATCCCTTTCACAAATTTGCGCCATAAAAGTATAGTACTAGTTGCATATTTCAACCTCTTTCTACAGCTTGAAAATTGCCATATGCCACGTTAATGTTTTAGGATGTGTTTAGTAGGGTGATGAAGGCATATTCCAGATTTAAAGTCTACGGACTCCTATATCAACTTCAAGTTATACTACAAAATAATTAATTTTATTTTTTCAAATTATTTTTATTAAGTGTTAAGTGAACAAATCCCAATGCTTATTTAATTAGTGTTATTTTAGTAAAATTATCTATTTTTACTTAAAAGTTAATATATTCTTAAGAGGTGTGTAAATGGCTAAGTGAATACCTTTTCTGATACGGAGGGAGTAATATCTATGTATCTGTTAAAGCAGTATGAAACTATTTTTTGCTCAAAAGTAAAAGAAGTCATTTTCCCTTTAAAATGTTATTTTCGTACAAATATATTTTCTCCGTTCACTTTTACATATTCATTTTTGACTTTGCACCCCCCTAAGTTTTAATAAATGAAATATATATTTTACCATAATACTCATATTAATTGATCTATAATCTCAATATATTTGGAAAATAATTTGAAAATGAGTAATTAACATTAATGGTAAAACAAGAAAGAAAAAGTTAGTATTTCTCTCCATATGCTAAAGTAGTGATTAGTATAATAGACAAGTAAAAGCTAAAGGATGGAGTAGAATTACAACCAAAGCCACTACCGGAGTACTATTTTTTTTTAAAAGAATGGTATTATTCCCTCCGTATAAAAAAGAGTGTTCACTTAACTTTTATTTTTTGGAACAAAAAGAGTATCCACTCATCAAATTAAGAAACAATTGACTTTAAAATTTCAAACTTTCTTATTAAGTGTTAGATGATCAAATCCAATACCTATTTAATTAGGGGCATTTATTAATATTTTTTTAAGATGTGTGCAAATAGCTAAGTGGACACTCTTTTTTATCCGGAGAGAGTAATACTAATAATATTTCCACCATAACAAACACCTCCCACAGACGTTGGCACTATAAATGCAAGAAAAGGGTCCTACTGATTGCATACTTGTCAAGGTAAAGGAGCAATCACAAGTATGATATTGAATCCATAGAAAAGAAAAATAACAAAGACTATTAAGAGTTGTTTCTTCTTACTCTTCTTGAAGCTTTATTTCCTTTTGATTTTCACATTTCCAACCACTATGGAAAACATGGAGTTGGAATGTAAATCTGCTCACAAAAGTTTTGCTATGCCAGTTGATTCAGAACATAAGGCCACTGAATTCAGAGTGTTCTCTGTTTCAGCACCTCACATGAGAGCATTTCATCTTTCTTGGATTTCCTTCTTTGCTTGTTTCGTTTCCACATTTGCTGCACCACCTCTCCTCCCTATCATCCGCAACAATCTTGATCTTACAGCTACAGACATTGGAAATGCAGGAATTGCAGCAGTTTCGGGTGCAGTTTTCGCGAGAATTGCAATGGGAACAGCATGTGACTTGTTCGGTCCACGTCTTGCTTCCTCTGCACTTACTCTCTTAACTGCACCAGCTGTTTTCTTAACTGCAATCGCCAACTCAGCGATTTCGTTCCTTTTAGTTCGTTTCTTCACGGGGTTTTCGTTAGCCACTTTTGTTTCGACACAATTCTGGATGAGCTCCATGTTCTCTGCTAAGGTCGTTGGCACGGCTAATGGCGTAGCTGGAGGCTGGGGTAATCTTGGTGGTGGAGCTACACAGTTAATTATGCCTTTGGTTTTTTCGCTGATACATAAAATTGGTGCAACTCAGTTTACCGCTTGGAGAATCGCGTTTTTTATACCTGCCTTGTTTCAGGCTTTATCAGCATATGCTATTTTCTTTTTAGGACAAGATATGCCTGATGGGAATTACGCGAAACTCCATAAATCCGGCGAAAAGCATAAAGATAATATGTCGGATATTTTATATCACGCGATTACGAATTATAGAGGGTGGATCTTGGCATTGACTTATGGCTATTGTTTTGGTGTTGAACTTACCGTGGACAACATAATTGCACAGTATTTTTTTGACAGGTTCGATGTGAATCTTCACACGGCTGGAATTATTGCAGCTAGTTTCGGTTTAGCAAACTTATTTTCCAGGCCTGGAGGAGGGGTGTTGTCGGATATCGTGGCGAAACGGTTCGGTATGAGGGGAAGGCTTTGGGCACTATGGATTGTGCAGACGTTAGGAGGCTTGCTTTGTGTACTTTTAGGGAAAGTAGAGTCTTTAAGTGGTTCTATTGTTGTGATGCTTGTGTTTTCAGTGTTTTGTCAAGCTGCCTGCGGACTCACTTTCGGGGTTGTTCCATTTGTTTCAAGAAGGTATGCTTTCTACCTGATTTTCGTATTATTAGAGTATAATTTTACCTAAACTTGACAAAGGGGCTGGTCCTGTCTAGGACCGACCCCTTAACCTTTGATTCCTAAATGCCTCAAGGCTAGGGCTGAGGCTTGTTCTCTTTTAAGGGGACCGATCTCAAGTCGCGCTTTTCCTTGGTGTGGGGTAGGGGAATCGATTCAAGATCTCACCCTGACCTCTAAGGTGGGCAAATCAAAGGGTACAGTTCTAACTCACAAGGTACTAGAAACAATATATAAAAGAATTTAATTTTATATAAAATTAAAAAAAATTACACTATCAGGTCAACTAAAATATAACTAAAGGAAATTGTGCCTAATAAGTGGTCGGCGCGATTCAAGACCAACCCCTTATCCTTATAGTCCTCGCCTCGAGGCTGGAACCGGGCATAGTTCTCTTTTAACTCGTTCCAATGGCTATAATAAGTCGAATTAGTTACCTAGCAAGTAAGTCCAGCTACCTACTCCAACAGGTTAATTTACATAAAAAATGTTTATATTGTCAATGCATATAACTTAAATCTGATAAATAGAATATTTTGTCACTCGTTTAAAATCTAATCCTAGTCTTTTTTTGCTCAAATAGATCATTGGGCATAATTTCGGGGATGACAGGAGCAGGTGGAAATGTCGGAGCAGTGCTAACACAAGTCATTTTCTTTAGAGGAACAAGATATTCGACAGAAACAGGAATTACATACATGGGAATCATGATTATATGTTGCACTCTCCCCATTTTGTTTATATACTTCCCACAATGGGGTGGAATGTTTTATGGTCCGTCATCTAAAGGCTTGACAGAGGAAGATTACTACATGAAAGAGTGGAATTTAACTGACAAGGAGAATGGTTTTCACCAGGCAAGCATGAAATTTGCTGGTAATAGTAGAAGTGAAAGAGGTAAAAAAAATGGATCCGCACCAACACCTATAGATGGAACTCCAAACATAATCGTTTGATTTCAAGCATGTTGTCACTCGTATTGTATTTTGTTACTTTTGTATTATATTGTATTGTATTGTTGAGAGTTGCACAAATTTCTGTTAAAGCTTAGTTCCCATTGTAAAGAACTATAGTTGGAGGTGTTATTTTACTTCTTCTTGAGTTTGCATAATGTAATTGCTTTGTTTCTGTGAGTATATGTACCGTATAAATTGCTTCTGCTATATTTTGACAACAATTACGAAAATCAGAGGCATCATTATATATTTTGCATATTTCACAATTCATGTCATTCCTGAGCAATGTAATAGCATCATCTAGTTCTCCAAGGGTTAGTTGAGCAACACAAATTTAAACTAACACAGGGTTAGTGGCTTGGATATATCACATGCTTCTTGAAGAATTGAAATTGCTTGGTTCAATTCATGTGTATGCTTATTTTTTTGGCTAAAAATAGTGAACTTTCACTCAAATTTTTACATACTTGGTCCCGAAAGTACACAAGTGGAATAAAGTCATTCCCATCTAAAGAAGAAATAAAAAGAATACCGTTGAAACTCTATTATTTTTTACTAAAATTTCTTATTTGGCTAAAAAATAATGAATTTCTAGTTTAGTTTTTTTACATGTAAGGTTCGAGAAAAGAAGAAATACATAATTGGAAGAAATAACAACTATTGCTTCTAAAGAAAAAGACACAAATTTTGGATATAATATCAACTGCATATTAGGAGAAAATAAGAAGCAATATACAATTGAAAAACTAAAAAGTAAATAAATCAATTTTAAGGAAGAAAAACTAAAAGATCTGATTCCACCTAAGGAGTATTCTTGATATTGAAAAGAAAATGAATAATGAGTATAGCAAAAATATTAATGAGGTTAGGAATCTAATAACTCAGTTTGTTGCCTGAACTTTCTATTTGTTGATGAGTGTTGGAATTTTTACATTGTAATCCCTTCCAAATTTTTCCTTCCCCTATCCCCTTTAAATAAAAAACAAATTGAAAAAATAATATCAATGAGGATAAAATGGTCATATACAAACTGTACAAAGAAAAATCAAAAGGGAATCTCTTACCCAGTCAGAAGATTAATATTCCCTTGGATTCAATTTGTGCTTTCCCATTTCCAAAGTCAACAGAACGTACCAATTAATGCTCTCAAAGTCTCTTTCTTTCACGTAGGAATCAAAAATCCAATTCCATGACAATTCGGCATTAAATATCATAAAGTAAACTGAAGTAGTAATAACAAATCAGGATACTCTCTCCATTCAATAATAAGTGATGTTTTTAACCTTAAGATTAACTCCTAAAAAAATTATGAATATTTTTACTAATTTATTCTTAATTAATGTTCGAAAAAAAAATATTTAATGATTCTTAATTATGTAAATAAGCATAATTTTGAAAGAATAAGATCAATTTCTTTTTGAAATCTTAAACCACCACTTATTTTATTTTATTTTAAAATAAAATAAAAAACTTAAAATACCATTTATTAAAAAACTTAAAATACCATTTATTATGGAATAGAGGGAGTAATATTTTTTAACCCTCGTCCTCGCTAAACACAAGTTGTGAGTCAACGAATATACAGAGTTCTTAACCCCTATGCCTTTATTTTCTTCCTCCCAAAGGTTCACAAGCATCCCTTTCATAAATTTGCGCCATAAAAGTACAGTACAAGTTGCATATTTTGACCTCTTTCTATTGGCTGATTTCTCCCAAGTTGAAACAAATACAGCTTGAAATATGCAATATGCTACGTCAATGTTTTAGGATGTGTTTAGTAGGGTGGACCGACACAAATTTAAGATTTAAAATTTAAGTATTTCTATATTTACTTCAGGTTAATCTTATGATAATTATTGGATCCACTAATGAAAAAAAGGATCTGGTCTTTCACTATCAATTCCTTTCATTTTCGATTCGGTGTGATGAGCCCAATCCTGTTGGACGTATCTCTCTTAACCGGTCTTGAACTTGAATTGGATAGACCGAAGTTTTTCTTCCCTATCCGATAAGTCTTTTACAGACTCGACTCTTTCAAATCCTCTCAACATCGCTTCTTCAAATTCAAGTTCCGCTTGCTGCTTTTCATTTTGATAGGAGTAGGTGCTTGCCGCTCGCTCGTTGTCTACTAAATGAGTCTTCACTGCCCGCCCGACCCCTATCTTTAATCTTAAGTAAAGTGAAGTCAAATCAATGAAGTGAACATCCCAACCTCTTTGCTTGAAGCTTTGCCAGGAAGCTTCTACTTGTTGAAGCTTTGTTTCCCCAATTTAGAAGTGCGCAGGTTTGGAACCCTATATAAGGGGCTAGCGCGCAATGGCTTTCTCTGAGAAATTCTTAATATATATATCGGATTTGGGCAAAAGTTTTTGGAGTTATTTACCTTTTTGCTATTATTTTCTTGTTTCAAATAATGTAAAGTCAAAGAATCTTTATGAGTCCCTTTTCATTTACTCATTGTTGTCTTACGTGAAATACACTTTATACCACATTGGTGGTGAAAATTCTCTTTTGTCCTGAATTTTTTATCTTATTTGAATTCTACATCATAATTAACTTCAAAAAGGTTTTCTATGTATAAAAGATTTCTTTGGTGGAAAAGATCTCTTCCATATTTGACTAATCCTTTCTTGGAGGAATTTTTTTTGACATCTATAAATTCAAGACCTTCTTTCACAACTATAATATAGAAAAGTATCTACAATGTAGTCTTTAGAGAGTTTTGCTTAAGCCATTATTATTTCTTTTCATTATTTAGAGTTAATTGCCAATATTTATTTCCCCCTTTATTAGCGACATTTACTTTTCAAACGTTGAGAAACATTTCAGATCTGACCTTTAATTTCCATCTACCTACTTAAACAAGTTCAGAGGTCTCTTCTCAATACACCAAAAAATCTTCTTCTCCTTTTTTTCTAGGCAAATCAATTTGTGCAAACTCCAAACTTCCAACCACTAGTTCAAGTGTTTGGAAGTGTTATAATATCCTGGGAAACGATTGGACTAAACGACTTGCATCGTGGTCAATCCGAAATCGCATTCAAGACAATGGCTTGCCACGACGCATCGTTCATTCAATAAGTTTTTTTCTATTTTACTTGTTCTTGATCAATATTATTTTGATTTTAACTAACAACAATAATTAAATTCATGTGAACCTATAACTTAGCATCTGGATCTGCCCTTGATGGTGGAAGTCATTTTTCCAGACTGAAAAATGAAGTATTTTCTAACAAGTCTTCTTGTTCAAAAATGTTTTCTTATATTTAGTTGAGAGAACTAAATATTGACAATAATATCTAAGTACTAGTTAAAGCAATAATATGAAATTAAATTTTTGCTCTTAAAAAATGTTTTTCTGTAAAAATGTATTTTGAGAATAAAAAACACCATAAAATGACTACTACTATTTTTTTTAAAATAATAATATTTCCACCATACCAAACACCTGACAGAACACAAACATACACACAGCAAAGCTAACTGCCAAGATCAACTTACATGTAATCTAGAAAATATAATTCATAATCTAGATAGAAGTACTAACCTCTTGAAGCTTTGACACAAATCTTTCACATCAGCAACACATGCCTGTTCCACAGTCTATTACTGTGTATCCTAAATATCCTTTGAACTTATGAACACTCGAGTGAAGATTATTTGCGGCTAGAAAAAATAAGTGAGTCTATTAGGGCTGAAAAGCCTTACTTTTATATTACACGTTTTAGGGTAAAAATCCTATAAAAACATGTGGCTTTTCCTTGCCCCCAAAAGAATACTATTTTTTCTTGTTCTAGAATGTTCAGGCACAGTAGGGATCACATATTTAATAATGAGGCTTCCTATTGTGGTATTAATTCGGAATGTGAATGAATTAATCCTACCACAATAAATTCCAATTTATTCCACTAAAAAACTGTAATTGCACTCCTCTATTTAATTTCAAAATACTCCATTAAATACTTATTTAACTCCCCATGTTAAGATTACAGATACCAATCAACTAAATTAAATTACTGACAATTTAATTCATTGACTAATTAAATCTTTTATACTTTTGCTTAACTTATTTCATGTGACTGATACAAAATTCACCTGCAGGTTTTTCACATGAAAACTTATAAGCATCCATAAAGGGGTATCATCTATCTCAAAGTTGAGACACGGATTCTATCAATTAATTATTATTTCACAAATATCATTTTCTACTATCCAACTTATTAGGAATACCTTGACTCATAATTGAGTCGTACCTTTTGATAAATCAAAATAATGAATAAATGACATTAATCATAATAATTATACCAAGACTAAGAGTATAAGTTCATCTATTGAGTTAGAGAGGTTATTTTATATATTCAGTACAAAAACACTTATATCTACTTGGTCCGTTCAATACATATAAAATGCACTAGCACAAAAAGTTGGAATAAGGTCATTCTCATAATCAAGATAAATTATATTTTAATCTTGTGCTACAATCATCAAGATATTTTGTCCAGTTTCATCTTTGATTGTGAACGTTACTTTATAACTTATAAAAACCGACAATTTAATCTTTCGTACATGAGCTAATGCTCCATACACTAAATTACTATATAAGTAAAGGACACACATATGGACAAATAATCTATTTAAAATAAAACTTTATTAAATTGAATAAATAAATAAATAATTATTACATAAAAAATAAAACATAATACTATAACTAAACCGCATGGTTAATAGTATATCCTAACAACACCCCACGGACTATGGCACTATAAATGCCAGAAAAAGGGTCCTATTGATTGGGTACTTATCGGCATAAAGGAGCAATCAACAATTGTGACATTGAATCTAGAGAAAAAATATATAAGAGTTGTTTCTTCTTACTCTTCTTGAAGTTTTATTTCCTTTATATTTTCACTTGTTCCAACCACTATGGAAAATATGGAGTTGGAATCTAAATCTATTCAGAGAAATTTTGCTATGTCAGTTGACTTAGAAAATAAGGTCACTGAATTCAGATTGTTCTCTGTTTCAACACCTCACATGAGAGCATTTCATCTTTCTTGATTTCCTTCTTTGATTGTTTCGTTTCCACATTTGCTGCACCTCTCTTCCTTGTAATCCGCGACAATCTATGTATACTTCGGAAAATGTATTCCGAAAAATATTTTTCTATTTTCTCTTATTGTTTTGTAATGCTTGCTTTGATTGTAATTATGCTTTGTCTTGAGCCGAGTGTCTTCCGAAAACAACCACTCTACCTACCAAGGTAGATGTAAGGTCTGTGTACACTCTCCCTCCCCAGACCCCACGTTGTGAGATTTTACTGAATATGTTGTTGTTATTGTTATTTTCTCTTATTTAATTACATTAAGTATCTTGGAAAATACTTTCCTCAAAATAGAAGAAAATGTTTTCCTTCAAAATTTGAAGGATAACATTTTTCGGATTCAATAAAAATACACCAATGCATCCCAAGTCCATCCACACCTCTCCCACCTAACCACTCACCCCACCCTACTATGGGCGGAGCGACCTTCAGCGAAGGGTGGTCTGGTGCACACCCTGTTGGTTACTATTGTAGTAAAGCAGTACGGGAAGTAAATAAATATTACAAGTGTTCGAAAGGATAAACCGAATTGCCAATATTCAGAACTGCCGCAAAGTTGTTGAGTCTTAAATCTTGATAACCTGAAATCAAGAAACACTAAATCTGGATTGTTACAATTGTATGCTGAGTCGAGTGATTGCACTCTGTCCTTAAGACAAGATTGCCCCGTATATATGCTTTTACGTTAACGGGCAATAGTCTCCCAAGATAAAACAACACTTTAATCTCAACATTACAAAGCAAATAGGTTGAGTTTGACGAAGAAAACAAATACGAATCGACTTGCTGAAGAAGTGGAAAAGGAAGGAAGAGTTTCTGTTTTAGTCCCAACGTTTTGGACTGAATTTCAGTGTCTCTTTTGTTTGTCCTTTTGTAAATAAATGTTGTCTCATTTTTGTTGGCTGTTTGGGTGTTTATATTCTGTTTTGTGTATTTTTCGTGTGTTGCACAACTGAGCCAAACAACTCAATATATAGCATGGAGGAGGGACTCCTCAACTACCAAAACAAGACTGTTAATAGCCATTAGTGAGGGCTGTTAATGGCCATTAGAGGAATGTTAATGGTCATTGAAGGAGGGTTTTTTATGGAGGAGTTAACAGCCAAGTAATGGCTGGTTAATACTCCAAAAAATAGCCCAAACGGTAGGCAGAAACTTTCTGCCTTCCGTCATTCCCGAAATCAACTTTCTAGAAACTTTAGGGACCAAATTGTAAATATTAAGCAATTTGGGGTCCAAAAAGATAATATCAGAAAGTCCCACAGCCCGAGACCGGACCGGACCGGCGGGCGGCGGCGGCGCGCGTGTGGGCTTAGCCTTGAACCCAAGCACATCTAGGTCCTTCCTCATTTAAACACATGGGATACCCCTTGGGGTCCCAAACCCTTAACCAATTTAGAGACTTATAAAGAGCAATTCTTCATTTTCCCACCGATGTGGTAAATTTGTCCCACACCATATTTTTATGCCTCAAACACCTTACTTCGTGGACCAATATCTCTTTCATTTTTCAACGAAATTTGACTATTCTTGGCCCTATGGTCATCTACTCACTTAGTAGATTATGCACGTGTGAAGAGACAAAGTCTCCAACATGCGGAACCCTAGTGTTTAATTTATTAAATATGGGTGGACGCACCTCCCCGCCAAAGGCAAATTTCCAACAATCCCCTCTATGAAAGAGAGATTTTGGCGCACATACAAGGTGCCTACTTTCAGCAATCTTTCAGCGAAAAGATATTGCATCAGGAGAGGTAGCTTCCGCTTTGAACCTTCCCTAGTTGAATACCACCGGACTTACTTACTGCGCGGTGAACGTGATGTCTTGAACCGTCGGTGTTTAGTGTAAGCCAAGACAATGATACCAGTACAATAACTCTCCTTATTTATTTTCTTCTTATGGTTTTGTCCGTTGTGGCTGTGGACACACTTGGATTCTTAAGTGCGTTCATTTGAGGCGGCCCGTCCTCGCACTTAAATAGGTGATCTCCAACAAGGTATCCTGTTATACCCCACTTCACAAGTGTTAGGAATCATTAAAAGTTTCCCCAACCTTAACCTCAATTGTGTGAGGATCGTTTAAAGGTTTGGAAGCTTAACCTTTACCCACCATGCAGGTAGCACTTTAATGTCTATCGCGGGAACAACTTTGGATTCATGTTTCCCTACAGAAATCATCATCTGAGGTGCTCTTGCTTCCACCGAATCGCTCAACTGAACCTTTTACAACTTAGTTTTCCCATTGAACCAAATTCTTGAGATCTCCAATCAGTATGGTTTTGTTACCATCGCAAAGGTTCGTATTGTTTGGGTTTTACGCCCATTCCCTTGGATAGGCAGAACACTTGATCTCCAGGTAGTCCCTTAGTTAAAAGGGTCCGCTATATCCTTTGATTAGTAATCAAGGAAGTGACACCCGTGATGATCAACTGCCATATGGTCTTATGTCTCCGACAGATCCTGACAGATATGTTCAGACGCCATCATCTGTGTCCTTCCTAAAGCCGACCGGCTAGCCACAGGATATAACTGCTGAAGGCACGGGTTTCTCCCAATAAGGGACGTCCTCTAAGGAGTCATGAAGTTACTCAACTTCTTTCATGCTTTGTATAAAGCGATAAACTCCGATTCCATCATGAATCGGCCGATGCAAGTTTGCTTAGAGGTTTTTCCAAGACCTACCATACACATTTATTTGTGGCTTTGGTGTTCTTCACATCTGATGTCCAGTTTGGATCACTGTGTTCTCCTAGAACCGCTGGACATCCAGAATACTATAATCCGTAGATAAGCGAATATTTCAGATATCATCATATCCGACTTAACGCCTTCTACCGATCATTTTTAGAATCATCAGTGAACCTTAGTTCAACTGATCTGCTTTGTAGGCCGATACCAGGTCAGTTGAGTGTGTAACATACATTATACTACATATGACCTGCGCATATCGCTCTTTGTATATGGGTGCACTATGATTTCAATCAGTTATATGATTCATATCCATTGGTGGCTTCAACGAGACTGTCAACTATCCCACAACTGAGTTTGGAGTTAGACCAGTCCGTTAGATGTCTTAGAAATCCAATTCCTAAGATGTCATCTGTGATACCCATATCTTTCATATCGAGACTTTGTTTTAATATGACTTCCATTCTCAAACTGTTGGTTTTCCAACTGTTGGCTTTCTAACTTCAGAGTCAATGTTTCTGTGGTCAGATTCATTATTTCTGTTTTATCTGAAACTTCCAGGACCAAAATGAAAGTTCAGGAAGAAGCCAAACAGTCCAGCAAACCAACTCTAATTCTCCCCTTCCAACGCTCTGGTTAGGAAGGTTGTTTCAACATCCATGCCATGCAAGACTACAATGGCCTTGGATGTTAAGCTACTCACAGGGGAGCACATGTACAAGTAGTCGAGGCCTTATACTCGTCAGTAGATCCATATACTTTGTACTCACTTTTGAGTATCCACTTTTACAACCCAAATGTTCTTTTCCCGGAGGAAGATCAACCATTACACAAGTATGGTTCTATATGATGAAATCTATTTCTCTTTAGCTTCGTTCCAAAGCAGCGCTTTTGGAGATGACAATTCTTTGTTAATTGTCCATGGTTCGTTCTCAACCATACAAGTTAGAAAGCCTGGAACAAGTCTTTGTCCCCTCTTTGCTCCGTCTCGGTTCAACATCTAGAATCCCTTAGTTCTGTAGATCTGGAATATTAAGTTCCGGATAGACAACAACTTTCGAGTCCTGTAGATACGGAATGATTAGTTCCGTACAGTCAGGCCCTCGCGGTTCTTGTTAACCTTGAGCAATTACTCATTTTTCCTTTTTCAAGGAAAGTTATCTTCAAAGAATTCAGCATTCTTTGACGCCAAGAGGCAATAAGCACTACTGTTATTTACAGATCCAGTGGATATGCAATATACAGTCTTAGGTCCAACTTGACCTATTTCGGTAGTCCAACTTCTACCAAGCCACCCCACATCACAATATTTGTATGTGAGATCCTTTCCATGTCTCACACGGATGGTTATCCTTATCCTTATGCGGAGTTCTGTTGAGAATCACATTAGCGGTAAGGATCGCCTTGCCCCACAAAATTTGGGCGTACGGCTTTGCGCTTGGCTAACACCGTAAGACTGAGGTGAGTAACGAGCACTCGTTTGATGAACGATGCTTCATATTATCCCCCTCTATCACTACGAATTCCTCAATCCGTAGGCTTAGTTGATTTTTAACTTTTACTTTATAGTGCTTATTCGCTTTAACAACTTCATCTTTGCTTTTCAACAAACAAAGGATACAATACGTTGTACCATCATCAATGAAGGTCACAAAGTACTTGTCTCCCCCTCTATTTTGTATATAGTTCAAATCACCCATGTAGGTGTGACTAATTTCTAGAGGAGCGGTGGTTCTTTCGCTATTCCTTTGACGAAATGGAAAGGTGATTTTGCCTCTTCGCCTACCTCACATTGATTTTGAGGGTTTATGTCGACAGAAGGCAACAATCTCAACTTCGTTAGCTTTTGAATGACTTTGTATTTAACGTGTCTTAATCTATGATGACATAGATGCACGAATTACAAATATATCATTCATATGGCTACAGACATACTGTACCATTCTTAGTTCTTATAGACCTGTTGGACTAGTATCAAACCAGCTTGACCAACATCGTCTCTTAAACCAAGTTTAGGACATGTATCACCTCATCTGAGAGTGATCCCATTCCCCGAAGTCCTATTGAGGACAACTTCTCCAACCCCTTCTACTTTAGAGGTGGCGTTGTTTCACATGAACAACCTCTTGCCCGTGGTTAGGGTGTAACCGGATCATATGTGATCTGGATACTCTGGCCCACTCCAGTTGCTTTGGCAGACTGAGTGTCCAATTTCTTTTCTGCCTTTCTTTAGGCCTTCAGATCATTTAAGACCTGGAAACTATGGCCCATCACACTAGGTGTCCATTACTTTTCCTATGAAATGAATTATGGCCCCACTCTAGTCGCCCGGAGGCTTTGTATGACTCAATGTCCAATATCATCCTATCAAAGGAATTTTGGACCCACACTAGTCGCCCGGAGGCTTTGTATGACTGAGTGTCCAATATCATCCTATGAAGGATCTTCTGCCAAATAGTGTGACAGGCTCAACGTTTTTAGCTTTTAGTCTTCTTCCCTTATGATTGGTGCCTAGACAATTCTTGGCGCTTACTTAAGAGTGGTAACAATTTTCGCACAATCAGTGGATCTTTCTTCCTCGTATGTGCGAACATACTTTACACACTTTTAATAATTACACTTAAAAGAACGGATCTTTTTAAGTCGTTTACAAAATCCAATCTTTAAACGGGAAGGAATATGAGATTAAACTTTTGATTTTAAAGCGTAAGTAATATAAATTATTTCGGAAAACATTTTCATATTCCTCCTTACTTTAAGCCATTTTTAATCAGACATCATTTAATCTTATTTTTTGACAAGGAAGGAAAATTACTTATCCCAATTTCGGATTCTGGCCCACTTCAGTCACTTCATCGGACTGAATGTCCATTTCCTCTTTACCATAATTCGGATCCTTTGTCTGGGACAGATATAGGCCTTCTGCTATAAGATAGAACCACATCTTCAGCCTTCTCCTCTTGTCCCAGTTGAAATCCTCAGCCTCTCGTGGGCGCTTGTTCCCACCAGTCTCGGGAGCAGTGATACCATGAACACGTTGACCTTCAACAGCATAATCATCACTCTCTTCTACCAGAAAACCACATCCATATCCAGATTTGGTCTCACAACTTTCGATCGACATCTTTCGAACAGTAATACAAATCTTGTCTTAAAATGTTGGTTACTATTGTAGTAAAGCAGTACGGGAAGTAAATAAATATTACAAGTGTTCGAAAGGATAAACCGAATTGCCAATATTCAGAACTGCCGCAAAGTTGTTGAGTCTTGAATCTTGATAACCTGAAATTAAGAAACACTAAATCTGGATTGTTACAATTGTGTGATGAGTTGAGTGATTGCACTCTGTCATTAAGACAAGATTGCCCCGTATATATGCTGTTACGTTAACGGGCAATAGTCTCCCAAGATAAAATAACACTTTAATCTCAACACTACAAAGCAAATAGGTTGAGTCTGACGAAGAAAACAAATACGAATCGACTTGCTGAAGAAATGAAAAAGGAATGAAGAGTTTCTATTTTAGTCCCAACGTTTTGGAGTGAATTTCAGTGCCTCTTCTGTTTGTCTCTGTGTATATAAATGTTGTCTCAATTTTGCTGGCTGTTTGGGTGTTTATATTATGTTTTGTGTATTTTTCGTGTGTTGCACAATTGAGCCAAACAGCTCAATATATAGCATGGAGGAGGGACTCCTCAACTGTCAAAACAAGGCTGTTAATTGCCATTAGTGAGGGCTGTTAATGGCCATTAGAGGGCTGTTAATGGTCATTGAAGGAGGGTTGTTTATGGAGGAGTTAACAACCAAGTAATGACTGGTTAATGCTCCAAAAAATAGCCCAAACGGTAGGCAGAAACTTTCTGCCTTCCGTCATTCCCGAAATCAACTTTTCAGAAACTCTAGGAACCAAACTGTAAATATTAAGCAATTTGGGGTCCTAAAAGATAATATCAGAAAGTCCCACAGCCCACAGCCCGAGATCGGACCGGACAGGCGGGCGGCGGCGGCGCGCGTGTGGGCTTAGCCTTGAACCCAAGCACATCTAGGTCCTCCCTCCTTTAAACACATGTGATACTCCTTGGGGTTCCAAACCCTTAACCAATTTAGAGACTTATAAAGAGAGCAATTCTTCCTTTTCCCACCGATGTGGTAGATTTGTCCCACACCATATTTTCATGCCTCAAACACCTTACTTCGTGGACTAATATCTCTTTCATTTCTCAACGAAATTTGACGATTCTTGGCCCTACGGTCATCTACTCACTTAGTAGATTATGCACGTGTGAAGAGACAAAGCCTCCAACATGCAGAACCCTAGTATTTAATTCATTAAATATGGGTGAACGCACCTCCCCGCCAAAGGCAAATTTCCAACACACCCTTTGTCGGAAAGCTACACGGTGTACATAGGTTTAGTCTTTTTTTGCAATTTCATCCATCTTTTTGAACCTGATACCTTTGCAGAGGCCATATCTTAACCCTGGTTTAGTGTTTAGAGTATATGTTTAATTTATGCATACCCCTAATACAAGTGAGAAGAAAACTTGCACATTCTTCGCTAAAATTTCTGGCTCCACCACTGCACCCCTACTCCTTTTTAAATTTTCTATTTCATATATTTTATTTTATTTTTATATAAAAAACCCGACACCACCCTGGCTACCCTCATCACTAGAAGTTGCACCCCGAATTCAAAAACTTCATAGTATTTTACTTTGAATATATACAAATACTCTTAAAATGATTTTTTTCAGTTGACAACTAATTTTTCTGGAGTAGTGGTTTGTTTATTGCTATTGTTTAGGAGTCAAGTAAGTTGTTTCCTAGTCTTTAGGCAACATGACTAGGGATGGCAGTGGATCCTGGACCCGGTCCGGATCCGGTGGATCCAGATCCATTTTATAGGATATGGATCTTCAAAATTTAGACCCGACGGATCCGGATCGGACCCGGATCCATTTCTGACGGATCGGATCTGGATCTGGATCTTGTATTTGAGATCCGTATCCGGTCCAGATCCGACCCGTGGATCCTTTTTTTATTAAATATATTCATAACCTAGAATATAATTTTATAAGTATTTTCTTAAAATTGCTAAGCACATCCTTAAAAGTTTAATTCTCAAAACAAATTTAATTTATCCCCGCGTTAACTCAAAAACCAAAAAATAAAGAGGTAACTTCGATAATAAAATCAATGTTATATCAATGAATGACTAACATCTCCATAGACAAGTAGTTAAAATTATATTCACTTCATTTGTGAAGATTCCAAGCACATGCAAAATCTGCATTGTGGAAATACTAGTAAGCATTTTCCACAACTATTGTCATTGTCCAATATTTTCAATTAATAGCTCACAATCAAAATGAGACAACGAACAAAATATCTCATATGAACATTTCAAAATTAAAACATAGTAAATTGTTAGCTAAGTAAAAATCGTTTGTCAGTTCAAAAAAATATTCTTAGTAAGGTTACAATCTTAGCAAGACAAAAAATTTACATGTGGATCCAGATCCGATTCGTGGACCCTGTGGATCCGATGGATCCGGATTTGGATCTGATTTTTATGGACCCGACGGATCTGGATTCAGGTATGAAAAACGGATCTGGATCTAGTAGGATCCGGTCCAGATCCGATCCGTTGTCATCCCTAAACATGACTAGTGGAGTCAGTTTAGTTTCAGAAAAATTAGGAATAATGTATGTGTTCAGTTATTAGTAGCTTTTATCTATTTAAGGACTGGTAATTTAGTCGTACTAAGTTAATAAGAGAACTTCCACTAGCCGATAACTTTCATATATTTTTTGCTTTCAGTATTTATTATTTCAACTTGCATACCAAACACACAAAAAAAAAAAAATTATTTATTTTCCAAAAAAATATTTTCTTGAAAAACATTTCCGTCATACCAAACACCCCTTAATTTGTTTTCTTTTGCAGAAAAGATGACTGGTCGATTTTGCACAGAAGACTGAAAATGAAATAGGAAAAAAGCGGAAACAATGTTTATAATAAAAATGAAGACTTTCAAGCCAAGGGATTCAGGGTTTTATTCTTAAAATAATTTGATTTAAAAAATGTTCATAAAATTAGTTGATTAATATAGTTTAATAGTTTAATGTCAAAAAGGGGAAAGTAGTCAAATTAGTTCTCTACACTAGTGATAAATAGAAAAAAATATTTATTACAAGAAAATCAAAATAAGAGAAGTAAGCGTAATATTGTAAATCACAAGAGATTAGTATTATGAAGCTAAATCTGAAGGAAGGTCTATGAAATTATACCTTTTAATTTTACATAGTGTACTATTTTTTATGCTATCCTACTATATAAGCTTACGAGTTCTATGCAAGGTGATTAAAGGTGTGTTTGGTACAAAGAAAAATTCTTTTCACGAAAAATATTTTTTTAGAAAATAAATAATTTTGATATTTATTTTTTCTTGTGTTTGGTATGAACCTCAAAAAATATTTGTGCATAATTTAGGTAAACACTATGAGAGTTGAAGACTTGAAGGTAAGCTGTAGGGGTGTGAGGGGTGGTGAGGATGATGGCTATGGGGGTGAGGATGGGAAAGGAGTGTGTTTCAGTGTGAGGAGAAGACAATCAATATGGTATATCACTTATAAAACTTCTTTTTCCTATTTTTATTGAAAAAATCGATTTCTCAGAAAATATTTCTGAATTTTTTTGAAGAATTATATGAAAAAAGTGACACACCCTACATAGCTGGGACTGAATGTCTATAGACTGAAGGAAGGATAAGAAAGGAAAATCAGTGTGTCAACGTTTTGGTCATTGTTTATTGGTATTTCATCTTTTATTATATCTTTCGCATACACACTGTAAGAAAGGAACAAAATCAATAAGTGAATAAAAGATAAGGCAAGCGTAGACCACTCATCTAGTCGTCCTCACTTTGTATTCCACATAAACAAGTAGTAATATAAATATTAGGAAGGAGAACATAATTGAGAGCATTGAATTGATCCTCCCATCCATGTAAATGAGTTCCTATAAATAAAAATAAGGAATAAAGCATAGAAACACATTTAAACTATCGTAAAATCGTCAATTAAATTACGCTATGGTTTATAACTCTTTTGAACTTATTATTTTCGTATTATTTAATCCCTTCACTAATTAACTAGTAAAAAGAATTAATTAACACATAGTATGTGCAAACACACGCTTATTTTAAAACTAATAAAAAAGGCTCTTAAAATCTTTTTTTGTTTGATTCTTTATTTTTTTTGAATGAGAATCATTTTTTATTTTCATCCGGTGTCTAATACTTGTATTGGAGTCGAATTATATTTTGAAAGAAATAATCCCTGGATTATTTCCATTAATTGAAAGACAATATATACAAGTTACATATTTTTATAATAGGAGAATCCTATTCCTAAAATCTTATTCTACTTGGATTCTAAATATACAATTATGGTAAGTGTACAAGACTAATTAAGGTAACCTTTACACTACAATATTACAACAATATACACAACCAATATACATTACGTGATGGGCTTTCTGCCTTCTACCGTGTTGGGCCTTTATCCGAAAGTACACGTGATATACACCATGTATACCAAGTGTATATCACTGGTATATACCTTGCTTAACACACCCCCACAGTCATAGCGGGCGGTCTTCGAACGCTGAGACCGTCCCTAAAATCTTCAAAAAGGACCGAGGGAAGACCCTTTGTAAAGATGTCTGCAATTTGGTATCTTGACGAGACATAACAGACGCGTACCTGACCACGAGCAACCTTTTTGCGGACAAAGTGAATGTCCATCTCGATATGCTTAGTGCGTTGGTGCTGAACCGGATTACCAGAAAGGTAGATGACACTAATATTATCGCAATAAACCAAGGTTGCTTTCTGAATGAGACAATGAAGCTCCAAAAGCAAATTACGTAACCAACATAATTCCGAGACCACATTAGCTACCCCTCGATATTCGGCCTCGACACTGGATCGGGACAATGTCGACTGACGTTTTGCCGACCATGAGACCAGGTTATTTCCAAGAAACATACAATAGCCAGACGTAGACCGTCTGGTGTCTGGACATCCACCCAATCAACATCCGTATACGAGACAAGTGTGGACGTCGAGGAAGGATATAAATGCAAACCAAAGTCAAGTGTACCCTGAATATACCGAATGATGTGTTTGAGTGCATTCATGTGCTCAATTCTGGGATCATGCATGAACAAACACACTTGCTGGACATCATATGTAATATCCAGTCTCGTAAAGGTAAGTTACTGAAGGGCCCCTGCAAGGCTGCGATAGCGGGTCAGATCCTCGTAGGGTACGCCGGTCGCGGCACTAAGCTTGGGTTTAGTATCAACTGAAGTGGAAGTGGACTTACAAGATGACATCCCAGCCCTCTCGATGATCTCAGCTACATACTTCTGTTGAGATAAGAATAACCCATCTGAATGACGAGTGACAGCAATCCCCAAAAAGTAACTCAAGGGCCCCAAGTCTTTCATAGCAAACTTAGAGCTGAGCATGGTCATGATAGACTGGCGTAAGGCATCGAAAGAGGCAGTCAAGATAATATCATCCACATATAGCAGAATGTAGGCCAAGGACGAACCACGACGGTTTATGAACAAGGAATTATCCGACCTACTATGACTGAATCCAATAGTCGAAACATAATTTGAGTCTTACTATCACCCACAAGCCGCGCCTTATGTCGAGCAAATGAACCATCTGAATTCTCCTTATGAGCAAAAATCCACATAGACCTGATAATATTAATACCAGATGGACGGGGCACCAACTCCCACGTCTTATTATCAATAAGAGTATTATATTCATCAGTCATAGCAATTTTGCAATTCGGGTCATTTAAGGCAGACACAGGATTACGGGGTAAGGGGGATTTAGGGACATTAAAATGTAAATTAAAATGTCTTTTTGGTGTAAAAATACTCCGTTGACTACGAGTGACCGGTCTATGACTTGAGGAAGAATTGAGTGGATTTCGAGAATTTGCTGGGCTCGGGACGGACTGGGCAGCAAGCAGTGGGCCTGCTGGCCTAATTCGGGAAATAAGAACAGGAATTGGACCAGTTCCAGAATTGGGCTGGACTGGCCCAATCTCTGGAACTGGCCTAGTGGCGGTACCAGCAGTGGGCGACAGACCAGTGGGGCCAGTGGGCAGTGGGCCCGCTGGAGAAGTTTGGGTGCGGGAGACGTCCGAAAAATGCTGAATAATATACGGGGATATACTATAATCCAAAAAATTATTCGAACTAGGCACAAGAGTATTAACTTTAGCAAATGGAAATTGGGATTCATAAAAAATGACATGGCGATTAATGATGATTTTATTAGAGGATAAATCAAAGCATTTGTAGCCACGATGATTAAACGGAAAACCCAAAAACACACACGGAGTAGACCGGGCTTGAAGTTTGTTAATTGTGGTGGACGGGAATAACGGATAACACAAACACCCCAAAACCCGAAGATGAGAATATGAAGGAATTTTATTATATAAAATTTGAAGGGGGGCAGAATATGTCAAACCTTTGGAAGGAATAATGTTAAGGAGATATGTAGTCATTTGTAGAGCATGATGCCAAAAGGACGGGGGTACGGAAGAATGGTTTAATAAAGTTCGGACAATGTTATTTATGGAACGAATTTTGCGTTCAGCTTTCCCATTTTGTGAAGACGTATGAGGACAAAAAAACTGAAAATTGATCCCATTATTAGCACAAAATTCCTGAAACACCCCATTGTCATATTCTTTGCCATTATCACATTGAATATTTTTTATTTCTCGGTCGAATTGAGTTCTGATGAATGATTTAAATTTTAAGAAGACGGAAAACACTTGAGATTATTTTGCTATCGGAAACGTCTATAAAAACTTAGAATAATCATCCAAAAACAGAACATAATATCGATGACCTAGAGAACTAAGAACAGGAGACGTCCATAAGTCGCTATAAATAATATTAAATGGCATTAAAGTATGAGAATTTGAGTCTACAAGTGACAACTCTTTCCTAACGAACAAGACTGACAATTTGGAGTACTACTCGTACCCTTACATGAAATAAAACTATTTTTATCTAAAGATGACAAAATAGATGATCCGGATGACCAAGAGGAGCATGCCACAAGGAGGGAGAAATGGCTGCAAAGGCGGATGACAGGGCTTGACTCGATGGACCGGAACTGGGTGTGATAGAAAAAAGATCTCCCCTACTATCACACCTCATGAGAGAACTCCCCGTATTGAAATCCTTCAAAGAGAAACCAAATGGATCAAATTCAATAGAAACAGAATTGTCAGTAGTGAATTTACGGACAGAGACTAAGTTTTTAATCAATTTGGGGGCGTGTAGGGTGTTTTTCAAGATAAGAGGTGGATTAGAGAGAGATAAAGTTTTATGACCATAACCACGAATTGGAATAGAATTACCATTACCAATAATTATACCGCGAGGGTTGCTCAAATTGGAATAAGACTAGAGCGTACCTAAATCGGATGTCATGTGGGTAGTGGCACCGGTGTCCATATACCAATTTGGATCCGGAGGATTTAAACCAAGCGTGTGCATTACGGCTTCGATGTCGGTAGACGTGGGCGCCGATGCGTGATGGGCCTGCGGGGGCCGAGGCCCAAGCACCCCTACTTGCGGTTTCGACCTAGACTGCTGACTGTATGTGGAACAAGCCGGGTGGGCACGGGCTGCTCTCGGGCCACCTTGCCGCGTTGGGCGGGAATTGGCTGGGCCGAAACGACCGCGTAGGGAAGCGGGCCGGGCCCAAGCGCTGCTTGCGGGGCCTGCGCCATGCACCGCATGGGGCCCCCACTGTGGGCCATAGAACTGGTTGTTGCTGCTGCTGACCACCGCGAGGACCCCCTACTGCTACCACCATTCTGCCGGCTGCCGCCATTGTTGCCGCTGCGATTCTTGCCATTATTTTTCTTGTTTTCACCCTTTTTGCCGCCATCGTTGTTGCGGTTTTGGCCCGCGTTGTTGGAACCGGTAGGATACACTGTGGACTCGGTCATAATGACTACAGGACTAGCACCGGTAGCCACTCATTTTTCCATTCCTGCTTCTTCGAGTGTAAGCATAGAACGAGCCTGATAAAATTACGAAAGCGGGTTGCTTTGCCGAGGAAGCGTTCCCATACCACTATAGGCCTCGGAGAGGCCGAAAACCATTTGGAGGACCAAACGATCATTTGAAACTGGCGTGCCAACGTTGCGAAGTTGGTCCGTCAATTTTGTAATCTTTTGCAATAAGCCGAAACATTAGGAAAATCTTCCATATTGACGTGGGAGAAATCCTACTCAAGGGTAACAACTCTAGAATTTTTATTATCTTGGAATATATCACGCAGTCTATCCCAAGTCGCATGTGCCGTAGCGTCAGGCTCAATAATTGTTTGCAAAAGATCGATAGAAATTGTGGAATATATCCACTGAAGGACGGTAGCATCAAGAGTCGTCCACAACTTAGGATCATCCTCACATTTTGGCACCTCCGTATCCTCAGTAGCTGCGGGGATTATGTGATGGATGACTTGATGCGATCGTGCGTGGATTTTGAACAATTCGGCCCACGTCGCATATTAGACGTTTTCTATTTCAAGAACAAGAGGGATGTTATTCTTGATGTTAGAAACTGTAAAGGAAGGATGAAACGTGTTCCGGGATGTAGACATATTGATAGAACAATATGTGATTGAGGGATTTGGGAGAAAAATTTGGGAAGAGGAGGTACCGTCGGAATAAACCAATCCGAGAACAAGTTGCGGAAAAAACTTGATCTCAGTATTTGTTCACTGTTTGGTCGACGACCAAGAGGAAGAAAATAGGGAGAGGATTTTAAGACCTAGACTTCTAATACCATGAAAGAAATAATCTCTTGATTATTTTCATTAATTGAAGGGCTATATATACAAGTTACATATTTCTATAATAGGAGAATCTTATTCCTATTCTATTCCTAAAACCTTATTCTACTTGGATTCTAATTATACAATTATGGTAAGTGTACAAAACTAATTAAGGTAACCTTTACATTACAATATTACAACAATATACACAACCAATATACATTACGTGATGGGCCAACCCGAGATGGGCTTTCTGCCTATCTACCGTGTTGGGCCTTTATCCGAAAGTACCCGTGATATACATCATGTATACCAAGTGTATATCACGGATATATACCTTGCTTAACATATCTGAAATTACATCACCCACTCGAATACAAGACTTCTATAAGACCCAAAGGCAGAAGAGTGAAGAACAAACTGAGGGAGGAGGTTTTTTCGTTTTTCGATGGAGGATGATACAAAAGCGCTCTTGGTCTTGCATCCGTATCCGCAGCTAAAGTAATCTTCTCCCCCTCCGAATCGGGAGGCCACTTGGAATGGAAATGGCTCGGCCCACTTGCATCATTTGATGAAAGTAATATAGTCGCCTCCAAGATCACAGAAGAGTTATGCAATGCCAACTTCCTTTTTCCTGTTTACAAGAAGAAAATAGATGACAGTGTTATTGTTTGCTCAAGGTTGCGACGTGATGAGGGAATATAGGGATCAGAAAATTGTGTTAGCAGGTTTTTCCAGAGGCTCAAAATTACCCATGTTTTTAAAACCTTTTCACTCATCACATGATATTAAATGAAATGATTTTCTATGTATAAAGAACTTACTAGAAATCATATACAACATGTGAAAAAACCGGACACCCCCAATAAAATGAAAAAAGGATCAACATATTGAGCAATGCAGGTTTTCAAAGTTAACTTTCTATATAAAACTCAGAACTTAGTCAACTAAATTGTAACAAAAACAAAAAATAAATTTTCATATAATCCATGAGCAAAAGTGGAATTAACAAACACCTAAGAAAGGTATGTACCATTTTCACTTAGTTATCCACCCATCATCAGAGAGATCATCCGAACTTGATGTTTCGATCTGAGCAGCAGAAGCACTGGCATCAACATGACTGAAATCATTGAATTGTGGAGATAGCTCGCCAATAGGGATGGCACTGTTTTCTTCAGGATGATCTTGAATGACAGACTCTTGGAGATGAAGTGCATACTCCAGACTCCACAGCACATCACCCATAGATGGACTATCTACACCAGAATCAGCTAAGCATTTCCCCGCTGTTTCTCCAAACTTCCTGAGAGAATCTGGCCTTATTTTGCCCCCAAGATTGGGATCTATGATTTGTTCCAGTTGTCCCTTCTTCTGCCACTTCATTGCCCATACAGCTAAGCTGAGCTTCTCCCTTGGAAGAGATGGATCAATGACACGCCTAGCACAAAGAACTTCGAATAAAACAACATCGAAATAATAAACATCAGATTTTTCTGTCAGCTGTTGCATTCTAAAATATTCAGGATCAAGGTAGCCAAATGATCCTTTCATGACTGTGGTAACATGGGTTTGATCAAGCCCGTGCATTGTCTTGGACAGTCCAAAATCAGCAACTTTCCCCACAAAATTCTCATCAAGCAATATGTTTGTAGACATGACATCACGATGTATAATTGCGCCTGTATGAAGGTAGTGCAGAGCTCTGGCTGCCCCGATGCATATCTCCAGCCTCTGCTCCCAGCTCATACTGGTTCGTCGATCTGACCCATACAAATGGCTCCTGAGGGTCCCATTCTCCATGTACTCATAAACTAGAATCATCTCATTTATTTCATCACAGTATCCAATCAATGAAACCAGATATGGATGGCGGAACTGAGAGAGCATCTCAATTTCTGTTCGAAACTCTCCAAGACCTTGTGGGGACTCACGACTAGACCTTTTCAGAGCCACCTTTGTGCCATCGCACAGAACACCTCCGTAAACCTTCCCAAAGCCACCCACTCCAATGACCAAACTCTCATCAAAGTTATTAGTTGCTTCCTGCAAAGCTGAAAAAGGAACTAAACACTTTCAAAAGGAACGCGATAACTCGCATCACTTATGGAAGTTGCTCCCTTCGAATGCTTGCTTCCCATGGTGCGTATGGAGTGCCACCATTAATAGACAAAGGAATCCAAGCCTTTGACCGGGGCAAGCTGAAGTGAATCTAGGATTTGTAAAACATGAGCACAAACTAAAGAAGCAGGACAAAATGTATTAAGTAAGAATTTATCCCTAGTCCTCTAGATAAGTAACTCAACATTCAATCAAATGCACCATTTAACCAACAGATAATATTATACCAATTTTAAAAAATACTCTCTTCGTTTCAAAATGCTTGTCTTAGTTACTCCTACTATTTGAGGAGTCAAAGTATATTTTCTTGGACCATATTTTTCTCAAATTCCATATAAATATTTTGAATTGGTAAGTAGTAACTATTGTGGCTTATAATAACTTTTATGTAATTTCTAAATATGTAAATTTTATTTCGAAAAAATTGAAAATTCTATTTCTGAATTTGCACTAGACATTAGTTAGTTTGACACTCGTACTCCGAATCAAGACAAACATTGTGAAACAGAGAGAGTATAGACATTAAATACCCAGCTTTACAGAAAGACCATGGGTTTACGCGTTCCGAATTTTGCCAAATATATTCGCCCCTGCTTCACTGTTTTCTTAAGAAAAATCCAAAACTTAGAAGTAAATCTCATGATGGGAAGGTTTCATTGTTTCAAAGTTGAAAACAAATACTTTAAAAGAAATAATTAACCCTGAGAAAGATCTAGAACAATTGCAACTATAATTGAAGCATGTAGATGAAAAACACAAATGTGTAAATTAATTGTGGGTGTGTTGGTGACAGCTCGTGGAAGATAAGGGCTATTAACATTAATAGGGGAGGGAGTAAATTGTGATCCAATTACCTAGACCCCTACAACCCCTTTTGCATAAATTGAAAACAATGCATTTCAGTTTGGTTAGAAAAACGCATGAAGCATTTCTGGATTTGGAAAGAATCATTTCGTTCCTACTGTTAAAGGAAATGAAAGCCAAGCAAAATCCTATACTAAGCACTCAATATAACTCATATGATGCCCCTCTGTTGAACGACGAATTAGAGCAAAAAAATTAGAGAAAGCTTGCTTAGTAATTTTAAGTATAGCACAGGGTATACACAACAACGTTTTACTCTACTCTTACGCTCGAGGTATGTTAAGGCAAATTATTTCTTTCTTTTGGCATGTTCCATGTAATGAAATATAACTGTGATATTGCTCCATAATTTATTCTACTCCTAGTAGTTACGAATATTCATGTTATTGATTTCAATGCTAATAACATGTCTAAATATATTTCTAAGTCCTTATTGAGGCATACGAAAAAGATGTTGATGTTCCCACTTTTAGCCGAATGTATAAAGGTATTAGGTCATCCATTGAGGTTGGAATATGGTGTTACCATTCATGCATTTTCATTTGCATTGCATTCATATATTACCCTGAACCACTTGTGTTATGCACACTACTATATGGTAAATATATATATATATATATGTATGGGGAATGGGAAAAGGGAAAGGCGTTATATACGCACACCATCTGCAGTTGGTACAGACTATCACAAAAGAGTCCGAAGAGGCCAATATGATGTGATGCCCTTGTGTGGCGATATAACCTGATGCCCACATAGGTGGTTATGAGAGGATTCCTGTGTGGACATTAGTATATCGCATTTGCATTATACATACATTCATTAATCATTACATGGTATGGTGCCCACAAATATGGTAAGGAAGATGCCCGATGATATGTATAAGTATATTACATTGTGCATAACATTTAGGCATATGTGTTAGGGCCCATAGAGGCATTTGCTGCTGGTCAGTTGTTTCTGTTTCAGTTGTTGTTATATCCCTGTTATACTCTTGTTCATGCCTGACATACTCAATACATCAGTCGTACTGACGTCCCTTTTGTCGGGGGACGCTGCGTTTCATGCCCGCATGTTCGGTTAAAGAAGGTGACGGTTCACGCTAGTAGGTTGCTGGTTCAGCTGATGTTGGAGCACTCTATTTGTTTCAGAGTTGCAGTCTGGTCGTGGTACAATATTTTTGCATACACACATGGGTATGGAGGGGTCCTATCCCGTCCTTGTGATGTCATTTATTCTTTAGAGGCTTGTAGACAGGTGTCCTGTGGGTGGTAGTCATGTACGGCCTCGTCGGCCTTAGTGTATGAATATATAAGTTGGGTTCTTTTTGGTTATCTGATTTTTCATAGCATTTTTTTTTGGCTTAGTCCATGTTTAATTACGAGTTGGGTGTTGATAGTGTGATTAGCGGTACCCGGCGGGAGGGATTCGGGTGCCCATCGTGGCCCTCCGGTTTGGGTCGTGACATTCTTGCAGTCAATCAAGAACTTTATTTCCATAACTGTTGAGATGGAAAAGTTTAGTATTCCTCTTGAGCGGAACTGTTTAAGATCCATTGTCGTGTATACAAAGTCATCAATCACATCATCCCTTAAAAATCAAAGCCCACTATCAAACCCCTGGAGAAACATGATTACGAACTTTGGTCACGTCTAGATGTTGTTTTTCTACAATGGATCTATGGCACAATCTCGAACAACCTATTGCATATAATCATTGAAACCGACGCTACTGCATAACAAACTTGGGAGCGATTGGAAAATATCTTTCACGATAAGAAGACACAATATGCGTTGTAATTTGGAAAATCAATTCAAGGACATTCAACATGACAATTTTCCTAATGCGTCGGCCTATTGTCAAGAGCTTAAGATGATCACTGATCAACTCTCCAATGTCGGCGCACCGGTCACCAATCAATGATTGGTGATGCAAGTTATTACGGGTTTGAATGAATCTTATGACGGTGTCCCTACTATCATTCAACAATGCATGCCATTACCTCCATTCTATGAGGCCCGTTTCGAGACTCATCCTTTAAGAAACACGAAAAATCAAGTGGATCACGGTCAATGCAATTACTGTCGATGCCACCCTCATAACCATCGGTAGCACAATTGTCGACCCGATGGGCTTGGCCTCTGCCCCGCAACATTGACAAGCCAACAATCCAAAATGTGGCTCACAATCCTAGACTAACAACAAAGGGAAAAATTCTGACCGAAGCCGCGGTGGCCGAACCAGAACAGTAGCAGCGGTGGTAGAGGGCAGCCCCCGCCGGCCGGCAGCCAGCCGCAATGGCAACAATAGTGGTAGCAGCCTCCGCTATGGGCTGCCTACTCACTATGGGCTACGTGGGCCCTACCGGCTTGGGCTGCTCCACCGTGTCCCCTCCCGATGTCATCCTAGGCCCCATCTTCGTCCTGACAGCCCTAGCCAGGCAAGGTGGCTATGAACACGATGTCTCTCAATGCACCAGACGACGGTTGGTACATGGATACTAGTGCTACATCTCATACGGCGGCATTCCAAGGTACTCTTTCGTCTTATTTCATTATGAGCAATTTAAATCGAAATATTATTATTGATAGTGGACAAGGCATTCCCATTTAAGGTTACGCACAATCATCCCTCTCCCGACCACATCCACCGTTAGTCTTAAACAATGTACTCCATGCCCCGAAACTTATCAAAAATCTAATCTATATACTTTCACAATCGACAATAATATTTCCCTTGAATTTGATCCTTTTGTTTTTTCTGTGAAGGACCTTATGATAGGGACGTGAATAATGAGATGTGATAGCACCGGGGATCTCTATCCTATCACCACCACCATGGGCCATCTAGCCTCCTCTCCATCAACCCTTGCAGCTCTTTCGTCATCTTTATGACATAATAGATTAGGACATCCGGGAGATTCTGTTTTACGCTCCCTTAGCAAAAATAAATTTATTCAGTGCAAACATGTCTCTACTACTCCTGTCTGTGAATCTTCCATTTTTGGGAAACATGTCAAAGTTCCATTTTATTATTCATCCATCTGTACTTTAATGCCATTTGATATAATACATAGTGATTTATGGACTTCTCATATTTTAAGCACGATCGGACATAAATATATGTATTGTTTTTATATTATTATTCTAACTTTCTGTGGACTTTTCCCATTGGTAATAAGTCCCAAGTATATTCTATTTTTTCCTTTAGTGCTTTCATAAAGACACAATTTGAAAAGAATATAAAATTTTTTCAATGTGACAATGGAAGGAAATTCGATAATCAATAATTCAAAATGTTATGCGCCAAACACGACCTTATTTTTCATTTTTCCTGTCCACATACCTCTCCACAAAATGGAAAAGCCAAACGAAAAATTAGAACCATAAGCAACTTAATTTGTACCCTACTTACCCACACCTCTATCCCCTTTATTTTTTGCACTATGCACTCTCAATGGCAACCTATCTCTTAAACTTTCTCTCAAACAAGTCTCTCAAACACAGGTCACCCACTCAAGTTCTCTATCTTCGGGATCCTTTCTATAAGTATTTACTAACTTTCAGATGTCTCCGCTACTCCCTCAATCCCTCCACTCAAATCAACAAGCTGCAACCTCGATCATCCCCGTATGTCTTTCGTAGTTACCCCCAATCATAGAGGTTACAATTGTTAAGACTTGTCAAGCCGAAAAATAATCGTTTCTAGGCATGTCATATTCAATGAGTCACAATTCCCCTTTGCCAAACTCAATTCTCCACTTCCAAATTCCTATGAATTTCTAAATGATGGTCTAAATCCCCTTCTAATCCATCATTTGCAAAATCGGTCGTCATTATCACCGGTAACCGGCCCTACCGTTGCCGTCCTGAGGCGGGCAGTCCATCCAGCCCCGCAATGGGAGCCTCAGATCAGCCCGTCATAGCCTTCTATCTCGGCTACCTCTCGGCCAACTGAGCCTTGGAACATCTCATCATGGCCTTTTGGCTTGGCTACCTCTCAGCCAGCCACCTCTCTCCCCGACACCACTGCCCCGTCTCGGCAATACTACCCCACTCCTGGTCTTACTCGAAATCCCAAGGGCTGATGCATGTACACGGTCTCCTTAAGATCACCATGTAAGAAAGCATTCTTCACATCTAACTGATGAATGAGTCATGCCTTTGAAAGAGCCAGACTGAGAACAGTGCGAATGGTAGCCGGTTTGACCACCAGACTAAATGTCTCACCATAATTCACACCTTCCGATCCCATCCAACCTCCAGCGGCACCCTAACATCCAATGGAAACCCGTGCTATGCATGACATTTTCAAACCCAAACGACTATTTAATTTGTCCACTTCGGTTGCCCCTTCCCATGTTCCTCATAATTTGAAAGATGCCTTGTCCGATCCTAATTGGAAAAATGCAACGATTGATGAATATAATGCTTTTATTGAAAATAAGATGTGGGATCTAGTACCTCATCCCCCTGATGCTAATATTATTCGTTCTATATGGATCTTTTGACATAAAAAGAAATATGATTGTTCTTTTGAGAGGCACAAGGCCCGTCTTGTAGGTGATGGCATGTATCAACAGGTGGAAGTGGATTGTGATGAAACATTCAGCCCAATAGTGAAATCGATGACTATTTAGACTGTTCTCAGTATTGCTTTGTCCAAATCTTGGCCCATTCATTAGCTTGACGTCAAAAATGATTTCTTCCATGAGGACCTTCATGAAATTGTATATATGCATTAGCCTATGGGATTCAGGGTGATCTATGTATGGAGGGCTTTGAGTAGGTAAAGGGTTCGGGTGTTGGTTATGATTGGGTCGACCCAAAATGATAAGGTAAGGTTGGGGTTTCTCGGTAAACCGGTAGTGAGGGTGTTTGGTGGTAATTGCAGGTAGATATAGAAGGAGTTGGGACAAAGCGTTTTGGGTGGTGGTTACAGGCGGTATGAAGGATATTGTGGTGGTAGGGCTCTAGTGTTTTGGTGATGGTAAAGGATCAGAAGTAGACCGAGATAGTGAGGGTATGCGAGAAGTGAGTTTGGTGGAGACGTTGGTATGGTTGGTTGCGATTAGGTGTGGTTATGGATATACTCGGACAATGGCCTTTTATGAGTATGTTAATGAGGCGTTTTGGGAGATGGATGTTTAAAGAAATAAGTAATTGGAACAAGGGATGGACACGGAAGGCGGATTGCAAACCTATCAGACACCAAGTCACAATTGGGTTGATATGTGGTTCTTGGATAGTAACACGAGGAGTTAATTCCTCATGTGGTCTCCAAAGATGTTATGATCAATTTCACAAGGACTAGGTTGAGGTTTGCTACCCCCAATGCTCAACACTAACCTAGAAAGGGTGATCGAAACCTTAGAAAAGATAGATAGTTCTCCCGAAGAACCAAGTGACCCTCCCGGAGGATCAACTAAGAACTTATGATCCCGGATTGAAAGACTTAGCAAAGATGAGTAAACACTCAAGTTTTATATTCAACAACTTTGAATTTTACAATGGCCTAAGGGTCATTTTTATAGTAGAGAGGGGACCATTCTAGAAAGAAAATATACATACGCAAACTATAAACTAATTCGGCTATGGTGGGAACGGGGGAGGGGAAGTTCTTCGACCGAGGGGAGTGAATCCCAAAATCCAATGTGTTCTAGAACTTCACTTGATAGCCTTCACATATGATCTAGTTAACTCTTTAAATGATCTTCTTAGAGAGTGGTGAAAGACATTCCCCTTGGTATGCGTTCTTGGCCGATTGGTTGGAGTTGTTCGACCAACTCCTTGTCTTCTTCAGGTTCATCTTGGTGTTCTCAAATGGAGGAAATCCTTACCCGGTTTAGCCTATTGAAGACCATACCTTCTAGATGGTGCATTTAGTTCTTGTTGCCGTGTACACGTTCGACCATGTCACTCTCGGACCAAGCTTCTTTGACCTAGTCACATCTCGTCCTTACATAGTGCATTAATTGTGTCCTAATATGGAGCTAAGGGTTATGACATGACTTTGATGTGTCCTAAGTAAACTAATACTTAAACTAAGAATATAAAGACAATAATTAAAAACAAGGTCTCGGCCAAGAACAACACTTAAGGCCGAATAAAATACAACTCCTTAAGACAATCAAGTATTGTCTCATATGCCATTCAAAACTCCATACATTTTTATGCTTTTGGTCGTGTGTTGATGGCCTTCCAAGGACAATCTTGGAACTCCTCTTCTTAATTAGAATGAATCAGGTACGGGGTTTGGTTTACATCACAGGGACCCAGTTCATCTAGATTATGTGTATCTTTTGAAGAAATCACTCTATGGACTGAAATATGCTCCTCGTGCATGGTACAAACGGTTTGCTAATTTTGTATCCTATATCATTTTTTCACATAGCAGATCTGATCATTCACTGTTCATCTATAGCAAGGGTAATGTAATTGCATACATCCTAATATATGTTGATGATATCATCATCACTACATCTTCTGATGCACTCCGCCAATCCATCATGTCACTCCTTGCCTATGAGTTTTCTATGAAGGATTTGGGCCCCCTAAGCTATTTTTTGGACATTGCCGTTACAAGACATGCAAGTGGCTTATTTCTTTGTAAAATAAAGTATGCCGTAGATATTCTTGACCGAGCAGGAATGACATCTTGCAAACCAAACCACACACCGGTGGACACCAATTCCAAACTCACTGCCTCTTCGGGTTCTCTGTATGCCGACCCAACTCACTATCGCAGTTTAACAGGAGCGTTGCAGTATCTCACTTTCATGAGACCATATATATCATATTCCATACAAAAAATGCTTACATAAGCACAGCCCGACGAATGAACATATGAATGTGCTCAAACATATTTTGCGATAAGTACAAGGTACTCTTCATTTCGGCTTACACCTATACAAATCCTCACTCTCTGGTCTCACATTTTATTCTGATGCTGACTGGGTGGATGTCCTAACACTCGTTGATTCACGTCAGGTTACTGTGTGTTCCTCAGAGATAACTTGCTTTCTTGGTGTTCTAAAAGACAACTTACTCTGTCTCGATCCAGTGTCGAAGTTGAGTACAGAGGTGTAGCGAATGTCGTTTCTAAGTCTTGTTGGATACACAACCTTCTACTTGAGCTTCACTACCAAATCCACAAGGCTAAGTGAGATATATCATTTCGGCAATCCCGTTCAACATCAGCGCACTAAACACGTTGAAATGGATATTCACTTTGTACGTGAGAAAGTTGCTCATGGATAAGTTCGTGTTCTTCATGATTCTTCCCGATATCAGATTGCCGACATATTTGCTAAAGGACTTCCGCGCATACTCTTTGATTATTTCCGAGCCAGTATTAGCGTACGAGAACCTCCCGCTTCAACTGCGGGAGTGTGATAGAATATTACCATATCTTGTATATTACCATTGATAGAATATTACCATATTTTGTATATCTTTTATATAAGGTAAATTTATATTCTAATTGTAATTAGGAAGATTTAGTTACCTAGTTTGTGACCATATAAATGATTATATAATACTATATTTATTGTATATAATAATCAATGAAAAGTAGGGAACATATTCTTTTATAGCTATCAGAACCTTAGAAACGCAGTACTTTGTGGTGTTCAAATTTTATGCATAATTTTTTTTTTGTTTTATATGGCTATGGAAAACTTTTATTAATGGTATAAAGAAATATTTGTCGATGATGACACAGTGTGGTAACTATACATAATTATTTGGATGAAATTATATTATTAGCTTGTTATTTATAGGATGAAATGTCTTATAAGAAATTATTAATATTTCTTATGTGTTATGAAAAAGTTATTCTCCTTATCTTGAAATATTTGAAAGTGTGGGTGACTTAAAAAAAATGAAGTATATTTCATTTGAAGAGTGAAAGTATTTTATATGGTCTTGTTGTTCAAAATGATTTTGAAAATAAGGTTTTGAGGAGAAGAAAAAGTATAACGATAGAAAAATATTTAGATGAAGATTTTTATTTTTATCTTATTGATAATGATCGTAAAATATATTATAATGTCATTTCTTCTTTTGGTGCATTATGTTAATTTGAAAAGAAGCAACTGTGAAAAAGTGTTATAGTGAATTAACTTTTGTTGTATTAGAGGGGTACAATGATGCTAAAGTGGATCTCAAAATCCAATAGCGGTTATGTATCTATCCTTTGAGGGATGTAATAATATGGAAATCAGTCAAATAGATGATAATGAAATATGAGTTTGTGGTTTGGAGTTGGCCGGTAATGAGTGTAACGACTAATCTTTTGATCCTTAAAAATAATAATCGAGACAAGAAAAATATAGCGACAAGTAATATTTGATTTCAATGATTTGTGCTGGGGTTACAATTTTTATAAATCTTAAACAAAAAGATGTAATCCTCTGATTCTTCTCCTCACGATCGTCAATCAATGGCTTTGCTTGTTCTTGAATTAACGGATTACTTATTGTAATTTCACCACGAATGCGGAGCCGAGCTTTAATCACAAACGTGAAGGTATGGAGACTTGCGGCTTACCAATTGAAGACGAAGACTTTTTAGTATGCGGAGGACTTGCGGATCACGTTTGGAGATGAGAGCTTCTCTATGTATATTTCTCCCTTTGCGGTAGACTTATGGGTCTTCCTGATGTGCGGAGGACTTATGGATCTTCTTGATATGCGGATGCCTTCGGGAAATCTATGGATGCCTTCTCTCCAATTTTTCCTCTCTTTTGACTCTACGAAGACCCCTTTTTATAGTTGCAGGGGAGAGCTAGGGTATGTATATGATTGGTTGAATCATGTCATTTGAACACTTGGCGACATTTTATTGGTTCTTATATTGACTTGGCGTGCTACGTCAATTATGCACGTGGCATGATTTATTGGTCATTGATATGACTTGGAACGTCATGTCATTTGACACATGGCGTGGACCTTGGGCTAGTGGAGCGGGCTCATTATTTGAAGACCAACTCAATGTACTAGCCCAAATAAAATTAGATTTTACTTTAAATCCATGTCTTGAATCTAAATAATTTGATCTTGATTTGGACTTGATATTTTTTTGAACTTAGAAATTTATCCAAATTTATTTTGGATTAATTTCAGAAAATTCGTATGCCTACAAGGAGGCTAAGATACTTCTTAGTGACTATTGAGGTTTACAAAATATCAACGTGCTTATATATTGTGGTTGCCAAGCAGCATTAGCTGTAGTGAAAAAATAAATTTTTCAATGGCAATAAAACAAGTGTTTAAGACATAATGTGGTAAAACGGTTGTTAAGAGATGGGATTATATTCATAAATTATGTGAAGTTAGAAGTGAATTTGGCCAATCCTCTGACTAAACGTTTGGGAAGAAAATTAATAAATGAAGCTTCAACGGGAATGAGACTTTTGTCAAGTTGTATATCGAACATGATGGTAACCCAACCTATGTGATTGGAGATCCCATGAAGTAGGTTGATATGGGTAATGACAAGTCATTGTTTGATCTTGTGCACTATAAAATTTGTCCCTTCCGTGATCTATTATGGTGTGTATATAGTACAAATCTGCAAGGAAAGTGAAGCTAAGTTATAAACTCTTAATCCAATTCATATCCTTTATAGGTGGTGTATTGCTACGCAGAATATACTTGATGATTGGACCTATATAAGTGTGGAGTGGTGCCGCTTTTATGAAATTGTGATGAATTTCTATAGCACTCATGAATATTAGGACACGCGCAGGGCCTCTTAGTGCAAAATTATGATTACGGCAAAGATTGTGCGAGTATAATGTGATAGATTAAGACACTAGGCTTACAAAAGAATTCTTGGTTTGTAGAAGTTTTAAATTTCACCAATTGTTCTGTAAGTTTAATCTTGTTTTATCTAGGTCTGATTCATAGTCTATGAGACACCAGATTCGACGTATTGTACTCATATGTGAAAACCCATCAAAAACTTCTTACTTCATTCTATTCGTTATTATTCTTTTTGAGATATGTAAGGGATTGTTGAGAATGTGTTGATTAATATATCAAAAAGAGTATTGATTGCACCCTTTGAATAGTCATTGATTGCCATTAGTCCTAATTCAATTTCTAACGTTACTATGTGAATTATTAACAGCCCCCCTCCCCCCATTTTTTTGTTAATCATTACCATTGATACTTCTTTATTGCCATTAAATCTTATTGGCATTAATCTCATTATACCGGTTAGCCACAACCATGACATCTCATCTATTTGACCAATTGAATCACAAAATAAGGTTGACTATCAGAACGTTAGCTTCTCCCGTTTATTGTCTATATAAGCTCTTTTGGCTTCACTTTGTTGAGTGGAGAAAGGTCAATATAAAATCTTCCTATAATTTTTGTGTGGTGGATTTTGTTTATGAGATAAATATTTGTTAGATTCTTATTCTTAGTTTTATACTAGAAGAGCTTGTTGAATTTTGGGGGATACACCCACATCGGGTGAAATATTGTTAAGGACAGTATCTTCGGACACGCCTCAAGCTTTCAACAATCCCGTACAATGTTCGTAATCAAGTTGTTAACACTAAAAAATAATTTAAGTGTTTAGCCGAATTCAGTGATAACCAAATTATGCTAGAGCCGAATTTACTCCTAGCCCTCGGCTACAAGAACTTCATCGGCTACTAAGACATCTTAGTCAAAGTTGTCTGTTAGAGGTACAACTGGGACCCTCTCAGATGCAGACGCCTCAACGACCAACTCAAAAGGGTTTCCAGACCCCTAGAAGCGATAACGGCCAACAACAGCTGAAAGAAAGGGCCATTATCCGAGCAAGAGGAGTAGAGGGCGAGAAAATCGGCACCACCTCCCCCATAGTCGGCCATTGAATTTAGTGGGTTACTTGATGGCTGACATGGGGGGGGCACGTTTATATAGATTTCCCCCTTTTTGTACTATAAATTGGATTATTCTTTGTACATAGGACACACACAACCAATCAAACAAATTAAAATTTATCTATCTTTATTTTTATCTTTTATCCTTTACTTTCCTTTACTTTATTCGGTTGTATTCATGTTTCTTACCTCTTAGATTACTCACAACCACTGTCCTAACGCTTTCTGGAGTAGTTTGGGAACCCATTGTTGGGGATTAGAGTTTCGTTTCCAGCCTAAATCGCTTAAGTTAAAGAATCAATTTGTCTCTCGATTTCATCAGCCGATACAACAGCAGATAGAGAAATTGGGGATGAGATCAAATTTGGCACGCCCAGTGGGACCATAGGTGAATTAATTGCAAAGTTTGATTCTCCGAGTCAGGATCATTCTTGGCCTATGCGCCTAAGGTCCGGTAAGAAAATGAACCTCAAGTCCAGTCCACAAACTAAACCAAATCCTCCCAGAAGGAACAATGAACCATCATCCTCCTCGGGTATGCCTACATCGGTGGATACCCCTCCACTTCCTCCATCAACCCTAGTCGTGGAAGAATCTAGCCAATCTGAAGGTCCAACCACAATGACCGTGTCTTTTATTAGACAACAGATCGACTTGGGCATCTACGACATTATGTACCAAGTTTCTAAATAGTTGGCTGACATTGTTAAGCCAATGGTACATAATAAGGTTCAGCAAGCGAGGGAGACGGAAACTAAGCGAATGTACCCAGGAGAATGTTCGGCTAGTTCTGCCATCCCTCTAACGAGCGGTGATGTTCAACAGGAGACCGTGGCTCCCGGTGTTGTTCCTCAGCGTCATGTGCATCAGCCAGTACCCACTCAAGCGCAGCCAATAGCACACCTAGGAACACAAGCCCAATCGCCTGGCAACCATCAACATGGCTCGGAGACCAGTTCAGGGTCCATGACACTTTGGATTGCCGCCCGTTATGCCATGCGTTTCTACGAACGGCCCTACGATGCAGGCGAAAAATGTTGGCCAGCCAAATTGGCAACCGATGGCCCCTGGCTATGACCTAGCTCGGCTATCTTCTAACGCTGTTGTTGACACCCAATTTTGTCCCGTCTTTCCCAATTTATTTGCAGTTTTAATATTTTTATCACCTCAAAAACAATTTTAATCTATATACATACATGCATATATATATATATATATATATATATATACTATTATTCTCTTATTATTATTATTATTCACATTTTTTTTATCATTTGCATTTTTTATAATCATAAGTTTTATCCGAAAATTCTATGTTATTTTATTCTCGCAAAATTGCATCGCATTTCCATTTTTTATTAAGCATTAAGCATTTCGCAAATATTATATTTTTATTATATTCACATCGTTATGTTATTTTAAATAATTCACATCTTTTACAAAACAAAAATAATTTTTTTTTATGTTAAACCCCTTTTATATTTTTTTTTTAAACCCAAAACAATTTCTAACCCATTTCATTTTCCCAACACAATACAAATTCTACCCAAAACAATTTCTAACCCATTTTTTATTTTCCCAACCCAACACAAATCTCCCCAACCAAAACCATAAGGCCCCATTTTCTTATTTCCCCAAGCCCATCGACCGTCCCCATCTTCCAAGCCCAACCCCCACAATCTTTTATCCCCTTTAAACCAAAACCCCTACCCAAAAACTCCCAAAGCCCAACTCCCCTTTTCTTATTCCCCATCGCCCCAGCCCAAAATTCCCCTTTCATCCCCGTAACCAAAACATAACCCACAAAATAAAATCCCACCAGGCCCAACCGGCCGACCCACCAGCCCAATACCCATTTCCCCTTTATACCCATTCCCCTTACCCCTTTAAACCAAATACCCCCCCTACCAAACAAAAACCCTAAACCCTTCTCTCCTTCAACCAAACCCGCACGCCACCCCTACACCCCTACCCCATTGTCGCCTCCCCATACTCCCTGCCACCACCAACTCCCTGCCACCAACCCTGACACCACCACACCCCTCCCATCACTTCACCATACCCATACCCCTAAAATCCGCTTCCAAAATTCAGATTTTTTTTACCTTTAATTCAAATTTCAAACTCGTTCTTTGGGGGGGGGGGGAAATCCACCTATAAATACCCCATGTTGTTCTTCATTTTGGGGGAAGGAAAAAAAGAAGAAGGGGATTTTCAAAGGATTTATCGGAAGACTATTCCATATATACATAAAATATTTGTTGTGTTCTTGATTTTAAAGCATTTGCCTTCTTTGTTGTTCAAGATACAAGTCCGAAATAGGTCTAAGATTCGAAAGAAAGGAGGTGAGTTTCGTTCTTGAACTTGGGTTTTTTTAAATACTTCTATTCGTTTTTTTAAAACCGAGTCCGAAAATCGGTTTGCATTTTGTTGTTCTTCACTGATTTCGGGTCGGGTTGACCCGACCCGGGTCGACCCGGTTTGGGTATTATATTTTAGAATTCTTGCATATTCATATTCCTGTATGTTGGTTATCTGAAATTTGTGAATATTTGATTTCGGGTTGAGCTTCCGATTCGGGTCGGTCGCTGATCCGGATCGGGTCGACCCGGTCTGAATATTTTCCGGAATTCTTGCATTTCATATTCTTGTTATTGGTTATCTGAATTTGGTGTTAAAATCTGATTCGGTTTGGATCATTTGATTTCGGATTCGGGTCACTAACCCGGGGTCGGGTCGATGACCCGGATCGGGTCGACCCGATTTGAATATTTTCTGGAATTCTTGCATTTCATATTTTTGTATGTTGGTTATCTGGAATTGATGTAATTATTTGATGTCGGGTTGAATCTCCAATTCGGGTCGGGTTACGGACCCGGGTCGGGTCGACCCGGTTTGAATTTCCAATTTTTTTTGCATTGTTGCTGTTATTGTTATTTATTATTGAAATTGATGGGATTATCTGTTTCGGGTTGGCATCTGATTCGGATCGGGTCACTGACCCGGGTCGGGTTGACCCGGTTTTGGCATATTTCCAGATTTTTGCATTTTTCATATCTGTTACTGGTTATCAAAAATCTGAATTTCTGATTTCATTCGGGTCACCGTTCATAATCCGGGTCTATTTTTTTTATTTTATTAATGTTTCTTAGTCCTGTTTTGGTTCCGAAACTTCGGAATTCGGGTCGGATAGTTTAATCGCTATTGTCTGTTTCTTTGGCATTGTTATTATGTTATTGATGGAAATAATACCGCATTCTCTTTGTTGTTTTATTGATTCAAACCAATATTGCGTCCATCTTCAGAAGACGCTTCTCGGATATTTACTGTTTTACTTTTTAAACTAAGCATCCCGTCTTTTTCGGAAATTGCCTCTCGCTTTTTTTTGTTACCGCTTACCGCGCTTCGCCTCTCCGTTTTTCGCTTACTACTTTCGCTTCTTGCTTATTGCTTACCGCTTTCGCTTATCGCTTCTTTGCCTCTCCGTTTTCTCGCTTCGCTCGCTTTACGCACCATCGCTTATCGCTTCGCGCTTCGCTTAGCGCCATCGCCTCTCCGTTTTCTCGCGCTACGCTTCTTCGCTTTACGCTTCGCTGCGCTTTCTCGCTTTCGCTTCTGCTATCGTATTCGATTTAATTCTGCTTGATTTGAACACGATACTACACATGGCCGATGAAAAATATCCGTCGATTTTGAGGCCTCCACGGTTGAAAAGACGGAAATATAACTTACGGGCAATGATGAAGAATTAAACCTTTTATTTCATCCGAGATCAACATGTTTAGTAGGCGAGGTGAATTATATATTCGCAGCCACGGCGTGATTATAGTGATCTTTTCTATTTCACCCGAGAGACCAACACGTTTAGTAGGCGAGGCAATCAAAATAAACCACATTAGTCATATGTTTGCACCACGACGTGATTGGAATGTTCTTTTCAAAATTTAAGTCGAGCCCTCCGTGATCAAAACATTCACTGTTTTGAATACGGATATGAAGTTATTTGTATTTAACTGTTTCTAACCGTTTGTTCTTGACGGCTTTGCGGGGATTAAAGTAAATAAAGGCGATTATTCCTCGGTGTTTATTTATTTTATTTCTTTCTTTAATTCAGCTTTTATCCCGCTTTGTATTGTAATATTATTTATCGCACTTATGTAACTATTGAAATGCTTAGAATAGGCAAACTTAGGATTAATTCATAGGGTAGTTTAAGATTTGAAGCCCGACGCTAGCTTATTTATTTGTAGGCTCGGTTAAATTCAAACTTAGAAATCCTTCGCTAGTTTATTTATTTTAGGCTTGTCACGCGTATTCAAGATTTTCAAAACAACTTTTGTCATCTTTTATTTGCTTTATTAAATCATACCGAATAAGTTTATCTTTTGTCAATTTACAATTCATTGATTCCCCAAATTTTACTTCTTTGACATTATAAATAATTTGTTTTACTATCAATTGTCAAATACATATTTTTTCAACTCTACATGTATTTCTCTTTAAATACCATACAAATGCATATTTAAAAAATCTCTACATGTATCTTTCTTTTTAAAATGCATCATTTACTAATTATTTGCAAACATCTTTAAATCTGTTATACTTGTAAAAACATATATTTTTCTAGTAATAATTAACCTGAGTTTGACCGGATAACCGCAAGTTAGCGGATCTTAAAGGATGCCTAACCCCTTCCCTTTAGGATAATAAAGAACCCTTACCTAGAATCTCGCTAGTTTCGCAGACCTTAAAATTGGAGTTACATTGCAGCATTTTGTTTAAATATTTAGGTGTCCTAATTCACCATAAAAAATAATTAGGTGGCGACTCCTCAATTCTTTACCCAGGAATCACCGAATACGCCGTGCTCCGCTTTTGACCTCGGAGCGGGTCGAAAATAGGGCGCGACAGAATGGCGACTCCGCTGGGGACTTCAGGTTCTTAGCCATAGCAAACTCAGGGTAATTATTATTGTGCTTTACTTTTGCTCCTTATTTGTTTTAATGCTTTGATATGTTTCATTTGTGAAATTTTGCATAATTGCTTTAATTGCTCTATTGTTTTACTGCTTTCCTTAAATTGGCATTCCGCTCATATTTCTTCCACTCTGGAAAATTGACACTATCACACACTACACGCGAGGTGTGTTTTGCGCACCCGCAAATTTCTTTCAATCTACCAAATTTTAGGAGAGTTGGCGTATGCGCGGAGTGACCGGACCATCTGATGGCCGCGTAGCCTTCTCACTCGAGTAGTCCGCTCGGGTACCTTGAGTCCAGACAGCCAAATCTTAGAAAATTTAGGATAGAGCTATACCACCCATTATTTAAGTCATACATGCATACACCTTAGGTGGGTCGATCCTTGGCATCGACTCCATAATTAAGAAATCCACCAAATCGTCGGCGGGTCTCACAACCCAACGACCAATCAGCATATTATGTGCAACGTGATAATGATAAGACTAATTCAAGCCTAATCATGACATGCTGAAATTGGAAAATGTACATTCATTTTGTCTCATTTCCGACAAAAGCATTACAGTTTAGCAACTTGGATCAATCTGTCGTAATCCCGCATATCTGGCGTTTAGGCCCACCTCTGGCATAGGAGAGGCCCCATGTATATTAGGATGCGCATATAATTTCCATACAATCTGCTTGTTATTTCATGCTACTTCACACTCTGTGCATATTATTTGAAACAATAATTACTCGCCTTATACTAACTTGGTTCTCTTCATTTTTCAGGAGGTTTATTTTGTCTAATTTATTCCCTCCCCAAAGTTGATTCGTATTGACTAAAACTGGCGGAGCACCCCATCTTTTATTTTCCAATCATGTCTACCCAAATTGTATTAGTACTTAATGAAAAATGTGATTTAAATTGAGGCCTGAATCGCATTTATGCATTTTAATGTATTTTGCCTCCACCTTTTGAAAGCTTAAAAATGACACATTTGCATTGCTTTTGCTATTTTAAAATTTGTTTCGTCTAATAATTTTCTTCTTTTTCATCATGCAAACTAAATTTGCCGATAATATGTGACATGTAATGAAACAAGCAAACAAGGTCCAAACAACAAGCAAGACTTCGAAGGATATGAGGAAGACTCATAACCGGAAGAACTGGGGCATTTTTTGGAATAAGCCAAAGCCAGTTTTGGATGAAACATCAAGATGGTTGATAATTATAAGTATTGGCACAGACGTTTTCCATTTGTACTCTTGGGCTACCACACTACAATCAGAACTTCTACCGGGGCAATGATATATCTTTCGCAGCCAAGTGGATACAGAATCATGTACAGAGAGGCTGATGAACACAATTTGTCTGGGGCAACAACATGAACTACGTTATGACCTGATTCCCTAGGCGGGATACGTAGGCGGCCACATCGGCTTCGGTCCAATTTTGGAAAACTTCACAATCCTTTTTTGCTTGCCACGAACTACGTTATGACCTGATTCCCTCGGCGGGATACGTAGGCGGCCACATCGGCTTCGGTCCCATTTTTAGAAAAACCCTTACAATCTCCTTTGCTTGTAATGAACTACGTTATGACCTGATTCCCTCGGCGGGATACGTAGGCGGCCACATCGGCTTCGGTCCAATTTTGGAAAACTTCACAATCCTTTTTTGCTTGCCATGAACTACGTTATGACCTGATTCCCTCGGTGGGATACGTAGGCGGCCACATCGGCTTTGGTCCCATTTTTAGAAAATCCTTACAATCCCCTTTTGCTTGTAATGAACTACGTCACGACCTGATTCCCTCATGGGGATACGTAGGCGGCCTAAATCGGCTTCGGTCCCACCATTAGGAAATATTTTCTCCTTTATCTCACAAATGACAAAATACACCCATCTGATCACCCTGATAGGGCAGGCAAGCAATCTACACAAGACTCGGTTGTCCGTTCAAAAGATCGTCATTCTCACATATCAGAAACTGGGGCATTTTTTAAGGGATCACTGCCAGAGGACGCCGATAAACTTGGAAAAGCATCGGCAAAATAAGTCAGCCAGAAGAATTTTGGATAAGACGTTTGTTTTGTTTCACCGCATGGCACTGCTCGACAGACATTTATATATATGCATACCTTTTTATAAGCAAATTATTTTCAACAAACATTTTCATTAGAGTTCAACAGAACATACTTGTTACAAACAAATTGTTTTCAACAAATGTTTTCATTAATGACTATCCAATACGGGGGACCAGAGAGGGGCTACAGGTCCGAATCAGCAGGACATACACTATCAAGGCCAAAGCTACAAAGTCAACGCGAATCAACTCCCCCTCCCCAAACTCATAAATTTATTTGAGTACAGGTTCTTCAGGTGGAAAGCAGCAGGGAAGCTGCAACATTTATGAGCAAATTCGCAAGGGATCTCCGCATCGCAGCTCACCACAAGGATCACTTTCCTATTTGGAGACTATACAAAGACATCATGCTAAACTACATGTTCCCAACCGTGTTGTGTCCACGCAAAGAACGGTATTTCGACTTACAGGGTCGCACTCTCATCTACTCAACTTTTGCATCGCTTATGTCCACACATTAACTATCATGGCATGGCAATAGGGTCACACTTTACATTAAGTCAACACGACGACATAAATCAGGCGCACACCTTCTAATGCGGGTATGTTTTAAATCAGGCGCCCACCTTCTAATGCGGGTATGTTTTAAATCAGGCGCCCACCTTCTAATGCGGGTATGTTTTAAATCAGGCGCCCACCTTCTAATGCGGGTATGTTTTTCAGGCGCCCACCTTCTAATGCGGGTATCTTTTAAATCAGGCGCCCACCTTCTAATGCGGGTATGTTTTAAATCAGGCGCCCACCTTCTAATGCGGGTATGTTTTAAATCAGGCGCCCACCTTCTAATGCGGGTATGTTTTAAATCAGGCGCCCACCTTCTAATGCGGGTATGTTTTAAATCAGGCGCCCACCTTCTAATGCGGGTATGTTTTAAATCAGGCGCCCACCTTCTAATGCGGGTATATTTTAAATCAGGCGCCCACCTTCTTATGCGGGTATGTTTTAAATCAGGCGCCCACCTTCTAATGCGGGTATGTTTTAAATCAGGCGCCCACCTTCTAATGCGGGTATGTTTTAAATCAGGCGCCCACCTTCTAATGCGGGTATGTTTTAAATCAGGCGACCACCTTCTAATGCGGGTATGTTTTAAATCAGGCGCCCACATTCTAATGCGGGTATGTTTTAAATCAGGCGCCCACATTCTAATGCGGGTATGTTTTAAATCAGGCGCCCACCTTCTAATGCGGGTATGTTTTAAATCAGGCGCCCACCTTCTAATGCGGGTATGTTTTAAATCAGGCGCCCACCTTCTAATGCGGGTATGTTTTAAATCAGGTGCCCACCTTCTAATGCGGGTATGTTTTAAATCAGGCGCCCACCTCCTAATGCGGGTATGTTTTAAATCAGGCGCCCACCTCCTAATGCGGGTATGTTTTAAATCAGGCGCCCACCTCCTAATGCGGGTATGTTTTAAATCAGGCGCCCACCTCCTAATGCGGGTATGTTTTAAATCAGGCGCCCACCTTCTAATGCGGGTATGTTTTAAATCAGGCGCCCACCTTCTAATGCGGGTATGTTTTAAATCAGGCGTCCACCTTCTAATGCGGGTATGTTTTAAATCAGGCGCCCACCTTCTAATGCGGGTATGTTTTAAATCAGGGGCCCACCTCCTAATGCGGGTATTTTAAATCTCAGTCAGGCGCCCACCTCCTAATGCGGGTATTTAAATTTCAGTCAGGCGCCCACCTCCTAATGCGGGTATTTAAATTTCAGTCAGGCGCCCACCTCCTAATGCGGTATAAATAGGCGCCCGCCAACGGCATCATCTGCACAACATTAAGCAACGACATCATTTCAACCTACAAAGTCATATTCTCACATACATATCTTATGCAACTGTTATACACTAACTTTTATCTTAGCTCTGGTCCACAGGAATTTGAATCGGCGGGGGCTTTCAGCACAACGTGGAACTATATCTTACGGCGAACCAAGGCAATTTGGTCAACGACCTACTTCGAACGTCGATCCGCTCTTTTCCAATAGTTTTGTTACATCTGCGACCAGTGTCATCATAACTCGACACTGGGGCATTGTTTCTTGAATGTGCACCATCTTTTTGCAACTTCTCTACCCCTCGGGATTCTATTTCTTACCATGCAATCCCGATGATCAGGACAAAATTGGCTACTCAGTCAACTTCTTTGGCCGAAAACTCTTTCATCGTCTCCGTCCAAAGAGGGGCATCTGTTGACACCCAATTTTGTCCCGTCTTTCCCAATTTATTTGCATTTTTAAATATTTTTAGCACCTCAAAAATAATTTTAATCTATATATATATATATATATATATATATACTATTATTCTCTTATGATTATTATTATTCACATTTTTTTTATCATATGCATTTTTTATAATCATAAGTTTTATCCGAAAATTCTATGTTATTTTATTCTCGCAAAATTGCATTGCATTTCCATTTTTTATTAAGCATTAAGCATTTCACAAATATTATATTTTTATTAAATTCACATCGTTATGTTATTTTAAATAATTCACATCTTTTACAAAACAAAAATAATTTTTTTTTATGTTAAACCCCTTTTATATATTTTTTTTTAAACCCAAAACAATTTCTAACCCATTTCATTTTCCCAACACAATACAAATTCTACCCAAAACAATTTCTAACCCATTTTTTATTTTCCCAACCCAACACAAATCTCCCCAACCAAAACCATAAGGCCCCATTTTCTTATTTCCCCAAGCCCATCGACCGCCCCCATCTTCCAAGCCCAACCCCCACAATCTTTTATCCCTTTTAAACCAAAACCCCTACCCAAAAACTCCCAAAGCCCAACTCCCCTTTTCTTATTCCCCATCCCCCCAGCCCAAAATTCCCCTTTCATCCCCGTAACCAAAACATAACCCACAAAATAAAATCCCACCAGGCCCAACCGGCCGACCCACCAGCCCAATACCCATTTCCCCTTTATATCCATTCCCCTTACCCCTTTAAACCAAACACCCCCCCTACCAAACAAAAACCCTAAACCCTTCTCTCCTTCAACCAAACCCGCACGCCACCCCTACACCCCTACCCCATTGTCGCCTCCCCATACTCCCTGCCACCACCAACTCCCTGCCACCAACCCTGACACCACCACACCCCTCCCATCACTTCACCATACCCATACCCCTAAAATCCGCTTCCAAAATTCAGATTTTTTTTACCTTTAATTCAAATTTCAAACTCGTTCTTGGGGGGGAAATCCACCTATAAATACCTCATGTTGTTCTTCATTTTGGGGGAAGGAAAAAAGAAGAAGAAGGGGATTTTCAAAGGATTTATCGGAAGACTATTCCATATATACATAAAATATTTGTTGTGTTCTTGATTTTAAAGCATTTGCCTTCTTTGTTGTTCAAAATACAAGTCCGAAATAGGTCTAAGATTCGAAAGAAAAGAGGTGAATTTCGTTCTTGAACTTGTGTGTTTTTTTTAAATACTTCTATTTATTTTTTTAAAACCGAGTCCGAAAATCGGTTTGCATTTTGTTGTTCTTCACTGATTTCGGGGTCGGGTCGACCCGACTCGGTCGACCCGACCGGGTCGACCCGACCCGGGTCGACCCGCTTTGGGTATTATATTTTAGAATTCTTGCATATTCATATTCCTGTATGTTGGTTATCTGAAATGTGTGAATATTTGATTTCGGGTTGAGCTTCCGATTCGGGTTGGGTCGCTGATCCGGATCGGGTCGACCCGGTCTGAATATTTTCCGGAATTCTTGCATTTCATATTCTTGTTATTGGTTATCTGAATTTGGTGTTAAAATCTGATTCGGTTTGGATCATTTGATTTCGGATTCGGGTCACTGACCCGGGGTCGGGTCGATGACCCGGATCGGGTCGACCCGATTTGAATATTTTCCGGAATTCTTGCATTTCATATTTTTGTATGTTGGTTATCTGGAATTGATGGAATTATTTGATGTCGGGTTGAATCTCCAATTCGGGTCGGGTTACGGACCCGGGTCGGGTCGACCCGGTTTGAATTTCCAATTTTTTTTGCATTGTTGCTGTTGTTGTTATTTATTATCTGAAATTGATGGGATTATCTGTTTCGGGTTGGCATCCGATTCGGGTCGGGTCAACGACCCGGTCGGGTTGACCGGTTTTGGCATATTTCAGATTTTTGCATTTTTCATATCTCATTCTTGGTTATCAAAAATCGAATTTCGATTTCATTCGGGTCACCGCCGTTCATAATCCGGGTCTGTTTTTTTTTATTTTATTAATGTTTCTTAGTCCTGTTTTGGTTCCGAAACTTCGGAATTCGGGTCGGATAGTTTAATCGCTATTGTCTGTTTCTTTGGCATTGTTATTATGTTATTGATGGAATTAATACCGCATTCTCTTTGTTGTTTTATTGATTCAAACCAATATTGCGTCCATCTTCGGAAGACGCTTCTCGGATATTTCTTGTTTTCTTGTTTTACTTTTTAAACTAAACATCCCGTCTTTTTCGGAAATTGCCTCTGCTTTTTGTTCTGCTTACCACTTACTGCTTATTGCTTACCGCTTACTGCTTACTGCCTCTCCGTTTTCTCGCTTGCATCGCTTTTCGCTTTCGCTATCGCTTCGCTTACCGCTTCGCCTCTCCGTTTTCTCGCTTTGCGCATCGCTTTTTGCTTGCCTTTTGCTTTCTCGCTTTTCGCTTCGCTATCGTTTCGATTTAATTCTGCTGATTTGAACACGATACTACACATGGCCGATGAAAAATATCCGTCGATTTTGAGGCCTCCACAGTTGAAAAGACGGAAATATAACTTCTGGGCAATGATGAAGAATTAAACCTTTTATTTCATCCGAGATCAACATGTTTAGTAGGCGAGGTGAATTATATATTCGCAGCCACGACGTGATTATAGTGATCTTTTCTATTTCACCCGAGAGACCAACACGTTTAGTAGGCGAGGCAATCAAAATAAACCACATTAGTCATATGTTTGCAGCCACGACGTGATTGGAATGTTCTTTTCAAAATTTAAGTCTGAGCCCTCCGTGATCAAAACATTCACTGTTTTGAATACGGATATGAAGTTATTTGTATTTAACTGTTTCTAACCGTTTGTTCTTGACAGCTTGCAGGGATTAAAGTAAATAAAGGCAGATTATTCCTCGGTGTTTATTTATTTTATTTCTTTCTTTAATTCAGCTTTTATCCCGCTTTGTATTGTAATATTATTTATCGCACTTATGTAACTATTGAAATGCTTAGAATAGGCAAACTTAGGATTAATTCATAGGGTAGTTTAAGATTTGAAGCCCGTCGCTAGCTTATTTATTTGTAGGCTCGGTTAAATTCAAACTTAGAAATCCTTCACTAGTTTATTTATTTTAGGCTCGTCACGCGTATTCAAGATTTTCAAAACAACTTTTGTCATCTTTTATTTGCTTTATTAAATCATACCGAATAAGTTTATCTTTTGTCAATTTACAATTCATTGATTCCCCAAATTTTACTTCTTTGACATTATAAATAATTTGTTTTACTATCAATTGTCAAATACATATTTTTTCAACTCTACATGTATTTCTCTATAAATACCATACAAATGTATATTTAAAAAATCTCTACATGTATCTTTCTTTTTAAAATGCATCATTTACTAATTATTTGCAAACATCTTTAAATCTGTTATACTTGTAAAAACATATATTTTTCTAGTAATAATTAACCTGAGTTTGACCGGATAACCGCAAGTTAGCGGATCTTAAAGGATGCCTAACCCCTTCCCTTTAGGATAATAAAGAACCCTTACCTAGAATCTCGCTAGTTTCGCAGACCTTAAAATTGGAGTTACATTGCAGCATTTAGTTTAAATATTTAGGTGTTCTAATTCACCATAAAAAATAATTAGGTGGCGACTCCTCAATTCTTTACCCAGGAATCACCGAATACGCCGTGCTCCGCTTTTGACCTCGGAGCGGGTCGAAAATAGGGCGCGACAGCTGTTTACAGCGGAATACCATTCCAGCAGTCATTTCCAGTACCCAATCCATACCTTCCAAGAAGCGTAAACTTTCTAACAACGGCTGACGTCCGAGGAGAGCAGCCATGGAACACCGTTCCACCTTATCCTCAAACTCCGTTAGCCGTTCCAGGAGCTCAGGTTACAGGCTTTGGTGGCCATACCCAACAACAGCCATGGGTAATTACCCCACGTATTAGTAATGGCCATCAGACCACCTACAACCTTCAAACCCTGTCCAACAAAGTGCAGAATGGAGGCCGCCGGTGTTGAATGCCTACCATCCGAATCCAATCGAGAATCGGCAGGGGACGTCACAACTGATAAACCCTGAAATTATTGCTAATACCATACGGAGGTACTTCGGCATCCAACTGAAACCATTGGACCGACTTTTTTATAAAAAGCCCTACCCCGATTGGGTAGACCGGATAGCACATTTGCCAAGGGGCTTCAAAATACCTGAGTTTGCCATTTTCTCTGGTGACGACGGCATATCCACTATTAAGCACATCTGTAGATTTACTACCCAATTCGGCGAAGCTGGCCAGAATGAGTATCACAAGTTGCAGCTATTTCCCTCTCTCTCTCATGGGAATTTCCTTTGCATGGTACTCCTCTTTGGCTCCTGATTCTGTGTGCAGAGCTGGGCTGACATGGAGGGTTGCTTCCATGATAGGTTTTATTGGACCCAACCTTAGGTTACCGTGACTGATCTAACGAACCTCAAGCAGCAAGTCGATGAATCAGCTGTCCATTTTATCGAGAGGTTAAAAAAGAAGGTTGGGAAATGCACTGTACACTTCCCCGAATCTGAGTGTGCCCATATGATAATACACAATATGCACCCTCAGTTAAAGAAGAAGTTGGTGGGACAATCCTGCTCTGACCTGATCCAGTTTACCGAAAAGGCTAGCCAAATAGAGAAGTATGTCCAGGAGAAGGAGCGGAGAAAATCAAGCCGAAATCGAGGCTCCCACTTGGTATCCATCATTGAAGCGGATGAGTCCGACTCAATGTCAACCGATTGCACGGCAGACGCAATGGTGGCCGAGATTGTTAGGGGTAAGGTTTACTCTTGCCCAGCCTTGAAAGCTGTCAAAAGTAAGGAGACGAGTTCATCCGATGACAGGGTCGATTACTCATTTGACACCACAAAGACATATCAGATCTTTGATCATCTGCTCAAAGATAAGCAGATTTGATTGCTTGATGGTCATAGGATTCCGCCTGCCGATGAACTCAAAGATAAAAAGTACTATAAGTGGCTTAATTCATATAGTCACTCTACTTATAATTGTGTGATCTTCAGAAAGGCAATCCAAAATGGCATCAAGGAATGGAGGTTCAAACTAGCCGACAAGAGTATGGCTGAAATGTCCATTGATACTGACCCCTTTCCTGCGGTACCAATATCTGGTATCTTTTGCTAAGACCGATGAGTCAAGGGACACCAAAGGGAAACAACCAATAAAAAGGGTGTGAGCCCCTAAAAAAACTACCGAAGGGGAGAAGGTCACAAGGACTTTTGTGTTCAATCGGTTAGGCAACCTACATGACATTCGTGATGAAAGGCAGTCGACTAGGAAAAGTTTTCATGACCGCCCTAAATATTCAAGGGACTTTGAACGAGAGCTTCAGGAATAAACTATGAGGTTCAGAAGGGTCCCTATAGACGCCAGACATAGGCCTGGGGGCAAGTACGGATGCCAACCAATCGGCAGCCGAGCATGCTTCAAATAGATAAAGAACCACTCCCTAAAACCAAACAGAGGGTGGTCGAGTTTAACATGAATGAGGGTGTTTCATCCTTACGTATCATAGCAAGAAATGAGGACCAGATGAGACCCAAGAGAATGATTAAATCAGCTGCCAATACAAAAGAGGGGAAATGGTCTATCAATCAGGACCCCGAAAAGAAAGAGGCACCACCGAGAATCGCATCCATGACTCAGAAAAGAAGGATACAACATGCCATAGCCTTGCATAAGATGCAAGAGACATTGCATCTAATTTCCCATACCAAGGCAGCCGAAAATTAAGAGATTCCTGAGTCTGCCGTAGCTGAGGCTATCGAGCGGGCATTCACCTTAGTTGCTTCAGGGGCAATGTCGCCTGAAGGAGAGGCGTTGGGTCAACTAAATCTAGATGAACAACCTACCGACAACCCAATGGAGGAACCCCAATAATAGAATGTGGCCCTAGATAGACATCTAACCGAGGCAATCCCACAGATCGTACAAAGGATTCGGTCAGAGGATTCCCAGTCGATTCCCATTTGTCACCAATAGATGGAAAATATAAGCTCCTGATCAGCTGAATTGAATAGAGAGGAGACTCCATCCTCGATTTATTTAGCCAGGACATGGCTGATGAGATGTGGGCAAACATTGAAATGGTCGGCAATCCCATGTGAGTTCTGGGCCAGCCGCTCTATGCTGGATAACCTTGAAGGTGATGTTTGCGTAGAAGATGCAGAATAGGCAACAATATCAAATACCATGGCTAGGGACGCTTTAAGCACCGAGTTTGGTGCAACTACGGAAGAGATGGCTAAACACCTTAAGCCTCTCTATGTGAAGGCTTACATCAATGGCAAAATCATAAGCCGAGTGTTCATCGACAATGGGGTTGTGCTGAATGTGATGCCACTGCTTACTTTAAAAAACCTCAACAAAACCAGAGAAGATATCATCCTAACTAACATGAAAATGGCTAGATTTACGGGAGAGGCTTCTGAATCTTTGGAGATTTTAGTAGCAGAAATCACTGTGGGTCCCAAGACGATAAGATCTGCATTCTTGGTGATAGATGGCAAGCCGTCCTACACCATTCTGCTGGGCAGAGACTGGATTCACACCAGCCGAAGCCTTCCTTCTACCATACATCAAAAGCTCATCTTTTGGGAATGAGACAATATAGAAATTGTCCCAGCAGACGATAACCCATTCCAATAAGTGGTTCAGAACATAAAAGATGTCCTCTATTCACCTTATGTGGCTTCCATAGTCGTCACGAAGCAATATGAAGAAGGATCTTTGGAATCATGTAATCTTACCTCGTGAGGGTTTGAGATAAAACACTTAGCCAAACCACGACTTACCTTGGAGGATCCAGATGGCTGAGGAAATCCAACTCAGGCGTGACCTGTGGTATCGGCTGACCGCCCTATGTTTTGAGTCAAAGATAGCCGAGGTATCACAAATAGGGAAGCACGATAGAAAACTAGATCTGGCGACCAATAACATTTGAGCTGCCGATAGGAATTTTATGCCTATCTTTGTTTGTATATGTCTTATGTTTGTACAAAACTCGAGTATTATTCAACACTCAGTGTTATGTATGTTTTGTGCAAAGTTTGAATAAACTCATTTTACAAAGACAGGTCTTAAATGAAATGGGCAATTAGAAACTCCAAAACTACAGATACGGGGACGACATCCTATCAGCTAAATCTATGGCCAAGATGCAATATTTTCCTCTGAAGTTAGTATCATTACGGATGGCCAAACTAAATTTTCTAAGTTTGGAAGCATATCAGCAGTCCATTCTAATGGAGTTGGGTCAGTTGGGTGAAAATCGATCGACAATCATAGAAAGAGTCAAAGCTGGTAAACGTAAAATGGCCAAAGCAAGTGACAAACATATAGGGCCTAAAGGGGTTTGCCGAAGGAGTCTTAGTTTGGAAAATCATCCCGCCGATTGAATTGAAAGATCGTAAAATAGGCAAATGATTGCCAAACTAGGAAAGGACCCTTCGTAGCGAACTCACAGGTTTTCGGCAATACGGATCAAGCGATGAACATACATGGAAAATAAATGTAAATGGTGGACATATTACCCATTGATTCTTGGTCATGCATAAGTAATCGACAACCACATACCGACTGCCTGGTCGTAAAAAAGGCTAATTTTCCTTCGATTTGGGGAAATGTACGGGCAAACGACAACCACAGACTGCCTGCATGGTCATAATAACAAGACCCTTCAATTTAGGGTCAATACAACTAAGAAGCCGAATTAATCATCTTTGAACCAATCAAAGGCTGCACTACTTCATCAGTTATTGAAGTATCAGGATCAGCCGAATCAACGACTGCTTGGTCTTCCCTAATTACTGCAGTTTGTTCTTCACTACCAGCCACAACAATAACCACTACCTTAGCCGCTCCCGCTCCTACATGGACCTCCATTTTTGCAACCCAGCGAAGGCTTAGCCACTACAGTCGATGGGGCCTCGGTAGAAGACTGAATATCGGCTGATACATCTTAAACAACAGAAGCAATGACTGTTTCGAATGGCAGGTCCATTAGGGTATCGGCTGAGGGAGCAGTAATTGTCGGTGTTGCTTGAACTAGACGGTTCTTCCACACAGTCCATTCATTCTCCAGGTTGCCCAATCGTTCGCTACATGCTCTCTGGTCTAGCTCCCAAACCACCTGCTGGCCACCGAGTTCCTAGTTTTTGTTATCCAACTGATGGCTCTGCCGAAATAAAGAAGAATGAGAGGAGTCGTGGGCACTAATAGCCGAGTCTAAGGCGCTACGACCGGAGTGATAGCCCTTATCTCAGCCTGGATCCGCTCCAACTCAACTCATAGTTTGGACTGCCGCTCCTGCAAATCATTTCTTCAGCTGACATTTTGTTGCCTCGCTGCATTCACCTCATTGAAAGAAGTCTGAATGCGGTTCTTCTCTTGCCGAAGAGACCCCAAGTGTTGCAGAGCAGCTACAACCTCATCATGACTATATTTGGTCGTTCTATATAAAGCAAACAAATAATTCAGAGCCAAAGCCATGTCTTTGTAAGTGGCTGCCAGAGCCAGGGAATCCATTAGATCTTTCGATAATCAGAGCAAAGAAGCCCTCAGAGCATGTAACTCCTCTTTGGTGGTTGGGATTCCCCTGGCGAGAGATTCCTCGACTCGCTCTCGATGGACGCCAACATGCAAAGCTGGTGGAAATACAGTGTCGACTGAGCCAAAGTAGCGCAGAAGCACATCTTTCGGGATGATCTCGGCTGGTACCCCTGAGCCGTCAGTTGGGTGGGCTTCAGCTGAAGGAATACCTCTAATAGTCTCATGTACAGAAAAAGACAGTTTCAGAAGAAAAACAAGAGTCTAGAGACAATTGGTAACAAGACTGGAAGGAAGAGAGTATACCTCTATGGTTACGTCAACCACTTCAGCTGCCTCAACAAGAGAAACTCTAATATCGAGGCTAGCTGATGGAGAACCTTATAGGTGTTCAGAAGTACGAGCCAAAAAGGACGTCCATCCGACATGGAAAGTGGCATTTTGTACTTTCTGCCGTCTATTGCGCCTTATTAATAGCAGCTCTTGAAAGACAAAACCAAGGAACATGAATAATGAAAGATAGCTGATACAAAGGTAGTCGAGGCAGATAAGGGATATACCTCATCATTCTCCTCTTCAGAAATAGGGACTTCGGCTCCGTGAGATCTTTATTCCCTACGCTCACAAATAACAATCCCTTCACCTAGCTTGGGTTGCTTTGAAATGGATTGCCTAGGCAACGAAGATCCCTTGGTAGGAGTGGTTTCCAAATCAACAAACTCTGAGATAGATACATAAGAAGTGTTAGCCTAGAATGTATTAGAAATTATAGCCAACATATGTGTAGAGGAAAAATAATTCACCTTTTCTCTTCAGTTGCCGCAGCCTGACGGAAGACCAAAAGGCAGTCGGACTAGCTGAATTAATGGACATTACCTTTGAAGGGACCTATTTTATCCTTGACTTAGCGTCTGCTGGGTTTTTCTTCTTCGTCTGTATTAGCCGATCACTTTGTTTTGTCTGGATCAGCCGATCGCAGTAGACTTCCAGAGAGGATTGGAAGAATCTTTCTTTGTCCACCTTCCACCAGTCGACAAAAGCAATAGTGGTGTTGGCCCTTGGGGAGAATGGCTACCAGGTGAAAGAGGCAAGCTTATCAAGATTATGCGCGGCTACCTCCTCTGTTTGCTAGACATTTAGAGAGCAACGGTGGGTCGATTGAGCAACACTACGGTGAGGCCAAGGTATATGCTGAGTCAGGCCAAATTATTGTGCCACAATGTTGGGTCTATAGGGCTCCGTAGTCAACTTGTTATGCCTAGAATTGTGCGTCAAGACTCCTAAAAGGTCCCTAACCATAAGGATATACCCCCACACTCGATTCATGACCTTTCACTTAGCGAATGAAAGGTTGTCATTAGCTATATAATGAACCCAGTCAGGAGTGGCCTATTGTTCAAAGACTAGTTGTCAATCTGCGTAATGGTCTCGAGACAGACCATGCAGGGTGGAGACTGTAGTGAAAACATCCTGGGCACAAAAGGTGTTCCCCGAAGAGTGTCAGCTAACACCGGCGGAGCTAACGGAGAACGGCTGCCATCAAAATCGTCAGAGATGAACTCTGGAAAATACAAAGTGATCCACAACTGTAAGAACCACAGAGGATCGGCCAGAGTATCCATATTTCGAGAGTCCCTCAACCTAGCTTGAGCATCGCCCAAAGCCATGTACAAGTAAGCCAAGAAGAGGGATGCCCAACTGACATCTTCTCCTGAAACGGACAAGCCACATAAATCTCCAGCTCCTAGACAATTGCACAAGAACCCGAACAGACGAAGTAACGGCTAAACCAATCTAGCATAAAAGCATGATGCCCAGAATCATTGACCGAAAGTGGCAAACTTTGGCTGTTAGAGGACATGAAAGAACCATAGCTGGAAGAATTTTTTGAAATATATTTCTCAAGTTAGGAATTTTGATTTCACTCACGGTAGGTGCTTCGACTCCCAGTATCGGAAGGCCTAGTATCACCGTCACATCTAGAAGGATGGGAGTTATTATCCCTTAGGGAAAAATAAAAGCATTAGCGGTAGTCGACCAATAACCAAGAAATGCATATATGAGGCCGATATTATAGGAGATATCAGACCCTGATAGTGTAGTGGCGTCATAAAGACCCATACGCTCCCACTCAGTTCATTTGGCCGACCTGACCCAGTCCACCCAAGCAGAATAGTTGATGACCTTGGTAGGCCAGGTGCGTAGGTTAGCTGGACAACGGTCGACAGTGAACCAGTCGCATGTGAGGGGAAGGTCATAGGTCACCGTGCTAAGATATTGAGATAAAAGAACGTCACCTTGTTTCGGCCTATCATATGGAGCCAGAACCAACTGTTCATCAACAAGGACCAAGGCATCGGTTAGGTATTTGTCGGCTAAAGTGGTCCTATATATCTTCTGAGAAGATTAAGAAGAAGCCATGGCAGCCGAGTAAAAAAAGGGTCGAGATTAGGGTTTTTATGCATAAAGGAATAAATGAGAGATCAAGTGAAAAATTCTCGGAAAGATGTTTCTTCTTAAGCGGATCTCGATGGGCAACGGAAATTAGGGTTACCTCTTCGAATGCACGATTAAAAAATATTGAAACCGATTTGTGGTAACAAGGACACATCGGTTGAAGGGGAAACCCAATTCAGAAGTTATCATCATTGTATCCACTGGAGATGAGATGATTGAAGTGACATGTGCGGCTGTCAGACTGAAATGACTGCTACTTTCGGATACATCAACTCAACAGTCACACTCGAGTTAATGTAGGGGGTCAATTGTTAACACTCAAAAATAATTTAAGTGTTTAGCTGAATTCAGTGACAGTCGAACTATCCTAGAGCCAAATTTACTCCTAGACCTCGGCTACAAGAACTTCATCGAATACTAAGGCATCTTAGTCGAAGTTGTCTGTTAGAGGTACGACTGGGACCCACTCAGATGCAGATGCCTCAACGACCAAGTCAAAAGGGTTTCCAGACCCCAAGAAGCGATAACTGCCAACAACAGCTGAAAGAAAGGGCCATTATCCGAGCAAAATGAGTAGAGGACGAGAAAATTGGCACCACCTCCCCCTTAGTCGGCCATTAAACATAGTGGGTTACTTGATGGCTGACATGGAGGGGGGCACGTTTGTACAGATTTTTCCCTTTTTTGTACTATAAATAGGATTATTCTTTGTACATAGGACACACACAATCAATCAAACAAATCAAAATTTATCTATATTTATCTTTATCTTTTATCATTTACTTTACTAGGTTGTATTCATGTGTCTTACCTCTTAGTTTACTCAGAACCACCGTCCTAATGCTTTGGGGAGTAGTTGGGGAACCTATTGTGGGAGATTAGAGTTCCGTTTCTAGCCCAAATTTCTTAAGTTAAGGAATCAATTTGTCTCTCGATTTCATCAGCCGATACAACAACAGATAGCGGAATTAGGTCCAAGAACACAAGTATTTTTCTGTATGTCCAACATAACTGCAACAGCAAACAACAAAATCATCTATACATCTATGGCCATTAACAGATAACTACGGATAGTAAACTAAGCTCAACTAATCTACTATGTAACCTAGGAAGAATGGATCATCTACAATGAACTTCTTGTGTGATTTTTCTCGGCAATACTCCTATTATATTTATATGTGGTCCTAACCCTACTACTCTTACTTCCACTAGTAAGAGAACTTCTGCTCGTAACATATCCCTAGGTATATAATCTTATTTCTTGAAGCGAGCTACCTTAACTGCCAAAGGAGAGGAGCAATACCCCTGAGTCTCTTCTTTTTTGTTGGTACATCCTAAGATTTCTTTCTTGTCACACAAAATACGACAGACAACATGCAAGAACTATTCTATGTTTACATTCAGTGATTTTCCCTTTGCCTGTCTAGTAACCCACATAACTTCTTCATATCAATCTAAAGTTCTTATAATGCATCGCCAAGCTAGCAGTTTCTCCCACACAATAGATGAGAAAGGACAAGTGAAGAATAGATTATTCAGGTACTCATCAGCAGAGCAACATAGAGAACATGAATGATCATTTACAGTTGCCATTGTGCAATCCTGTCTTTGGTCTGTAGTCTCCTCTGGATTGCCAAATATAGAATGAAATTCCACCTTGGTGGGAGCCATGGTTATTACAAACCAATCTTCTATCTACCTTTGGCATGTCACATCTAAGCTTCTGGTACACAGACTTTATGTTGAATTTGCTTATTTGAAAAATATTCGGCTCCTTATATCCAGATAACTCAAAAGTCTGCTATGAGCCTAAGATCTTCTGGATCATCCATGATACATGAGTAGGCATGTTCTTCCCAAACATTCCTCTCTTGTATATAATATCTATGTATTAGTGAATATTAGTAGAATATTCACCATATATTTTGTAATTATTAGTGTTGTATAATTATGGTAGTTATATGATCCTTATTGTATTAGGACTCCACATTGTACAAACTATATATATTTGTATTAATGAGAAAGAGTCCCCAAGGGAGATTAAAAAAATCTTACAACCAACCACGGAACAACCGCGGCGGCGGTAGGGGCGGTAGAGGCTATGACACAGGTCGTGAGGGCAAAGGCCATGGGAAAGGAGGTCGGACCGGCCAGCAGCCCAAAACGCAGCAGCAACTGCCCAACGTCTTCCAGCCTTGGGCCAGCCCAGAACAGTGGCCCAATTTCGGAAACTGGGCCACTGCTGCCTACCTGGTCCAGTAGGCCGCAACCTATTTCCCTGGCAATTGGCAACCCAACCTTTTGGGCAAGTACCGAAAACCACCACCAACCATCGTGACTCCGATCTCCCACCAAGCATAGCCAACTAACCCACTCACCATCGCGATTGCACCCCATCACCATCATCATCACAAACCCACCACCAATCACCACCACCGACTCATCTCGTGAAAAATCTGTCCCTACCCTCACCCATGACAACACCCACCCAGAATACCACTAGCACAAACCATTACCGTAATACCCCAAATGCCGCTACCCATACTGCATCGCTAACCCCTGAATCGACAACCAACATAAATATCAAACCTGCCCCTTCCCCCAAGCACCGTATGAAAATCCGTGCCCAATACGGTATTTTCAAATCCAAAGTCCAATTTAACCTATCCACACAAACCATATCCCCAATTCACAAAAACCCAAAATTAGCCAAACTTGACCCAAATTGAAATGCAGGCATGCGTGAGGAGTTTAATGCTTTAACAAAACAGCGCACTTGGGATTTGGTTCCTAGATCGGAGGGGGTGAATGTGATCCGATGCATGTGGCTTTTTCATCACAATTACAGTGATAGTGGTGACCAAGAGATATAAGGATAGATTTGTGGCTAATGTTACTAATCAGCAGGAGGGCATTGATTGTGGTGAGACATTCAGTCCGATTGTTAAACCGACTACCATTCGCACAGTTCTGAGAATTTCTATGGGTAATCATTGGTTGATTCATCAACTTGATGTGAAGAATGCTTTTATACGTGGGGACTTGAAAGAAACTATTTACATGCACTAGCCGCCATGCTTTGTCCATCCAGAGGCCCCTCATTATGTATGTCGTCTTCGTAAGTCACTTTATGGTTTGAAACAGGCCCCCAGAGCGTGGTATAAATGCTTTGCTAATTACATTATACATATTGGGTTTGTATGCAGCAATGTGATAATTCTCTTTTTATTTTTCATCGTGGTAGTAACATTGCTTATTTGTTGTTATATGTGGATGATATTGTGCTTACCGCCTCATCTGATGTGTTGAAAATGAGATCGTTGCACTGCTTAAAATCGAATTTTCCATGACTGACTTGGGGAAATTGAGCTACTTTTTGGGGATATCAGTGACTAGATCTGCAAATACTATGTTTCTATGTCAACGTAACTATGCAGAAGAGATTGTGTACAGGGCTAAAATGGCGAATTGCAAGATCATGCCCATTTCGGTTGACTCTAAATCAAAGCTAAGTGATGTTGATGGTGATCTAGTGTACGATCCCACTCTTTATAGGAGTCTTGCAGGTGCACTTCAGTATCTTACTTTCACCAGCCCCGATAATGCTTATGATGTTCAGCATGTGTGTTTATTTATGCATGCCCCCAAGGAAGCCTCATTTTACTACTCTTAAATGTATCATTCAATACATTAAGGGCACACTTGATTATGGATTGCATCTATACCCCTCTACACCGATCAGGTTATTATCATATACGGATGCAGATTGGGAAGGCTGTCCGGACAAGCAATGCTCCACCTCCGGCTACTGTGTGTTCTTAGGGGATAATCTCATTTCATGGTCTGCCAAGAGGCAAGCCACCCTATCCAGTTCGAGTGCAGAATCAGAGTATAGATGTGTTGCAAATGTTGTTGCTGAGATCTACTGGCTCTGAAACCTTCTTTTGGAGCTCCAATGTCCCTTGCGTAAGGTGTCTTTGGTGTACTGTGATAACATATCTGCCATATATTTATCTCATAATCCGGTCCAGCATCAGCGAACCAAGCACATTGAGATGGATATACATTTTGTTCGTGAGAAGGTTGTTATAGGACATGTTAAGGTGTTATATGTGCCCTCTTCGTATCAGTATGCAGATATCTTCACTAAAGGACTACATAGAACGCTATTCCTCGATTTCAAATCCAGTCTAAGTGTCCCACCTCCTTCCGCTCCGACTGAGGGGGGTGTATTAGTGAATATTAGTAGAATATTCACCATATATTTTGTAATTATGGTAGTTATAGGATCCTTATTGTGTTAGGACTCACATTGTACACATTATATATATTTGTATTAATGAGAAAGACTCACCAAGGAAGATTAATTCAATCTTACACTATGGACCTACTGAATCCATAGCTTATCCTTCTCCAAACACAAGCTCCAGAGATGTTTACGGATAGCAGCCATATTCCAGGTTGATATGTCAAGAAGGCATAAACCACCAGCAGTCTGAGGACAGCACAGTCTTTACCAAGAAATCAAAGCAGTCTTAGAGGTGTCAGTGTCACCAGACCATAAAAAATTTCTACATATAGATTCAGCTATATGTATAACTTTCTTAGGTAGTATGAAGACTTGAGATCAGAAAAACCTGAACTGAAAACAGGACAATCTTAATCAGTTGCACTCTTCCAGCATAGGTAGGAACCTTGGGCACTCCATGATTTGGTCTTAGCAAGCATTTTGTCGAAAAGGGGTTGTATTGGTCTTCTTGGAAGTGAGAGGGATGCATAGATATTTGAAGGGTTCTACGTTCAATTTAAATATAGTAATATCAAAATTAAGCTTTATGTTTTATAAATAAAAGTAACAAATAAATTTCAATTATCATATATTTTTTTTATAATATTGCAATAATTTATAATTAGGGAAAGAAAATAAATACAAACCTAATTCTCCTTAGTTTTGATGAAATTTTTACATTGTATAGCCGTACGGTAAAATAATAGCTAAAAATGTATATTTTTATGTAATAATATAGTATATTTTATACATACATAGTGTATATTGTGAACAACTAAATTTTTACCGAACTTTTGTTGTTATACCTTGCTAGCGTTTAAATATTCCTTTTATGTCTAGATTAGATATTTTATTTTTTATGTCATTTTTAGTACGTTTTATTTTAAAAATCGAAAACTTCAAAAATAAAGACACATTCTAGGATAAGTCTTATTTTCATTTTTTTCAAAAAGAAAAGAAATTTACAAAAAAAAATGTTTTCTTCTAATTTAGGTTTTAATAAGTAAACTAGTGTGTTTTAGTAGTTTTTCATAGTTACATTTTTTTTGGACTACCTATTTAACTTTTCTATGTTTTACTTAGTTTATAGTTTTTTCTTTTTTTAAAAAAAAACACAAAATAAGAAATAAGGAAAACAAAAGAAAAAGTTTCCTAAAATAACTAAAGGTACCATTCTCCATTAAACCTTCCCCACATTACCCTACTACACGGCACACATACACAGATCCCTCACCTCCTAAACTAATCCCTAATTACTCTCATATTCCCTAAATTTCCCTTAACCTACACGTCCCCTCCCCCAAAACTCTCAACCAAAAACTCACCTTAAAACCTCTCACCCCTTAAAACTCTCAGCCCATATTTATGAAAGTATATATATGTCCTAGAGATAATTTGTATTAGGACAAATGTACTTTATACATATTCTTATTATTATTAATGGAGATTAATATTTTGGAATTTGCAATTATTGAATTATTAGTTGATTGTTTATAATATTCTAAAATATGCATCCTTAGAGGTTACGTTTTTATTAATAATGTGAGATATTAATATTATAACGTAACTCTTAAAATAGCCTCGACTAATGATCATCGAGAATGAGATATCGATGATATGTGATAAGTCGACATGTGATCTGCATCACATCCTTAGAGGATGTAGTAATGGCTACTCGTGACGGACACATGAATACTTTGAAAGTATTGGTATACCCTGCTGATATAATGTTTGTTATACTTGTCTAAAGTATGATTAGCGTGTGGGAGATAGAAGTCCTTAGACTTGAGGTCAATGCGCACATTGTCTACAAAGTAATATACTTTGATCATGTCCTAAGCTCAAATGCCTTATAGGTTGAGATACGACTTGTATTTGGTACATTACGATGTGGATTAAAGGTTGTAGTTGAGCCAAGATTAGGATTCATTCCTCGAATGTATATTCGAGAGAACACTCAGTTTCTCAGTGATATTAGGTTAACTAAGTCGTTGGCCAACACAATAGACATATTTAGAATATGGCATAGTTTTCAACTAATATAGATGAGATACAATGATTAAGTCATTTGGATAGACACTTGACAAATCCTAAGTTTGATCGGGTGTGTCGTGAATGAAAGGATTTTATCTTACCACATAGAGGTTAAGTTTACTGGATTCGTGTAAACGTACTTCACATATTGAGTTCGTCTTGCGGCGTCGTCTAGGAGTTCCGCGTAGACCTTAATTTGATTAATGTCGATATGTGAAGGCCTGTAGGGTCACACTATGTCGATTGTCTTTTCGATCTAAGGATGTATTGAGATAGTATTAAATATTCGATTTAGAATCGAGATATTGAAATGAATAATGATTGTTTTAATTAAGTCAAAATTGGATTTTGGATTTAATTAAGAATGTGCGGAAAATAAAACGAGACAGTGTAGGGCCAAGTCAGCGCTGAGGCGCCCACACCATAGGGTCGCGGCGCCATGACCTAATCTGTCTCGAATTTTGGGCCAGGCCCAAGGTCAAACCTTAATCCGGTTTGACCTATTTTTTCACCTATAAATTCAGACCTGCACTTCATTATTCAATACATTTGATTTTCATATCATTATTCTAAGTCTTAGAGACTCATAATCAAAACACTCTCTCGAACCTCTGCCGGATTTCCTAGCATTCCAAAAGAAGAATACATTGAAGCTTGGAGCTTGCAATCAAAAGGATATTCGCGTGCGCACCCACAGTTGATAAAGAATCCAGATATTGTAAACATGTAAGTACCATTCAAGTCTTATGTTTACAGTTTAAAATTATCCTATAGTCAAATAATTCTACGTTTGTTGGGTTTGAAACAAGTTTTCAATATCCGCTGCTTACAACCCTCCAACAAAAACCTTCAATTTATCCATCCATTTTGCAACAAACAAACACACACACACGGCACACACAATACATATATATATATATATATACCATGCACACACAGAACAAAGAGGAGAAGGTAGAGAGCAAACACCACAGAGAAAAAAAAACGCCATGAACCTATATTTTTTCAATCTCAAATGTCGCTCGCCTTAAAATATCAGTTTCACTGTCGACAAGATCCCGAAATCAGTCTTTAGTAACTAGAGGCTCTCGTATTTCAGTTCTTTGGTTGAGGAAGTTAGTCGAGGTTGCCGATGAGAGTTTCAACGTATGGTCCCTGTTAACTCATTTACCAGAGCAATCAGTCTCTATTTATGTACGAGTTTGAAGTTTTCATCGTTCAACATGAAAAGGAATAAAGGTCCACCTATTTTCTCACTACTGTTTCATTAAGTTTCGTTTATCTGCTTTGGTTTTGTTTGTTTTAATTTTGTCATATTTGCTTGTTAACTTTTGCTGAAAGTCACGAGTGGATTAAAGTGTTATTCTTGATTTTTCATAATAATCTCTTAATTGTGTTGTGATTTGTGAGTATTTGATCTGCTTAAGGAAAAATAAAAATAAAATAAAATAGAAAAAGTAGACAAATTAATAATATAGGCTGTTGAGTAGTGGACCGTAGGACTTAATTGGGAGAAAAAAAGGGAATTGGGTTCGAATAAAGTTTCTTTATAACCAAGGTGGCAGTAGATTCTCATTTCATAGGTATATCGAATATTAAATGGTATTGACTATGATGAAGTTTGGATCACAAGATTTGAAATTGTTATCTTGCATTAATAATTTGAAGAAAGAAGTATTGTAATGAGTAGTTATTGTTAATCGATTCATTCTACTTTTAATTTGATTAATCATCGTTGCAAATAAATTGAAACGGGTTGACAGGGTTTAATTCTGAATAGTCGTATAAAACTTTGGGGCCTAAACCAATGTTTAAGGCCCGATTAATTAATAAGGGAGAAAGAGCGAGATGAGTTGTGAATTTAGTTCAAAATCCATTACCAAAGAGAGAAAATTACTCAAAAATGAACGAGTTGAGTTCTTAACCCAAAAGGAAATTAGTTAACTAGTTAATTAAGTAATATTCAACGATAAATTCGGAAACGCTGCTACCGTGAATCGTTTTAAATAAATTATCATGTTCGAAGACGAATTGATTAGAATGGATAGACTTTAGGTACGTTAGATGCTTGTTTAGACACGGGGAATTGGGAACGATCCACAAATAACTCAAAAGGCGTGTACAAAATTTAAATCGTGGTAAGGCTGGAAAGCGCTGCTACCAGTACACCACACAAAAAATGAGATGATTTTGAACAATTTTAAAACAAATCAAAAAAGTGGAAAATAAGTACTCTTAAGTTCATAAGCATAATATATCCTGAAAATTAATTTAAGCTAAATATAAGTCAATAAAGCAACCATGCTAGAATTACGGGACTCGAGGGGTGCCTAACACGTTCTTCTCAGTCAACATAATTCCTTAGCCAGACTTTGTTTTCGCAGACCAAAAACAAAAAATCATTTTCTTTTGATTAGGAATTCATAAGGTGACTTGGAACACCAAAACTCAATTTCAAGTGGCGACTCTGTAATAATAAATATTTTTTTTTCAGAACGTCACTTTAAGTGGGAAAAACCCTTTTAACCATAAAAAAATATTTGTTGGATATGTAAAGCAGTACGGGAAGTAAATAAATATTACAAGTGTTCGAAAGGATAAACAAACAATTAATATTATAATCGCCGCAAGCTTGTTGAGTCTTGAATCTTGATAACCTGAAATCAAGAAACACTAAATCTAGATTGTTACAACTGTGGCTGAGTCGAGAGATGGCTCTCTGTCTTTAAGACAAGATTGCCCCGTATATATTATTTTACGTTAGCGGGCAATAGTCTCCCAAGATAAAACAACAACTAATCAACACTACAAAGCAAATAGGTTGATTCTGACAAAGAAAACGAACACAAAACGACTTGCTGATTTAGAGGAAATTTGAAGGAAGAGTTTTTATTTATGTTGCTAAGTTTTTGGACAGATTTTGACTTATTTTTCGTCCTCTCTCTTCTCTATATCTGTTCCTCAAATCTGTTTCAGAAGGTTATATAGTGTTTAGGGGGAGGATAGGTGATTAAGAGGCCCTTTAAGAGGTGTAATCATGGGTATTCATGGCCAGAAACGTTTTGTAGTAAGTGCAAAACGTCTCAAAAGTTTAATGCCAAAACTGTTGGCTTTCTGGCTGCTTCTTGAAACTCCAGGGACCAAACTATAAATACAAAATAGTTTGGGGTCCAAAAAGATAATATCAAAAGTAGCCCAGTAGCCCACGACCTGAGCTCGGACAGGACGGGAGGCGGCGCGCGTGTGGGCTTAGCCTCGAACCCAAGCACACCTAGGTCATCCATCCTTCAAACACATGGGTTACCCCTTGGGTCCCAAACCCTTATCTTTCTTAGGCTTATAAATAGAACAATTCTTCATTTTTCCACCGATGTGGTAGATTTGTCTCACACCATATTTCCATGTCTCAAACACCTTACTTCGTAGAACAATATCTCTTTCATTTCTTAACGAAATTTGACGATCCTTGGCCCTATGGTCATCTACTCACTTAGTAGATTATGCACGTGTGAAGAGACAAAGCCTCCAACATGCGGAACCCTAGTGTTTAAGTCATTAAATATGGGTGGACGCACCTCCCCATCAATGGCAAATTTCCAACAATCCTCTCTTGAAAGAGATTTTGGTGCACACGCAATGTGCCTACTTTCAGCAATCTTTCTTCGAAAAGATATTGCATCAGGAGAGGTAGCTTCCGCTTTGAACCTTCCCTAGTTGGATACCACCGGACTTACTTACTGCGCGGTGAACGTGATGTCTTGAACCGTCAATGTTTAGTGTAAGCCAAGACAATGATACCAACACAATAACTCTCCTTATTCATTTTCATTCTTATAGTTCTGTCCGTTGTGGCCGTGGACACACTTGGATTCTTAAGTGCGTTCATTTGAGGCGTCCTGTCCTCGCACTTAAATAGGTTATCTCCTACAAGGTATCCTGCTATACCCCACTTCATAAGTGTTAGGAATCATTAAAAGTTTCCCCAACCTTAACCTCAACCGTTTGAGGATCGTTAAAGGTTTGGAAGCTTAACCTTTACCTACCATGCATGTAGCACTTTAATGTCTACCATGCATGTAACTTTCTTAACCTCAACCGTTATAGGATTAACTGATTGGGTGCACCATGATTCCAATCAGTTATAGGATTCATATTCATTGGTGGATTCAACGAGACTGTCAACTACCTCACAAATGAGTTTGGAATTAGACCAGTCCATTAGATGTCTTAGAAATCTCAATTCCTAAGATGTCATCTGTGATACCCATATCTTTCATATTGAGACTTTTGTTTTAATATGACTTCTACGTTCAGACTATTGGTTTTCCAACTGTTAGCTTTCTAACTTCCGAGTCAATATTTTTGTTGTCAGATTCATTGTTTATGTTTTACCTGAAACTTCCAGGACCAAAATGAAAGTTCAGGAAGAAAGTTCAGGAAGAAGCCCAACAATCCAACAAACCAACTCTGATCCTCCTTTTCCAGCTCTCCGGTTAGGAAGACTGTTTTAACATCCATGTCACGTAAGACTGCAATGGCCCTGGATGTTAAACTATTCACAGGGGAGCACATGTACAAGTAGTCGAGGCCTTATACTCGTCCGTAGATCCATTCTACTTTGCACTCACTTTTGAGTATCCACTTTCACAACCCAAAGATTTTTTTCCCTGAGGAAGGTCAACCATTACACAAGTATAGTTCTATATGATGGAATCTATTTCTTTCTCCGTAGTTTCTTTCCAAAGCAGCGCTTCTGGAGATGATAATTCTTTGTTAATTGTCCATGGTTCATTCTCAACCATACAAGCTAGAAGGCCTGGAACAAGTCTTTGTCCCCTCTTTGCTCCTTCTCGGTTCAACATCTAAAATAATTGAGTTCTGTAGATTTGGAATATTAAGTTCCAAATAGTCAGCAACTTCCGAGTTCTGTAGATACGGAACGTCTAGTTCCGGACAATCAGGAACTCGTAGGTTCTTGTTAACCTCGAGCAATTACTTCTTTTTCCTTTTCAAGGAAAGTTATCGTCAAGGAATTCAGAATCCTTTGACACCAAGAGACGATAAGAACTACTGTTATTTGCTGATCTAGTGGATATGCAATTTACAGTCTTAGGTCCAACTTGACCTGTTTCGGTACTCCAACCTCTACCAAGCCACCCCACATCACAATATTTGTATGTGTAATCTTTTCCATGTCTCACACGGGAGGGTTATCCTTATCCTTATGTGTAGTTCTGTTGAGAATCGCATTAGCGGTAAGGATCGCCTTGCACCACATAATTTGGGCATACGGTTTTGCGCTTGGCTAACATCGTTAGACTGAGGTGAGTAATGAGCAGTCGTTTGATGAACGATGCTTCACATTCTCCCCCTCTATCACTACCAATTCCTCAATCCGTAGGCTTAGTTGATTTTCAACTTCTGCTTTGTAGCGCTTATCCACTTCAACAACTTTATCTTTGCTTTTCAACAAACAAAGGATACAAAGTACTTGTCTCCCCCCTCTATTTTGTACAAACTTCAAATCACCCATGTAAGTGTTACTAAGTTCTAGAGGAGCGGTGCTTCTTTTGCTATTCCTTTGACGGAATGAAAAGATGATTTTGCCTCTTCGTCTATCTCACATTCATTTTGAGGGTTTATGTCGACAGAAGACAACAATCTCAACTTCGTTAGCTTTTGAATGAGTTTCTATTTAACGTGTCTTAATCTATGATGGCAAAGATGCACGGATTACAAATATATCATTCATTTAGCTACAGACATACTGTACAATTCTTAGTTAGTACAGACCTGTTGGACTATTCTCAAACCAGCTTGACCAACAACGTTCCTTAAACCAAGTTTCGGACATGTATCACCTTCTTTTAGAGTGATCCCATTCCCTGAAGTCCTTTTGAGGACAGCCTCTCCCCTTTTACTTTAGAGGTGGCGTTGTATCACATGAACAACCTCTTTCCCGTGGTTAGGGTGTAATCGGATCATATGTGATCTGGATACTCTGGCCCACTCTAGTTGCTTTGGCCGATTGAGTGTCCAATTTCTTTTTTTCCTTTCCTTTGGCCTTCAGATCATTTAAGACCTGAAAACTCTGGCCTACCTTACTAGGTGTCCATTACTTTTCTGCCTTTCTTCTGTCCCTCAGATCATTTAAGATTCAGGAAATTCTGGCCCACTTCAGTCGCCCCCTAAGCTTTGTACGACTGAGTGTCCAATGTCATCCTATCAAATAAAGGATCTTCTGTCAAATAGTGTGATAGGTTCAACGTCTTAAGATAAGTCATTGTCTTTTAGTCTTCTTCCCTTGAGATTGGTGCCCAGACAATTCTTGGCGCTTGCTTAAGAGTGGTAACAATTTTCGCACAGTCAGTGGATCTCTCTCATTCATATGTGCGAACATACTTTGCATAATTTTAATTATTACACCCAAAAGAACGGATCTTTTAAGTCGTTATTTACAATAGTCCAATCTTTAAACGGGAAGGAATGTGAGATTAAACTTCTGATTTTAAAGCGTAAGGAATATGAATTATTTCGGGAAAACATTTTCATATTCCTCCTTACTTTAAGTCCTTTTTAATCAGACATCATTTAATCTTATTCTTGACAAGGAAAAAAAATTACTTATCCCAATTTCGGATTCTGGCCCACTTTAGTCACTTCGTCGGACTGAGTGTCAATTTCCTCCTTACCATAATTCAGATCCTTTGTCTGGGACAAATATAGGCCTTCTGCTATAAGATAGAATGACATATTCAGCCTTCTCCTCTTGTCCCAATTGGCATCCTCAGTCTCTCATGGGCGCTTGTTCCCACCACTCTCGGGAGCGGTGACACCATGAACAACTTGACCTTCAACAGTATAATCAAAACTCTCTTCTACCAGAAAACCACAGCCATAGCCAAATTTGGTCACACAACTGTTGACCGACATCTTTCGAATACTAATACGATCTTGTCTTAAAATTATTGGATATGTAAAGCAGTACGGAAGTAAATAAATATTACAAATGTTCGAAAGGATAAACAAACAACTAATATTATAATCGCCGCAAGCTTGTTGAGTTTTGAATCTTGATAACTTGAAATCAAGAAATACTAAATCTGGATTGTTACAACTGTGGCTGAGTCGAGAGATGACTCTCTGTCTTTAAGACAAGATTGCCCTGTATATATGCTTTTACGTTAGTGGGTAATAGTCTTCCAAGATAAAACAACAACTAATCAACACTACAAAGCAAATAGGTTGATTCTGACAAAGAAAACGAACACGAAACGACTTGCTGATTTAGAGGAAATTTGAAGGAAGAATTTTTGTTTATGTTGCTCAGTTTTTGGACAGATTTTGACTTGTTTTTCGTCCTCTCACTTCTCTATATTTGTTCCTCAAATCTGTTTCAGAAGGTTATATAGTGTTTAGGAAGAGGATATGTGATTAAGAGGCCCTTTAAGAGGTGTAATCATGGGTATTCATGGCCAAAAATATTTTGTAGTAAGTGCAAAACGTTTTAGAAGTTTAATGTCAAAACTGTTGGCTTTCTGACTGCTTCCTGAAACTCCAGGAACCAAACTATAAATACTATAAAGTTGGGGTCTAAAAAGATAATATCAGAAGTAACCCAGTTGCCCACGACCCGAGACCCAAGCTCGGACTGGACGGGCGGCAGCGCGTGTGGGCTTAGCCTTGAACCCAAGCACACCTAGGTCATCCCTCCTTCAAACACATGGGTTACCCCTTGGGGTCCCAAACCCTTATCCATTTTTTAGGCTTATAAAGAGAACAATTCTTCATTTTCCCACTGATGTGGTAGATTTGTTCCACACCATATTTCCATGTCTCAAACACCTTACTTCGTAGAACAATATCTCTTTCATTTCTTAACAAAATTTGACGATCCTTAGCCCTATGGTCATCTACTCACTTAGTAGATTATGCACGTGTGAAGAGACAAAGCCTCCAACATGCGGAACCCTAGTGTTTAAGTCATTAAATATGGGTGGACGCACCTCCCCATCAATGGCAAATTTCCAACAATCCTCTCTTGAAAGAGATTTTGGTGCACACGCAATGTGCCTACTTTCATCAATCTTTCTTCGAAAAGATATTGCATCAGGAGAGGTAGCTTCCGCTTTGAACCTTCCCTAGTTGAATACCACCGGACTTACTTACTGCGCGGTGAACGTGATGTCTTGAACCGTCAATGTTTAGTGTAAGCCAAGACAATGATACCAACACAATAACTCTCCTTATTCATTTTCATTCTTATAGTTCTGTCCGTTGTGGCCGTGGACACACTTGGATTCTTAAGTGCGTTCATTTGAGACGGCATGTCCTCGCACTTAAATAGGTGATCTCCTACAAGGTATCCTGCTATACCCCACTTCACAAGTGTTAGGAATTATTAAAAGTTTCCCCAACCTTAACCTCAACCGTTTGAGGATCGTTAAAGGTTTGGAAGCTTAATCTTTACCCACCATGCAGGTAGAACTTTAATGTCTATCGCGGGAACAACTTTGGCCTTCTCAAGAAACATTTTGTAGTAAGTGCAAAACGTTTCAGAAGTTTAATGCCAAAACTGTTGGCTTTCGGGCTGCTTCCTGAAACTCCAGGGACCAAACTGTAAATACTAAACAGTTTGGGGTCCAAAAAGATAATATCAGAAGTAGCCCACGACCGGACGGGCGGGCGGCGGCGGCGTGCGTGTAGGCTTAGCCTCGAACCCAAGCACACCTAGGTCCTCTCTCCTTCAAACACATGGGTTACCCCTTGGGGTCCCAAACCCTTATCCATTTTTTAGGCTTATAAAGAGAACAACTCTTCATTTTCCCACCGATGTGGTAGATTTGTCCCACACCATATTTCCATGTCTCAAACACCTTACTTCGTAGACCAATATCTCTTTCATTTCTTAACGAAATTTGAAGTCCTTGGCCCTACGGTCATCTACTCACTTAGTAGATTATGCACATGTGAAGAGACAAAGCCTCCAACATGCGGAACCCTAGTGTTTAAGTCATTAAATATGGGTGGACGCACCTCCCCATCAAAGGCAAATTTCCAACAGTATTTATATAGTAATGAAAGGGGTGCGCCATATATTTTTATATATTTTGCTAGCAATTGTAATTATTTTGGTCCAGCAGCCAAATGTTAAGAACGTTAGTTTAAAGCTAATTATACTTCTCGTACAATCAAATTAATTTCTCTCAGGGTAGAGGTGTGGTTTGTGTATACTCTACCTTCTTCAGACTCATGTTATGGAATTTCACTTGATATATTATTGTTGTTGTTTGTTGTTGTACAATCAAATTAATTAATTAAACTTATATGCATATAGGGTACGGAGTAACTTTTCTGTAATTTACCTTTTTACAGTACTTGGAAGGAAAGAGGGTGAAAACCATTTTGAAGGGAAAATGACTGAGGTAGTAGTGGCTGCTAAAGATGTAGAAAAATGTGAGACAGGAAACGAATATTAAGAGGAAGTGCTATAGTATAAAAAAAGATATATAGCACCTTTAGCCTTGAGCAATTAGCAATTAGCATATTGCTTTCTATCATCAACAAATATGAATATACTAGTAGCTAATAATTTTGAAGCCGAGCAATCACTCGCACGCGTGCTATCGTTTTGCATCAAGTTTGTTTTACTTAGGAGTTGTTTTTAACATTATTTGAAATTAGTGATTTGAAATTACGATGATTTGATGTTGATGTTTTGTTTGAATATATAATTTGAGTTTTTAAGTTGTATTTTTTCTCATTGACATAAAAACCTACAAGTTATGAAAATCATCAAAAGTTTACTAATTCTTATGCAATCTTATCAAATGAGGAAGTCATAGTTCATAACAAAATTAATACGCAGCTAGAAGGCCTTTCTAAAAAATACAACATCAATTGATCGGACTTTAATTCAATAAAAAGGAAATTGAACATGAATAGTAGTGTAACTACTCTTTAATATAACCCTCTCACATAATATGGACAATCTTTTCACGTTGAGCATGCATTTCATAATCAGATGACTGAGAAGAGAAACTACATTGTTACTTTGAGCCGGTTGTTGATCAATATCATTAGCAACCGTATTATCATGTTCATATTACGTGGATATTTCAACACTCTTTTGGTATTCCCGCAAAAAACTTTGTAATACATATAAAGTCGATCAATTGATATATATCTACTAACTTATGGATCTTTTTTATAAAATATAAACTTATGGGTCAAGTTTTATATCTAAAAAAGTTGAAATCATGATTTGAAATTTCAAATCACACCTTTTTGGATAATTTGAAATTTCAAATCATGACATGAAGTTGAAGTTGAAATTATGTCCAAATTATATAAACAAACAATCATATGAAATCAAATTATAAAATCATGATTTGAAAACGCATGACCAAACTCCTGCTTAATCCTTAGCCGGTGCAATCACTTTATTTTCCACCACCGCCAACATTGAGCCAGCTCATACTAACTGCATTTGTAGAAATTAATTAAGCACGAGGGATGAGTAATGTTAGAAAAATAGGAAAACGTAACCAAAAACGAAATGATTTTGAGACGGGAAAGAATCAACTTCTTTTAAAGAGATAATACCCATATAAAGATTGGGAAAAAATATAAGTAATTTCCTTCAGAATATAAATATAATAAAAATCCCTGTTTATACGTGTAATTTTTTTCCTTTTACTATTTCAAGAGAATCCTTATATATATAGAATTTTAGAGATACTTTTCAGGATACTCATACTCTTTTATGAATAATATATTCGTTCAATTTAAGACCTCTATATATCACAAACTATCTAACCAGCAAGAGAGTCATGATCATAGTATTGTAAAAAAATTATTTACAACCTTTCAAAAAAGTACAGAATTGTGAGTTAGATTTAAAATAAACACACCATTTAACTTCATAATTCAAAGATCAACTTCTTTAACTACTGGGTCAATACACATACACTAAGGTTATCCTTAGAGGGTGACATGTTTTTTTTGTAGAGAATGCTTACCCTGCTACCTAGCTATCGCATGTCAATTATTGATGATCCTTATTAGTTATCCCACACACAACCAACCGAAGTAGGATCTTTATTCACCCCACAACAATAAACAACAATAAAACCAGTGTAACGCCACTTTATCCCACATATTCTCATATTGGTATTTAGTATCCCTTATATTTTATGACTAATTGGGTCAATCCATTATATCCTTTTCATTTTATAAACCAATTTAACATAAGTCCAAATCCTAGCAATATATAAATACCTACTGACCGAAAGTTCTGAATTTGTCTAATCTTCATGAATATCTTTTGAAGGAAGGCTTATTGTTATTGTAATAGATATTCTTGTTTCTAACTAGAGATGAAGCACAATTGCATGCATAAAAAAAGTCACTCAAATTCTCTCCTACGTACGGTAGGACTTAGAAATTGGGAAAAAGGATCAAATTTATCACAGTACTTTGAAAAATAGTTTACATTTATCCTTAGTAAATATTTCTAACCAAACGTATCCTTGACCAAACTCATTAAAATAATACACGTAGGAACCTATTCAGCTGCCACCTAATTCTAACGCACCCGCCCCAACTTTTAGACCCGACCCACGACCATTTCGCCCTAATTAGGTTTTTGGTGTTTGTGGGTGATTTAACATAAAAAAGCAAAGAGCTTGCAGGGGTGAGGGACTGGCGGAGATGGATCTGCTACGGCGGGAGAAGGTGAAGCAGACCACCGCATAAAGATCAGGAGCTCGTCCCCAACCCCAAAGCATGATCACTATCTCTTCTCACTCACAATGCCTAATTTCTTTATCTCTCCCCCTAAATTGTGATGTGTATTTATATGTATTGAGTGCACTACTGTGAGTCATTAAGAAAAAATGGAATTAATTTTGTGTCAATCTCATGAACTGTAAGGCGATTTCATGTTTGAATTTGGTGGATCTACAACGGAGCTTATGGTGGCTGCAAAGCTTGTTTATTCTGCACCAAAAGATGATGTTTCTTCAATGAATCACGATGAACATTCCATGAGAGCACTTATTCCCAAGCAGCTCTGGCACAAAACATCATTAATTCTGCTGTTAATCACATTTTTCATCTTCCTAAAACCTGTTGTATATAGTCTTCAATTGTGTTTGTTAGGAAGATGTGTATGGGAGTTTGTCCCACATTGGAAGAATAAGAAAAGCTTGATGTGTTTATAAGTACTTTTGTAATTGGTATATTAAATTGAAAAGAGTTTATTTAGTTGGGCCAAACATGCATTGGGCTTGGATGTGCTTATAATTGGATTAATAATATGCTAATATATTATTAATCAAATACTTGAGTGATATACAGATGCTAGTTGGATATCTAATGATGGAGATAATAAATCCACAAGTGGTTGGATTTTTATGCTCGGTGGTGGTGCTGTTTCTTGGGCCTCAAAGAAACAGACATGTATCACACATTCTACCATAGTGGCTGAATTTTTATCTTTGGGGGCAGCAAGCAAAGAAGCAGAGTGGCTGAGAAATATGTTATTGGATATAAAGATGTGGCCACAACCGATACCAGCCATTTCTTTGCACTGTGATAGTGAGGCAACTCTGTCTAGAGCTTATAATAAGATTTATAATGGTAAGTCTAGACACATCAGTTTGAGACATGCGTATGTGAGACAGTTAATATCCGACGGGATTGTAACTGTGATTTATGTAAGGTCTTGTAACAATTTGGCAGATCCTTTTACTAAAGGACTTCCAAGAGAAATGATTTATGGAACAAGTCAAGAAATGGGCTTGCGGCCAGTTTGAATTAATCAGCAACAATGGAAACCCAACCTTTTTCTATGAATACCCATGGTTAAAAGGTTCAATGTGGTAATAACAAGTTGTTGATGACTGATTAGGTCACACTAGTGTAACTATTGTTCTAGTGTATGTTTTATAGGGTGAGTAATATACTCTTAATGAAATTCAGGTAATGGAAGAATTTCACCTATATAGACATAAGAAGTGGTGCCGCTTCTAACAAGAGTTTTGGGTCGAACTTTTGTAAATGTCTATGAAACCAGGTGGAGCACATGGCCATAATGGTGCTACCTCGATATGAACATGGAAAAGAATAATTGTGTGTTCAGTCTTCCGAATCTAGCATAAGGAATTTTGGCTCAAACGCTTTAAGCCGCCATTAAGTTCGTTAGGATTTTGAAGAACTGTAACTAAGTGAAAGTTCAAATCGCAAGATACTTTCATCTAAGCACTTTTGTGAAATTGAAGACTAAGTGGGGGATTGTTGTATATAGTCTTCAATTGTGTTTGTTAGGAAGATGTGTATGGGAGTTTGTCCCACATTGGAAGAATAAGAAAAGCTTGATGTGTTTATAAGTACTTTTGTACTTGGTATATTAAATTGAAAAGAGTTCATTTAGTTGGGCCAAACATGCATTGGGATTGGATGTGCTTATAATTGGATTAATAATATGCTAATATATTATTAATCAAAGACTAGCACTTAGCACTTTGCACGTGCACGACCACGAGCTTAAATATCATTTAATCTTTTGCTCTTTCTTTTTTTTAAAAAAAACGTTTATTTCATGAAAAGTCACAATTGTTCATGAAAGATTACAATTGTTCATGAAAGGGTACTTGATTCCAACCCTGTTAATGAGTCCTTGCAAATACCTCAAACAGAAATAAGTTCTAATGGTTCTCTTAACAGTGATAGGTTAAATCCTAATGCTTCTAGTGAACTTAGAAGGAGTGTAAGAGTTAGAAAGGAGAAGACTTTGGATTCAGATTTCATAAATTCCCAAGCAATTTCCTTTCTTGTGGAAGGAAATAGAGAAGTTGTTACCAATAAAATCCAAATCGTTCTCAATGTTGAGAATGAATGTGATGACCCAAAGACATTTCAAGAAGCAATGGCATCTAGAAATTCAGCTTTTTGGAAAGAAGCAATAGATGACGAGATGGAGTCTTTAATGGCCAATAAGACTTGGGTCTTGTCAGACTTGCCTCCTGGCTCAAAGGCTATAGGATGTAAGTGGGTTTTCAGGGTAAAGAAGAGTGTGGATAATGAATCAATCAAAGTTTTCAAAGCTAGGCTTGTTGGACAAGGATTTAGCCAAAGGGAAGGAGTAGATTATTTTGATACTTATGCTCCTGTGGCTAGAATTGCATCTATAAGAATATTGATAGCTTTAGCCTCTCTGTATGATTTGCATATTCATCAAATGGATGTAAAACTGCTTTTCTAAATGGTGATTTAGATGAAGAGGTGTACATGAGACAACCTGAAGGTTTTATCCTTCCGGGTTATGAACATAAAGTTTGTAAGTTTGTTAAATCATTGTATGGTTTAAAACAAGCTCCGAAGCAATGTCATGAGAAATTTGATTATGCTATTTTGTCTAATGGTTTTATACATAACTCTGCTGACAGGTGTATATATTCTAAGTTTACAAAAGATTATGGTGTAATCTTGTGCCTTTATGTAGATGATATGTTAATCTTTGGAACAAACATAAATGGCATAAATGAAGTCAAAACCTATTTGAGTTCCTGTTTCAAAATGAAGGACTTAAATGAGGTTGATACCATATTGGGTAGCAAAGTTAGAAGAAATAGTTGGGGTTATTCCTTGAGTCAGTCTCATTATGTTGAGAAGATGCTTAAGAAATTTGAACATTTGAACTTTAAGGAAGCTAACACTCCATATGAAACATCATGCAAACTTAGTATGAACAGTGGAAGATCTGTGGCTCAGCTAGAGTATGCTAGTGCAATAGGTAGCTTGATGTATGCTACACATTGTACTAGGCTTGATATTGCATTTGCAGTTTGCAAACTTTCTAGATTTACTAGTAATCCGGGTACAGAACATTGGCGAGCAATTGGAAGAATTTTTGGTTATTTGAAAAGAACCAAAAGTTATGCTTTGCATTATGGAAATTTTCCAGCTGTACTTGAGGGATATACAGATGCTAGTTGGATATCTAGTGATGGAGATAATAAATCCACAAGTGGTTGGATTTTTATGCTCGGTGGTGGTGTCTTGTTTCTTGGGCCTCAAAGAAACAGACATGTATCACACATTCTACCATGGAAGCTGAATTTTTAGCTTTGGGGGCAGTAGGCAAAGAAGCAGAGTGGCTGAGAAATATGTTATTGGATATAAAGTTGTGGCCACAACCGATACCAGCCATTTCTTTGCACTGTGATAGTGAGGCAACTCTGTCTAGAGCTTATAATAAGATTTATAATGGTAAGTCTAGACACATCAGTTTGAGACATGCGTATGTGAGACAGTTAATATCCGACGGGATTGTAACTGTGATTTATGTAAGGTCTTGTAACAATTTGGCAGATCCTTTTACTAAAGGACTTCCAAGAGAAATGATTTATGGAACAAGTCAAGAAATGGGCTTGCGGCCAGTTTGAATTAATCAGCAACAATGGAAACCCAACCTTTTTCTATGAATACCCATGGTTAAAAGGTTCAATGTGGTAATAACAAGTTGTTGATGACTGATTAGGTCACACTAGTGTAACTATTGTTCTAGTGTATGTTTTATAGGGTGAGTAATATACTCTTAATGAAATTTAGGTAATGGAAGAATTTCACCTATATAGACATAAGAAGTGGTGCCGCTTCTAACAAGAGTTTTGGGTCGAACTTTTATAAATGTCTATGAAACCAGGTGGAGCACATGGCCATAATGGTGCTACCTCGATATGAACATGGAAAAGAATAATTGTGTGTTCAGTCTTCCGATTCTAGCATAAGGAATTTTGGCTCAAACGCTTTAAGCCGCCATTAAGTTCGTTAGGATTTTGAAGAAATGTAACTAAGTGAAAGTTCAAATCGCAAGATACTTTCATCTAAGCACTTTTGTTAAATTGAAGACTAAGTGGGGGATTGTTGTATATAGTCTTCAATTGTGTTTGTTAGGAAGATGTGTACGGGAGTTTGTCCCACATTGGAAGAATAAGAAAAGCTTGATGTGTTTATAAGTACTTTTGTACTTGGTATATTAAATTGAAAAGAGTTCATTTAGTTGGGCCAAACATGCAATGGGCTTGGATGTGCATATAATTGGATTAATAATTTGCTAATATATTATTAATCAAAGACTAGCACTTAGCACTTTGCACGTGCACGACCACGAGCTTAAATATCATTTAATCTTTTGCTCTTTTTTTTTTTTTAAAAAAAACGTTTATTTCATGAAAAGTCACAATTGTTCATGAAAGAATACATTGTTTCGTGAAAGATTACAATTGTTCATGAAAGGGTACTTGATTCCAACCCTGTTAATGAGTCCTTGCAAATACCTCAAACATAAATAAGTTCTAATGGTTCTCTTAACAGTGATAGGTTAAATCCTAATGCTTCTAGTGAACTTAGAAGGAGTGTAAGAGTTAGAAAGGAGAAGACTTTGGATTCAGATTTCATAAATTCCCAAGCAATTTCCTTTCTTGTGGAAGGAAATAGAGAAGTTGTTACCAATAAAATCCAAATCGTTCTCAATGTTGAGAATGAATGTGATGAACCAAAGACATTTCAAGAAGCAATGGCATCTAGAAATTCAGCTTTTTGGAAAGAAGCAATAGATGACGAGATGGAGTCTTTAATGGCTAATAAGACTTGGGTCTTGTCAGACTTGCCTCCTGGCTCAAAGGCTATAGGATGTAAGTGGGTTTCAGGGTAAAGAAGAGTGTGGATAATGAATCAATCAATGTTTTCAAAGCTAGGCTTGTTGGACAAGGATTTAGCCAAAGGGAAGGAGTAGATTATTTTGATACTTATGCTCCTGTGGCTAGAATTGCATCTATAGGAATATTGATAGCTTTAGCCTCTCTGTATGATTTGCATATTCATCAAATGGATGTAAAAACTGCTTTTCTAAATGGTGATTTAGATGAAGAGGTGTACATGAGACAACCTGAAGGTTTTATCCTTCCGGGTTATGAACATAAAGTTTGTAAGTTTTGTAATCATTGTATGGTTTAAAACAAGCTCCGAAGCAATGGCATGAGAAATTTGATTATGCTATTTTGTCTAATGGTTTTATACATAACTCTGCTGACAGGTGTATATATTCTAAGTTTACAAAAGATTATGGTGTAATCTTGTGCCTTTATGTAGATGATATGTTAATCTTTGGAACAAACATAAATGGCATAAATGAAGTCAAAACCTATTTGAGTTCCTGTTTCAAAATGAAGGACTTAAATGAGGTTGATACCATATTGGGTATCAAAGTTAGAAGAAATAGCGGGGGTTATCCCTTGAGTCAGTCTCATTATGTTGAGAAGATGCTTAAGAAATTTGAACATTTGAACTTCAAGGAAGCTAACACTCCATATGAAACATCATGCAAACTTAGTATGAACATTGGAAGATCTGTGGCTCAGCTAGACTATGCTAGTGCAATAGGTAGCTTGATGTATGCTACACATTGTACTAGGCCTGATATTGCATTTGCAGTTTGCAAACTTTCTAGATTTACTAGTAATCCGGGTACAGAACATTGGCGAGCAATTGGAAGAATTTTTGGTTATTTGAAAAGAACCAAAAGTTATGCTTTGCATTATGGAAATTTTCCAGCTGTACTTGAGGGATATACAGATGCTAGTTGGTTATATAGTGATGGAGATAATAAATCCACAAGTGGTTGGATTTTTATGCTCGGTGGTGGTGCTGTTTCTTGGGCCTCAAAGAAACAGACATGTATCACACATTCTACCATGGAAGCTGAATTTTTAGCTTTGGGGGCAGCAGGCAAAGAAGCAGAGTGGCTGAGAAATATGTTATTGGATATAAAGTTGTGGCCACAACCGATGCCAGCCATTTCTTTGCACTGTGATAGTGAGGCAACTCTGTCTAGAGCTTATAATAAGATTTATAATGGTAAGTCTAGACACATCAGTTTGAGACATGCGTATGTGAGACAGTTAATATCCGACGGGATTGTAACTGTGATTTATGTAAGGTCTTGTAACAATTTGGCAGATCCTTCTACTAAAGGACTTCCAAGAGAAATGATTTATGGAACAAGTCAAGAAATGGGCTTGCGGCCAGTTTGAATTAATCAGCAACAATGGAAACCCAACCTTTTTCTATGAATACCCATGGTTAAAAGGTTCAATGTGGTAATAACAAGTTGTTGGTGACTGATTAGGTCACACTAGTGTAACTATTGTTCTAGTGTATGTTTTATAGGGTGAGTAATATACTCTTAATGAAATTCAGGTAATGGAAGAATTTCACCTATATAGACATAAGAAGTGGTGCCGCTTCTAACAAGAGTTTTGGGTCGAACTTTTGTAAATGTCTATGAAACCAGGTGGAGCACATGGCCATACTGGTGCTACCTCGATATGAACATGGAAAAGAATAATTGTGTATTCAGTCTTCCGAATCTAGCATAAGGAATTTTGGCTCAAACGCTTTAAGCCGCCATTAAGTTCGTTAGGATTTTGAAGAACTGTAACTAAGTGAAAGTTCAAATCGCAAGATACTTTCATCTAAGCACTTTTGTGAAATTGAAGACTAAGTGGGGGATTGTTGTATATAGTCTTCAATTGTGTTTATTAGGAAGATGTGTATGGGAGTTTGTCCCACATTGGAAGAATAAGAAAAGCTTGATGTGTTTATAAGTACTTTTGTACTTGGTATATTAAATTGAAATGAGTTCATTTAGTTGGGCCAAACATGCATTGGGCTTGGATGTGCTTATAATTGATTAATAATATGCTAATATATTATTAATCAAAGACTAGCACTTAGCACGTTGCACGTGCACGACCACGAGCTTAAATATCATTTAATCTTTTGCTTTTTTTTTTTTTTTTAAAAACGTTTATTTCATGAAAAGTCACAATTGTTCATGAAAGAATACATTGTTTCGTTAAAGATTACAATTGTTCATGAAAGGGTACTTGATTCCAACCGTGTTAATGAGTCCTTGCAAATACCTCAAACAGAAACAAGTTCTAATAATTCTCTTAACAGTGATAGGTTAAATCCTAATGCTTCTAGTGAACTTAGAAGGAGTGTAAGAGTTAGAAAGGAGAAGACTTTGGATTCAGATTTCATAAATTTCCAAGCAATTTCCTTTCTTGTGGAAGGAAATAGAGAAGTTGTTACCAATAAAATCCAAATCGTTCTCAATGTTGAGAATGAATGTGATGACCCAAAGACATTTCAAGAAGCAATGGCATCTAGAAATTCAGCTTTTTTGAAAGAAGCAATAGATGACGAGATGGGGTCTTTAATGGCTAATAAGACTTGGGTCTTGTCAGACTTGCCTCCTGGCTCAAAGGCTATAGGATGTAAGTGGGTTTTCAGGGTAAAGAAGACTGTGGATAATGAATCAATCAAAGTTTTCAAAGCTAGGTTTGTTGGACAAGGATTTAGCCAAAGGGAAGGAGTAGATTATTTTGATACTTATGCTCCTGTGGCTAGAATTGCATCTATAAGAATATTGATAGCTTTAGCCTCTCTATATGATTTGCATATTCATCAAATGGATGTAAAAACTGCTTTTCTAAATGGTGATTTAGATGAAGAGGTGTACATGAGACAACCTGAAGGTTTTACCCTTCCGGGTTATGAACATAAAGTTTGTAAGTTTGTTAAATCATTGTATGGTTTAAAACAAGCTCCGAAGCAATGGCATGAGAAATTTGATTATGCTATTTTGTCTATTGGTTTTATACATAACTCTGCTGACAGGTGTATATATTCTAAGTTTTCAAAAGATTATGGTGTAATCTTGTGCCTTTATGTAGATGATATGTTAATCTTTGGAACAAACATAAATGGCATAAATGAATTCAAAACCATTTTGAGTTCCTGTTTCAAAATGAAGGACTTAAATGAGGTTGATACCATATTGGGTATCAAAGTTAGAAGAAATAGTGGGGGTTATTCCTTGAGTCAGTCTCATTATGTTGAGAAGATGCTTAAGAAATTTGAACATTTGAACTTCAAGGAAGCTAACACTCCATATGAAACATCATGCAAACTTAGTATGAACAGTGGAAGATCTGTGGCTCAGCTAGACTATGCTAGTGCAATAGGTAGCTTGATGTATGCTACACATTGTACTAGGCCTGATATTGCATTTGCAGTTTGCAAACTTTCTAGATTTACTAGTAATCCGGGTACAGAACATTGGCGAGCAATTGGAAGAATTTTTGGTTATTTGAAAAGAACCAAAAGTTATGCTTTGCATTATGGAAATTTTCCAGATGTACTTGAGGGATATACAGATGCTAGTTGGATATCTAGTGATGGAGATAATAAATCCACAAGTGGTTGGATTTTTATGCTCGGTGGTGGTGCTGTTTCTTGGGCCTCAAAGAAACAGACATGTATCACACATTCTACCATGGAAGCTGAATTTTTAGCTTTGGGGGCAGCAGTGCAAAGAAGCGAGTGGCTGAGAAATATGTTATTGGTTATAAAGTTGTGGCCACAACCGATGCCAGCCATTTCTTTGCACTGTGATAGTGAGGCAACTCTGTCTAGAGCTTATAATAGATATATAATGGTAAGTCTAGACACATCAGTTTGAGACATGCGTATGTGAGACAGTTAATATCCGACGGGATTGTAACTGTGATTTATGTAAGGTCTTGTAACAATTTGGCAGATCCTTTTACTAAAGGACTTCCAAGAGAAATGATTTATGGAACAAGTCAAGAAATGGGCTTGCGGCCAGTTTGAATTAATCAGCAACAATGGAAACCCAACCTTTTTCTATGAATACCCATGGTTAAAAGGTTCAATGTGGTAATAACAAGTTGTTGATGACTGATTAGGTCACACTAGTGTAACTATTGTCAAGTGTATGTTTTATTGGGTGAGTAATATACTCTTAATGAAATTCAGGTAATGGAAGAATTTCACCTATAAAGACATAAGAAGTGGTGCCGCTTCTAACAAGAGTTTTGGGTCGAACTTTTGTAAATGTCTATGAAACCAGGTGGAGCACATGGCCATAATGGTGCTACCTCGATATGAACATGGAAAAGAATAATTGTGTGTTCAGTCTTCCGATTCTAGCATAAGGAATTTTGGCTCAAACGCTTTAAGCCGCCATTAAGTTCGTTAGGATTTTGAAGAACTGTAACTAAGTGAAAGTTCAAATCGCAAGATACTTTCATCTAAGCACTTTTGTTAAATTGAAGACTAAGTGGGGGATTGTTGTATATAGTCTTCAATTGTGTTTGTTAGGAAGATGTGTACGGGAGTTTGTCCCACATTGGAAGAATAAGAAAAGCTTGATGTGTTTATAAGTACTTTTGTACTTGGTATATTAAATTGAAAAGAGTTCATTTAGTTGGGCCAAACATGCATTGGGCTTGGATGTGCATATAATTGGATTAATAATATGCTAATATATTATTAATCAAAGACTAGCACTTAGCACTTTGCACGTGCACGACCACGAGCTTAAATATCATTTAATCTTTTGCTATTTTTTTTTAAAAAAAAACGTTTATTTCATGAAAAGTCACAATTGTTCATGAAAGAATACATTGTTTCGTGAAAGATTACAGTTGTTCATGAAAGGGTACTTGATTCCAACCGTGTTAATGAGTCCTTGCAAATACCTCAAACAGAAACAAGTTCTAATGCTTCTCTTAACAGTGATAGGTTAAATCCTAATGCTTCTAGTGAACTTAGAAGGAGTGTAAGAGTTAGAAAGGAGAAGACTTTGGATTCAGATTTCATAAATTTCCAAGCAATTTCCTTTCTTGTGGAAGGAAATAGAGAAGTTGTTACCAATAAAATCCAAATCGTTCTCAATGTTGAGAATGAATGTGATGACCCAAAGACATTTCAAGAAGCAATGGCATCTAGAAATTCAGCTTTTTGGAAAGAAGCAATAGATGAGGAGATGGAGTCTTTAATGGCTAATAAGACTTGGGTCTTGTCAGACTTGCCTCCTGGCTCAAAGGCTATAGGATGTAAGTGGGTTTTCAGGGTAAAGAAGAGTGTGGTTAATGAATCAATCAAAGTTTTCAAAGCTAGGCTTGTTGGACAAGGATTTAGCCAAAGGGAAGGAGTAGATTATTTTGATACTTATGCTCCTGTGGCTAGAATTGCATCTATAAGAATATCGATAGCTTTAGCCTCTCTGTATGATTTGCATATTCATCAAATGGATGTAAAAACTACTTTTCTAAATGGTGATTTAGATGAAGAGGTGTACATGAGACAACCTGAAGGTTTTATCCTTCCGGGTTATGAACATAAAGTTTGTAAGTTTTGTAATCATTGTATGGTTTAAAACAAGCTCCGAAGCAATGGCATGAGAAATTTGATTATGCTATTTTGTCTAATGGTTTTATACATAACTCTGCTGACAGGTGTATATATTCTAAGTTTACAAAAGATTATGGTGTAATCTTGTGCCTTTATGTAGATGATATGTTAATCTTTGGAACAAACATAAATGGCATAAATGAAGTCAAAACCTATTTGAGTTCCTGTTTCAAAATGAAGGACTTAAATGAGGTTGATACCATATTGGGTATCAAAGTTAGAAGAAATAGTGGGGGTTATTCCTTGAGTCAGTCTCATTATGTTGAGAAGATGCTTAAGAAATTTGAACATTTGAACTTCAAGGAAGCTAACACTCCATATGAAACATCATGCAAACTTAGTATGAACAGTGGAAGATCTGTGGCTCAGCTAGAGTATGCTAGTGCAATAGGTAGCTTGATGTATGCTACACATTGTACTAGGCCTGATATTGCATTTGCAGTTTGCAAACTTTCTAGATTTACTAGTAATCCGGGTACAGAACATTGGCGAGCAATTGGAAGAATTTTTGGTCATTTGAAAAGAACCAAAAGTTATGCTTTGCATTATGGAAATTTTCCAGCTGTACTTGAGGGATATACAGATGCTAGTTGGATATCTAGTGATGGAGATAATAAATCCACAAGTGGTTGGATTTTTATGCTCGGTGGTGGTGCTGTTTCTTGGGCCTCAAAGAAACAGACATGTATCACACATTCTACCATGGAGGCTGAATTTTTAGCTTTGGGGGCAGCAGGCAAAGAAGCAGAGTGGCTGAGAAATATGTTATTGGATATAAAGTTGTGGCCACAACCGATGCCAGCCATTTCTTTGCACTATGATAGTGAGGCATCTCTGTCTAGAGCTTCTAATAAGATTTATAATGGTAAGTCTAGACACATCAGTTTGAGACATGCGTATGTGAGACAGTTAATATCCGACGGGATTGTAACTGTGATTTATGTAAGGTCTTGTAACAATTTGGCAGATCCATTTACTAAAGGACTTCCAAGAGAAATGATTTATGGAACAAGTCAAGAAATGGGCTTGCGGCCAGTTTGAATTAATCAGCAACAATGGAAACCCAACCTTTTTCTATGAATACCCATGGTTAAAAGGTTCAATGTGGTAATAACAAGTTGTTGATGACTGATTAGGTCACACTAGTGTAACTATTGTTCTAGTGTATGTTTTATACGGTGAGTAATATACTCTTAATGAAATTCAGGTAATGGAAGAATTTCACCTATATAGACATAAGAAGTGGTGCCACTTCTAACAAGAGTTTTGGGTCGAACTTTTGTAAATGTCTATGAAACCAGGTGGAGCACATGGCCATAATGGTGCTACCTCGATATGAACATGGAAAAGAATAATTGTGTGTTCAGTCTTCCGATTCTAGAATAAGGAATTTTGGCTCAAACGCTTTAAGCCGCCATTAAGTTCGTTAGGATTTTGAAGAACTGTAACTAAGTGAAAGTTCAAATCGCAAGATACTTTCATCTAAGCACTTTTGTTAAATTGAAGACTAAGTGGGGGATTGTTGTATATAGTCTTCAATTGTGTTTGTTAGGAAGATGTGTACGGGAGTTTGTCCCACATTGGAAGAATAAGAAAAGCTTGATGTGTTTATAAGTACTTTTGTACTTGGTATATTAAATTGAAAAGAGTTCATTTAGTTGGGCCAAACATGCATTGGGCTTGGATGTGCTTATAATTGGATTAATAATATGCTAATATATTATTAATCAAAGACTAGCACTTAGCACTTTGCACGTGCACGACCACGAGCTTAAATATCATTTAATCTTTTGCTATTTTTTTTTTTAAAAAAAAACGTTTATTTCATGAAAAGTCACAATTGTTCATGAAAGAATACATTGTTTCGTGAAAGATTACAATTGTTCATGAAAGGGTACTTGATTCCAACCGTGTTAATGAGTCCTTGCAAATACCTCAAACAGAAACAAGTTCTAATGCTTCTCTTAACAGTGATAGGTTAAATCCTAATGCTTCTAGTGAACTTAGAAGGAGTGTAAGATTTAGAAAGGAGAAGACTTTGGATTCAGATTTCATAAATTTCCAAGCAATTTCCTTTCTTGTGGAAGGAAATAGAGAAGTTGTTACCAATAAAATCCAAATCGTTCTCAATGTTGAGAATGAATGTGATGACCCAAAGACATTTCAAGAAGCAATGGCATCTAGAAATTCAGCTTTTTGGAAAGAAGCAATAGATGAGGAGATGGAGTCTTTAATGGCTAATAAGACTTGGGTCTTGTCAGACTTGCCTCCTGGCTCAAAGGCTATAGGATGTAAGTGGGTTTTCAGGGTAAAGAAGAGTGTGGTTAATGAATCAATCAAAGTTTTCAAAGCTAGGCTTGTTGGACAAGGATTTAGCCAAAGGGAAGGAGTAGATTATTTTGATACTTATGCTCCTGTGGCTAGAATTGCATCTATAAGAATATTGATAGCTTTAGCCTCTCTGTATGATTTGCATATTCATCAAATGGATGTAAAAACTACTTTTCTAAATGGTGATTTAGATGAAGAGGTGTACATGAGACAACCTGAAGGTTTTATCCTTCCGGGTTATGAACATAAAGTTTGTAAGTTTTGTAATCATTGTATGGTTTAAAACAAGCTCCGAAGCAATGGCATGAGAAATTTGATTATGCTATTTTGTCTAATGGTTTTATACATAACTCTCGCTGACAGTGTATATATTCTAAGTTTACAAAAGATTATGGTGTAATCTTGTGCCTTTATGTAGATGATATGTTAATCTTTGGAACAAACATAAATGGCATAAATGAAGTCAAAACCTATTTGAGTTCCTGTTTCAAAATGAAGGACTTAAATGAGGTTGATACCATATTGGGTATCAAAGTTAGAAGAAATAGTGGGGGTTATTCCTTGAGTCGGTCTCATTATGTTGAGAAGATGCTTAAGAAATTTGAACATTTGAACTTCAAGGAAGCTAACACTCCATATGAAACATCATGCAAACTTAGTATGAACAAGTGGAAGATCGTGGCTCGGCTAGAGTATGCTAGTGCAATAGGTAGCTTGATGTATGCTACACATTGTACTAGGCTCGATATTGCATTTGCGGTTTGCAAACTTTCTAGATTTACTAGTAATCCGGTACGAGAACATTGGCGAGCAATTGGAAGAATTTTTGGTCATTTGAAAAGAACCAAAAGTTATGCTTTGCATTATGGAAATTTTCCAATTGTACTTGAGGGATATACAGATGCTAGTTGGATATCTAGTGATGGAGATAATAAATCCACAAGTGGTTGGATTTTTATGCTCTGGTGGTCTTGTTTCTTGGGCCTCAAAGAAACAGACATGTATCATACATTCTACCATGGAGGCTGAATTTTTAGCTTTGGGGGCAAAGCAGGCAAAGAAGCGAGTGGCCGAGAAATATGTTATTGGATATAAAGTTGTGGCCACAACCGATGCCAGCCATTTCTTTGCACTATGATAGTGAGGCATCTCTGTCTAGAGCTTCTAATAAGATTTATAATGGTAAGTCTAGACACATCAGTTTGAGACATGCGTATGTGAGACAGTTAATATCCGACGGGATTGTAACTGTGATTTATGTAAGGTCTTGTAACAATTTGGCAGATCCATTTACTAAAGGACTTCCAAGAGAAATGATTTATGGAACAAGTCAAGAAATGGGCTTGCGGCCAGTTTGAATTAATCAGCAACAATGGAAACCCAACCTTTTTCTATGAATACCCATGGTTAAAAGGTTCAATGTGGTAATAACAAGTTGTTGATGACTGATTAGGTCACACTAGTGTAACTATTGTTCTAGTGTATGTTTTATACGGTGAGTAATATACTCTTAATGAAATTCGAGTAATGGAAGAATTTCACCTATATAGACATAAGAAGTGGTGCCGCTTCTAACAAGAGTTTTGGGTCGAACTTTTGTAAATGTCTATGAAACCAGGTGGAGCACATGGCCATAATGGTGCTACCTCGATATGAACATGGAAAAGAATAATTGTGTGTTCAGTCTTCCGATTCTAGCATAAGGAATTTTGGCTCAAACGCTTTAAGCCGCCATTAAGTTCGTTAGGATTTTGAAGAACTGTAACTAAGTGAAAGTTCAAATCGCAAGATACTTTCATCTAAGCACTTTTGTTAAATTGAAGACTAAGTGGGGGATTGTTGTATATAGTCTTCAATTGTGTTTGTTAGGAAGATGTGTACGGGAGTTTGTCCCACATTGGAAGAATATGAAAAGCTTGATGTGTTTATAAGTACTTTTGTACTTGGTATATTAAATTGAAAAGAGTTCATTTAGTTGGGCCAAACATGCATTGGGCTTGGATGTGCTTATAATTGGATTAATAATATGCTAATATATTATTAATCAAAGACTAGCACTTAGCACTTTGCACGTGCACGACCACGAGCTTAAATATCATTTAATCTTTTGCTATTTTTTTTTTAAAAAAAAACGTTTATTTCATGAAAAGTCACAATTGTTCATGAAAGAATACATTGTTTCGTGAAAGATTACAGTTGTTCATGAAAGGGTACTTGATTCCAACCGTGTTAATGAGTCCTTGCAAATACCTCAAACAGAAACAAGTTCTAATGCTTCTCTTAACAGTGATAGGTTAAATCCTAATGCTTCTAGTGAACTTAGAAGGAGTGTAAGAGTTAGAAAGGAGAAGACTTTGGATTCAGATTTCATAAATTCCCAAGCAATTTCCTTTCTTGTGGAAGGAAATAGAGAAGTTGTTACCAATAAAATCCAAATCGTTCTCAATGTTGAGAATGAATGTGATGACCCAAAGACATTTCAAGAAGCAATGGCATCTAGAAATTCAGCTTTTTGGAAAGAAGCAATAGATGAGGAGATGGAGTCTTTAATGTCTAATAAGACTTGGGTCTTGTCAGACTTGCCTCCTGGCTCAAAGGCTATAGGATGTAAGTGGGTTTTCAATGTAAAGAAGAGTGTGGATAATGAATCAATCAAAGTTTTCAAAGCTAGGCTTGTTGGACAAGGATTTAGCCAAAGGGAAGGAGTAGATTATTTTGATACTTATGCTCCTGTGGCTAGAATTGCATCTATAAGAATATTGATAGCTTTAGCCTCTCTGTATGATTTGCATATTCATCAAATGGATGTAAAAACTACTTTTCTAAATGGTGATTTAGATGAAGAGGTGTACATGAGACAACCTGAAGGTTTTATCCTTCCGGGTTATGAACATAAAGTTTGTAAGTTTCGTAATCATTGTATGGTTTAAAACAAGCTCCGAAGCAATGGCATGAGAAATTTGATTATGCTATTTTGTCTAATGGTTTTATACATAACTCTGATTTGACAGGTGTATATATTCTAAGTTTACAAAAGATTATGGTGTAATCTTGTGCCTTTATGTAGATGATATGTTAATCTTTGGAACAAACATAAATGGCATAAATGAAGTCAAAACCTATTTGAGTTCCCTGTTTCAAAATGAAGGACTTAAATGAGGTTGATACCATATTGGGTATCAAAGTTAGAAGAAATAGTGGGGGTTATTCCTTGAGTCGGTCTCATTATGTTGAGAAGATGCTTAAGAAATTTGAACATTTGAACTTCAAGGAAGCTAACACTCCATATGAAACATCATGCAAACTTAGTATGAACAAAGTGGAAGATCTCGTGGCTCGGCTAGAGTATGCTAGTGCAATAGGTAGCTTGATGTATGCTACACATTGTACTAGGCCACGATATTGCATTTGCAGTTTGCAAACTTTCGATTTACTAGTAATCCGGTAGTGTAACATTGGCGAGCAATTGGAAGAATTTTTGGTCATTTGAAAAGAACCAAAAGTTATGCTTTGCATTATGGAAATTTTCCAGCTGTACTTGAGGGATATACAGATGCTAGTTGGATATCTAGTGATGGAGATAATAAATCCACAAGTGGTTGGATTTTTATGCTCGGTGGTGGTGCTGTTTCTTGGGCCTCAAAGAAAAAAACATGTATCACACATTGTACCATGGAGGCTGAATTTTAAGCTTTGGGGGCAGCAGGCAAAGAAGCAGAGTGGCTGAGAAATATGTTATTGGATATAAAGTTGTGGCCACAACCGATGACAGCCATTTCTTTGCACTGTGATGGTGAGGCAACTCTGTCTAGAGCTTATAATAAGATTTATAATGGTAAGTCTAGACACATCAGTTTGAGACATGCGTATGTGAGACAGTTAATATCCGACGGGATTGTAACTGTGATTTATGTAAGGTCTTGTAACAATTTGGCAGATCCTTTTACTAAAGGACTTCCAAGAGAAATGATTTATGGAACAAGTCAAGAAATGGGCTTATGTCAGTTTGAATTAATCAAGCAACAATGGAAACCCAACCTTTTTCTATGAATACCCATGGTTAAAAGGTTCAATGTGGTAATAACAAGTTGTTGATGACTGATTAGGTCACACTAGTGTAACTATTGTTCTAGTGTATGTTTTATAGGGTGAGTAATATACTCTTAATGAAATTCAGGTAATGGAAGAATTTCACCTATATAGACATAAGAAGTGTAGCCGCTTCTAACAAGAGTTTTAGGTCGAACTTTTGTAAATGTCTATGAAACCAGGTGGAGCACATGGCCATAATGGTGCTACCTCGATATGAACATGGAAAAGAATAATTGTGTGTTCAGTCTTCCGATTCTAGCATAAGGAATTTTGGCTCAAACGCTTTAAGCCGCCATTAAGTTCGTTAGGATTTTGAAGAACTGTAACTAAGTGAAAGTTCAAATCGCAAGATACTTTCATCTAAGCACTTTTGTTAAATTGAAGACTAAGTGGGGGATTGTTGTATATAGTCTTCAATTGTGTTTGTTAGGAAGATGTGTACGGGAGTTTGTCCCACATTGGAAGAATAAGAAAAGCTTGATGTGTTTATAAGTACTTTTGTACTTGGTATATTAAATTGAAAAGAGTTCATTTAGTTGGGCCAAACATGCATTGGGCTTGGATGTGCTTATAATTGGATTAATAATATGCTAATATATTATTAATCAAAGACTAGCACTTAGCACTTAGCACTTTGCACGTGCACGACCACGAGCTTAAATATCATTTAATCTTTTGCTGTTTTTTTTTTTAAAAAAAACGTTTATTTCATGAAAAGTCACAATTGTTCATGAAAGAATACATTGTTTCGTGAAAGATTACAATTGTTCATGAAAGGGTACTTGATTCCAACCGTGTTAATGAGTCCCTGCAAATACCTCAAATAGAAACAAGTTCTAATGCTTCTCTTAACAGTGATAGGTTAAATCCTAATGCTTCTAGTGAACTTAGAGGGAGTGTAAGAGTTAGAAAGGAGAAGACATTGGATTCAGATTTCATAAATTCCCAAGCAATTTCCTTTCTTGTGGAAGGAAATAGAGAAGTTGTTACCAATAAAATCCAAATCGTTCTCAATGTTGAGAATGAATGTGATGACCCAAAGACATTTCAAGAAGCAATGGCATCTAGAAATTCAGCTTTTTGGAAAGAAGCAATAGATGACGAGATGGAGTCTTTAATGGCTAATAAGACTTGGGTCTTGTCAGACTTGCCTCCTGGCTCAAAGGCTATAGGATGTAAGTGGGTTTTCAGGGTAAAGAAGAGTGTGGATAATGAATCAATCAATGTTTTCAAAGCTAGGCTTGTTGGACAAGGATTTAGCCAAAGGGAAGGAGTAGATTATTTTGATACTTATGCTCCTGTGGCTAGAATTGCATCTATAAGAATATTGATTGCTTTAGCCTCTCTGTATGATTTGCATATTCATCAAATGGATGTAAAAACTGCTTTTCTAAATGGTGATTTAGATGAAGAGGTGTACATGAGACAACCTGAAGGTTTTATCCTTCCGGGTTATGAACATAAAGTTTGTAAGTTAGTTAAATCATTGTATGGTTTAAAACAAGCTCCGAAGCAATGGCATGAGAAATTTGATTATGCTATTTTGTCTAATGGTTTTATACATAACTCTGCTGACAGGTGTATATATTCTAAGTTTACAAAAGATTATGGTGTAATCTTGTGCCTTTATGTAGATGATATGTTAATCTTTGGAACAAACATAAATGGCATAAATGAAGTCAAAACCTATTTGAGTTCCTGTTTCAAAATGAAGGACTTAAATGAGGTTGATACCATATTGGGTATCAAAGTTAGAAGAAATAGTGGGGGTTATTCCTTGAGTCAGTCTCATTATGTTGAGAAGATGCTTAAGAAATTTGAACATTTGAACTTCAAGGAAGCTAACACTCCATATGAAACATCATGAAAACTTAGTATGAACAGTGGAAGATCTGTGGCTCAGCTAGAGTATGCTAGTGCAATAGGTAGCTTGATGTATGCTACACATTGTACTAGGCCTGATATTTCATTTGTAGTTTGCAAACTTTCTAGATTTACTAGTAATCCGGGTACAGAACATTGGCGAGCAATTGGAAGAATTTTTGGTTATTTGAAAAGAACCAAAAGTTATGCTTTGCATTATGGAAATTTTCCAGCTGTACTTGAGGGATATACAGATGCTAGTTGGATATCTAGTGATGGAGATAATAAATCCACAAGTGGTCGGATTTTTATGCTCGGTGGTGGTGCTGTTTCTTGGGCCTCAAAGAAACAGACATGTATCACACATTCTACCATGGAAGCTGAATTTTTAGCTTTGGGGCAAGCAGAGCAAAGAAGCGAGTGGTGAGAAATATGTTATTGGATATAAAGTTGTGGCCACAACCGATGCCAGCCATTTCTTTGCACTGTGATGGTGAGGCAACTCTGTCTAGAGCTTATAATAAGATTTATAATGGTAAGTCTTGACACATCAGTTTGAGACATGCGTATGTGAGACAGTTAATATCCGACGGGATTGTAACTGTGATTTATGTAAGGTCTTGTAACAATTTGGTAGATCCTTTTACTAAAGGACTTCCAAGAGAAATGATTTATGGAACAAGTCAAGAAATGGGCTTGCGGCCAGTTTGAATTAATCAGCAACAATGGAAACCCAACCTTTTTCTATGAATACCCATGGTTAAAAGGTTCAATGTGGTAATAACAAGTTGTTGATGACTGATTAGGTCACACTAGTGTAACTATTGTTCTAGTGTATGTTTTATAGGGTGAGTAATATACTCTTAATGAAATTCAGGTAATGGAAGAATTTCACCTAAATAGACATAAGAAGTGGTGCCGCTTCTAACAAGAGTTTTGGGTCGAACTTTTGTAAATGTCTATGAAACCAGGTGGAGCACATGGCCATAATTGTGCTACCTCGATATGAACATGGAAAAGAATAATTGTGTGTTCAGTCTTCCGATTCTAGCATAAGGAATTTTGGCTCAAACGCTTTAAGCCGCCATTAAGTTCGTTAGGATTTTGAAGAACTGTAACTAAGTGAAAGTTCAAATCGCAAGATACTTTCATCTAAGCACTTTTGTTAAATTGAAGACTAAGTGGGGGATTGTTGTATATAGTCTTCAATTGTGTTTGTTAGGAAGATGTGTACGGGAGTTTGTCCCACATTGGAAGAATAAGAAAAGCTTGACGTGTTTATAAGTACTTTTGTACTTGGTATATTAAATTGAAAAGAGTTCATTTAGTTGGGCCAAACATGCATTGGGCTTGGATGTGCTTATAATTGGATTAATAATATGCTAATATATTATTAATCAAAGACTAGCACTTAGCACTTTGCACGTGCACGACCACGAGCTTAAATATCATTTAATCTTTTGCTGTTTTTTTTTAAAAAAAAAACGTTTATTTCATTAAAAGTCACACTTGTTCATGAAAGAATACATTGTTTCGTGAAAGATTACAATTGTTCATGAAAGGGTACTTGATTCCAACCGTGTTAATGAGTCCCTGCAAATACCTCAAATAGAAACAAGTTCTAATGCTTCTCTTAACAGTGATAGGTTAAATCCTAATGCTTCTAGTGAACTTAGAGGGAGTGTAAGAGTTAGAAAGGAGAAGACATTGGATTCAGATTTCATAAATTCCCAAGCAATTTCCTTTCTTGTGGAAGGAAATAGAGAAGTTGTTACCAATAAAATCCAAATCGTTCTCAATGTTGAGAATGAATGTGATGACCCAAAGACATTTCAAGAAGCAATGGCATCTAGAAATTCAGCTTTTTGGAAAGAAGCAATAGATGACGAGATGGAGTCTTTAATGGCTAATAAGACTTGGGTCTTGTCAGACTTGCCTCCTGGCTCAAAGGCTATAGGATGTAAGTGGGTTTTCAAGGTAAAGAAGAGTGTGGATAATGAATCAATCAAAGTTTTCAAAGCTAGGCTTGTTGGACAAGGATTTAGCCAAAGGGAAGGAGTATATTATTTTGATACTTATGCTCCTGTGGCTAGAATTGCATCATTAAGAATATTGATAGCTTTAGCCTCTCTGTATGATTTGCATATTCATCAAATGGATGTAAAAACTGCTTTTCTAAATTGTGATTTAGATGAAGAGGTGTACATGAGACAACCTGAAGGTTTTATCCTTCCGGGTTATGAACATAAAGTTTGTAAGTTTGTTAAATCAATGTATGGTTTAAAACAAGCTCAGAAGCAATGGCAAAGGAAATTTGATTATGCTATTTTGTCTAATGGTTTTATACATAACTCTGCTGACAGGTGTATATATTCTAAGTTTACAAAAGATTATGGTGTAATCTTGTGCCTTTATGTAGATGATATGTTAATCTTTGGAACAAACATAAATGGCATAAATGAAGTCAAAACCTATTTGAGTTCCTGTTTCAAAATGAAGGACTTAAATGAGGTTGATACCATATTGGGTATCAAAGTTAGAAGAAATAGTGGGGGTTATTCCTTGAGTCAGTCTCATTATGTTGAGAAGATGCTTAAGAAATTTGAACATTTGAACTTCAAGGAAGCTAACACTCCATATGAAACATCATGCAAACTTAGTATGAACAGTGGAAGATCTGTGGCTCAGCTAGAGTATGCTAGTGTAATAGGTAGCTTGAAGTATGCTACACATTGTACTAGGCCTGATATTGCATTTGCAGTTTGCAAACTTTCTAGATTTACTAGTAATCCGGGTACAGAACATTGGCGAGCAATTGGAAGAATTTTTGGTTATTTGAAAAGAACCAAAAGTTATGCTTTGCATTGTGGAAATTTTCCAGCTGTACTTGAGGGATATACAGATGCTAGTTGGATATCTAGTGATGGAGATAATAAATCCACAAGTGGTTGGATTTTTATGTTCGGTGGTGGTGCTGTTTCTTGGGCCTCAAAGAAACAGACATGTATCACACATTCTACCATGGAAGCTGAATTTTTAGCTTTGGGGGCAGCAGGCAAAGAAGCAGAGTGGCTGAGAAATATGTTATTGGATATAAAGTTGTGGCCACAACCGATGACAGCCATTTCTTTGCACTGTGATGGTGAGGCAACTCTGTCTAGAGCTTATAATAAGATTTATAATGGTAAGTCTAGACACATCAGTTTGAGACATGCGTATGTGAGACAGTTAATATCCGACGGGATTGTAACTGTGATTTATGTAAGGTCTTGTAACAATTTGGCAGATCCTTTTACTAAAGGACTTCCAAGAGAAATGATTTATGGAACAAGTCAAGAAATGGGCTTGCGGCCAGTTTGAATTAATCAGCAACAATGGAAACCCAACCTTTTTCTATGAATACCCATGGTTAAAAGGTTCAATGTGGTAATAACAAGTTGTTGATGACTGATTAGGTCACACTAGTGTAACTATTGTTCTAGTGTATGTTTTATAGGGTGAGTAATATACTCTTAATGAAATTCAGGTAATGGAAGAATTTCACCTATATAGACATAAGAAGTGGTGCCGCTTCTAACAAGAGTTTTGGGTCGAACTTTTGTAAATGTCTATGAAACCAGGTGGAGCACATGGCCATAATGGTGCTACCTCGATATGAACATGGAAAAGAATAATTGTGTGTTCAGTCTTCCGATTCTAGCATAAGGAATTTTGGCTCAAACGCTTTAAGCCGCCATTAAGTTCGTTAGTATTTTGAAGAACTGTAACTAAGTGAAAGTTCAAATCGCAAGATACTTTCATCTAAGCACTTTTGTTAAATTGAAGACTAAGTGGGGGATTGTTGTATATAGTCTTCAATTGTGTTTGTTAGGAAGATGTGTACGGGAGTTTTTCCCACATTGGAAGAATAAGAAAAGCTTGATGTGTTTATAAGTACTTTTGTACTTGGTATATTAAATTGAAAAGAGTTCATTTAGTTGGGCCAAACATGCATTGGGCTTGGATGTGCTTATAATTGATTAATAATATGCTAATATATTATTAATCAAATACTATCACTTAGCACTTTGCACGTGCACGACCACGAGCTTAAATATCATTTAATCTTTTGCTGTTTTTTTTTTTTTAAAAAAAACGTTTATTTCATGAAAAGTCACAATTGTTCATGAAAGAATACATTATTTCGTGAAAGATTACAATTGTTAATGAAAGGGTACTTGATTCCAACCGTGTTAATGAGTCCTTGCAAATACCTCAAACAGAAACAAGTTCTAATGCTTCTCTTAACAGTGATAGGTTAAATCCTAATGCTTCTAGTGAACTTAGAAGGAGCGTAAGAGTTAGAAAGGAGAAGACTTTGGATTCAGATTTCATAAATTCCCAAGCAATTTCCTTTCTTGTGGAAGGAAATAGAGAAGTTGTTACCAATAAAATCCAAATCGTTCTCAATGTTGAGAATGAATGTGATGACCCAAAGACATTTCAAGAAGCAATGGCATCTAGAAATTCAGCTTTTTGGAAAGAAGCAATAGATGACGAGATGGAGTCTTTAATGGCTAATAAGACTTGGGTCTTGTCGGACTTGCCTCCTGGCTCAAAGGCTATAGGATGGGTTTTCAGGGTAAAGAAGAGTGTGGATAATGAATCAATCAAAGTTTTCAAAGCTAGGCTTGTTGGACAAGGATTTAGCCAAAGGGAAGGAGTAGATTATTTTGATACTTATGCTCCTGTGGCTAGAATTGCATCTATAAGAATATTGATAGCTTTAGCCTCTCTGTATGATTTGAATATTCATCAAATGGATGTAAAAACTGCTTTTCTAAATGGTGATTTAGATGAGGAGGTGTACATGAGACAACCTGAAGGTTTTATCCTTCCGGGTTATGAACATAAAGTTTGTAAGTTAGTTAAATCATTGTATGGTTTAAAACAAGCTCCGAAGCAATGGCATGAGAAATTTGATTATGCTATTTTGTCTAATGGTTTTATACATAACTCTTTGATTGTGGTGTACATATTCTAAGTTTACAAAAGATTATGGTGTAATCTTGTGCCTTTATGTAGATGATATGTTAATCTTTGGAACAGACATAAATGGCATAAATGAAGTCAAAACCTATTTGAGTTCCTGTTTCAAAATGAAGGACTTAAATGAGGTTGATACCATATTGGGTATCAAAGTTAGAAGAAATAGTGGGGGTTATTCCTTGAGTTAGTCTCATTATGTTGAGAAGATGCTTAAGAAATTTGAACATATGAACTTCAAGGAAGCTAACACTCCATATGAAACATCATGCAAACTTAGTATGAACAGTGGAAGATCTATGGCTCAGCTAGAGTATGCTAGTGCAATAGGTAGCTTGAAGTATGCTACACATTGTACTAGGCCTGATATTGCATTTGCAGTTTGCAAACTTTCTAGATTTACTAGTAATCCGGGTACAGAACATTGGCGAGCAATTGGAAGAATTTTTGGTTATTTGAAAAGAACCAAAAGTTATGCTTTGCATTATGGAAATTTTCCAGCTGTACTTGAGGGATATACAAATGCTAGTTGGATATCTAGTGATGGAGATAATAAATCCACAAGTGGTTGGATTTTTATGCTCGGTGGTGGTGCTGTTTCTTGGGCCTCAAAGAAACAGACATGTATCACACATTCTACCATGGAAGCTGAATTTTTAGCTTTGGGGGCAAAGCGAGCAAAGAAGCGAGTGGCGAGAAATATGTTATTGGATATAAAGTTGTGGCCACAACCGATGCCAGCCATTTCTTTGCACTGTGATGGTGAGGCAACTCAGTCTAGAGCTTATAATAAGATTTATAATGGTAAGTCTAGACACATCAGTTTGAGACATGCGTATGTGAGACAGTTAATATCCGACGGGATTGTAAGCGTGATTTATGTAAGGTCTTGTAACAATTTGGCAGATCCTTTTACTAAAGGACTTCCAAGAGAAAGGATTTATGGAACAAGTCAAGAAATGGGCTTGCGGCCAGTTGGAATTAATCAGCAACAATGGAAACCCAACCTTTTTCTATGAATACCCATGGTTAAAAGGTTCAATGTGGTAATAACAAGTTGTTGATGGTGATTAGGTCACACTAGTGTAACTATTGTTCTAGTGTATGTTTTATAGGGTGAGTAATATACTCTTAATGAAATTCAGGTAATGGAAGAATTTCACCTATATAGACATAAGAAGTGGTGCCGCTTCTAACAAGAGTTTTGGGTCGAACTTTTGTAAATGTCTATGAAACCAGGTGGAGCACATGGCCATAATGGTGCTACCTCGATATGAACATGGAAAAGAATAATTGTGTGTTCAGTCTTCCGATTCTAGCATAAGGAATTTTGGCTCAAACGCTTTAAGCCGCCATTAAGTTCGTTAGGATTTTGAAGAACTGTAACTAAGTGAAAGTTCAAATCGCAAGATACTTTCATCTAAGAACTTTTGTTAAATTGAAGACTAAGTGGGGGATTGTTGTATATAGTCTTCAATTGTGTTTGTTAGGAAGATGTGTACGGGAGTTTTTCCCACATTGGAAGAATAAGAAAAGCTTGATGTGTTTATAAGTACTTTTGTACTCCGTATATTAAATTGAAAAGAGTTCATTTAGTTGGGCCAAACATGCATTGGGCTTGGATGTGCTTATAATTGATTAATAATATGCTAATATATTATTAATCAAATACTATCACTTAGCACTTTGCACGTGCACGACCACGAGCTTAAATATCATTTAATCTTTTGTTTTTTTTTTTTTTTAAAAAAAACGTTTATTTCATGAAAAGTCACAATTGTTCATGAAAGAATACATTATTTCGTGAAAGATTACAATTGTTAATGAAAGGGTACTTGATTCCAACCGTGTTAATGAGTCCTTGCAAATACCTCAAACAGAAACAAGTTCTAATGCTTCTCTTAACAGTGATAGGTTAAATCCTAATGCTTCTAGTGAACTTAGAAGGAGTGTAAGAGTTAGAAAGGAGAAGACTTTGGATTCAGATTTCATAAATTCCCAAGCAATTTCCTTTCTTGTGGAAGGAAATAGAGAAGTTGTTACCAATAAAATCCAAATCGTTCTCAATGTTGAGAATGAATGTGATGACCCAAAGACATTTCAAGAAGCAATGGCATCTAGATATTCAGCTTTTTGGAAAGAAGCAATAGATGACGAGATGGAGTCTTTAATGGCTAATAAGACTTGGGTCTTGTCAGACTTGCCTCCTGGCTCAAAGGCTATAGGATGGGTTTTCAGGGTAAAGAAGAGTGTGGATAATGAATCAATCAAAGTTTTCAAAGCTAGGCTTGTTGGACAAGGATTTAGCCAAAGGGAAGGAGTAGATTATTTTGATACTTATGCTCCTGTGGCTAGAATTGCATCTATAAGAATATTGATAGCTTTAGCCTCTCTGTATGATTTGCATATTCATCAAATGGATGTAAAAACTGGTTTTCTAAATGGTGATTTAGATGAAGAGGTGTACATGAGACAACCTGAAGGTTTTATCCTTCCGGGTTATGAACATAAAGTTTGTAAGTTAGTTAAATCATTGTATGGTTTAAAACAAGCTCCGAAGCAATGGCATGAGAAATTTGATTATGCTATTTTGTCTAATGGTTTTATACATAACTCTGCTGACCAGGTGTATATATTCTAAGTTTACAAAAGATTATGGTGTAATCTTGTGCCTTTATGTAGATGATATGTTAATCTTTGGAACAAACATAAATGGCATAAATGAAGTCAAAACCTATTTGAGTTCCTGTTTCAAAATGAAGGACTTAAATGAGGTTGATACCATATTGGGTATCAAAGTTAGAAGAAATAGCGGGGGTTATCCCTTGAGTCAGTCTCATTATGTTGAGAAGATGCTTAAGAAATTTGAACATTTGAACTTCAAGGAAGCTAACACTCCATATGAAACATCATGCAAACTTAGTATGAACATTGGAAGATCTGTGGCTCAGCTAGAGTATGCTAGTGCAATAGGTAGCTTGATGTATGCTACACATTGTACTAGGCCTGATATTGCATTTGCAGTTTGCAAACTTTCTAGATTTACTAGTAATCCGGGTACAGAACATTGGCGAGCAATTGGAAGAATTTTTGGTTATTTGAAAAGAACCAAAAGTTATGCTTTGCATTATGGAAATTTTCCAGCTGTACTTGAGGGATATACAGATGCTAGTTGGATATCTAGTGATGGAGATAATAAATCCACAAGTGGTTGGATTTTTATGCTCGGTGGTGGTGCTGTTTCTTGGGCCTCAAAGAAAAGACATGTATCACACATTCTACCATGGAAGCTGAATTTTTAGCTTTGGGGGTAGCAGCAAAGAAGCGAGTGGTGAGAAATATGTTATTGGATATAAAGTTGTGGCCACAACCGATGCCACCATTTCTTTGCACTTTGTGATGGTGAGACAACTCTGTCTAGAGCTTATAATAAGATTTATAATGGTAAGTCTAGACACATCGAGTTTGAGACATGCGTATGTGAGACAGTTAATATCCGACGGGATTGTAAGCGTGTGATTTATGTAAGGTCTTGTAACAATTTGGCAGATCCTTTTACTAAAGGACTTCCAAGAGAAATGATTTATGGAACAAGTCAAGAAATGGGCTTGCGGCCAGTTTGAATTAATCAGCAACAATGGAAACCCAACCTTTTTCTATGAATACCCATGGTTAAAAGGTTCAATGTGGTAATAACAAGTTGTTGATGACTGATTAGGTCACACTAGTGTAACTATTGTTCTAGTGTATGTTTTATAGGGTGAGTAATATACTCTTAATGAAATTTAGGTAATGGAAGAATTTCACCTATATAGACATAAGAAGTGGTGCCGCTTCTAACAAGAGTTTTGGGTCGAACATTTGTAAATGTCTATGAAACCAGGTGGAGCACATGGCCATAATGGTGCTACCTCGATATGAACATGGAAAAGAATAATTGTGTGTTCAGTCTTCCGATTCTAGCATAAGGAATTTTGGCTCAAACGCTTTAAGCCGCCATTAAGTTCGTTAGGATTTTGAAGAACTGTAACTAAGTGAAAGTTCAAATCGCAAGATACTTTCATCTAAGCACTTTTGTTAAATTGAAGACTAAGTGGGGGATTGTTGTATGTAGTCTTCAATTGTGTTTGTTAGGAAGATGTGTACGGGAGTTTTTCCCACATTGGAAGAATAAGAAAAGCTTGATGTGTTTATAAGTACTTTTGTACTTGGTATATTAAATTGAAAAGAGTTCATTTAGTTGGGCCAAACATGCATTGGGCTTGGATGTGCTTATAATTGATTAATAATATGCTAATATATTATTAATCAAATACTATCACTTAGCACTTTGCACGTGCACGACCACGAGCTTAAATATCATTTAATCTTTTGCTGTTTTTTTTTTTTTTAAAAAGCGTTTATTTCATTAAAAGTCACAATTGTTCATGAAAGAATACATTATTTCGTGAAAGATTACAATTGTTAATGAAAGGGTACTTGATTCCAACCGTGTTAATGAGTCCTTGCAAATACCTCAAACAGAAACAAGTTCTAATGCTTCTTTTAACAGTGATAGGTTAAATCCTAATGCTTCTAGTGAACTTAGAAGGAGTGTAAGAGTTAGAAAGGAGAAGACTTTGGATTCAGATTTCATAAATTCCCAAGCAATTTCCTTTCTTGTGGAAGGAAATAGAGAAGTTGTTACCAATAAAATCCAAATCGTTCTCAATGATGAGAATGAATGTGATGACCCAAAGACATTTCAAGAAGCAATGACATCTAGAAATTCAGCTTTTTGGAAAGAAGCAATAGATGACGAGATGGAGTCTTTAATGGCTAATAAGACTTGGGTCTTGTCAGACTTGCCTCCTGGCTCAAAGGCTATAGGATGTAAGTGGGTTTTCAGGGTAAAGAAGAGTGTGGATAATGAATCAATCAAAGTTTTCAAAGCTAGGCTTGTTGGACAAGGATTTAGCCAAAGGGAAGGAGTAGATTATTTTGATACTTATGCTCCTGTGGCTAGAATTGCATCTATAAGAATATTGATAGCTTTAGCCTCTCTGTATGATTTGCATATTCATCAAATGGATGTAAAAACTGCTTTTCTAAATGGTGATTTAGATGAAGAGGTGTACATGAGACAACCTGAAGGTTTTATCCTTAGGGTTATGAACATAAAGTTTGTAAGTTAGTTAAATCATTGTATGGTTTAAAACAAGCTCCGAAGCAATGGCATGAGAAATTTGATTATGCTATTTTGTCTAATGGTTTTATACATAACTCTGCTGACAGGTGTATATATTCTAAGTTTACAAAAGATTATGGTGTAATCTTGTGCCTTTATGTAGATGATATGTTAATCTTTGGAACAAACATAAATGGCATAAATGAAGTCAAAACCTATTTGAGTTCCTGTTTCAAAATGAAGGACTTAAATGAGGTTGATACCATATTGGGTATCAAAGTTAGAAGAAATAGCAGGGGTTATCCCTTGAGTCGATCTCATTATGTTGAGAAGATGCTTAAGAAATTTGAACATTTGAACTTCAAGGAAGCTAACACTCCATATGAAACATCATGCAAACTTAGTATGAACATTGGAAGATCGTGGCTCGGCTAGAGTATGCTAGTGCAATAGGTAGCTTGATGTATGCTACACATTGTACTAGGCTCGATATTGCATTTGCGGTTTGCAAACTTTCTAGATTTACTAGTAATCCGGGTACGAGAACATTGGCGAGCAATTGGAAGAATTTTTGGTTATTTGAAAAGAACCGAAGTTATGCTTTGCATTATGGAAATTTTCCAAATTTGTACTTGAGGGATATACAGATGCTAGTTGGATATCTAGTGATGGAGATAATAAATCCACAAGTGGTTGGATTTTTATGCTCGGTGGTGGTGCTTGTTTCTTGGGCCTCAAAGAAACAGACATGTATCACACATTCTACCATGGAAGCTGAATTTTTAGCTTTGGGGGTAGCGAGCAAAAAGCGAGTGGGTGAGAAATATGTTATTGGATATAAAGTTGTGGCCACAACCGATGCCACCATTTCTTTGCACCTTTGTGATAGTCGAGCAACTCTGTCTAGAGCTTATAATAAGATTTATAATGGTAAGTCTAGACACATCGGTTTGAGACATGCGTATGTGAGACAGTTAATATCCGACGGGATTGTAACTGTGATTTATGTAAGGTCTTGTAACAATTTGGCAGATCCTTTTACTAAAGGACTTCCAAGAGAAAGGATTTATGGAACAAGTCAAGAAATGGGCTTGCGGCCAGTTGGAATTAATCAGCAACAATGGAAACCCAACCTTTTTCTATGAATACCCATGGTTAAAAGGTTCAATGTGGTAATAACAAGTTGTTGATGACTGATTAGGTCACACTAGTGTAACTATTGTTCTAGTGTATGTTTTATAGGGTGAGTAATATACTCTTAATGAAATTCAGGTAATGGAAGAATTTCACCTATATAGACATAAGAAGTGGTGCCGCTTCTAACAAGAGTTTTGGGTCGAACTTTTGTAAATGTCTATGAAACCAGGTGGAGCACATGGCCATAATTGTGCTACCTCGATATGAACATGGAAAAGAATAATTGTGTGTTCGGTCTTCCGATTCTAGCATAAGGAATTTTGGCTCAAACGCTTTAAGCCGCCATTAAGTTCGTTAGGATTTTGAAGAAGCTGTAACTAAGTGAAAGTTCAAATCGCAAGATACTTTCATCTAAGCACTTTTGTTAAATTGAAGACTAAGTGGGGGATTGTTGTATATAGTCTTCAATTGTGTTTGTTAGGAAGATGTGTACGGGAGTTTTTCCCCACTTTGGAAGAATAAGAAAAGCTTGATGTGTTTATAAGTACTTTTGTACTTGGTATATTAAATTGAAAAGAGTTCATTTAGTTGGGCCAAACATGCATTGGGCTTGGATGTGCTTATAATTGATTAATAATATGCTAATATATTATTAATCAAATACTATCACTTAGCACTTTGCACGTGCACGACCACGAGCTTAAATATCATTTAATCTTTTGCTGTTTTTTTTTTTTTTAAAAAAAACGTTTATTTCATGAAAAGTCACAATTGTTCATGAAAGAATACATTATTTCGTGAAAGATTACAATTGTTAATGAAAGGGTACTTGATTCCAACCGTGTTAATGAGTCCTTGCAAATACCTCAAACAGAAACAAGTTCTAATGCTTCTCTTAACAGTGATAGGTTAAATCCTAATGCTTCTAGTGAACTTAGAAGGAGTGTAAGAGTTAGAAAGGAGAAGACTTTGGATTCAGATTTCATAAATTCCCAAGCAATTTCCTTTCTTGTGGAAGGAAATAGAGAAGTTGTTACCAATAAAATCCAAATCGTTCTCAATGTTGAGAATGAATGTGATGACCCAAAGACATTTCAAGAAGCAATGGCATCTAGAAATTCAGCTTTTTGGAAAGAAGCAATAGATGACGAGATGGAGTCTTTAATGGCTAATAAGACTTGGGTCTTGTCAGACTTGCCTCCTGGCTCAAAGGCTATAGGATGTAAGTGGGTTTTCAGGGTAAAGAAGAGTGTGGATAATGAATCAATCAAAGTTTTCAAAGCTAGGCTTGTTGGACAAGGATTTAGCCAAAGGGAAGGAGTAGATTATTTTGATACTTATGCTCCTGTGGCTAGAATTGCATCTATAAGAATATTGATAGCTTTAGCCTCTCTGTATGATTTGCATATTCATCAAATGGATGTAAAAACTGCTTTTCTAAATGGTGATTTAGATGAGGAGGTGTACATGAGACAACCTGAAGGTTTTATCCTTCCGGGTTATGAACATAAAGTTTGTAAGTTAGTTAAATCATTGTATGGTTTAACACAAGCTCCGAAGCAATGGCATGAGAAATTTGATTATGCTATTTTGTCTAATGGTTTTATACATAACTCTGCTGACAGGTGTATATATTCTAAGTTTACAAAAGATTATGGTGTAATCTTGTGCCTTTATGTAGATGATATGTTAATCTTTGGAACAAACATAAATGGCATAAATGAAGTCAAAACCTATTTGAGTTCCTTTTCAAAATGAAGGACTTAAATGAGGTTGATACCATATTGGGTATCAAAGTTAGAAGAAATAGTGGGGGTTATTCCTTGAGTCAGTCTCATTATGTTGAGAAGATGCTTAAGAAATTTGAACATATGAACTTCAAGGAAGCTAACACTCCATATGAAACATCATGCAAACTTAGTATGAACAGTGGAAGATCTGTGGCTCATCTAGAGTATGCTAGTGCAATAGGTAGCTTGATGTATGCTACACATTGTACTAGGCCTGATATTGCATTTGCAGTTTGCAAACTTTCTAGATTTACTAGTAATCCGGGTACAGAACATTGGCGAGCAATTGGAAGAATTTTTGGTTATTTGAAAAAACCAAAAGTTATGCTTTGCATTATGGAAATTTTCCAGCTGTACTTGAGGGATATACAGATGCTAGTTGGATATCTAGTGATGGAGATAATAAATCCACAAGTGGTTGGATTTTTATGCTCGATGGTGGTGCTGTTTCTTGGCCCTCAAAGAAACAGACATGTATCACACATTCTACCATGGAAGCTGAATTTTTAGCTTTAGGGAAGCGTGAGCAAAGAAGCGAGTGGCCGAGAAATATGTTATTGGATATAAAGTTGTGGCCACAACCGATGCCAGCCATTTCTTTGCACTGTGATAGTGAGGCAACTCTGTCTAGTGCTTATAATAAGATTTATAATGGTAAGTCTAGACACATCAGTTTGAGACATGCGTATGTGAGACAGTTAATAACCGACGAGATTGTAACTGTGATTTATGTAAGGTCTTTTAACAATTTGGCAGATCCTTTTACTAAAGGACTTCCAAGAGAAATGATTAATGGAACAAGTCAAGAAATGGGCTTGCGGCCAGTTTGAATTAATCAGCAACAATGGAAACCCAACCTTTTTCTATGAATACCCATGGTTAAAAGGTTCAATGTGGTAATAACAAGTTGTTGATGACTGATTAGGTCACACTAGTGTAACTATTGTTCTAGTGTATGTTTTATAGGGTGAGTAATATACTCTTAATGAAATTCAGGTAATGGAAGAATTTCACCTATATAGACATAAGAAGTGGTGCCGCTTCTAACAAGAGTTTTGGGTCGAACTTTTATAAATGTCTATGAAACCAGGTGGAGCACATGGACATAATGGTGGTACCTCGATATGAACATGGAAAAGAATAATTGTGTGTTCAGTCTTCCGATTCTAGCATAAGGAATTTTGGCTCAAACGCTTTAAGCCGCCATTAAGTTCGTTAGGATTTTGAAGAACTGTAACTAAGTGAAAGTTCAAACCAAGATACTTTCATCTAAGCACTTTTGTTAAATTGAATACTAAGTGGGGGATTGTTGTATATAGTCTTCAATTGTGTTTGTTAGGAAGATGTGTATGGGAGTTTGTCCCACATTGGAAGAATAAGAAAAGCTTGATGTGTTTATAAGTACTTTTGTACTTGGTATATTAAATTGAAAAGAGTTCATTTAGTTGGGCCAAACATGCATTGGGCTTGGATGTGCTTATAATTGATTAATAATATGCTAATATATTATTAATCAAATACTAGCACTTAGCACTTTGCACGTGCACGAACACGAGCTTAAATATCATTTAATCTTTTGCTGCTTTTTTTTTTTTTTTAAATTTTTTATTTCATGAAAAGTCACAATTGTTCATGAAAGAATACATTGTTTCGTGAAAGATTACAATTGTTCATGAAAGGGTACTTGATTCCAACCGTGTTAATGAGTCCTTGCAAATACCTCAAACAGAAACAAGTTCTAATGCTTCTCTTAACAGTGATAGGTTAAATCCTAATGCTTCTAGTGAACTTAGAAGGAGTGTAAGAGTTAGAAAGGAGAAGACTTTGGATTCAGATTTCATAAATTCCCAAGCAATTTCCTTTCTTGTGGAAGGAAATAGAGAAGTTGTTACCAATAAAATCCAAATCGTTCTCAATGTTGAGAATGAATGTGATGACCCAAAGACATTTCAAGAAGCAATGGCATCTAGAAATTCAGCTTTTTGGAAAGAAGCAATAGATGACGAGATGGAGTCTTTAATGGCTAATAAGACTTGGGTCTTGTCAGACTTGCCTCCTGGCTCAAAGGCTATAGGATGTAAGTGGGTTTTCAGGGTAAAGAAGAGTGTGGATAATGAATCAATCAAAGTTTTCAAAGCTAGGCTTGTTGGACAAGGATTTAGCCAAAGGGAAGGAGTAGATTATTTTGATACTTATGCTCCTGTGGCTAGAATTGCATCTATAAGAATATTGATAGCTTTAGCCTCTCTGTATGATTTGCATATTCATCAAATGGATGTAAAAACTGCTTTTCTAAATGGTGATTTATATGAAGAGGTGTACATGAGACAACCTGAAGGATTTATCCTTCCGGGTTATGAACATCAAGTTTGTAAGTTTGTTAAATCATTGTATGGTTTAAAACAAGCTCCGAAGCAATGGCATGAGAAATTTGATTATGCTATTTTGTCTAATGGTTTTATACATAACTCTGCTGACAGGTGTATATATTCTAAGTTTACAAAAGATTATGGTGTAATCTTGTGCCTTTATGTAGATGATATGTTAATCTTTGGAACAAACATAAATGGCATAAATGAAGTCAAAACCTATTTGAGTTCCTGTTTCAAAATGAAGGACTTAAATGAGGTTGATACCATATTGGGTATCAAAGTTAGAAGAAATCGCGGGGGTTATCCCTTGAGTCAGTCTCATTATGTTGAGAAGATGCTTAAGAAATTTGAACATTTGAACTTCAAGGAAGCTAACACTCCATATGAAACATCATGCAAACTTAGTATGAACATTGGAAGATCTGTGGCTCAGCTAGAGTATGCTAGTGCAATAGGTAGCTTGATGTATGCTACACATTGTACTAGGCCTGATATTGCATTTGCAGTTTGCAAACTTTCTAGATTTACTAGTAATCCGGGTACAGAACATTGGCGAGTAATTGGAAGAATTTTTGGTTATTTGAAAAGAACCAGAAGTTATGCTTTGCATTATGGAAATTTTCCAGCTGTACTTGAGGGATATACAGATGCTAGTTGGATATCTAGTGATGGAGATAATAAATCCACAAGTGGTTGGATTTTTATGCTCGGTGGTGGTGCTGTTTCTTGGGCCTCAAAGAAACAGACATGTATCACAAATTCTACCATGGAAGCTGAATTTTTAGTTTGGGGGCAGCAGGCAAAAGAAGCGAGTGGTGAGAAATATGTTATTGGATATAAAGTTGTGGCCACAACCGATGCCAGCCATTTCTTTGCACTGTGATAGTGAGGCAACTCTGTCTAGAGCTTATAATAAGATTTATAATGGTAAGTCTAGACACATCAGTTTGAGACATGCGTATGTGAGACAGTTAATATCCGACGGGATTGTAACTGTGATTTATGTAAGGTCTTGTAACAATTTGGCAGATCCTTTTACTAAAGGACTTCCAAGATAAATGATTTATGGAACAAGTCAAGAAATGGGCTTGCGGCCAGTTTGAATTAATCAGCAACAATGGTAACCCAACCTTTTTCTATGAATACCCATGGTTAAAAGGTTCAATGTGGTAATAACAGGTTGTTGATGACTGATTAGGTCACACTAGTGTAACTATTGTTCTAGTGTATGATTTATAGGGTGAGTAATATACTCTTAATGAAATTCGAGGTAATGGAAGAATTTCACCTATATAGACATAAGAAGTGGTGCCGCTTCTAACAAGAGTTTTGGGTCGAACTTTTGTAAATGTCTATGAAACCAGGTGGAGCACATGGCCATAATGGTGCTACCTCGATATGAACATGGAAAAGAATAATTGTGTGTTCGGTCTTCCGATTCTAGCATAAGGAATTTTGGCTCAAACGCTTTAAGCCGCCATTAAGTTCGTTAGGATTTTGAAGAACTCGTAACTAAGTGAAAGTTCAAATCGCAAGATACTTTCATCTAAGCACTTTGTTAAATTGAAGACTAAGTGGGGGATTGTTGTATATAGTCTTCAATTGTGTTTGTTAGGAAGATGTGTACGGGAGTTTTTCCCACATTGGAAGAATAAGAAAAGCTTGATGTGTTTATAAGTACTTTTGTACTTGGTATATTAAATTGAAAAGAGTTCATTTAGTTGGGCCAAACATGCATTGGGCTTGGATGTGCTTATAATTGATTAATAATATGCTAATATATTATTAATCAAATACTATCACTTAGCACTTTGCACGTGCACGACCACGAGCTTAAATATCATTTAATCTTTTGCTGTTTTTTTTTTAAAAAAAAACGTTTGTTTCATGAAAAGTCACAATTGTTAATGAAAGAATACATTGTTTCGTGAAAGATTACAATTGTTCATGAAAGGGTACTTGATTCCAACCGTGTTAATGAGTCCTTGCAAATACCTCAAACGAGAAACAAGTTCTAATGCTTCTCTTAACAAAGTGATAGGTTAAATCCTAATGCTTCTAGTGAACTTAGAAGGAGTGTAAGAGTTAGAAAGGAGAAGACTTTGGATTCAGATTTCATAAATTCCCAAGCAATTTCCTTTCTTGTGGAAGGAAATAGAGAAGTTGTTACCAATAAAATCCAAATCGTTCTCAATGTTGAGAATGAATGTGATGACCCAAAGACATTTCAAGAAGCAATGGCATCTAGAAATTCAGCTTTTTGGAAAGAAGCAATAGATGACGAGATGGAGTCTTTAATGGCTAATAAGACTTGGGTCTTGTCAGACTTGCCTCCTGGCTCAAAGGCTATAGGATGTAAGTGGGTTTTCAGGGTAAAGAAGAGTGTGGATAATGAATCAATCAAAGTTTTCAAAGCTAGGCTTGTTGGACAAGGATTTAGCCAAAGGGAAGGAGTAGATTATTTTGATACTTATGCTCCTGTGGCTAGAATTGCATCTATAAGAATATTGATAGCTTTAGCCTCTCTGTATGATTTGCATATTCATCAAATGGATGTAAAAACTGCTTTTCTAAATGGTGATTTAGATGAAGAGGTGTACATGAGACAACCTGAAGGTTTTATCCTTAGGGTTATGAACATAAAGTTTGTAAGTTAGTTAAATCATTGTATGGTTTAAAACAAGCTCCGAAGCAATGGCATGAGAAATTTGATTATGCTATTTTGTCTAATGGTTTTATACATAACTCTGCTGACAGGTGTATATATTCTAAGTTTACAAAAGATTATGGTGTAATCTTGTGCCTTTATGTAGATGATATGTTAATCTTTGGAACAAACATAAATGGCATAAATGAAGTCAAAACCTATTTGAGTTCCTGTTTCAAAATGAAGGACTTAAATGAGGTTGATACCATATTGGGTATCAAAGTTAGAAGAAATAGCGGGGGTTATCCCTTGAGTCAGTCTCATTATGTTGAGAAGATGCTTAAGAAATTTGAACATTTGAACTTCAAGGAAGCTAACACTCCATATGAAACATCATGCAAACTTAGTATGAACATTGGAAGATCTGTGGCTCAGCTAGAGTATGCTAGTGCAATAGGTAGCTTGATGTATGCTACACATTGTACTAGGCACGATATTGCATTTGCGGTTTGCAAACTTTCTAGATTTACTAGTAATCCGGGTACGAACATTGGCGAGTAATTGGAAGAATTTTTGGTTATTTGAAAAGAACCGAAGTTATGCTTTGCATTATGGAAATTTTCCATTTGTACTTGAGGGATATACAGATGCTAGTTGGATATCTAGTGATGGAGATAATAAATCCACAAGTGGTTGGATTTTTATGCTCGGTGGTGGTCTTGTTTCTTGGGCCTCAAAGAAACAGACATGTATCACAAATTCTACCATGGAAGCTGAATTTTTAGTTTGGGGGCAGCAGGCAAAGAAGCAGAGTGGCTGAGAAATATGTTATTGGATATAAAGTTGTGGCCACAACCGATGCCACCATTTCTTTGCACTTTGTGATAGTGAGGCAACTCTGTCTAGAGCTTATAATAAGATTTATAATGGTAAGTCTAGACACATCGGTTTGAGACATGCGTATGTGAGACAGTTAATATCCGACGGGATTGTAACTGTGATTTATGTAAGGTCTTGTAACAATTTGGCAGATCCTTTTACTAAAGGACTTCCAAGATAAATGATTTATGGAACAAGTCAAGAAATGGGCTTGCGGCCAGTTTGAATTAATCAGCAACAATGGTAACCCAACCTTTTTCTATGAATACCCATGGTTAAAAGGTTCAATGTGGTAATAACAGGTTGTTGATGACTGATTAGGTCACACTAGTGTAACTATTGTTCTAGTGTATGATTTATAGGGTGAGTAATATACTCTTAATGAAATTCAGGTAATGGAAGAATTTCACCTATATAGACATAAGAAGTGGTGCCGCTTCTAACAAGAGTTTTGGGTCGAACTTTTGTAAATGTCTATGAAACCAGGTGGAGCACATGGCCATAATGGTGCTACCTCGATATGAACATGGAAAAGAATAATTGTGTGTTCAGTCTTCCGATTCTAGCATAAGGAATTTTGGCTCAAACGCTTTAAGCCGCCATTAAGTTCGTTAGGATTTTGAAGAACTGTAACTAAGTGAAAGTTCAAATCGCAAGATACTTTCATCTAAGCACTTCTGTTAAATTGAAGACTAAGTGGGGGATTGTTGTATATAGTCTTCAATTGTGTTTGTTAGGAAGATGTGTACGGGAGTTTTTCCCACATTGGAAGAATAAGAAAAGCTTGATGTGTTTATAAGTACTTTTGTACTTGGTATATTAAATTGAAAAGAGTTCATTTAGTTGGGCCAAACATGCATTGGGCTTGGATGTGCTTATAATTGATTAATAATATGCTAATATATTATTAATCAAATACTATCACTTAGCACTTTGCACGTGCACGACCACGAGCTTAAATATCATTTAATCTTTTGCTGTTTTTTTTTTTTAAAAAAAAACGTTTGTTTCATGAAAAGTCACAATTGTTAATGAAAGAATACATTGTTTCGTGAAAGATTACAATTGTTCATGAAAGGGTACTTGATTCCAACCGTGTTAATGAGTCCTTGCAAATACCTCAAACAGAAACAAGTTCTAATGCTTCTCTTAACAGTGATAGGTTAAATCCTAATGCTTCTAGTGAACTTAGAAGGAGTGTAAGAGTTAGAAAGGAGAAGACTTTGGATTCAGATTTCATAAATTCCCAAGCAATTTCCTTTCTTGTGGAAGGAAATAGAGAAGTTGTTACCAATAAAATCCAAATCGTTCTCAATGTTGAGAATGAATGTGATGACCCAAAGACATTTCAAGAAGCAATGGCATCTAGAAATTCAGCTTTTTGGAAAGAAGCAATAGATGACGAGATGGAGTCTTTAATGGCTAATAAGACTTGGGTCTTGTCGACTTGCCTCCGGCTCAAAGGCTATAGGATGTAAGTGGGTTTTCGGGGTAAAAAAGAGTGTGGATAATGAATCAATCAAAGTTTTCAAAGCTAGGCTTGTTGGACAAGGATTTAGCCAAAGGGAAGGAGTAGATTATTTTGATACTTATGCTCCTGTGGCTAGAATTGCATCTATAAGAATATTGATAGCTTTAGCCTCTCTGTATGATTTGCATATTCATCAAATGGATGTAAAAACTGCTTTTCTAAATGGTGATTTAGATGAAGAGGTGTACATGAGACAACCTGAAGGTTTTATCCTTCCGGGTTATGAACATAAAGTTTGTAAGTTAGTTAAATCATTGTATGGTTTAAAACAAGCTCCGAAGCAATGGCATGAGAAATTTGATTATGCTATTTTGTCTAATGGTTTTATACATAACTCTTGACGGTGTATATATTCTAAGTTTACAAAAGATTATGGTGTAATCTTGTGCCTTTATGTAGATGATATGTTAATCTTTGGAACAAACATAAATGGCATAAATGAAGTCAAAACCTATTTGAGTTCCTGTTTCAAAATGAAGGACTTAAATGAGGTTGATACCATATTGGGTATCAAAGTTAGAAGAAATAGCGGGGGTTATCCCTTGAGTCACTCTCATTATGTTGAGAAGATGCTTAAGAAATTTGAACATTTGAACTTCAAGGAAGCTAACACTCCATATGAAACATCATGCAAACTTAGTATGAACATTGGAAGATCTGTGGCTCAGCTAGAGTATGCTAGTGCAATAGGTAGCTTGATGTATGCTACACATTGTACTAGGCCTGATATTGCATTTGCAGTTTGCAAACTTTCTAGATTTACTAGTAATCCGGTACGAGAACATTGGCGAGTAATTGGAAGAATTTTTGGTTATTTGAAAAGAACCAGAAGTTATGCTTTGCATTATGGAAATTTTCCAGTTTGTACTTGAGGGATATACGAGATGCTAGTTGGATATCTAGTGATGGAGATAATAAATCCACAAGTGGTTGGATTTTTATGCTCGGTGGTGGTCTTGTTTCTTGGGCCTCAAAGAAACAGACATGTATCACAAATTCTACCATGGAAGCTGAATTTTTAGTTTGGGGGCGGCGAGGCAAAGAAGCAGAGTGGTGAGAAATATGTTATTGGATATAAAGTTGTGGCCACAACCGATGGTACGACCATTTCTTTGCTTTGTGATAGTGAGGCAACTCGTCTAGAGCTTATAATAAGATTTATAATGGTAAGTCTAGACACATCAGTATGAGACATGCGTATGTGAGACAGTTAATATCCGACGGGATTGTAACTGTGATTTATGTAAGGTCTTGTAACAATTTGGCAGATCCTTTTACTAAAGGACTTCCAAGATAAATGATTTATGGAACAAGTCAAGAAATGGGCTTGCGGCCGGTTTGAATTAATCAGCAACAATGGTAACCCAACCTTTTTCTATGAATACCCATGGTTAAAAGGTTCAATGTGGTAATAACAGGTTGTTGATGACTGATTAGGTCACACTAGTGTAACTATTGTTCTAGTGTATGATTTATAGGGTGAGTAATATACTCTTAATGAAATTCAGGTAATGGAAGAATTTCACCTATATAGACATAAGAAGTGGTGCCGCTTCTAACAAGAGTTTTGGGTCGAACTTTTGTAAATGTCTATGAAACCAGGTGGAGCACATGGCCATAATGGTGCTACCTCGATATGAACATGGAAAAGAATAATTGTGTGTTCAGTCTTCCGATTCTAGCATAAGGAATTTTGGCTCAAACGCTTTAAGCCGCCATTAAGTTCGTTAGGATTTTGAAGAACTGTAACTAAGTGAAAGTTCAAATCGCAAGATACTTTCATCTAAGCACTTTGTTAAATTGAAGACTAAGTGGGGGATTGTTGTATATAGTCTTCAATTGTGTTTGTTAGGAAGATGTGTACGGGAGTTTTTCCCACATTGGAAGAATAAGAAAAGCTTGATGTGTTTATAAGTACTTTTGTACTTGGTATATTAAATTGAAAAGAGTTCATTTAGTTGGGCCAAACATGCATTGGGCTTGGATGTGCTTATAATTGATTAATAATATGCTAATATATTATTAATCAAATACTATCACTTAGCACTTTGCACGTGCACGACCACGAGCTTAAATATCATTTAATCTTTTCTTTTTTTTTTTTTTTAAAAAAACGTTTGTTTCATGAAAAGTCACAATTGTTAATGAAAGAATACATTGTTTCGTGAAAGATTACAATTGTTCATGAAAGGGTACTTGATTCCAACCGTGTTAATGAGTCCTTGCAAATACCTCAAACAGAAACAAGTTCTAATGCTTCTCTTAACAGTGATAGGTTAAATCCTAATGCTTCTAGTGAACTTAGAAGGAGTGTAAGAGTTAGAAAGGAGAAGACTTTGGATTCAGATTTCATAAATTCCCAAGCAATTTCCTTTCTTGTGGAAGGAAATAGAGAAGTTGTTACCAATAAAATCCAAATCGTTCTCAATGTTGAGAATGAATGTGATGACCCAAAGACATTTCAAGAAGCAATGGCATCTAGAAATTCAGCTTTTTGGAAAGAAGCAATAGATGACGAGATGGAGTCTTTAATGGCTAATAAGACTTGGGTCTTGTCGGACTTGCCTCCGGCTCAAAGGCTATAGGATGTAAGTGGGTTTTCGGGGTAAAGAAGAGTGTGGATAATGAATCAATCAAAGTTTTCAAAGCTAGGCTTGTTGGACAAGGATTTAGCCAAAGGGAAGGAGTAGATTATTTTGATACTTATGCTCCGTGGCTAGAATTGCATCTATAAGAATATTGATAGCTTTAGCCTCTCTGTATGATTTGCATATTCATCAAATGGATGTAAAAACTGCTTTTCTAAATGGTGATTTAGATGAAGAGGTGTACATGAGACAACTGAAGGTTTTATCCTTCCGGGTTATGAACATAAAGTTTGTAAGTTAGTTAAATCATTGTATGGTTTAAAACAAGCTCCGAAGCAATGGCATGAGAAATTTGATTATGCTATTTTGTCTAATGGTTTTATACATAACTCGCTGACAGTGTATATATTCTAAGTTTACAAAAGATTATGGTGTAATCTTTTGCCTTTATGTAGATGATATGTTAATCTTTGGAACAAACATAAATGGCATAAATGAAGTCAAAACCTATTTGAGTTCCCTGTTTCAAAATGAAGGACTTAAATGAGGTTGATACCATATTGGGTATCAAAGTTAGAAGAAATAGCGGGGGTTATCCCTTGAGTCGGTCTCATTATGTTGAGAAGATGCTTAAGAAATTTGAACATTTGAACTTCAAGGAAGCTAACACTCCATATGAAACATCATGCAAACTTAGTATGAACATTGGAAGATCTGTGGCTCAGCTAGAGTATGCTAGTGCAATAGGTAGCTTGATGTATGCTACACATTGTACTAGGCCTGATATTGCATTTGCAGTTTGCAAACTTTCTAGATTTACTAGTAATCCGGGTACAGAACATTGGCGAGTAATTGGAAGAATTTTTGGTTATTTGAAAAGAACCAGAAGTTATGCTTTGCATTATGGAAATTTTCCAGTTGTACTTGAGGGATATACAGATGCTAGTTGGATATCTAGTGATGGAGATAATAAATCCACAAGTGGTTGGATTTTTATGCTCGGTGGTGGTGCTGTTTCTTGGGCCTCAAAGAAACAGACATGTATCACAAATTCTACCATGGAAGCTGAATTTTTAGTTTGGGGGCAGCAGGCAAAGAAGCAGAGTGGCTGAGAAATATGTTATTGGATATAAAGTTGTGGCCACAACCGATGCCAGCCATTTCTTTGCACTGTGATAGTGAGGCAACTCTGTCTAGAGCTTATAATAAGATTTATAATGGTAAGTCTAGACACATCAGTTTGAGACATGCGTATGTGAGACAGTTAATATCCGACGGGATTGTAACTGTGATTTATGTAAGGTCTTGTAACAATTTGGCAGATCCTTTTACTAAAGGACTTCCAAGATAAATGATTTATGGAACAAGTCAAGAAATGGGCTTGCGGCCAGTTTGAATTAATCAGCAACAATGGTAACCCAACCTTTTTCTATGAATACCCATGGTTAAAAGGTTCAATGTGGTAATAACAGGTTGTTGATGACTGATTAGGTCACACTAGTGTAACTATTGTTCTAGTGTATGATTTATAGGGTGAGTAATATACTCTTAATGAAATTCAGGTAATGGAAGAATTTCACCTATATAGACATAAGAAGTGGTGCCGCTTCTAACAAGAGTTTTGGGTCGAACTTTTGTAAATGTCTATGAAACCAGGTGGAGCACATGGCCATAATGGTGCTACCTCGATATGAACATGGAAAAGAATAATTGTGTGTTCAGTCTTCCGATTCTAGCATAAGGAATTTTGGCTCAAACGCTTTAAGCCGCCATTAAGTTCGTTAGTATTTTGAAGAACTGTAACTAAGTGAAAGTTCAAATCGCAAGATACTTTCATCTAAGCACTTTTGTTAAATTGAAGACTAAGTGGGGGATTGTTGTATATAGTCTTCAATTGTGTTTGTTAGGAAGATGTGTACGGGAGTTTTTCCCACATTGGAAGAATAAGAAAAGCTTGATGTGTTTATAAGTACTTTTGTACTTGGTATATTAAATTGAAAAGAGTTCATTTAGTTGGGCCAAACATGCATTGGGCTTGGATGTGCTTATAATTGATTAATAATATGCTAATATATTATTAATCAAATACTATCACTTAGCACTTTGCACGTGCACGACCACGAGCTTAAATATCATTTAATCTTTTGTCGTTTTTTTTTTTTTTTAAAAAAAACGTTTATTTCATGAAAAGTCACAATTGTTCATGAAAGAATACATTATTTCGTGAAAGATTACAATTGTTAATGAAAGGGTACTTGATTCCAACCGTGTTAATGAGTCCTTGCAAATACCTCAAACAGAAACAAGTTCTAATGCTTCTCTTAACAGTGATAGGTTAAATCCTAATGCTTCTAGTGAACTTAGAAGGAGCGTAAGAGTTAGAAAGGAGAAGACTTTGGATTCAGATTTCATAAATTCCCAAGCAATTTCCTTTCTTGTGGAAGGAAATAGAGAAGTTGTTACCAATAAAATCCAAATCGTTCTCAATGTTGAGAATGAATGTGATGACCCAAAGACATTTCAAGAAGCAATGGCATCTAGAAATTCAGCTTTTTGGAAAGAAGCAATAGATGACGAGATGGAGTCTTTAATGGCTAATAAGACTTGGGTCTTGTCGGACTTGCCTCCTGGCTCAAAGGCTATAGGATGGGTTTTCAGGGTAAAGAAGAGTGTGGATAATGAATCAATCAAAGTTTTCAAAGCTAGGCTTGTTGGACAAGGATTTAGCCAAAGGGAAGGAGTAGATTATTTTGATACTTATGCTCCCGTGGCTAGAATTGCATCTATAAGAATATTGATAGCTTTAGCCTCTCTCGTATGATTTGCATATTCATCAAATGGATGTAAAAACTGCTTTTCTAAATGGTGATTTAGATGAAGAGGTGTACATGAGACAACCTGAAGGTTTTATCCTTAGGGTTATGAACATAAAGTTTGTAAGTTAGTTAAATCATTGTATGGTTTAAAACAAGCTCCGAAGCAATGGCATGAGAAATTTGATTATGCTATTTTGTCTAATGGTTTTATACATAACTCGCCGACAGGTGTATATATTCTAAGTTTACAAAAGATTATGGTGTAATCTTGTGCCTTTATGTAGATGATATGTTAATCTTTGGAACAAACATAAATGGCATAAATGAAGTCAAAACCTATTTGAGTTCCTGTTTCAAAATGAAGGACTTAAATGAGGTTGATACCATATTGGGTATCAAAGTTAGAAGAAATAGCGGGGGTTATCCCTTGAGTCGGTCTCATTATGTTGAGAAGATGCTTAAGAAATTTGAACATTTGAACTTCAAGGAAGCTAACACTCCATATGAAACATCATGCAAACTTAGTATGAACATTGGAAGATCTGTGGCTCAGCTAGAGTATGCTAGTGCAATAGGTAGCTTGATGTATGCTACACATTGTACTAGGCTCGATATTGCATTTGCGGTTTGCAAACTTTCTAGATTTACTAGTAATCCGGTACAGAACATTGGCGAGCAATTGGAAGAATTTTTGGTTATTTGAAAAGAACCGAAGTTATGCTTTGCATTATGGAAATTTTCCATTTGTACTTGAGGGATATACAGATGCTAGTTGGATATCTAGTGATGGAGATAATAAATCCACAAGTGGTTGGATTTTTATGCTCGGTGGTGGGTCTTGTTTCTTGGGCCTCAAAGAAACAGACATGTATCACAAATTCTACCATGGAAGCTGAATTTTTAGTTTGGGGGCAGCGAGGCAAAGAAAAGAGTGGCAGAGAAATATGTTATTGGATATAAAGTTGTGGCCACAACCGATGCCACCATTTCTTTGCACCGTGATAGTGAGGCAACTCTGTCTAGAGCTTATAATAAGATTTATAATGGTAAGTCTAGACACATCGTTTGAGACATGCGTATGTGAGACAGTTAATATCCGACGGGATTGTAACTGTGATTTATGTAAGGTCTTGTAACAATTTGGCAGATCCTTTTACTAAAGGACTTCCAAGATAAATGATTTATGGAACAAGTCAAGAAATGGGCTTGCGGCCAGTTTGAATTAATCAAAGAACAATGGAAACCCAACCTTTTTCTATGAATACCCATGGTTAAAAGGTTCAATGTGGTAATAACAGGTTGTTGATGACTGATTAGGTCACACTAGTGTAACTATTGTTCTAGTGTATGTTTTATAGGGTGAGTAATATAATCTTAATGAAATCCAGGTAATGGAAGAATTTCACCTATATAGACATAAGAAGTGGTGCCGCTTCTAACAAGAGTTTTGGGTCGAACTTTTGTAAATGTCTATGAAACTAGGTGGAGCACATGGCCATAATGGTGCTACCTCGATATGAACATGGAAAAGAATAATTGTGTGTTCAGTCTTCCGATTCTAGCATAAGGAATTTTGGCTCAAACGCTTTAAGCCGCCATTAAGTTCGTTAGGATTTTGAAGAACTGTAACTAAGTGAAAGTTCAAATCGCAAGATACTTTCATCTAAGCACTTTTGTTAAATTGAAGACTAAGTGGGGGATTGTTGTATATAGTCTTCAATTGTGTTTGTTAGGAAGATGTGTACGGGAGTTTTTCCCACATTGGAAGAATAAGAAAAGCTTGATGTGTTTATAAGTACTTTTGTACTTGGTATATTAAATTGAAAAGAGTTCATTTAGTTGGGCCAAACATGCATTGGGCTTGGATGTGCTTATAATTGATTAATAATATGCTAATATATTATTAATCAAATACTATCACTTAGCACTTTGCACGTGCACGACCACGAGCTTAAATATCATTTAATCTTTTGCTGTTTTATTTTTTTTTAAAAAACGTTTATTTCATGAAAAGTCACAATTGTTAATGAAAGAATACATTGTTTCGTGAAAGAATACAATTGTTCATGAAAGGGTACTTGATTCCAACCGTGTTAATGAGTCCTTGCAAATACCTCAAACAGAAACAAGTTCTAATGCTTCTCTTAACAGTGATAGGTTAAATCCTAATGCTTCTAGTGAACTTAGAAGGAGTGTAAGAGTTAGAAAGGAGAAGACTTTGGATTCAGATTTCATAAATTCCCAAGCAATTTCCTTTCTTGTGGAAGGAAATAGAGAAGTTGTTACCAATAAAATCCAAATCGTTCTCAATGTTGAGAATGAATGTGATGACCCAAAGACATTTCAAGAAGCAATGGCATCTAGAAATTCAGCTTTTTGGAAAGAAGCAATAGATGACGAGATGGAGTCTTTAATGGCTAATAAGACTTGGGTCTTGTCAGACTTGCCTCCTGGCTCAAAGGCTATAGGATGTAAGTGGGTTTTCAGGGTAAAGAAGAGTGTGGATAATGAATCAATCAAAGTTTTCAAAGCTAGGCTTGTTGGACAAGGATTTAGCCAAAGGGAAGGAGTAGATTATTTTGATACTTATGCTCCTGTGGCTAGAATTGCATCTATAAGAATATTGATAGCTTTAGCCTCTCTGTATGATTTGCATATTCATCAAATGGATGTAAAAACTGCTTTTCTAAATGGTGATTTAGATGAAGAGGTGTACATGAGACAACCTGAAGGTTTTATCCTTCCGGGTTATGAACATAAAGTTTGTAAGTTAGTTAAATCATTGTATGGTTTAAAACAAGCTCCGAAGCAATGGCATGAGAAATTTGATTATGCTATTTTGTCTAATGGTTTTATACATAACTCGCTTTGACAGTGTATATATTCTAAGTTTACAAAAGATTATGGTGTAATCTTGTGCCTTTATGTAGATGATATGTTAATCTTTGGAACAAACATAAATGGCATAAATGAAGTCAAAACCTATTTGAGTTCCTGTTTCAAAATGAAGGACTTAAATGAGGTTGATACCATATTGGGTATCAAAGTTAGAAGAAATAGTGGGGGTTATTCCTTGAGTCAGTCTCATTATGTTGAGAAGATGCTTAAGAAATTTGAACATTTGAACTTCAAGGAAGCTAACACTCCATATGAAACATCATGCAAACTTAGTATGAACAAAGTGGAAGATCCGTGGCTCGGCTAGAGTATGCTAGTGCAATAGGTAGCTTGATGTATGCTACACATTGTACTAGGCCTGATATTGCATTTGCAGTTTGCAAACTTTCTAGATTTACTAGTAATCCGGGTACAAAACATTGGCGGGCAATTGGAAGAATTTTTGGTTATTTGAAAAGAACCAAAAGTTATGCTTTGCATTATAGAAATTTTCCAGCTGTACTTGAGGGATATACAGATGCTAGTTGGATATCTAGTGATGGAGATAATAAATCCACAAGTGGTTGGATTTTTATGCTCGGTGGTGGTGCTGTTTCTTGGGCCTCAAAGAAACAGATATGTATCACACATTCTACCATGGTGGCTGAATTTTTAGCTTTGGGGGCAGCAGGCAAAGAAGCAGAGTGGCTGAGAAATATGTTATTGGATATAAAGTTGTGGCCACAACCGATGCCACCATTTCTTTGCACCTTTGTGATAGTGAGGCAACTCTGTCTAGAGCTTATAATAAGATTTATAATGGTAAGTCTAGACACATCAGTTTGAGACATGCGTATGTGAGATAGTTAATATTCGACGGGATTGTAACTGTGATTTATGTAAGGTCTTGTAACAATTTGGCAGATCCTTTTACTAAAGGACTTCCAAGAGAAATGATTTATGGAACAAGTCAAGAAATGGGCTTGCGGCCAGTTTGAATTAATCAGCAACAACGGAAACACAACCTTTTTCTATGAATACCCATGGTTAAAAGGCTCAATGTGGTAATAACAAGTTGTTGATGACTGATTAGGTCACACTAGTGTAACTATTGTTCTAGTGTATCTTTTATAGGGTGAGTAATATACTCTTAATGAAATTCAGGTAATGGAAGAATTTCACCTATATAGACATAAGAAGTGGTGCCGCTTCTAACAAGAGTTTTGGGTCGAACTTTTGTAAATGTCTATGAAACCAGGTGGAGCACATGGCCATAATGGTGCTACCTCGATATGAACATGGAAAAGAATAATTGTGTGTTCAGTCTTCCGATTCTAGCATAAGGAATTTTGGCTCAAACGCTTTAAGCCGTCATTAAGTTCGTTAGGATTTTGAAGAACTGTAACTAAGTGAAAGTTTAAATCGCAAGATACTTTCATCTAAGCACTTTTGTTAAATTGAAGTCTAAGTGGGGGATTGTTGTATATAGTCTTCAATTGTGTTTGTTAGGAAGATGTGTATGGGAGTTTGTCCCACATTGGAAGAATAAGAAAAGCTTGATGTGTTTATAAGTACTTTTGTACTTGGTATATTAAATTGAAAAGAGTTCATTTAGTTGGGCCAAACATGCATTGGGCTTGGATGTGCTTATAATTGGATTAATAATATGCTAATATATTATTAATCAAAGACTAGCACTTTGCACGAAAACGAGCTTAAATATCATTTAATCTTTTGCTATTTTTTTAAAAAAAAATGTTTATTTCATGAAAAGTCACAATTGTTCATGAAAGAATACATTGTTTCGTGAAAGATTACAATTGTTCATGAAAGGGTACTTGATTCCAACCGTGTTAATGAGTCCTTGCAAATACCTCAAACAGAAACAAGTTCTAATGCTTCTCTTAACAGTGATAGGTTAAATCCTAATGCTTCTAGTGAACTTAGAAGGAGTGTAAGAGTTAGAAAGGAGAAGACTTTGGATTCAGATTTCATAAATTCCCAAGCAATTTCCTTTCTTGTGGAAGGAAATAGAGAAGTTGTTACCAATAAAATCCAAATCGTTCTCAATATTGAGAATGAATGTGATGACCCAAAGTCATTTCAAGAAGCAATGGCATCTAGAAATTCAGCTTTTTGGAAAGAAGCAATAGATGACGAGATGGAGTCTTTATTGGCTAATAAGACTTGGGTTTTGTCAGACTTGCCTCCTGGCTCAAAGGCTATAAGATGTAAGTGGGTTTTTCAGGGTAAAGAAGAGTGTGGATAATGAATCAATCAAAGTTTTCAAAGCTAGGATTGTTGGACAAGGATTTAGCCAAAGGGAAGGAGTAGATTATTTTGATACTTATGCACCTGTGGCTAGAATTGCATCTATAAGAATATTGATATCTTTAGCCTCTCTGTATGATTTGCATATTCATCAAATGGATGTAAAAACTGCTTTTCTAAATGGTGATTTAGATGAAGAGGTGTACATGAGACAACCTGAAGGTTTTATCCTTCCGGGTTATGAACATAAAGTTTGTAAGTTAGTTAAATCATTGTATGGTTTAAAACAAGCTCCGAAGCAATGGCATGAGAAATTTGATTATGTTATTTTGTCTAATGGTTTTATACATGACCTATTTGACAGGTGTATATATTCTAAGTTTACAAAAGATTATGGTGTAATCTTGTGCCTTTATGTAGATGATATGTTAATCTTTGGAACAAACATAAATGGCATAAATGAAGTCAAAACCTATTTGAGTTCCTGTTTCAAAATGAAGGACTTAAATGAGGTTGATACCATATTGGGTATCAAAGTTAGAAGAAATAGTGGGGGTTATTCCTTGAGTCAGTCTCATTATGTTGAGAAGATGCTTAAGAAATTTGAACATTTGAACGTCAAGGAAGCTAACACTCCATATGAAACATCATGGAAACTTAGTATGAACAGTGGAAGATCTGTGGCTCAGCTAGAGTATGCTAGTGCAATAGGTAGCTTGATGTATGCTACACATTGTACTAGGCCTGATATTGCATTTGCAGTTTGCAAACTTTCTAGATTTACTACTAATCCGGGTACAGAACATTGGCGAGCAATTGGAAGAATTTTTGGTTATTTGAAAAGAACCAAAAGTTATGCTTTGCATTATGGAAATTTTCCAGTTGTACTTGAGGGATATACAGATGCTAATTGGATATCTAGTGATGGAGATAATAAATCCACAAGTGGATGGATTTTTATACTCGGTGGTGGTGCTGTTTCTTGGGCCTCAAAGAAACAGACATGTATCACACATTCTACCATGGTGGCTGAATTTTTAGCTTTGGGGGCAGCAGGCAAAGAAGCAGAGTGGCTGAGAAATATGTTATTGGATATAAAGTTGTGGCCACAACCGATGCCACCATTTCTTTGCACTTTGTGATAGTGAGGCAACTCGTCTAAAGCTTATAATAAGATTTATAATGGTAAGTCTAGACACATCAGTTTGAGACATGCGTATGTGAGACAGTTAATATCCGACGGGATTGTAACTGTGATTTATGTAAGGTCTTGTAACAATTTGGCAGATCCTTTTACTAAAGGACTTCCAAGATAAATGATTTATGGAACAAGTCAAGAAATGGGCTTGCGGCCAGTTTGAATTAATCAGCAACAATGGAAACCCAACCTTTTTCTATGAATACCCATGGTTAAAAGGTTCAATGTGGTAATAACAGGTTGTTGATGACTGATTAGGTCACACTAGTGTAACTATTGTTCTAGTGTATGTTTTATAGGGTGAGTAATATACTCTTAATGAAATTCAGGTAATGGAAGAATTTCACCTATATAGACATAAGAAGTGGTGCCGCTTCTAACAAGAGTTTTGGGTCGAACTTTTGTAAATGTCTATGAAACCAGGTGGAGCACATGGCCATAATGGTGCTACCTCGATATGAACATGGAAAAGAATAATTGTGTGTTCAGTCTTCCGATTCTAGCATAAGGAATTTTGGCTCAAACGCTTTAAGCCGCCATTAAGTTCGTTAGGATTTTGAAGAACTGTAACTAAGTGAAAGTTCAAATCGCAAGATACTTTCATCTAAGCACTTTTGTTAAATTGAAGACTAAGTGGGGGATTGTTGTATATAGTCTTCAATTGTGTTTGTTAGGAAGATGTGTACGGCAGTTTGTCCCACTTTGGAAGAATAAGAAAAGTTTGATGTGTTTATAAGTACTTTTGTACTTGGTATATTAAATTGAAAAGAGTTCATTTAGTTGGGCCGAACATGCATTGGGCTTGGATGTGCTTATAATTGATTAATAATATGCTAATATATTATTAATCAAATACTATCACTTAGCACTTTGCACGTGCATGACCACGAGCTTAAATATCATTTAATCTTTTGCTGCTTTTTTTTTTTAAAAAAAAAACGTTTATTTCATGAAAAGTCACAATTGTTCATGAAAGAATATATTGTTTCGTGAAAGATTACAATTGTTCATGAAAGGGTACTTGATTCCAACCGTGTTAATGAGTCCTTGCAAATACCTCAAACAGAAACAAGTTCTAATGCTTCTCTTAACAGTGATAGGTTAAATCCTAATGCTTCTAGTGAACTTAGAAGGAGTGTAAGAGTTAGAAAGGAGAAGACTTTGGATTCAGATTTCATAAATTCCCAAGCAATTTCCTTTCTTGTGGAAGGAAATAGAGAAGTTGTTACCAATAAAATCCAAATCGTTCTCAATGTTGAGAATGAATGTGATGACCCAAAGACATTTCAAGAAGCAATGGCATCTAGAAATTCAGCTTTTTGGAAAGAAGCAATAGATGACGAGATGGAGTCTTTAATGGCTAATAAGACTTGGGTCTTGTCAGACTTGCCTCCTGGCTCAAAGGCTATAGGATGTAAGTGGGTTTTCAGGGTAAAGAAGAGTGTGGATAATGAATCAATCAAAGTTTTCAAAGCTAGGCTTGTTGGACAAGGATTTAGCCAAAGGGAAGGAGTAGATTATTTTGATACTTATGCTCCTGTGGCTAGAATTGCATCTATAAGAATATTGATAGCTTTAGCCTCTCGTATGATTTGCATATTCATCAAATGGATGTAAAAACTGCTTTTCTAAATGGTGATTTATATGAAGAGGTGTACATGAGACAACCTGAAGGATTTATCCTTCCGGGTTATGAACATCAAGTTTGTAAGTTTGTTAAATCATTGTATGGTTTAAAACAAGCTCCGAAGCAATGGCATGAGAAATTTGATTATGCTATTTTGTCTAATGGTTTTATACATAACTCTTTGTGGTGTATATATTCTAAGTTTACAAAAGATTATGGTGTAATCTTGTGCCTTTATGTAGATGATATGTTAATCTTTGGAACAAACATAAATGGCATAAATGAAGTCAAAACCTATTTGAGTTCCTGTTTCAAAATGAAGGACTTAAATGAGGTTGATACCATATTGGGTATCAAAGATAGAAGAAATAGTGGGGGTTATTCCTTGAGTCAGTCTCATTATGTTGAGAAGATGCTTAAGAAATTTGAACATTTGAACTTCAAGGAAGCTAACACTCCATATGAAACATCATGCAAACTTAGTATGAACAGTGGAAGATCGTGGCTCGGCTAGAGTATGCTAGTGCAATAGGTAGCTTGATGTATGCTACACATTGTACTAGGCTCGATATTGCATTTGCGGTTTGCAAACTTTCTAGATTTACTAGTAATCCGGTACAGAACATTGGCGAGCAATTGGAAGAATTTTTGGTTATTTGAAAAGAACCGAAGTTATGCTTTGCATTATGGAAATTTTCCATTTGTACTTGAGGGATATACAGATGCTAGTTGGATATCTAGTGATGGAGATAATAAATCCACAAGTGGTTGGATTTTTATGCTCGGTGGTGGTGCTGTTTCTTGGGCCTCAAAGAAACAGACATGTATCACACATTCTACCATGGTGGCTGAATTTTTAGCTTTGGGGGCGAGCAGGCAAAGAAGCGAGTGGTCGAGAAATATGTTATTGGATATAAAGTTGTGGCCACAACCGATGCCGACCATTTCTTTGCACTTTGTGATAGTGAGGCAACTCTGTCTAGTGCTTATAATAAGATTTATAATGGTAAGTCTAGACACATCAGTTTGAGACATGCGTATGTGAGACAGTTAATATCCGACGGGATTGTAACTGTGATTTATGTAAGGTCTTGTAACAATTTGGCAGATCCTTTTACTAAAGGACTTCCAAGAGAAATGATTTATGGAACAAGTCAAGAAATGGGGTTGCGGCCAGTTTGAATTAATCAGCAACAATGGAAACCCAACCTTTTTCTATGAATACCCATGGTTAAAAGGTTCAATGTGGTAATAACAAGTTGTTGATGACTGATTAGGTCACACTAGTGTAACTATTGTTCTAGTGTATGTTTTATAGGGTGAGTAATATACTCTTAATGAAATTCAGGTAATGGAAGAATTTCACCTATATAGACATAAGAAGTGGTGCCGCTTCTAACAAGAGTTTTGGGTCGAACTTTTGTAAATGTCTATGAAACCAGGTGGAGCACATGGCCATAATGGTGCTACCTCGATATGAACATGGAAAAGAATAATTGTGTGTTCAGTCTTCCGATTCTAGCATAAGGAATTTTGGCTCAAACGCTTTAAGCCGCCATTAAGTTTGTTAGGATTTTGAAGAACTGTAACTAAGTGAAAGTTCAAATCGCAAGATACTTTCATCTAAGCACTTTTGTTAAATTGAAGACTAAGTGGGGGATTGTTGTATATAGTCTTCAATTGTGTTTGTTAGGATGATGTGTATGGGAGTTGGTCCCACATTGGAAGAATAAGAAAAGCTTGATGTGTTTATAAGTACTTTTGTACTTGGTATATTAAATTGAAAGGAGTTCATTTAGTTGGGCCAAACATGCATTGGGCTTGGATGTGCTTATAATTGGATTAATAATATGCTAATATATTATTAATCAAAGACTAGCACTTAGCACTTTGCACGTGCACGAACACGAGCTTAAATATCATTTAATCTTTTGCTATTTTTTTTTTTAAAAAAAAAACGTTTATTTCATGAAAAGTCACAATTGTTCATGAAAGAATACATTGTTTCGTGAAAGATTACAATTGTTCATGAAAGGGTACTTGATTCCAACCGTGTTAATGAGTCCTTGCAAATACCTCAAACAGAAACAAGTTCTAATGCTTCTCTTAACAGTGATAGGTTAAATCCTAATGCTTCTAGTGAACTTAGAAGGAGTGTAAGAGTTAGAAAGGAGAAGACTTTGGATTCAGATTTCATAAATTCCCAAGCAATTTCCTTTCTTGTGGAAGGAAATAGAGAAGTTGTTACCAATAAAATCCAAATCGTTCTCAATGTTAAGAATGAATGTGATGACCCAAAGACATTTCAAGAAGCAATGGCATCTAGAAGTTCAGCTTTTTGGAAAGAAGCAATAGATGACGAGATGGAGTCTTTAATGGCTAATAAGACTTGGGTCTTGTCAGACTTGCCTCCTGGCTCAAAGGCTATAGGATGTAAGTGGGCTTTTCAGGGTAAAGAAGAGTGTGGATAATGAATCAATCAATGTTTTCAAAGCTAGGCTTCTTGGACAAGGATTTAGCCAAAGGGAATGAGTAGATTATTTTGATACGTATGCTCCTGTGGCTAGAATTGCATCTATAAGAATATTGATAGCTTTAGCCTCTCTGTATGATTTGCATATTCATCAAATGGATGTAAAAACTGCTTTTCTAAATGGTGATTTAGATGAAGAGGTGTACATGAGACAACCTGAAGGTTTTATCCTTCCGGGTTATGAACATAAAGTTTGTAAGTTAGTTAAATCATTGTATGGTTTAAAACAAGCTCCGAAGCAATGGCATGAGAAATTTGATTATGCTATTTTGTCTAATGGTTTTATACATGACTCGCCGACGGTGTATATATTCTAAGTTTACAAAAGATTATGGTGTAATCTTGTGCCTTTATGTAGATGATATGTTAATCTTTGGAACAAACATAAATGGCATAAATGAAGTCAAAACCTATTTGAGTTCCTATTTCAGAATGAAGGACTTAAATGAGGTTGATACCATATTGGGTATCAAAGTTAGAAGAAATAGTGGGGGTTATTCCTTGAGTCAGTCTCATTATGTTGAGAAGATGCTTAAGAAATTTGAACATTTGAACTTCAAGGAAGCTAACACTCCATATGAAACATCATGCAAACTTAGTATGAACAGTGGAAGATCTGTGGCTCAGCTAGAGTATGCTAGTGCAATAGGTAGCTTGATGTATGCTACACATTGTACTAGGCCTGATATTGCATTTGCAGTTTGCAAACTTTCTAGATTTACTAGTAATCCGGGTACAGAACATTGGCGAGCAATTGGAAGAATTTTTGGTTATTTGAAAAGAACCGAAGTTATGCTTTGCATTATGGAAATTTTCCATTTGTACTTGAGGGATATACAGATGCTAGTTGGATATCTAGTGATGGAGATAATAAATCCACAAGTGGTTGGATTTTTATGCTCGGTGGTGGTGCTGTTTCTTGGGCCTCAAAGAAACAGACATGTATCACACATTCTACCATGGAAGCTGAATTTTTAGCTTTGGGGGCGTGCAGAGCAAAGAAGCGAGTGGCAGAGAAATATGTTATTGGATATAAAGTTGTGGCCACAACCGATGCCGACCATTTCTTTGCTTTGTGATAGTGAGGCAACTCTGTCTAGTGCTTATAATAAGATTTATAATGGTAAGTCTAGACACATCAGTTTGAGACATGCGTATGTGAGACGAGTTAATATCCGACGGGATTGTAACTGTGATTTATGTAAGGTCTTGTAACAATTTGGCAGATCCTTTTACTAAAGGACTTCCAAGATAAATGATTTATGGAACAAGTCAAGAAATGGGCTTGCGGCCAGTTTGAATTAATCAGCAACAATGGAAACCCAACCTTTTTCTATGAATACCCATGGTTAAAAGGTTCAATGTGGTAATAACAAGTTGTTGATGACTGATTAGGTCACACTAGTGTAACTATTGTTCTAGTGTATGTTTTATAGGGTGAGTAATATACTCTTAATGAAATTCAGGTAATGGAAGAATTTCACCTATATAGACATAAGAAGTGGTGCCGCTTCTAACAAGAGTTTTGGGTCGAACTTTTGTAAATGTCTATGAAACCAGGTGGAGCACATGGCCATAATGGTGCTACCTCGATATGAACATGGAAAAGAATAATTGTGTGTTCAGTCTTCCGATTCTAGCATAAGGAATTTTGGCTCAAACGCTTTAAGCCGCCATTAAGTTCGTTAGGATTTTGAAGAACTGTAACTAAGTGAAAGTTCAAATCGCAAGATACTTTCATCTAAGCACTTTTGTTAAATTGAAGACTAAGTGGGGGATTGTTGTATATAGTCTTCAATTGTGTTTGTTAGGAAGATGTGTATGGGAGTTTGTCCCACATTGGAAGAATAAGAAAAGCTTGATGTGTTTATAAGTACTTTTGTACTTGGTATATTAAATTGAAAAGAGTTCATTTAGTTGGGCCAAACATGCATTGGGCTTGGATGTGCTTATAATTGGATTAATAATATGCTAATATATTATTAATCAAAGACTAGCACTTTGCACGTGCAACCACGAGCTTAAATATCATTTAATCTTTTGCTATTTTTTTTTTTAAAATATGTTTATTTCATGAAAAGTCACAATTGTTCATGAAAGAATACATTGTTTCATGAAAGATTACAATTGTTCATGAAAGGGTACTTGATTCCAACCGTGTTAATGAGTCCTTGCAAATACCTCAAACAGAAACAAGTTCTAATGCTTCTCTTAACAGTGATAGGTTAAATCCTAATGCTTCTAGTGAACTTAGAAGGAGTGTAAGAGTTAGAAAGGAGAAGACTTTGGATTCAGATTTCATAAATTCCCAAGCAATTTCCATTCTTGTGGAAGGAAATAGAGAAGTTGTTACCAATAAAATCCAAATCGTTCTCAATGTTGAGAATGAATGTGATGACCCAAAGACATTTCAAGAAGCAATGGCATCTAGAAATTCAGCTTTTTGGAAAGAAGCAATAGATGACGAGATGAAGTCTTTAATGGCTAATAAGACTTGGGTTTTGTCAGACTTGCCTCCTGGCTCAAAGGATATAAGATGTAAGTGGATTTTTTCAGGGTAAAGAAGAGTGTGGATAATGAATCAATCAAAGTTTTCAAAGCTAGGCTGTTGGACAAGGATTTAGCCAAAGGGAAGGAGTAGATTATTTTGATACTTATGCTCCTGTGGCTAGAATTGCATCTATAAGAATATTGATAGCTTTAGCCTCTCTATATGATTTGCATATTCATCAACTGGATGTAAAAACTGCTTTTCTAAATGGTGATTTAGATGAAGAGGTGTACATGAGACAACCTGAAGGTTTTATCCTTCCGGGTTATGAACATAAAGTTTGTAAGTTAGTTAAATCATTGTATGGTTTAAAACAAGCTCCGAAGCAATGGCATGAGAAATTTGATTATGCTATTTTGTCTAATGCTTTTATACATAACTCTTTGACAGTGTATATATTCTAAGTTTACTAAAGATTATGGTGTAATCTTGTGCCTTTATGTAGATGATATGTTAATCTTTGGAACAAACATAAATGGCATAAATGAAGTCAAAACCTATTTGAGTTCCTGTTTCAAAATGAAGGACTTAAATGAGGTTGATACCATATAGGGTATCAAAGTTAGAAGAAATAGTGGGGGTTATTCCTTGAGTCAGTCTCATTATGTTGAGAAGATGCTTAAGAAATTTGAACATTTGAACTTCAAGGAAGCTAACACTCCATATGAAACATAATGCAAACTTAGTATGAACAGTGGAAGATCTGTGGCTCAGCTAGAGTATGCTAGTGCAATAGGTAGCTTGATGTATGCTACACATTGTACTAGGCCTGATATTGAATTTACAGTTTGCAAACTTTCTAGATTTACTAGTAATCCGGTACGTAACATTGGCGAGCAATTAGAAGAATTTTTGGTTATTTGAAAAGAACCGAAGTTATGCTTTGCATTATGGAAATTTTCCAACTGTTGTACTTGAGGGATATACAGATGCTAGTTGGATATCTAGTGATGGAGATAATAAATCCACAAGTGGTTGGATTTTTATGCTCGGTGGTGGTCTTGTTTCTTGGGCCTCAAAGAAACAGACATGTATCACACATTCTACCATGGTGGCTGAATTTTTAGCTTTGGGGCAGCAGGCAAAGAAGCGAGTGGGTGAGAAATATGTTATTGGATATAAAGTTGTGGCCACAACCGATGCCGCCATTTCTTTGCACTTTGTGATAGTGAGGTAACTCTATCTAGAGCTTATAACAAGATTTATAATGGTAAGTCGGACACATCGGTTTGAGACATGCGTATGTGAGACAGCAGTTAATATCCGACGGGATTGTAATCGTGATTTATGTAAGGTCTTGTAACAATTTGGCAGATCCTTTTACTAAAGGACTTCCAAGAGAAATGATTTATGGAACAAGTCAAGAAATGGGCTTGCGGCCAGTTTGAATTAATCAGCAACAATGGAAACCCAACCTTTTTCTATGAATACCCATGGTTAAAAGGTTCAATGTGGTAATAACAAGTTGTTGATGACTGATTAGGTCACACTAGTGTAACTATTGTTCTAGTGTATGTTTTATAGGGTGAGTAATATACTCTTAATGAAATTTAGGTAATGGAAGAATTTCACCTATATAGACATAAGAAGTGGTGCCGCTTCTAACAAGAGTTTTGGGTCGAACTTTTGTCAATGTCTATGAAACCAGGTGGAGCACATGGCCATAATGGTGCTACCTCGATATGAACATGGAAAAGAATAATTGTGTGTTCAGTCTTCCGATTCTAGCATAAGGAATTTTGGCTCAAACGCTTTAAGCCGCCATTAAGTTCGTTAGGATTTTGAAGAACTGTAACTAAGTGAAAGTTCAAATCGCAAGATACTTTCATCTAAGCACTTTTGTTAAATTGAAGACTAAGTGGGGGATTGTTGTATATAGTCTTCAATTGTGTTTGTTAGGAAGATGTGTATGGGAGTTTGTCCCACATTGGAAGAATAAGAAAAGCTTGATGTGTTTATAAGTACTTTTGTACTTGGTATATTAAATTGAAAAGAGTTCATTTAGTTGGGCCAAACATGCATTGGGCTTGGATGTGCTTACAATTGGATTAATAATATGCTAATATATTATTAATCAAAGACTAGCACTTAGCACTTTGCACGTGCACGAACACGAGCTTAAATATCATTTAATCTTTTGCTGTTTTTTTTTTTTAAAAAAAACGTTTATTTCATGAAAAGTCACAATTGTTCATGAAAGAATACATTGTTTCGTGAAAGATTACAATTGTTCAATAAAGGGTACTTGATTCCAACCGTGTTAATGAGTCCTTGCAAATACCTCAAATAGAAACAAGTTCTAATGCTTCTCTTAACAGTGATAGGTTAAATCCTAATGCTTCTAGTAAACTTAGAAGGAGTGTAAGAGTTAGAAAGGAGAAGACTTTGGATTCAGATTTCATAAATTCCCAAGCAATTTCCTTTCTTGTGGAAGGAAATAGAGAATTTGTTACCAATAAAATCCAAATCGTTCTCAATGTTGAGAATGAATGTGATGACCCAAAGACATTTCAAGAAGCAATGGCATCTAGAAATTCAGCTTTTTGGAAAGAAGCAATAGATGACGAGATGGAGTCTTTAATGGCTAATAAGACTTGGGTTTTGTCAGACTTGCCTCCTAGCTCAAAGGCTATAAGATGTAAGTGGGTTTTTCAGGGTAAAGAAGAGTGTGGATAATGAATCAATCAAAGTTTTCAAAGCTAGGATTGTTGGACAAGGATTTAGCCAAAGGGAAGGAGTAGATTATTTTGATACTTATGCACCTGTGGCTAGAATTGCATCTATAAGAATATTGATATCTTTAGCCTCTCTGTATGATTTGCATATTCATCAAATGGATGTAAAAACTGCTTTTCTAAATGGTGATTTAGATGAAGAGGTGTACATGAGACAACCTGAAGGTTTTATCCTTCCGGGTTATGAACATAAAGTTTGTAAGTTAGTTAAATCATTGTATGGTTTAAAACAAGCTCCGAAGCAATGGCATGAGAAATTTGATTATGCTATTTTGTCTAATGGTTTTATACATGACTCTGCTGACAGGTGTATATATTCTAAGTTTACAAAAGATTATGGTGTAATCTTGTGCCTTTATGTAGATGATATGTTAATCTTTGGAACAAACATAAATGGCATAAATGAAGTCAAAACCTATTTGAGTTCCTGTTTCAAAATGAAGGACTTAAATGACGTTGATACCATATTGGGTATCAAAGTTAGAAGAAATAGTGGGGGTTATTCCTTGAGTCAGTCTCATTATGTTGAGAAGATGCTTAAGAAATTTGAACATTTGAACTTCAAGGAAGCTAACACTCCATATGAAACATCATGCAAACTTAGTATGAACAGTGGAAGATCTGTGGCTCAGCTAGAGTATGCTAGTGCAATAGGTAGCTTGATGTATGCTACACATTGTACTAGGCCTGATCTTGCATTTGCAGTTTGCAAACTTTCTAGATTTACTAGTAATCCGGGTACAGAACATTGGCGAGCAATTGGAAGAATTTTTGGTTATTTGAAAAGAACCAAAACTTATGCTTTGCATTATGGAAATTTTCCAGCTGTACTTGAGGGATATACAGATGCTAGTTGGATATATAGTGATGGAGATAATAAATCCACAAGTGGTTGGATTTTTATGCTCGGTGGTGGTGTTGTTTCTTGGGCCTCAATGAAACAGACATGTATCACACATTCTACCATGGTGGCTGAATTTTTAGCTTTGGGGGCAGCAGGCAAAGAAGCAGAGTGGCTGAGAAATATGTTATTGGATATAAAGTTGTGGCCACAACCGATGCCACCATTTCTTTGCACTTTGTGATAGTGAGGCAACTCTATCTAGAGCTTATAATAAGATTTATAATGGTAAGTCTAGACACATCGGTTTGAGACATGCGTATGTGAGAGCAGTTAATATCCGACGGGATTGTAACTGTGATTTATGTAAGGCCTTGTAACAATTTGGCAGATCCTTTTACTAAAGGACTTCCAAGAGAAATGATTTATGGAACAAGTCAAGAAATGGGCTTGCGGCCAGTTTGAATTAATCAGCAACAATGGAAACCCAACCTTTTTCTATGAATACCCATGGTTAAAAGGTTCAATGTGGTAATAACAAGTTGTTGATGACTGATTAGGTCACACTAGTGTAACTATTGTTCTAGTGTATCTTTTATAGGGTGAGTAATATACTCTTAATGAAATTCAGGTAATGGAAGAATTTCACCTATATAGACATAAGAAGTGGTGCCGCTTCTAACAAGAGTTTTGGGTCGAACTTTTGTAAATGTCTATGAAACCAGGTGGAGCACATGGCCATAATGGTGCTACCTCGATATGAACATGGAAAAGAATAATTGTGTGTTCGGTCTTCCGATTCTAGCATAAGGAATTTTGGCTCAAACGCTTTAAGCCGCCATTAAGTTCGTTAGGATTTTGAAGAACTGTAACTAAGTGAAAGTTCAAATCGCAAGATACTTTCATCTAAGCACTTTTGTTAAATTGAAGACTAAGTGGGGGATTGTTGTATATAGTCTTCAATTGTGTTTGTTAGGAAGATGTGTATGGGAGTTTGTCCCACATTGGAAGAATAAGAAAAGCTTGATGTGTTTATAAGTACTTTTGTACTTGGTATATTAAATTGAAAAGAGTTCATTTAGTTGGGCCAAACATGCATTGGGCTTGGATGTGCTTATAATTGGATTAATAATATGTTAATATATTATTAATCAAAGACTAGCACTTTGCACGAAAACGAGCTTAAATATCATTTAATCTTTTGCTATTTTTTTTTTAAAAAAATGTTTATTTCATGAAAAGTCACAATTGTTCATGAAAGAATACATTGTTTCGTGAAAGATTACAATTGTTCATGAAAGGGTACTTGATTCCAACCGTGTTAATGAGTCCTTGCAAATACCTCAAACAGAAACAAGTTCTAATGCTTCTCTTAACAGTGATAGGTTAAATCCTAATGCTTCTAGTGAACTTAGAAGGAGTGTAAGAGTTAGAAAGGAGAAGACTTTGGATTCAGATTTCATAAATTCCCAAGCAATTTCCATTCTTGTGGAAGGAAATAGAGAAGTTGTTACCAATAAAATCCAAATCGTTCTCAATGTTGAGAATGAATGTGATGACCCAAAGACATTTCAAGAAGCAATGGCATCTAGAAATTCAGCTTTTTGGAAAGAAGCAATAGATGACGAGATGGAGTCTTTAATGGCTAATAAGACTTGGTTTTGTCAGACTTGCCTCCTGGCTCAAAGGCTATAAGATGTAAGTGGATTTTTTTAGGGTAAAGAAGAGTGTGGATAATGAATCAATCAAAGTTTTCAAAGCTAGGCTGTTGGACAAGGATTTAGCCAAAGGGAAGGAGTAGATTATTTTGATACTTATGCTCATGTGGCTAGAATTGCATCTATAAGAATATTGATAGCTTTAGCCTCTCTGTATGATTTGCATATTCATCAACTGGATGTAAAAACTGCTTTTCTAAATGGTGATTTAGATGAAGAGGTGTACATGAGACAACCTGAAGGTTTTATCCTTCCGGGTTATGAACATAAAGTTTGTAAGTTAGTTAAATCATTGTATGGTTTAAAACAAGCTCCGAAGCAATGGCATGAGAAATTTGATTATGCTATTTTGTCTAATGGTTTTATACATAACTCTGCTGACAGGTGTATATATTCTAAGTTTACAAAAGATTATGGTGTAATCTTGTGCCTTTATGTAGATGATATGTTAATCTTTGGAACAAACATAAATGGCATAAATGAAGTCAAAACCTATTTGAGTTCCTGTTTCAAAATGAAGGACTTAAATGAGGTTGATACCATATTGGGTATCAAAGTTAGAAGAAATAGTGGGGGTTATTCCTTGAGTCAGTCTCATTATGTTGAGAAGATGCTTAAGAAATTTGAACATTTGAACTTCAAGGAAGCTAACACTCCATATGAAACATCATGCAAACTTAGTATGAACAGTGGAAGATCTGTGGCTCAGCTAGAGTATGCTAGTGCAATAGGTAGCTTGATGTATGCTACACATTGTACTAGGCCTGATCTTGCATTTGCAGTTTGCAAACTTTCTAGATTTACTAGTAATCCGGGTACAGAACATTGGCGAGCAATTGGAAGAATTTTTGGTTATTTGAAAAGAACCAAAACTTATGCTTTGCATTATGGAAATTTTCCAGCTGTACTTGAGGGATATACAGATGCTAGTTGGATATATAGTGATGGAGATAATAAATCCACAAGTGGTTGGATTTTTATGCTCGGTGGTGGTGTTGTTTCTTGGGCCTCAATGAAACAGACATGTATCACACATTCTACCATGGTGGCTGAATTTTTAGCTTTGGGGGCAGCAGGCAAAGAAGCAAGAGTGGTCGAGAAATATGTTATTGGATATAAAGTTGTGGCCACAATCGATGCCAGCCATTTCTTTGCACTGTGATAGTGAGGCAACTCTGTCTAGAGCTTATAATAAGATTTATAATGGTAAGTCTAGACACATCAGTTTGAGACATGCGTATGTGAGACAGTTAATATCCGACGGGATTGTAACTGTGATTTATGTAAGACCTTGTAACAATTTGGCAGATCCTTTTACTAAAGGACTTCCAAGAGAAATGATTTATGGAACAAGTCAAGAAATGGGCTTGCGGCCAGTTTGAATTAATCAGCAACAATGGAAACCCAACCTTTTTCTATGAATACCCATGGTTAAAAGGTTCAATGTGGTAATAACAAGTTGTTGATGACTGATTAGGTCACACTAGTGTAACTATTGTTCTAGTGTATCTTTTATAGGGTGAGTAATATACTCTTAATGAAATTCAGGTAATGGAAGAATTTCACCTATATAGACAAAAGAAGTGGTGCCGCTTCTAACAAGAGTTTTGGGTCGAACTTTTGTAAATGTCTATGAAACCAGGTGGAGCACATGGCCATAATGGTGCTACCTCGATATGAACATGGAAAAGAATAATTGTGTGTTCAGTCTTCCGATTCTAGAATAAGGAATTTTGGCTCAAACGCTTTAAGCCGCCATTAAGTTCGTTAGGATTTTGAAGAACTGTAACTAAGAGAAAGTTCAAATCGCAAGATACTTTCATCTAAGCACTTTTGTTAAATTGAAGACTAAGTGGGGGATTGTTGTATATAGTCTTCAATTGTGTTTGTTAGGAAGATGTGTATGGGAGTTTGTCCCACATTGGAAGAATAAGAAAAGCTTGATGTGTTTATAAGTACTTTTGTACTTGGTATATTAAATTGAAAAGAGTTCATTTAGTTGGGCCAAACATGCATTGGGCTTGGATGTGCTTAGAATTGGATTAATAATATGCTAATATATTATTAATCAAAGACTAGCACTGAGCACTTTGCACGTGCACGAACACGAGCTTAAATATCATTTAATCTTTTGCTATTTTTTTTTTTTAAAAAAATGTTTATTTCATGAAAAGTCACATTTGTTCATGAAAGAATACATTGTTTCGTGAAAGATTACAATTGTTCATGAAAGGGTACTTGATTCCAACCGTGTTAATGAGTCCTTGCAAATACCTCAAACAGAAACAAGTTCTAATGCTTCTCTTAACAGTGATAGGTTAAATCCTAATGCTTCTAGTGAACTTAGAAGGAGTGTAAGAGTTAGAAAGGAGAAGGCTTTGGATTCAGATTTCATAAATTCCCAAGCAATTTCCTTTCTTGTGGAAGGAAATAGAGAAGTTGTTACCAATAAAATCCAAATCGTTCTCAATATTGAGAATGAATGTGATGACCCAAAGACATTTCAAGAAGCAATGGCATCTAGAAATTCAGCTTTTTGGAAAGAAGCAATAGATGACGAGATGGAGTCTTTATTGGCTAATAAGACTTGGGTTTTGACAGACTTGCCTCCTGGCTCAAAGGCTATAAGATGTAAGTGGGTTTTTCAGGGTAAAGAAGAGTGTGGATAATGAATCAATCAAAGTTTTCAAAGCTAGGCTTGTTGGACAAGGATTTAGCCAAAGGGAAGGAGTAGATTATTTTGATACTTATGCACCTGTGGCTAGAATTGCATCTATAAGAATATTGATATCTTTAGCCTCTCTGTATGATTTGCATATTCATCAAATGCATGTAAAAACTGCTTTTCTAAATGGTGATTTAGATGAAGAGGTGTACATGAGACAACCTGAAGGTTTTATCCTTCCGGGTTATGAACATAAAGTTTGTAAGTTAGTTAAATCATTGTATGGTTTTAAACAAGCTCCGAAGCAATGGCATGAGAAATTTGATTATGCTATTTTGTCTAATGGTTTTATACATGACTCTGCTGACAGGTGTATATATTCTAAGTTTACAAAAGATTATGGTGTAATCTTGTGCCTTTATGTAGATGATATGTTAATCTTTGGAACAAACATAAATGGCATAAATGAAGTCAAAACCTATTTGAGTTCCTGTTTCAAAATGAAGGACTTAAATGAGGTTGATACCATATTGGGTATCAAAGTTAGAAGAAATAGTGGGGGTTATTCCTTGAGTCAGTCTCATTATGTTGAGAAGATGCTTAAGAAATTTGAACATTTGAACTTCAAGGAAGCTAACACTCCATATGAAACATCATGCAAACTTAGTATGAACAGTGGAAGATCTGTGGCTCAGCTAGAGTATGCTAGTGCAATAGGTAGCTTGATGTATGCTACACATTGTACTAGGCTCGATATTGCATTTGCGGTTTGCAAACTTTCTAGATTTACTAGTAATCCGGTACGAGAACATTGGCGAGCAATTGGAAGAATTTTTGGTTATTTGAAAAGAACCAGAAGTTATGCTTTGTATTATGGAAATTTTCCAGCTGTACTTGAGGGATATACATATGCTAGTTGGATATCTAGTGATGGAGATAATAAATCCACAAGTGGTTGGATTTTTATGCTCGGTGGTGGTGCTGTTTCTTGGGCCTCAAAGAAACAGACATGTATCACACATTCTACCATGGTGGCTGAATTTTTAGCTTTGGGGGCAGCAGGCAAAGAAGCAGAGTGGCTGAGAAATATGTTATTGGATATAAAGTTGTGGCCACAACCGATGCCAGCCATTTCTTTGCCCTGTGATAGTGAGGTAACTCTGTCTAGAGCTTATAACAAGATTTATAATGGTAAGTCTGGACACATCAGTTTGAGACATGCGTATGTGAGACAGTTAATATCCGACGTGATTGTAACTGTGATTTATGTAAGGTCCTGTAACAATTTGGCAGATCCTTTTACTAAAGGACTTCCAAGAGAAATGATTTATGGAACAAGTCAAGAAATGGGCTTGCGGCCAGTTTGAATTAATCAGCAACAATGGAAACCCAACCTTTTTCTATGAATACCCATGGTTAAAAGGTTCAATGTGGTAATAACAAGTTGTTGATGACTGATTAGGTCACACTAGTGTAACTATTGTTCTAGTGTATGTTTTATAGGGTGAGTAATATACTCTTAATGAAATTCAGGTAATGGAAGAATTTCACCTATATAGACATAAGAAGTGGTGCCGCTTCTAACAAGAGTTTTGGGTCGAACTTTTGTCAATGTCTATGAAACCAAGTGGAGCACATGGCCATAATGGTGCTACCTCGATATGAACATGGAAAAGAATAATTGTGTGTTCAGTCTTCCAATTCTAGCATATGGAATTTTGGCTCAAACGCTTTAAGCCGCCATTAAGTTCGTTAGGATTTTGAAGAACTGTAACTAAGTGAAAGTTCAAATCGCAAGATACTTTCATCTAAGCACTTTTGTTAAATTGAAGATTATGTGGGGAATTGTTGTATATAGTCTTCAATTGTGTTTGTTAGGAAGATGTGTATGGGAGTTTGTCCCACATTGGAAGAATAAGAAAAGCTTGATGTGTTTATAAGTACTTTTGTACTTGGTATATTAAATTGAAAAGAGTTCATTTAGTTGGGCCAAACATGCATTGGGCTTGGATGTGCTTACAATTGGATTAATAATATGCTAATATATTATTAATCAAAGACTAGCACTTAGCACTTTGCACGTGCACGAACACGAGCTTAAATATCATTTAATCTTTTGCTTTTTTTTTTTAAAAAAAACGTTTATTTCATGAAAAGTCACAATTGTTCATGAAAGAATACATTGTTTCGTGAAAGATTACAATTGTTCAATAAAGGGTACTTGATTCCTACCGTGTTAATGAGTCCTTGCAAATACCTCAAACAGAAACAAGTTCTAATGCTTCTCTTAACAGTGATAGGTTAAATCCTAATGCTTCTAGTGAACTTAGAAGGAGTGTAAGAGTTAGAAAGGAGAAGGCTTTGGATTCAGATTTCATAAATTCCCAAGCAATTTCCTTTCTTGTGGAAGGAAATAGAGAAGTTGTTACCAATAAAATCCAAATCGTTCTCAATGTTGAGAATGAATGTGATGACCCAAAGACATTTCAAGAAGCAATGGCATCTAGAAATTCATCTTTTTGGAAAGAAGCAATAGATGACGAGATGGAGTCTTTAATGGCTAATAGGACTTGGGTTTTGTCAGACTTGCCTCCTGGCTCAAAGGCTATAGGATGTAAGTGGGTTTTTCAGGGTAAAGAAGAGTATGGATAATGAATCAATCAATGTTTTCAAAGCTAGGCTTGTTGGACAAGGATTTAGCCAAAGAGAAGGAGTAGATTATTTTGATACTTATGCTCCTGTGGCTAGAATTGCATCTATAAGAATATTGATATCTTTAGCCTCTCTGTATGATTTGCATATTCATCAAATGGATGTAAAACTGCTTTTCTAAATGGTGATTTAGATGAAGAGGTGTACATGAGACAACTCGAAGGTTTTATCCTTCCGGGTTATGAACATAAAGTTTGTAAGTTAGTTAAATCATTGTATGGTTTAAAACAAGCTCCGAAGCAATGGCATGAGAAATTTGATTATGTTATTTTGTCTAATGGTTTTATACATGACTCTGCTGACAGGTGTATATATTCTAAGTTTACAAAAGATTATGGTGTAATCTTGTGCCTTTATGTAGATGATATGTTAATCTTTGGAACAAACATAAATGGCATAAATGAAGTCAAAACCTATTTGAGTTCTGTTTCAAAATGAAGGACTTAAATGAGGTTGATACCATATTGGGTATCAAAGTTAGAAGAAATAGTGGGGGTTATTCCTTGAGTCGGTCTCATTATGTTGAGAAGATGCTTAAGAAATTTGAACATTTGAACTTCAAGGAAGCTAACACTCCATATGAAACATCATGCAAACTTAGTATGAACAAGTGGAAGATCTCGTGGCTCGGCTAGAGTATGCTAGTGCAATAGGTAGCTTGATGTATGCTACACATTGTACTAGGCTCGATATTGCATTTGCGGTTTGCAAACTTTCTAGATTTACTAGTAATCCGGTACGAGAACATTGGCGAGCAATTGGAAGAATTTTTGGTTATTTGAAAAGAACCAGAAGTTATGCTTTGTATTATGGAAATTTTCCAGCTGTACTTGAGGGATATACATATGCTAGTTGGATATCTAGTGATGGAGATAATAAATCCACAAGTGGTTGGATTTTTATGCTCGGTGGTGGTGCTGTTTCTTGGGCCTCAAAGAAACAGACATGTATCACACATTCTACCATGGTGGCTGAATTTTTAGCTTTGGGGGCAGCAGGCAAAGAAGCAGAGTGGCTGAGAAATATGTTATTGGATATAAAGTTGTGGCCACAACCGATGCCAGCCATTTCTTTGCCCTGTGATAGTGAGGTAACTCTGTCTAGAGCTTATAACAAGATTTATAATGGTAAGTCCGGACACATCGAGTTTGAGACATGCGTATGTGAGACAGTTAATATCCGACGTGATTGTAACTGTGATTTATGTAAGGTCCTGTAACAATTTGGCAGATCCTTTTACTAAAGGACTTCCAAGAGAAATGATTTATGGAACAAGTCAAGAAATGGGCTTGCGGCCAGTTTGAATTAATCAGCAACAATGGAAACCCAACCTTTTTCTATGAATACCCATGGTTAAAAGGTTCAATGTGGTAATAACAAGTTGTTGATGATCGATTAGGTCACACTAGTGTAACTATTGTTCTAGTGTATGTTTTATAGGGTGAGTAATATACTCTTAATGAAATTCGTGTAATGGAAGAATTTCACCTATATAGACATAAGAAGTGGTGCCGCTTCTAACAAGAGTTTTGGGTCGAACTTTTGTAAATGTCTATGAAACCAGGTGGAGCACATGGCCATAATGGTGCTACCTCGATATGAACATGGAAAAGAATAATTGTGTGTTCAGTCTTCCGATTCTAGCATATGGAATTTTGGCTCAAACGCTTTAAGCCGCCATTAAGTTCGTTAGGATTTTGAAGAACTGTAACTAAGTGAAAGTTCAAATCGCAAGATACTTTCATCTAAGCACTTTTGTTAAATTGAAGATTATGTGGGGAATTGTTGTATATAGTCTTCAATTGTGTTTGTTAGGAAGATGTGTATGGGAGTTTGTCCCACATTGGAAGAATAAGAAAAGCTTGATGTGTTTATAAGTACTTTTGTACTTGGTATATTAAATTGAAAAGAGTTCATTTAGTTGGGCCAAACATGCATTGGGCTTGGATGTGCTTACAATTGGATTAATAATATGCTAATATATTATTAATCAAAGACTAGCACTTAGCACTTTGCACGGGCACGAACACGAGCTTAAATATCATTTAATCTTTTGCTGTTTTTTTTTAAAAAAAAACATTTATTTCATGAAAAGTCACAATTGTTCATGAAAGAATACATTGTTTCGTGAAAGATTACAATTGTTCAATAAAGGGTACTTGATTCCTACCGTGTTAATGAGTCCTTGCAAATACCTCAAACAGAAACAAGTTCTAATGCTTCTCTTAACAGTGATAGGTTAAATCCTAATGCTTCTAGTGAACTTAGAAGGAGTGTAAGAGTTAGAAAGGAGAAGGCTTTGGATTCAGATTTCATAAATTCCCAAGCAATTTCCTTTCTTGTGGAAGGAAATAGAGAAGTTGTTACCAATAAAATCCAAATCGTTCTCAATGTTGAGAATGAATGTGATGACCCAAAGACATTTCAAGAAGCAATGGCATCTAGAAATTCATCTTTTTGGAAAGAAGCAATAGATGACGAGATGGAGTCTTTAATGGCTAATAGGACTTGGGTTTTGTCAGACTTGCCTCCTGGCTCAAAGGCTATAGGATGTAAGTGGGTTTTTCAGGGTAAAGAAGAGTATGGATAATGAATCAATCAATGTTTTCAAAGCTAGGCTTGTTGGACAAGGATTTAGCCAAAGAGAAGGAGTAGATTATTTTGATACTTATGCTCCTGTGGCTAGAATTGCATCTATAAGAATATTGATATCTTTAGCCTCTCTGTATGATTTGCATATTCATCAAATGGATGTAAAAACTGCTTTTCTAAATGGTGATTTAGATGAAGAGGTGTACATGAGACAACCTGAAGGTTTTATCCTTCCGGGTTATGAACATAAAGTTTGTAAGTTAGTTAAATCATTGTATGGTTTAAAACAAGCTCCGAAGCAATGGCATGAGAAATTTGATTATGTTATTTTGTCTAATGGTTTTATACATGACTCGCTTGACGGTGTATATATTCTAAGTTTACAAAAGATTATGGTGTAATCTTGTGCCTTTATGTAGATGATATGTTAATCTTTGGAACAAACATAAATGGCATAAATGAAGTCAAAACCTATTTGAGTTCCTGTTTCAAAATGAAGGACTTAAATGAGGTTGATACCATATTGGGTATCAAAGTTAGAAGAAATAGTGGGGGTTATTCCTTGAGTCAGTCTCATTATGTTGAGAAGATGCTTAAGAAATTTGAACATTTGAACTTCAAGGAAGCTAACACTCCATATGAAACATCATGCAAACTTAGTATGAACAGTGGAAGATCTGTGGCTCAGCTAGAGTATGCTAGTGCAATAGGTAGCTTGATGTATGCTACACATTGTACTAGGCCTGATATTGCATTTGCAGTTTGCAAACTTTCTAGATTTACTAGTAATCCGGTACGTAACATTGGCGAGCAATTGGAAGAATTTTTGGTTATTTGAAAAGAACCAGAAGTTATGCTTTGTATTATGGAAATTTTCCAGCTGTACTTGAGGGATATACATATGCTAGTTGGATATCTAGTGATGGAGATAATAAATCCACAAGTGGTTGGATTTTTATGCTCGGTGGTGGTGCTGTTTCTTGGGCCTCAAAGAAACAGACATGTATCACACATTCTACCATGGTGGCTGAATTTTTAGCTTTGGGGGCAGCAGGCAAAGAAGCAGAGTGGCTGAGAAATATGTTATTGGATATAAAGTTGTGGCCACAACCGATGCCAGCCATTTCTTTGCCCTGTGATAGTGAGGTAACTCTGTCTAGAGCTTATAACAAGATTTATAATGGTAAGTCTAGACACATCAGTTTGAGACATGCGTATGTGTGACAGTTAATATCCGACATGATTGTAACTGTGATTTATGTAAGGTCCTGTAACAATTTGGCAGATCCTTTTACTAAAGGACTTCCAAGAGAAATGATTTATGGAACAAGTCAAGAAATGGGCTTGCGGCCAGTTTGAATTAATCAGCAACAACGGAAACACAACCTTTTTCTATGAATACCCATGGTTAAAAGGCTCAATGTGGTAATAACAAGTTGTTGATGACTGATTAGGTCACACTAGTGTAACTATTGTTCTAGTGTATGTTTTATAGGGTGAGTAATATACTCTTAATGAAATTCAGGTAATGGAAGAATTTCACCTATATAGACATAAGAAGTGGTGCCGCTTCTAACAAGAGTTTTGGGTCGAACTTTTGTAAATGTCTATGAAACCAGGTGGAGCACATGGCCATAATGGTGCTACCTCGATATGAACATGGAAAAGAATAATTGTGTGTTCAGTCTTCCGATTCTAGCATATGGAATTTTGGCTCAAACGCTTTAAGCCGCCATTAAGTTCGTTAGGATTTTGAAGAACTGTAACTAAGTGAAAGTTCAAATCGCAAGATACTTTCATCTAAGCACTTTTGTTAAATTGAAGATTATGTGGGGAATTGTTGTATATAGTCTTCAATTGTGTTTGTTAGGAAGATGTGTATGGGAGTTTGTCCCACATTGGAAGAATAAGAAAAGCTTGATGTGTTTATAAGTACTTTTGTACTTGGTATATTAAATTGAAAAGAGTTCATTTAGTTGGGCCAAACATGCATTGGGCTTGGATGTGCTTACAATTGGATTAATAATATGCTAATATATTATTAATCAAAGACTAGCACTTAGCACTTTGCACGTGCACGAACACGAGCTTAAATATCATTTAATCTTTTGCTGTTTTTTTTTTAAAAAAAAAACGTTTATTTCATGAAAAGTCACAATTGTTCATGAAAGAATACATTGTTTCGTGAAAGATTACAATTGTTCAATAAAGGGTACTTGATTCCTACCGTGTTAATGAGTCCTTGCAAATACCTCAAACAGAAACAAGTTCTAATGCTTCTCTTAACAGTGATAGGTTAAATCCTAATGCTTCTAGTGAACTTAGAAGGAGTGTAAGAGTTAGAAAGGAGAAGGCTTTGGATTCGATTTCATAAATTCCCAAGCAATTTCCTTTCTTGTGGAAGGAAATAGAGAAGTTGTTACCAATAAAATCCAAATCGTTCTCAATGTTGAGAATGAATGTGATGACCCAAAGACATTTCAAGAAGCAATGGCATCTAGAAATTCATCTTTTTGGAAAGAAGCAATAGATGACGAGATGGAGTCTTTAATGGCTAATAGGACTTGGGTTTTGTCAGACTTGCCTCCTGGCTCAAAGGCTATAGGATGTAAGTGGGTTTTTCAGGGTAAAGAAGAGTATGGATAATGAATCAATCAATGTTTTCAAAGCTAGGCTTGTTGGACAAGGATTTAGCCAAAGAGAAGGAGTAGATTATTTTGATACTTATGCTCCTGTGGCTAGAATTGCATCTATAAGAATATTGATATCTTTAGCCTCTCTATATGATTTGCATATTCATCAAATGGATGTAAAAATTGCTTTTCTAAATGGTGATTTAGATGAAGAGGTGTACATGAGAGAACCTGAAGGTTTTATCCTTCCGGGTTATGAACATAAAGTTTGTAAGTTAGTTAAATCATTGTATGGATTAAAACAAGCTCCGAAGCAATGGCATGAGAAATTTGATTATGCTATTTTGTCTAATGGTTTTATACATGACTCTGCTGACAGGTGTATATATTCTAAGTTTACAAAAGATTATGGTGTAATCTTGTGCCTTTATGTAGATGATAAGTTAATCTTTGGAACAAACATAAATGGCATAAATGAAGTCAAAACCTATTTGAGTTCCTGTTTCAAAATGAAGGACTTAAATGAGGTTGATACCATATAGGGTATCAAAGTTAGAAGAAATAGTGGGGGTTATTCCTTGAGTCAGTCTCATTATGTTGAGAAGATGCTTAAGAAATTTGAACATTTGAACTTCAAGGAAGCTAACACTCCATATGAAACATCATGCAAACTTAGTATGAACAGTGGAAGGATCGTGGCTCAGCTAGAGTATGCTAGTGCAATAGGTAGCTTGATGTATGCTACACATTGTACTAGACCTGATATTGCATTTGCAGTTTGCAAACTTTCTAGATTTACTAGTAATCCGGGTACAAAACATTGGCGGGCAATTGGAAGAATTTTTGGTTATTTGAAAAGAACCAAAAGTTATGCTTTGCATTATGGAAATTTTCCAGGTGTACTTGAGGGATATACATATGCTAGTTGGATATCTAGTGATGGAGATAATAAATCCACAAGTGGTTGGATTTTTATGCTCGGTGGTGGTGCTGTTTCTTGGGCCTCAAAGAAACAGACATGTATCACACATTCTACCATGGTGGCTGAATTTTTAGCTTTGGGGGCAGCAGGCAAAGAAGAAGAGTGGCTGAGAAATATGTTATTGGATATAAAGTTGTGGCCACAACCGATGCCAGCCATTTCTTTGCACTGTGATAGTGAGGCAACTCTGTCTAGAGCTTATAATAAGATTTATAATGGTAAGTCTAGACACATCAGTTTGAGACATGCGTATGTGAGATAGTTAATATTCGACGGGATTGTAACTGTGATTTATGTAAGGTCTTGTAACAATTTGGCAGATCCTTTTACTAAAGGACTTCCAAGAGAAATGATTTATGGAACAAGTCAAGAAATGGGCTTGCGGCCAGTTTGAATTAATCAGCAACAACGGAAACACAACCTTTTTCTATGAATACCCATGGTTAAAAGGCTCAATGTGGTAATAACAAGTTGTTGATGACTGATTAGGTCACACTAGTGTAACTATTGTTCTAGTGTATGTTTTATAGGGTGAGTAATATACTCTTAATGAAATTCAGGTAATGGAAGAATTTCACCTATATAGACATAAGAAGTGGTGCCGCTTCTAACAAGAGTTTTGGGTCGAACTTTTGTAAATGTCTATGAAACCAGGTGGAGCACATGGCCATAATGGTGCTACCTCGATATGAACATGGAAAAGAATAATTGTGTGTTCAGTCTTCCGATTCTAGCATAAGGAATTTTGGCTCAAACGCTTTAAGCCGTCATTAAGTTCGTTAGGATTTTGAAGAACTGTAACTAAGTGAAAGTTTAAATCGCAAGATACTTTCATCTAAGCACTTTTGTTAAATTGAAGTCTAAGTGGGGGATTGTTGTATATAGTCTTCAATTGTGTTTGTTAGGAAGATGTGTATGGGAGTTTGTCCCACATTGGAAGAATAAGAAAAGCTTGATGTGTTTATAAGTACTTTTGTACTTGGTATATTAAATTGAAAAGAGTTCATTTAGTTGGGCCAAACATGCATTGGGCTTGGATGTGCTTATAATTGGATTAATAATATGCTAATATATTATTAATCAAAGACTAGCACATTGCACGAAAACGAGCTTAAATATCATTTAATCTTTTGCTATTTTTTTTTTTAAAAATGTTTATTTCATGAAAAGTCACAATTGTTCATGAAAGAATACATTGTTTCGTGAAAGATTACAATTGTTCATGAAAGGGTACTTGATTCCAACCGTGTAAATGAGTCCTTGCAAATACCTCAAACAGAAACAAGTTCTAATGCTTCTCTTAACGGTGATAGGTTAAATCCTAATGCTTCTAGTGAACTTAGAAGGAGTGTAAGAGTTAGAAAGGAGAAGACTTTGGATTCAGATTTCATAAATTCCCAAGCAATTTCCTTTCTTGTGGAAGGAAATAGAGAAGTTGTTACCAATAAAATCCAAATCGTTCTCAATATTGAGAATGAATGTGATGACCCAAAGACATTTCAAGAAGCAATGGCATCTAGAAATTCAGCTTTTTGGAAAGAAGCAATAGATGACGAGATGGAGTCTTTATTGGCTAATAAGACTTGGGTTTTGTCAGACTTGCCTCCTGGCTCAAAGGCTATAAGATGTAAGTGGGTTTTTCAGGGTAAAGAAGAGTGTGGATAATGAATCAATCAAAGTTTTCAAAGCCAGGATTGTTGGACAAGGATTTAGCCAAAGGGAAGGAGTAGATTATTTTGATACTTATGCACCTGTGGCTAGAATTGCATCTATAAGAATATTGATATCTTTAGCCTCTCTGTATGATTTGCATATTCATCAAATGGATGTAAAAGCTGCTTTTCTAAATGGTGATTTAGATGAAGAGGTGTACATGAGACAACTGAAGGTTTTATCCTTAGGGTTATGAACATAAAGTTTGTAAGTTAGTTAAATCATTGTATGGTTTAAAACAAGCTCCGAAGCAATGGCATGAGAAATTTGATTATGTTATTTTGTCTAATGGTTTTATACATGACTCTGCTGACAGGTGTATATATTCTAAGTTTACAAAAGATTATGGTGTAATCTTGTGCCTTTATGTAGATGATATGTTAATCTTTGGAACAAACATAAATGGCATAAATGAAGTCAAAACCTATTTGAGTTCCTGTTTCAAAATGAAGGACTTAAATGAGGTTGATACCATATTGGGTATCAAAGTTAGAAGAAATAGTGGGGGTTATTCCTTGAGTCAGTCTCATTATGTTGAGAAGATGCTTAAGAAATTTGAACATTTGAACGTCAAGGAAGCTAACACTCCATATGAAACATCATGGAAACTTAGTATGAACAGTGGAAGATCCGTGGCTCAGCTAGAGTATGCTAGTGCAATAGGTAGCTTGATGTATGCTACACATTGTACTAGGCCTGATATTGCATTTGCAGTTTGCAAACTTTCTAGATTTACTACTAATCCGGGTACAGAACATTGGCGAGCAATTGGAAGAATTTTTGGTTATTTGAAAAGAACCAAAAGTTATGCTTTGCATTATGGAAATTTTCCAGTTGTACTTGAGGGATATACAGATGCTAATTGGATATCTAGTGATGGAGATAATAAATCCAGAAGTGGATGGATTTTTATACTCGGTGGTGGTGCTGTTTCTTGGGCCTCAAAGAAACAGACATGTATCACACATTCTACCATGGTGGCTGAATTTTTAGCTTTGGGGGGCGGGCAAAGAAGCGAGTGGTGAGAAATATGTTATTGGATATAAAGTTGTGGCCACAACCGATGCCGACCATTTCTTTGCCTTTGTGATAGTGAGGCAACTCTGTCTAGAGCTTATAATAAGATTTATAATGGTAAGTCTAGACACATCAGTTTGAGACATGCGTATGTGGGACAGTTAATATACGACGGGATTGTAACTGTGATTTATGTAAGGTCCTGTAACAATTTGGCGAGATCCTTTTACTAAAGGACTTCCAAGAGAAATGATTTATGGAACAAGTCAAGAAATGGGCTTGCGGCCAGTTTGCATTAATCAGCAACAATGGAAACCCAACCTTTTTCTATGAATACCCATGGTTAAAAGGTTCAATGTGGTAATAACAAGTTGTTGATGACTGATTAGGTCACACTAGTGTAACTATTGTTCTAGTGTATGTTTTATAGGGTGAGTAATATACTCTTAATGAAATTCAGGTAATGGAAGAATTTCACCTATATAGACATAAGAAGTGGTGCCGCTTCTAACAAGAGTTTTGGGTCGAACTTTTGTAAATGTCTATGAAACCAGGTGGAGCACATGGCCATAATGGTGCTACCTCGATATGAACATGGAAAAGAATAATTGTGTGTTCAGTCTTCCGATTTGTAGCATAAGGAATTTTGGCTCAAACGCTTTAAGTCGCCATTAAGTTCGTTAGGATTTTGAAGAACTGTAACTAAGTGAAAGTTCAAATCGCAAGATACTTTCATCTAAGCACTTTTGTTAAATTGAAGACTAAGTGGGGGATTTTTGTATATAGTCTTCAATTGTGTTTGTTAGGAAGATGTGTATGGGAGTTTGTCCCACATTGGAAGAATAAGAAAAGCTTGATGTGTTTATAAGTACTTTTGTACTTGGTATATTAAATTGAAAAGAGTTCATTTAGTTGGGCCAAACATGCATTGGGCTTGGATGTGCTTATAATTGGATTAATAATATGCTAATATAGTATTAATCAAAGACTAGCACTTAGCACTTTGCACGTGCACGAACACGAGCTTAAATATCATTTAATCTTTTGCTGTTTTTTTTTTAAAAAAAAAACGTTTATTTCATGCAAAGTCACAATTGTTCATGAAAGAATACATTGTTTCGTGAAAGATTACAATTGTTCAATAAAGGGTACTTGATTCCAACCGTGTTAATGAGTCCTTGCAAATACCTCAAATAGAAACAAGTTCTAATGCTTCTCTTAACAGTGATAGGTTAAATCCTAATGCTTCTAGTGAACTTAGAAGGAGTGTAAGAGTTAGAAAGGAGAAGACTTTGGATTCAGATTTCATAAATTCCCAAGCAATTTCCTTTCTTGTGGAAGGAAATAGAGAAGTTGTTACCAAAAAAATCCAAATCGTTCTCAATGTTGAGAATGAATGTGATGACCCAAAGACATTTCAAGAAGCAATGGCATCTAGAAATTCAGCTTTTTGGAAAGAAGCAATAGATGACGAGATGGAGTCTTTAATGGCTAATAGGACTTGGGTTTTGTCAGACTTGCCTCCTGGCTCAAAGGCTATAGGATGTAAGTGTGTTTTTCAGGGTAAAGAAGAGTGTGGATAATGAATCAATCAATGTTTTCAAAGCTAGGCTTGTTGGACAAGGATTTAGCCAAAGGGCAGGAGTAGATTATTTTGATACTTATGCTCCTGTGGCTAGAATTGCATCTATAAGAATATTGATATCTTTAGCCTCTCTGTATGATTTGCATATTCATCAAATGGATGTAAAAACTGCTTTTCTAAATGGTGATTTAGATGAAGAGGTGTACATGAGACAACCTGAAGGTTTTATCCTTCCGGGTTATGAACATAAAGTTTGTATGTTAGTTAAATCATTGTATGGTTTAAAACAAGCTCCGAAGCAATGGCATGAGAAATTTGATTATGCTATTTTGTCTAATGGTTTTATACATAACTCTTTGAGGTGTATATATTCTAAGTTTACAAAAGATTATGGTGTAATCTTGTGCCTTTATGTAGATGATATGTTAATCTTTGGAACAAACATAAATGGCATAAATGAAGTCAAAACCTATTTGAGTTCCTGTTTCAAAATGAAGGACTTAAATGAGGTTGATACCATATAGGGTATCAAAGTTAGAAGAAATAGTGGGGGTTATTCCTTGAGTCAGTCTCATTATGTTGAGAAGATGCTTAAGAAATTTGAACATTTGAACTTCAAGGAAGCTAACACTCCATATGAAACATCATGCAAACTTAGTATGAACAGTGGAAGATCTGTGGCTCAGCTAAAGTATGCTAGTGCAATAGGTAGCTTGATGTATGCTACACATTGTACTAGGCCTGATATTGCATTTGCAGTTTGCAAACTTTCTAGATTTACTAGTAATCCGGGTACAGAACATTGGCGAGCAATTGGAAGAATTTTTGGTTATTTGAAAAGAACCAAAAGTTATGCTTTGCATTATGGAAATTTTCCAAAGTTTGTACTTGAGGGATATACGAGATGCTAGTTGGATATCTAGTGATGGAGATAATAAATCCACAAGTGGTTGGATTTTTATGCTCGGTGGTGGTGCTGTTTCTTGGGCCTCAAAGAAACAGACATGTATCACACATTCTACCATGGTGGCTGAATTTTTAGCTTTGGGGGCAAAGAGGCAAAGAAGCGAGTGGTGAGAAATATGTTATTGGATATAAAGTTGTGGCCACAACCGATGCCGACCATTTCTTTGCACTATGATAGTGAGGCAACTCTGTCTAGAGCTTATAATAAGATTTATAATGGTAAGTCTAGACACATCGAGTTTGAGACATGCGTATGTGAGACAGTTAATATCCGACGGGATTGTAGCGTGATTTATGTAAGGTCTTGTAACAATTTGGCAGATCCTTTTACTAAAGGACTTCCAAGAGAAATGATTTATGGAACAAGTCAAGAAATGGGCTTGCGGCCAGTTTGAATTAATCAGCAACAATGGAAACCCAACCTTTTTCTATGAATACCCATGGTTAAAAGGTTCAATGTGGTAATAACAAGTTGTTGATGATCGATTAGGTCACACTAGTGTAACTATTGTTCTAGTGTATGTTTTATAGGGTGAGTAATATACTCTTAATGAAATTCGAGTAATGGAAGAATTTCACCTATATAGACATAAGAAGTGGTGCCGCTTCTAACAAGAGTTTTGGGTCGAACTTTTGTAAATGTCTATGAAACCAGGTGGAGCACATGGCCATAATGGTGCTACCTCGATATGAACATGGAAAAGAATAATTGTGTGTTCAGTCTTCCGATTCTAGCATAAGGAATTTTGGCTCAAACGCTTTAAGCCGCCATTAAGTTCGTTAGGATTTTGAAGAACTGTAACTAAGTGAAAGTTTAAATCGCAAGATACTTTCATCTAAGCACTTTTGTTAAATTGAAGTCTAAGTGGGGGATTGTTGTATATAGTCTTCAATTGTGTTTGTTTGGAAGATGTGTATGGGAGTTTGTCCCACATTGGAAGAATAAGAAAAGCTTGATGTGTTTATAAGTACTTTTGTACTTGGTATATTAAATTGAAAAGAGTTCATTTAGTTGGGCCAAACATGCATTGGGCTTGGATGTGCTTATAATTGGATTAATAATATGCTAATATATTATTAATCAAAGACTAGCACTTTGCACGTGCACGAACACGAGCTTAAATATCATTTAATCTTTTGCTGTTTTTTTTTAAAAAAAAACGTTTATTTCATGAAAAGTCACAATTGTTCATGAAAGAATACATTGTTTCGTGAAAGATTACAATTGTTCATGAAAGGGTACTTGATTTCTTTAAATATGGAATGGCATATGATTAAAAGATTACTTGCAATCTATATCTTCCAACCAAGAAAACCTTCTTTCAAGCAATTCATGTTCATGAAGAACGAATAAGTTGTTGTAAAATTCGTTCTTAAGATTAGGGAATCCTGGGGGTAATTAGCAAGTTAATCCCATCAGCAATATAGTGGGGGCTAATATTATCCTAAGAACAGAGAATCATCTCGTCCTAATCTAATTTGTACAAATCATTTTTTATCATACAGATCTCTTTTTCTAACAAAACCTATTCCCAGCATTTCCAACAAAGCACCGCACTGTAAGAGTTGAAATGCACTAGAAGGAAAGTGGCATGGTGTTTCAATGGAGGAAGGAGATGAAAAGGTTGGAGAGATGAGCTTGGGGTTTAATAACTTTAATTTGGTGAGTAATGGGTCGGATTTTAGTTAGGAACGGATCAAATCAATTATGTGGTAAATTAATCGGAAATGGTGATTTGGATATCATGTGTCAGTATTTAATGAGGTGTCAATGACACAGTGACAGTCCGTTGAGGCTTGGTCACCATTCAATCCAAAAGAAAGCCTACTAAGGCCAAAAACTCTCCCTTTGACTAAACTGTATAATATACTCTTCGTATTTGTTTTCCTTGAACGTTTTCTTCTTGGTTCAAAAATATGATATAATTTGATCCTAACACATAATTGAAAAAAGAGAAGAGTATTTTGGATCAAATTATCTCTTTGGAAATTTGTAATTTAAACAAGTCATAATATTTGTTTCAGCTATAAAAAATTTTCATTATTAAGGGTAAAAGAGAAGTTAAGTATACAATTATAGTGTGTGTATTGCAAATCTTTTTTTAATATATATCATTCTTTTTTAAATAAAGCAATTAGTAAAATAAGAGTTTAACTAATATTATGGTCAGTTTAAATACTTTCTTAAAGTATCAAGTTATCCAAAGTAGGCTTTCTTAATATGTGGATTTCAAATAGTTAAATAAGATATGTTATCTTTTAAATGAGATATACTACCTATTACAATAAATAATCATGACATGATAGTATAAAAAATATTTAAATTAACCGTATATGTTACTTAAATTCATAAAGTAAGCATGTCATATCAAATGAACAAAGGAAGTATAATTTACGTCTCTTTTATCCCTTTAATTTTAGACAGTTGTAGATTTGAAGTCATTAGCGTTGACCTGTTAAGTAACTTTTTTTTAATCACATCTCTATTGCAACTTGTTAGGTGAAAGTAAAAGAGATTGGCAAGGATGTTTCAAGGGGTGCAATAAAACAAGGTAAAAAGTCGGATATTTTTAAAAAGGAAAAAAAATAAAAGTAAAAACAAAAGGAGAATGCTGAACATATAAAATCCAAAATTCATCTATCTTAAAAAGGAAAACTGCATATATCATTCTAGACTGGCTAGAACTTGTGCCTTCCGACCGTTAAAAACATAGGGGAAGGACAAAACAACCCTAGGAAATTTAAAACAGACACATATTACTTAATTACAATAACACCTAGAAATTTTAAAAAAAATCTAAAAAGTTCATGAGCAAACATTTTCATGAGATCTTGAAATTCCTCGAACAAAGCCACTTCCCCTTCTAACACAATAATCCATACTAGATGGAAGAAGTGGTGCTTGTGATTTTCCGTAAGAATTCCAGCACAATCCCAACTGATTAATTTCTCGAAAATTCGTCGATGGTTTTAATTGAATATCAATTAAATCAACGTTTGTGCATGGAATTGAATTACTGCAAGCTAGATGAATTGGTTTGGCTGAATAAGTTCCTATGATTTGATTGAATTTAACGTTGGATATTGCTACTGCTCCTGTTTGATTCTTGCAAACATATTTGTCACAGTAATATTGATCAATCATTATTGGAATCTTAACATCTGATACTTGAATGTTTGAAAATGATATGTTCTTGACTGATCCAAGACCACCCTACAAAACAATATGGAAAATAATGATTTAACAAACGAGTTTAACTTATTATATATGGTCAGAATAAAAATAGTGAAATATTTTTACACTAACAAGTTAAGTCGACCTACCCTACCTACAACAATAAGTCTCTGTGTATCAAGGTTGGTATTGTTACCTAGATAACATAGAAAATAACATGCTATAACCAGATAATAGAGTAATAACGTGCTATAACAAATCTTAAAAACATAATTACAAGAAACCGTAAAATGGAATTAGCAACAGATTAAAATATACTGATAGTGTATAGAAATTAATTAAGTTGGCTCAATTAATGTATATAAGTTAAATCTTTAACTAACTAGGAGTGTTAGAAGAATTTAGGTTACATAGGCCAAATTTTCTACATAGCTATGTTTTTTACAAGTTTTTGACACCCACCTGCCATGTCTTAATCCTTGCACCATACATAGTGCTTTCCAAGTTCACGTTGTCAACAATGATGTCTGAAACGCACGCAACACTTTTATCTTTTCCTAGTCCCCCAAGGCTGGGATTATCAAAAAATGAAAATAAATTAGAAACTAAATATAAGCAGAAAAAATTGTAAATTACTATATAAGTTTTTGTTGCTAATATATGCAAGAAACACCTTTCTTAAAAAGATTTACTATAAGCTAATAAATGAGTGATTAATTACCTTATGCCATGTCCAGGACCACAATTCATGTGATGGACATGAATATTGGAGCAACCAGTTTGAATTGATACGCAATCATCTCCTGGTAATTAATTAAAATATTAATGAAATTAGAGAATCATGAAATCTTAGCTCATTTTTACTACCATATCTTAATAATTTAACCTAAAGTGTCCTAATGGACAATAAAATTGGACTGAGTAATTTAATCACTATATAATTTAGTGGTGTACCAACCAGTTCAAGGATAACGTTAGGTGGTGCCACTTTTCCAACTGTTATTATGTAAGCTATGGTAGGTATTCACACACCTCAAATCACTTGGACTACAAATATTGTTTAATAAAAAATATAACATTACATTTACATATTTTAATATTGGGGGAAAGACAAAAAGTTAGTTTAATGACCGTTTATCGTTTGAAAGCTGAGGATGACATTATATTGGACCATTAGAAAATATTCTTGACATGGAAAGTTCACGTGGTACCAACTATATATGGTATAGTACACTTTACTTTCTTGGTCTTTTTTTAGGTTTACAAAAAAAGAAATAAAATGAAAAAAAGAAAAAGCTACTCACTACTAAAAAGTTTCTATTTTTCCATTGATTTTCCGATGAAGAATGTTCCGCGGCTATTTCTTATTGAATGTTAGTGACAAAAACCTAAATAGTAGTGTTTTCACACGAAAATTTAGAAAATTTTCCAGTGTTCCAATGAGAATCTATTTTCCATGCGGTTTTCCAGTGAACTGATTCGATGAGAATGAGGTGGGAAAAACATATTTTATAGCACAAATTTCTCACTGAATGTCGATAAGAAAAAACATCTTTTTCTAGTAATGACTTTTCTATCCGTTTAATTCGATTTATATAATGTACTTTGACTAGGCATAGTAATAGCATTTTGTAGTTATAAGAGCCTCTCTTTATTGACACAATGCGAAGTTTAAGTTAAACTGTTTTCATTTTCTAAAAATTAAGATAATTATTTAATTAAGCCAAAGGAATAGAAAGAAAATTTACCTGTTCCTATATTGGAATGGTGGATCTCAACATCTTGGGTGTTTTGAAGGTGAATACCATCAGTGTTTGGGCTACTTTCTGGTGCTGAGATTGTAACATTGTTGATTTTTACTCCTTTAGAGTTGTCAAATTTAAGGTGACATTGAGGACTGTTTATAATTCTGATATCACGCACTGTCACATTATAGCTAGCATAAAATCGTAAAACCTGTCATAAAAAAATTAAAAAGAAAAAGTTATTCACTCGTCATAAATACCTGCAATGAACTAATTAATTAATTAGTGATTCTACTAATTAGGTACTAGTTATATTTTACTTACAGTCGGTTTTGTATCAGGAATACTTTTAGATTTCTTCATCACCTGTAAAACAGATACGAAATAAAAGAAGAATATGATCATTAACACGTAAAGATGGTTTAATTAAACGATATTATGTTCAAAAAAATTGTTATGCCCATTGTTCAACTTAAGTTTATGGAGGAGGTAAACACGACACATTTCTCCTTCATGTGTAATATTTTAGAATTTAACTTTTATATATGGACAATGAAAACTTTTACACTACAGGCCATCTAAATGATAAGTGTAACCGTCCATATAAAATTTGAGTTTAGTAACTTGGAAAATGTGACATAATCAATTAAAGTAATATTCTAAGTGCAAATGTACAAACCTGGAAATAATCAATTTGAGAAAGTTTCCACCAGTTATAGCCTTGGCCATCAAGGGTGCCAGCACCTTGGATGGTAAAGTTGTGCATCCACTTAAAATTCAACCACTGAAACAAACTGGATTTTGGCCAGGACCCTACTTTTTCAGGAGCCAAAACAATTCCATCTACCTGTTTACATTGCACTGATCATCAGAAATGTAACAGAATTTTAACTATTAAATCATACTATATGGAACTTTTAGCAGACAAAGAATATACTTTTTGCCAAGTGACCAGAAAATCTTTTAAGGCATGGGTATAAGAGAGAATTATATTAATAGATACAATTATAAACCTGAAAAACAAAGTTAGGCATGCATGGTCCTTGAAGTGTAATGGGATTGATTAAGAATTGAAATTCTGAAGGAATTTCTAGAGTAGCCCCTTGGACTTTGCAAGCTGCTTCCCATGCTGCTTCAAGTGCCTATACATCAATATTTAACATTTACTCCATGTTAGAGTTGGTACATTTGACTAAAAACAAGAGAATTATAAGATGGAATTGGATTTATGTTTTGACAATATAAATTTTTACACCTTTAATGTATTTAATCGATTATATATAGCAAATTACTTATTATATATTTTCCAAGTCAATATATATTAACAAAGTCGGATTTAGAATTTAAACTTGATGATATACGGAACCTTTATGGCTCTACCATAGAACATAATGCAGTTTTAATAATATCTGTGTTAATTAACATTTGTAGTAATTTGTAATTCTTACAAATATAGTTGAACTCATTAATCATGTGCTCTATCCGACTTTGTATACTAGTCGATGCTCACTCTAAAGAGAGTTACCTGTAATTTCTTTTTTTAAATAACCTGATTGTATTAAATAAAAAATATAATATTAGTTTAAAAGGGTAGTATGGTGCCTAAGTTCCCGCTATGTTCGGATCCGGGGAAGGATCGAATCACAAGAGTCTATTGTATGAAAGTTAAATTTTGTGTAATTAGCTTTTCTTTACCTTGGTATCATCAGAAACTCCATCACCTTTAGCTCCAAAGGACAAGATATCAAAAATGGGAGATTGTATGGGGTAAAAACCATGAGATGGAGTTGAAGAAGGGGAAGGGGAAGGGGAAGGAGGGTTTGAACAATCTGTTGCTTTATTTCCACCTCCATTTCTCTTATTCCTATGTTTGTGGTGTATTTTGCTCTTCTTGGTATGGTGTTTCCTTGCCTCAACTGATATCATGGAAAATGCAGTGGAAAAAATAAGTAGAAGAACAAGAAGAAAGACAAGAGAAGAGAGCCTATAATTCTTCTTCATTTGAAAGATATAAAGTTTCTAGTTCAGGTGGTATACTATGTTGGAATTTGGAAGTAGTGAAATAGTACTGAAAATGAGGTGGTTATTGACACTATATATAGACTATTCACCCAAATACACCCCTTTGGGGTCGTTTGGAAGAGTGTTAATAGAGAAAATAATGCATACATTAGCTTTGTGTATTACTAATATCTTGTTTGATACATTTTTTCATTCTATGTATAACTAATATCCTATTTAGTATTATGCATAATTAATATCTAGAAAACCATGATGTTAGTAATTAAGTTTTAAAGCATGCATAAGCATAGTTAAAGACACAATTGTCCATGAAAAATATTATGGAGGATATTTTTTTAAAACAAAACTTAAACCAAATAATCAAATTATATTGTTACATAACATCTGAATATATTGAATTTTCATGCTATAAATTTACTCTGCTTTTTTACAACTGAATACATTAAATATTTTGTTATTTGATGATAATTTTTTTTGTGATATAACACAAATAGAGTGGAATATTTTTACAACCGGATACGTTGAACTTTTGTGCTATAAATTTACTTTTTTTTCTAGAATTGGATACATTAAATATTTTGTAAGTTTGATGATAAATGTTTTGTGATATAACACAAATAACGTGGAATATTTTTTCAACCATGTACATTGAATTATTAATAAAATTTGTTATTTTATTATTTCACTAGTTATATGAAGAATGTGGAGAGTATTTTTGTAAAAAAATATTTTTAAAAAAATCATACAATACTTTAATACACCAAATCAAACAATGAATAAGAGATAATCTCAGTACAACTAATGCAAACATAACTAATGTCGGCATTACTAATATCAACATTATTAATACACCATATTCAACATTATTCTAATACACAATATCAAACATACCCCTTTGAAATTGCTGAAGAACCAATACTCCCAAGTACTTATATGGGTCCCTTACAAGTTATTAAATGGATGTCACTATTGTTCAAAGTTTCTGAAAACAAAAGAACAAAGAAAAAGATAAACAACATAGTCTAAAGGTTCACTTTACTCTTGCTTCTTTTAATTCCCTTCACAGCTTTTTTATTCGTCATTTCTTGGTGTTTTTCCATGGGTGGGTGGCACTCCTTATGTTTTAATTTATATTAACCTATTCAATTGGGAAAAAAATTTAATTAAAAAGATAAAGACTTTTTAAAAATTGTGGACTTAGATATATCATAATATTTGTGTGACTATAAAACTTTTAAAACTTATGATCTAAAACTTCAAAGTTTATATAATTTGACTCTCGAAAAAGAAAATGTGACGAGTAATTTGAAATGCAGGGAGTATGTCATAATATTTTGTGTGACTATAAAGCTTCACATTAAGAGTAAAATAAGAAATTTAAATAAAACTATTTTTAAATTTAAAAAAGAGTCATTATTTTTTTATGAAACAAAAAGAAAATAGGTTCAGATAAATAAAAACATAACCAATAGAGTAATCAATTTCACCAAAAATGTCATATTTCCTGCCAATGACTACTTTTTTCTATAGAAATATTTTTTTAAGCCACATACTTTTTCTATTACCCATTTTTTAAAACTAACATTTTGTTTTAAGAAATTTGAGAGAGAACCAACTCAAACTAATATCGGGATCAATATATAATAAATTTAACCTTCAATATTTTCCCCTTTTTGATAGTTTCTTTCTCCCAAATTAGAAAAGCTTCACTTTTCAGCTAAAAGCCTATATATTATATTTAGGCTATTGATTAAGAAAATGAGAACAAAGTATATATATATATATATATATATATATATATATATATTTCTTTGTGGGCCACAACAATTCATGTTTATATATATATATATTTCTTTGTGGGCCACAACAATTCATGTTTCTTTGAGTGCCCAATTATGAGTTAGGCCTGATAATTACAAATTAACTTGTTCTTCATTATTATGTCTTTTAATTGCAGCTTCTCCTCCTCGGGTCTCCTCATCATTGATAAATTCTTTAGCTGTCTGTCTTATTATTAATGCGGCCTCCAGTAGCAAAGTGTGAGCATATAAGGTTGTCCATTATGGTCAGTGTTAATTAATTAGACTAAAAAGAATGGTTATATTATTAATTCTATAGTATTAGTACAAGCTTGGGTTTTGGATAGCTTTTGAAACATTATCTATGGCATTTTATGACATGAAGAGTAAGCTAGCAATTAAGAGTACCAAATTGTTGTACCAAGATTCTCACTCACTTTAATTGAGATTAATCTATTCATTATCCACTAATTAAAGACCAAATTGTTTAAGTCGTAAAGTGACTTTCCTACTAATAGAAAAAAAAAACTTTTTTTGCAAAGCAAGTGATCATTCTATTTTTCTAATTGTTTGTTCCTATCTTTACGAAAATGGTTCTCCTAATTATTTCGTGTTATTATAAGTACCTACTTAAACTCTTAGTTATAATTGGTGCTTTCTTCAATGGATGGTCTTACAGATACAAACTAGGCATATTCCCATTAAAACTTAGTTTGGTTGCTTGTGCATTTGTCTTATAAAGATTAGTACATGTGTGGATTACAGGTTGATCATGACAATTTAAATGTCTGTGTAAGGATGTTTACATGTACAAAATTGACCTAACATAAAAATATTATTGTCTCTATCTGTTAACATTAGCATATATACCATAGTGCATATGATTAATTAGTTTGTTAGTAATATTTTTCTTCATATCATGCTTCACATATTTCTCTTTTATTTCAAGCCGAGCGTCTATCAAAAACAGTCTTTCTCCCCCCACAAAGGTAGGGGTGCATCCTGACCTTCCCAGACCTCACTTGTGAGACTATACTGGGTATGTTATTGTTTGTTGTTGTTGTATATGATTAATTAGCTGGCTCATGTGCTTCTGCCACCCCTACTACACCTTCGGCCTTCGGCCGTCGGCCGATCAAAAACCTCCCTTCAATATTTTTTTTTCTTTTCCCGAATCTCTAATTCTCCTCTTGTTCTTTCACCATTCCCGTGACCCAAATCTTCCCGGCCAGCCCGCCTTTCGCCTGGCCCAAACACACTGCGCCCGGATCCGGTTTTCAGCCCGGCGGGCCCGCGCACTGCTAGCCCAAATACTCCCTGCCTAGTTCCGGTTTCTCGGCCAGCAGGCCCACTGCCCGCTGGCCCAATAAATCATACTACCGGTCCAGCGTCTCAGCCAACAGGCCCACTGCTTTCTGGCCCAGTTTCTATGTCCTCTGTCAGTCCAGCCCGTGACATCCCTACACCATCCCAGGTCCGACCCACTTCTATTATGAGTCAAGGGCCCGTCACTCATAGCCAACAAGGTATTTTTAAACCAAAATGACATTTTAATCTCAATTCTAGTATCACTAAATCACCCCTACCACGTAACCCAGTGTCTGTCCTTCATGACCCGAATTAGAAAATGGTCATGGATGATGAATATAATGCTCTTACTGAAAATAAGACGTGGGAGTTGGTGCCCCGTCTACCTGGTTTCAATGTTATTCGTTCTATGTGGATTTTTACTCATAATGAAAAATTTGACGGTTGTTTTGAGAGGCATAAGGCCTGTCTTGTAGGTGATGGCAAAACTCAACATGTTGGCGTGGATTATGGAGAGACATTTAGTCTGGTGGTCAAGCCGGCAACCATTCGCAATGTTCTCAGTCTGGATCTCTCGAAAGTATGGCCCATTCATCAGCTGGATGTGAAAAATGCTTTCTTACACGGTGATCTCAATGAGACAATATACATACATCAGCTCTTGAGTTTCACGGACCCCGATCATCCTAACCATATCTGTTTGTTGAAGAAGTCCTTGTATGGGCTTAAATAGGCCTCTTGGGCTTGATATAAAATGTTTGCATATTATGTGTCTACTATTGGATTTTCTCACTGCATGTCTGATCATTCTCTGTTCATCTATCGTCGTGGTACTTCTCTGGCATACATTCTATTATATGTGGATGATATTATATTGATTGTCTCTTCGGATAAACTGCGTAAATCTATCATGTCTCTAGAATTTGCTATGAAAAACTTAGGGCCCTTGAGTTATTTTTTGGGTATAGTTGTGACACGTCATGCATGTGGTCTATTTTTATCATAGAGGAAGTATGCGGCTGAGATTATTGAGAGTTGGCATGTCATCCTGTAAGTCCTCTCCTACTCCGGTTGATACAAAACCAAAGCTGAGTGCTAATTCTAGCACACCTTGCGAGGATCCCTCCCACTATCGCAATCTTGTAGGGGCTCTTCAGTATCTTACTTTAATGATGTCCGATATTACTTATAGTACAACAGATGTGTTTATTTATGCATGATCCGAGGGACGAGCACATGCATGCTCTTAAACGCATTGTGTGTTACATTTAGGGCACTCTTGATTATGGTATGCACTTATATCCATCCTCTGTGTCGACTCTCGTATCTTATACTAATGCTGATTGGGGTGGATGTCCAGATAACAGACTTCGACATCTGATTATTGTATGTTTCTTGGTGATAACTTAGTTTCTTGGTCGGCTAAACTCCAGGCTACTTTATCATGATCCAATGCGGAGGCCGAGTATCGAGTGGTAACCAATGTGGTGTCTGATTCATGTTGGCTGCGTAATCTCCTATTAGAGCTTCACTTTCCTATTCAGAAAGCTACCTTGGTCTACTGCGATAATGTTAGTGCAGTCTATCTCTCTAGGAATCCGGTCCAACATCATCGCACTAACACATATCTAGATGGATATTCACTTTGTTCGCGAAAAGGTAGCTTGTGGACAAGTACGTGTCTTGCATGTCCCTTCACGGTACCAAATTGTTGACATCTTTACTAAGGGCCTTCCCTTGGTTCTGTTTGAAGATTTTAGGGACAGTCTTAGCGTACGACAGACGTCCGCTATGACTGCGAGGGTGTGATAGAATATACCGTGTATATTGGACTCAATATACATTGTTTCCCCTACTATGTATACCGTGTATATATTTCTCATATATATACGGTTTCCCCTCTTACCATATTTGTAGAATTCTTGTACATGTATAATTATGGTAGTAGTCTTGTATTAGAAAAAGATATTAGTCTTGTATTAGGAAAATGTAGATTTAATTTCCATAATCAAATATTATATATCATGTATATATACCTTTGACATTAATAAAAATAATCGAGGTATTATTCTCTTTTATGGCCAATCGGCACTTACATGTGGTAATAGGATACAAGATTGAAGTGATGTAATAGACTATATTATGTAATTACATGCTAGAGAATGTAATTGTAATTCTTAACTTGCTCCTGTGACTTCCTTTTTATTTGGTACGGCATACTACCAACAAGACATTTTGAAAGTATTGTAACACTAATTAAGTTCATAATCTAAGGCTCAAATATTACAATATTTTCTACATCACTTGAAGGACACTCAACAACTTGTTGAAAAATAATGAAGCTACCATATATATTCACAACTCCTACAATGGCTTGACAGTTCGCCCACTCTCCATACTAGGCAAAATAAATCATTTTCGGTTGAGGCTCGAGAGACGAGGAGAAGGGAGAAAAGAAAAGGAAAGGTTTAATAAGATTCAAATTTCCTTATCGAAGCTCCTTGAACCTAAAGTGAGAATGAAGGGGCTGCACAGTGAGAAGAAGTATTAAATGATTCGGATAGTTATCACAATGATGAAGCTGACCTATAGGTTAGGTTGAGTAAATGAGAAGCTCGAAGGAGTATTTGGAGACGAGCTCTAGCTCATACCTCTATCACCAAACTAACTTTTGAACCAACTAAATATCCACTTAAAACTACATAATCATAAAAGCAACCGTAACTTCATTGACCAGATGAACTTGTGCCAGTTATACCTTTCTAGAAAGAAATTTGGAGGATTAACATGTTATATATATTTCCTCTGTTTCAATTTGTTTGATGTTTTTTGCTTTTCGGGGGTCAAATTTCTTAATTTTTATTCTGTGTTTGAACATAGAATCTTTAACTTTTTCAAAATAAATTTTACATATTTGGAAATTACGTAAAAAGTATTATAAGTCACCATAATTAATAGTTTAAAATATTTAAAAGACATGAAAAATTACAGTCAAAGAACAACTCATTTGACACTCAAAAAGCAAAACGTGTCAAATAAATTGGGAAGGAAGGAGTATTAATCTTCCCATTAAATTGTTGGTTCCCTAAATAGAGCTAATTAATATTTGATGCATTGACAGCACTAAAGAAATATGTTCCTTGATTTTATTGATGAATGATTTACAATATATATAGTATTACAAAAGTATTTACCTTGCTATAAATTAGGTAACTAATCAATCTAATTACAAAAGGATTATAATTCTACCTAAAATAGGAGATATACAATTAATACAATTAATGGAAGAATATTCGGGAAATATTCTATTACACCCCGTAGTCGAAGCCGGAGGTTATCGAACATTGAGACTGGCTCAAAAATCATCAAATAGTATGCGCGAAAGTCCTTTGGTGAAGATGTCAACAATCTGATATTTGGAAGGAACATGAAGGACACGAACTTGACCACGAGCCACTTTTTCGCGAACGAAATGAATGTCCATCTCAATGTGTTTAGTGCACTGATGTTGGACGGGATTGTCAAAAAGATATATCGCATTAATATTGTTATAGTAGACCAGTGTTGCCTTTTGAATCGGGCAGTGAAGCTCAAGTACAAGGTTATAAATCCAACAAGACTCAAGAGACGACGTTGGCGACACATATGTACTCTGCTGCGGCACTGGATCGGGATAGTTTAGGTTTCCTTTTGGAAGACCAAGATAATAGGTTATTTTCGAGGAAAATGCAGTAACCAGACGTGGATCGTCTGGTGTCAGGACATCCACCACAATCAGCATCAGAATAAGCAGTGAGACCAGTGAGCGATGACCTGTATAGATGTAATCCGAAGTGAAAAGTGCCTTGGACAAATCGTCAAGTACGTTTGAGGGCATATATGTGTGCTTCCGTTGGATTGTGCATGTGCAAGCAGATTTGTTGCACGGCATTGGATATGTGTGGTCTCGTGAATGTAAGGTATTGCAAGGCCCCAACCAGGCTACGATAGTGAGTTGGGTCTAAATACAGAGGGCCAGAATCAGCGCTGAGCTTGGAATTGGTGTCTACTAGCGTGTGGGATGATTTACAAGATGCCATTCCTGCATGGTCAAGGATCGCTTCGGCGTATTTCTTTTGACACAGAAATAGGCCGCCAGAATGTCGAGTGACAGAGACGCCTAAGAAATAACTTACGGCCCCCAGATCCTTCATAGCAAACTCAGAGGAAATGAGAGACATAATGAACCGGCGGAGAGCATCAGATGATGTGGTGAGGATGATGTCATCAACATATAATAAGAGGTAAGCCATGTATGGACCCTTGTTGTAAATGAACAGGGAATGATCGAATCTGATATATGAAAAAAATGAAAGAGGAGACATAATCGGCGAATCGCTGGTACCATGCTTGAGGAGCCTGTTTCAGTCCATAGAGCGATTTCTGCAACAGACAGACATAATCCGGATGAATAGGATCCCTGAAACCCATAGGCTGATGCATATATACCGTTTCATAAAGATCCCCATGTAAGAAGGCATTCTTGACATCAAGTTGATGAGTGGGCCAAGACTTGGATATGGCAATATTGAAGACAGTCTGGATTTTTGCGGGCTTTACGACCGGGCTGAACGTTTTATGAAGTCTGCTCCCACCTATTGAGACATGTCATCACCTATAAGACGAGTCTTGTACCTCTCAAAGAACCATCAAATTTCTTGTTATGTCTAAAATTCCACATAGGACGAATAATGTTAGCATCAGGCGGACGGGGTACTAGATCCCACATCTTATTATCAATAAGAGCATTATATTCATCAATCATTGTAGCTTTCCAATTTGGGTCGGACAATGCATCCTTCGGATTTCGAATGATAAAGGAAGGGACAACTGAAACAGATAGGTAAAACAACCATTTAGGTTTAGAAATTCTGTGCATGGCACATGTTTCCATTATCCGAGAGTATGTCTACGGACGCGGGATGAGAGGAGGGTAGGGTTCTGCGAGACTGCTGGGAAGAAGAGAAAGAGCAGGAGTAGCGGGATCGTCTGGCCAAGGCTCGATTTCTGACCGTGGTGGGTGCGGGGTACCGGGGTCTGGGACGACGGACTAGATAAATAGTTAATTAGAAGGGGGTTTAGGCCATCATTTAAGAAGTCGTAGGAATACCGACATGGCGAGTTTAGGGAGGCAAAAGGGAATTGAGACTCATCAAATAAGACATGACATGAAATAATAATTTTACGGCTTGAAAAGTCATAGCACGAGTAACTACGATGATTGGCGGGGTAACCCAGAAACACACACGAGGAAGACTGAGGTTGGAGTTTGTGAGTGGTCGGATAGAGAAGATAACAGAGACATCCAAAAATACGCAAGTGTTGGTAGGAGAGGTTCCGACGAAACAAAACTTGAGTGGGTGACAGTTGAGCTAGAGACTCGTTTGGGATTATGTTTAGGAGATAGGTGACCATGGAGAGTGCGTAATTCCAGAATTGTGGGGGAATTGAGGCGTGAACAAGTAGGGTACGAATTAGATTTTTATGGTTCAGATTTTTCGTTCGGCTTTACCATTTTGGGAGGAGGTGTGAGGGCATGAAAAATGAAAGGTAAGACCATTTTTGGAGCAAAACTGTTCGAATTGGTTATTATCGAATTATCTGTCATTGAAAACATTTAATGCTCTTTTCAAATTGTGTTTTTACGAAAGCACTAAATGAGAAAAAAATAGGGTAGACTTGGAATTTATTTCCAATTGAAAAAGTCCATAGAAAGTTGGAGTAATTTTCCAAAAACAACACATAATATCGATGGTCAGCCTTACTTAAAATTGGGGAAGTCCATAAATCGCTATGTATGATATCGAAAGGCATTAAAGTATAATTTGTGGATGCATAAAATGGTAATTTAACATGTTTCTCAAAAACACAGGATTCACATATAGGAGTCTTAGAAATACGATTGCAATTGATAAAAAATATTGTTCCTAGGAGAGCGTAAAACAAAATCTCCCAGATGTCCTAATTTATAATGTCATAAGGAAGACGAAAGAGCAGCAAATGTAGATGGAACTAAGGCTGGATTATTTACGGCATTTGAAATATGATAGAGATTTTTGGTGCTGTCACATTTCATTATTCGTCTCTCTGTCATAAAATCCTTCACAGAAAAACCAAAAGGATCAAAGTCAAGGAAAACATTATTATCAGTTGTGAAACATCGCACAGAGATTAGATTTTTAATGAGTTTAGGGGCATGAAGGACATTTTTAAAGATTAGTGGTGGTTGTGGTAGGGATAAGGATGAATGACCAAAACCGCGAATAGGAATGCCTTGTCCACTACCAATAATAATATTTTGATTTAAATTACTCAAATTGGAATAAGACGAGAGAGTACCTCGTGATGTCGTCATATGAGATGTGGCGCCTATGTCTATATACCAATTTTCGTTGGAGCGTTGAGTGACATTGAGTTCATAGCTGCTACAATGTCGGTCGGTGTATAAGTTGATGGCTGGGGGCCTGTGCTGTGTAAGCATGTATGCTAGGTTGGGCCTGTCGGGCTAGAGGTGGAGTCTACGGGAAAGGAGGAGAGGCCCATGATGGTGGGGCCCACGAGGCCCATGGAGGGTAGGCAGGCCACGACGGAGGCTGTTGCCACTGCCGCGAGGACTGCCCCTTCCCGCCGCCGTTGTTGCCGGAATTTTTTCTACCGTGGCCCTTGCCGGACTGCCTCTCTCGACAGTTGTTGTGGGTCAATCCGGACTGCTACGGGTCCTCAGGTCGGCGGTGCTGGTTGACAGAGTTGGAGGCCCAACTATCGGCGGAGGGCCCGACGGTGGTGGTGAGGGCGGTGTCTGCAATGCTGGCCTGAGTGGTCCTGCACTTGTTTTTCCGTGTTTTCTCAATAATTAGCTTCGAACGGGCCTCATAAAATAGTGGTAACGGCATGCATTGCTGAAGGATGGTGGCAACGCCGTCATAGGATTCGTTCAAGCCTGTAATAAGTTTCATAACCAGTCACTGATTAGTGATGGGTGCGCCAACGTTGGAGAGTTGGTCAGCAAGCATCTTGAGTTCTTGACAACATGCAGACATGTTTGGGAAATCATCTTGATGAACATCCTTGAACTGATTTTCAAGGTATAAAGTTCGTTGAATTTTGTTGTCGTGGAAAATACTTTTCAAACATTCCCACGTTTGGCGGGCAGTGGCATCGGTCTTAATTATGGTGTGCAACAGATCATTAGAGATCGTGCCGTATATCTACTGGAGGACGGCTGCATCCAAACGAGACTAGAGTGCATCATCAGAAGTTGAAGCCGAGGGGAGGTCTGTGGACTTCGGTGTAGGAGGGATGATGTGGTTGATAACTTCGTAAACACGACAATGGATCTTAAAAAGCTCCGCCCACGAATAGTATTGACCCTTTTCCATCTCAAGGGTAACAGGGATGAAATTTTTAATATTATTGACTGCAAGTGCAGGATGGAATTTGGTTTTGTCAGCCATGGAAGATGGAGGGAGAATGGCCAAAAAACTAGGGTTCCATCGTGGGGAAAGGGGCGGCCGAGAGCAGAAGTCGGCGGCTAGGGTAGAAGATTTAAGGTTAGGCTACTGATACCATAAAGGAATATGTTCCTTGATTTTATTGATGAATGATTTACAATATATATACTATTACAAAAGTATTTACCTTGCTATAAACTAGGTAACTAATCAACTTAATTACAAAACGATTATAATTCTACCTAAAATATGAGATATACAATTAATACAATTAATAAAAGAATATTCAAGAAATATTCTATTAATCACTATGACGCGGTGAGAATATTAGGAAATTTGTAACATGAGAGGTGGAACAATATTAGCTGACAGTTGCCATACGAGGAATGGTTCCACAAGAGCAGGATTCCAAAGTAGTATATTTGATTGTAATAACTACTTCATCCGTATCAATTGATGTATCATCATTTGAGTTAAACGAAATTTAAGAAATAAAGACTTTTAAAATTTATGGCCCAAAATAAGTTTTATATAAATGTGTGGTTGAAAATTATTTTATAAAGTTAAATTGTTTCTAAATATAGAAAGGTGACATTCTTTTTGGGATAAACAAAAAAAATGATATCACATAAATTGATACAGAAGGAGTATTATAAACAACTTTAATTTGACCTGCCCATGCCATTAGATGTTGCAGCTGCTGCCGGTAGCTTAGATACTCCTGTACCATCAAGTCTTCGGAACAGGGTAGAATGTAGAGTTAGAGATAAAGGTACGGATTCTGATAAACTCAGTAACGTTATTTTGGTATAAGCTCTAAATTTATTTTACGAAATCCATTTAGTATGAACATATTATTCCCTCCGGCTCATTTTAAGTGTCTTACTTTCTTTTTTGATTTGTCCTAAAAAGAGTGTTTCTTTCCATATTTAGTAAGTTTACAATTCAAAGATCCTACCTGGTTATAACCACAAGATTAAATGACATTTTAGTACATTATACACCTCTTCAGATTAAGATCGATAGATTCAAAAATCTCTCTTTATTTCTTAAACCCCGTGCCTAGTTAAACTAAGACACTTAAAATGGGACGGAGGGAGTATTAATTAAGAACTCAGTAATTTAAAAGTACTGGAATCATGAACCCATAAACTTCAATAAATCCTAGACGAATTGACTTTTATTCTGGTCTTCTGAAACACAAGCATATTCGAATAACAAAACTAACACGGAGTAATAAAATAAATAGAGACCACATAGAATATTACTCCCTCTATCCCAAAAAAATTCTCTTACTTTCCTTATTAATTTGTCTAAAAAAGATTGATATTTTTCTATATTTAGAAATAATTTAACTTTATGCGATGATTTACAGTCACCCAAATATCTTAGACTTGTTTTGGACCACACATTTCAAAAGTCTTCCTTTATTTCTTAAACGTTGAGTCAAGTCAAATTAGGACAATCTTTTTGGGACGGAAGAAATAGTAAAAAAGAATAAAATATATTTATCTTTATTTTAACTTCATCGGATTCAATTAAAACTAATATTTTTATAAATATATGTATATGAAAAATAACTAAATTTTAACTCATAATAGCAAAAAATGCAATGAATATATTCAATGATGAAAACTTAAATATTGAAACCTATCAAATTTTAAATCTGTATCCACATACATGGACCGGGCTGAAGAACCATACCCAATCTTTTCTGGAATTCTGAATATGCGAATAAATAATTGAATTGTTAGGTTTCGAAACCGAAAGGCTACACGGACAGTTTATTTAGTTACTGAGGAGGACCCCATTACTAACCTTTTCATGAGTAATCAACAAAGATTGTGATGTAGTGGCTTATACTTCTCCATTCTTAATCAAGAGGTTTCGGGTTTGAGTCCCCTTGGATACGGAGTCATTTTTTATCAGAAATATCTTGCCCCCTAATGTGAAACTCCTCGGTACGAATTCGGATTTAGTCGGACCCCAATACGGATACCGTACATCAAATGGAAAAAAAAAACTTTTCATGAGTAAAAAAACCAAAGTGTGCCAAAAAAAAGGGAAAGGAAGAGTACTTTTGGCAAGAGAAAGCTTTAGGAGTTTTTGCACGGATTTCCCTTCAAACGTAGTGATTTTAATTTTTGCCCTCTATATGTGATCTTTAATTTTTGCTTATGCTGCTTATTTTATGAAAATATCCAAATTTACTTCGCTCGGCATAAGTGGTGTGATATTTATCTTCGAAAACTGAACTTTTGTTTTGCTCAGCACAAGTTCTGTAAGAATTATGTATGCGGCATAAGTTGTATAGTATTTTTCAAATTATGTTGAGTGTTGAAAGTTTTATCATGTCCAACATAAGTCGTTGGATATTATAATAGATCTGCCGAACGAAATCTAAACTTAAAAGTGCTGAAAAATAAAAATTATAAATTTGAAGGCCAAAAAATTAAAAACAAACCCGAAATAGGGGCATTTGTGCGGATGACAGAAAGCTTTACTGGCCATGTATGGGCCGCAACAACAAAATTGATTTGTGATGAGCTCAAAACTGTGTCTTATTATTGCACGCCGTGGACCTCTTTAAGGTCGGTGCCATTTCCTCCTTTATGATGAGTGATGACATTGTGGTTATTAAAAAAAGGTGGAAAAAGTGAGATTGTAGAGAGTTCCTATGTAGTACTAGTAGAATATAATATTCAAGAAATGAGATGCCAACTCAATAGGTTTTTGAAATGGATTTTTTTTTTAAATATACAATTCAATATAAAATATTACGGTATGTAATATAATATTATACAATATTATATCTGGAAAAAACATTATATATAATGTATCAATCTTGTATAGAAGGTGTTTATACATAAATATGGGTTAAACCGAACAACAAACTCAAAATATAGATTACATGGCGTAAATATTTTCTCCCAGTAAATATAGAGTGTAATTTATCCCATTTATATTTTTTCATACAAGTGCTAGTTTTTCGAATTATTTTAAGTTATTATATAACATGATAACTTGTACAAAAGATCTTTTACATTACGTATATCAAAGAACCATAAAACAAAACTCTTTTTATGGTCTTTATGCGTATGCAAACCCACACAATTCAATAACAAATAACAAATCGAAATAATAGATTCATCTCAGATGACAAACCATTTCGAAATCAATTTCAATGAGGATGAGGAGGGTAGCAGCTCGACCAATCCTTGATCCTCTCGGAGCGTCGGCTTAGGATAATTGAAAACGAATTCACTTTCAGTAATCGGAGGCAGGTCAGGGGCCGGCGGGCGAACCTTGCTCAGAGATATTTTTGATGGTATTGACCTAGATTTAGATGCTCAAGTCGAATTTGGAGCATTCCAAAAACTTGGAGACTTTAACAATAGTCTTGTCCACAAGCAAATCAATGTTCGGCAGCGGAAAATCATCTTTGACACTTTCTTGAGGAAAGAAAGGAGCGGAAAAGCCACTCGACTATAAAGAGAGGCGTGAAAAGCCACTTGCACTTGCTTGATTATTTGGTCTCTACATACGAAAGCACCAAGTACATTTTCTTATGAAAGAAGAGCAGCTTATTCTGTAACTGATTTTCAGCCTCTCTTCGGGAAGTAAGATCAATTTTCCCTTGCCTTGCGCCAAGTAGTTTTCTCGTGGAAGATCACCATTTCTCACTTCTGGATATTCATATTCTCTTTCGGAGACTGAGCTGATCCGAATTCTGAAGTATATCATTCATATTTACTTACCTTGCTTGAAAGGGCGGAAATCCTCTTCTTCTGAGCTATGGTTTCATAATTGAAATTTGCTGAAACAACAACATATGTCTCAGCTTTTTCTTATACTTGCTGGCTCAGGGCTGCCTACAGAGACGGGGTTCAACCTCCTGGTTTGGAGAACAACCCTAGAAGAAAGAGGAAAGCTTGCTTAGTAGTCATCAACTCAGCCGTCGAACCTTTACTTTCCTACGAAGCTTATTTATACCTATACCTTGTAACCCAGACTCTTTAGTTCACCCCGGTTCCTTCTATTTAGATTCTTTATTCACGTATGTGCCCGGCTTCGCGGGATCGGGCCTTGATGAAAGGTCTTCCTCAGCTGACCAGAGAACCAGTCCAAAGGAGGTCGGAATATCAGGCTTTTTGATAGATATAAATTAATTGATTATAGCAAATTATTTAATTATTTTTTTAGTTACCGATCGATGTTAGTATTTTAAAAAAAAATTACCTGCGATAGTACTCTTTAAAGTGATATAAGAATGAAAATTGATATTCCGCAATTAGTGCATAAAACTTATGATGGTTCATATTCCCGTAGTTTAATTTATGATATCTCCCTTGCTGGCTACCTTTTCTTATTGTAAAGATGAGCGTGAGCCTGCGAATATATTGTAGTGTCAAATTAAAAGTAAGGCTAATTCTACTCTAACTGAATTTTATACTCTGATATTAAAGTCATAAAGTTATACTTTTTTTAAGTAATTAAATCTTATTAACCATGACAATAAAAGTCATTACATTTTATCCACTATGATAGTTTAGTCATAAAATTATTTTGTGACACGTTAAAATAATCTTTATTCACAATAATAATAAATTGCTGAAGTCACTAAACTTTATTCATTATAACGACATAATCACCCAGCGAGGTGACTTTATTCCAACAATAAATAAGGAGTTGTGACTTCAACAGTTATGTCGAATAAAGTTCAGTTGTTTGTGGATAAAACTCAATTATTTTAGTTAATTATTTTAATATAACAACAAATAATTTATAACTTTAATGTCATCATAGGCAAACTTTATTTTTGACAATAAAAATAAATTTTACTACCATGGATTGATATTTACGGCTTAAAGAACAGGAAAATAAAGACATAAGCTAACAGTTGGACAAAAGGTCCCAACTTTAACCACAAACGAAAAAAAAAAGTCTCCCAAGTTAGATTAGCCTCATAATCTATCGCTACGTACTATTTTCCTGCTATTATAATGAAGGATAGAAGTTTAATTGATCTAGTTTCTTTGCTAGTTTTGATTTCATTTGTTTAATTGATCTAGTTTCTCTGCTAGTTTTGATTTCATTCTTCCTCTATATATAAAATACCTCTTGTATTATCAATTTTATAATTTCTCCACTTGAACTTTGTTTTACTTGAAAGCTTCTTTAGTTTCGGTCTATTAGGTCCGGGTATGCTATGAAATAATAAAAATAAACTGGAAATAAATTAACTTGAATGTCAATTCAGTTTCCGAATGTCGGCGATAATGTCGTCCGGCACCAGTGACAACACTTTAGTAAAACAGAAAACCTTAAAGAGCAATGCAACGGAAATTTAAAGAACAAAAATGTTTAATATTTACATAGGTTATATAATATATATAACCTATGACGGCCAGTGACCGAAAGTATTGTATATATTTATTATATACAAAAATTACAAATTCATTTCTTTACAGATTTACAATATAAAATGGAAAGGAATTAAATGTTGAAGTCGCAGATGACTTCTGCCTGAAAAATCTATCTAAATAGACATAGACAACTTGTCATTACAATTGTTCAATACAAAGCTAATCTAGAATCTAAACTGCAATTGTAATGTTGGACAGAATGTTGTCAACACGCTCAGACAATACTTGTGATCCAGTTTTCTGAGATGAATTCTCAAGAGCTCTGTTGATATTTTTGCAATCTGTTTCTGGATATCGATTCACTCTTGTAACCTCTCTATTTATAGTAGAGAGTCTTCCTTGAAAAGCTTATCGATTGGTTGAGTAGGTTGAGGGAAAGGTGGACAGCTTGTGTGTTTGTTGGAGAAAATCATGGAGTCAAAATCTCAACAACTTTGACTTGTTCTTCACTCGACTTCTTCCCCATGCTTTGACTCTTTCTCCCACGTTTTACACAGCTTCTAATTCACATGCCTAAGTCATTTTTACCACTCAGTAAAACTGTTACTGCTTATCGTCAAGAAGGCAAAACTGTTATGAAAAATGTTGGTCTGAATGTTGTGACAATTGTCCCAACATTTTTGGCAATAAATAATAGTACTTTAGGGGATATGTTAGGTCAAATGTTACAACACCAAATACAACATTAACAATCTCCCCCTTTTTGCCTTTCTTCACAAAACTCATTATAACATGTGCAAATGACTTAGGGCAACGTCATAGCTGTTGTCCAACAACTATGAATACAGTTATGCTCCCCCTTAACCTGTGATGGTATACAAACAAGACTTGTATACACCAATCTGTAGGATTAGAAAATATATAGAACATAAAGAAAAAACAGTTAGCGCATTACATATCATCCATTTACAATAATTTATATACAGACCACAAAAACATATTCCCTTTGCCACATAAATCAACATCCATCCTGTCAAACAAATAACTGCTCAGAATGAGAAACCTTCATGACCTTCATACATTATCACCCAGTAGCTAACAACAACAACTCCTAGCTCATCATACATACAACAACAGCTTTCTACTCATGCGTGACTACTTCTCTGCACCAACATACTTCCCTGCACCAGCAGCAGCCTCTAACCTTCTTCCTCAGCTCCCCCTGCATTCTCTGCACCAGCAGCAACCTCTAACCTTCTTTCTCATCTCCCCCTATATCAACACTTCCTCTGTTTCCCTTTTTGTGAAGAAAGCAACAACATGAGATGGTCTCTGGCTTGAATCAGGGCATTTCTCACAGCATCAACCTCAGAGATTTGGTGGGTGACCTTTGCAATTTGATTCACAAGCCATTTAGTGGATAGTGGAGACTGTCTCGGATCAGTGTTGCCAGGAATATTGGTGACATTCTTGTCAACATCTATACTACTTCCTTCCACTTTCAAGGGTAGATCAATGACTCTGTCTCTACTTTTCAAAACTGCTTTGTTGACTTTGTACAGTTCAGGAGCCTTCCCTAATGTGTTTTCTCTCTTAGGATTAAAACCTTGGGTAGATAAAACTTTGTATATTATAGAGGGAAAATGGAGGATTAAAATTGATTCTTTTTGTGCCAAGTTGGCAACTTGATGAAAGATCATTTTGCCCAGATCAACTCACAAACCTTTCCCAATTTTTTACAGCAGGGTGACTTGTTCTGTAGTTACAATTGACTCATTCATTGAAGGAAGCCAATTGTTTATAGCAATTTTGTGAAGAGTGGAAAACAGGGCTGTTAATTTAGAGGTTGGACATCTAGATATCCACTTATGCATTATACCTCATGTGAGGTACTCAATTACTTCATCTCTATTGTCCACTGCATGGTCTGTTTCTCTAACATTCTCCTCAGCATTTAATCTCATACATTAGTTTATAACAGCAGGTGTGAAAGAATACTCTCTGTTACGGAGATATACCTTCCCAAACTTCTTTGAGGAGGTATCTTCTATAACAGAACCCAAATTAGCATAAAACAACCTGACTATTTCATCAGCATATGATCCTTTGTTAGTAACAGATTCTAGGAGCTGTCTTTCTTTTAAGAACTCTACCAAGCCACATTCTGAACAAGAAGCAATGTCTAATACTTTTTCAGACCTAATGACTTTATTCTTGTACCAGTTCCAATTATCAGAATTAGTTTTAGAATAGAAATTGTCTGAGTAGATAGGTACCTCGTGGTCAGAATCAGATTCAGTTTTGCTGGAGGAGGATGGTGTCGGTGTCTCTTTTGAAATTTGTTGAAATGTTGCTCGAGATATTGTGGCTTTGTCGGCAACATTTGGAGCAACATCTGATTTATCATGTTTGGGAATTCCTTTTGGACAGAATCTCGTCAGTGGAGTGTCATCAGGAATTTCCTCGTTTTGAGACACATTATGAGGTACAGAGGCGGTAAGATCTTATTCACTTTCTTTAGAGGATAGCTCAAAGTTCATGTCATTAGTGTCACTACTTGAGCAAGTAGGTATATGTGTGTCAAACCTGGACTTTTTGGTGCTTGACTCCTGTTGGACTGTTCTCTCAAATACTCTACTAGATCTACGAGTAGGGAAAGAGGATGAACTTGGCCGTTTACCTAAGTTCGAATAATTAGATGTTGCATCAACATCTATGGGATTATTGTCATCCACTGGGTAGCTGATATCGAGTTGTTCCTCATTACTTCGAAGGACTATAGCCATACACCTATTTTCAGGAAAATGTGAACAAGAAGATATGTCTGGTTGTTGAAGAGGGCTTGTACTCATAGGGGTGTTGTTGGATGTGTTGGTAGACATAGGTGTTGACATTAGGGAAGTTTCCATTGGTGAGTTTTGAGGAGAATTTTTTTTTTGGGATTTAGGGTTTGAGATTGAGAGTGGAGTTTGGAATGGTGAACCACTCATCGGGTAGGTGATGTTAAGCCCGATTTGTGATGTGATTTTCCCCACTTTTTTTATTTTTTAAATATTTTTAATAGGGAAAAACGGATATGATAAAGAAGATACAAATGAGAGGATTTTATATACATGGCAAATCTTTCAAAGCAACAAAAAAACCTTAGTTTTAGGAGTTTGAGATTTATCTAATAACTCACACCTAAATTTTTGGGATAAGTTGATAAGCATCACGGTAGGAATTTAATCTTATCATTTTAAAGTTTGAAATTCCTATAAAAAACAAGTCATAAACGTAGGAAGAAAAATCTGATTTTTCTGGAATCAGTTAAGAACAACATCCCAACAAATATCATAAACTGAAAATGTCAACAGCAATATTGGCAACATTTTGGACAACACAGGTATTATGATCCCGCAAGAACTTTTCGTTTTGGCAACAAATCAAGACACATTTTATATGTATTTTTATGAGTTTAACCACTGGACCAATGTAACATTTTCCCATCGTGTCCTTGATCTAATCATAAAATACATATAAAATTATTTTTTCGTGTCAAAAATAAGAATACTTATTTAGTATTCTTAAAATTCTTTTAAAGCACTCGATACTCCTATAGAATAGGAACGGTATCTTTTTAAGGGGCTTTGCACATTTTGCACAGTTGTCAATCATTTGTTTAGGCTTTGCCTTATTTTGATGCTCCCTTTTTATGATATATAATATCATCGCAGAGAATGGTATCAGGTTAAAGACACCTTCTTTATTGAGGGATCATGCTTGTGTGATAAAAAAAATTAATGCACTATACAGTAACAATAATCAGTTTATGATATTACATAGGTAAATGTCACCTGAAATGTTAGACAATGTTTCAGCTTACATTCACCAAAAATGCATTTTTAGTGATTACAAAGACCAAGAGATTTCTTCAAACTAGAAAATCTCTCATAGTCCAAAGCTTTTGTAAAAATATCAGCTAGTTGATGAATAGTGTCAACATGTTCAACATGAACTAGATATTTTTCGACTAAATCTCTTAAAAAGTGATGTCTAATATCAATATGTTTTGTACGTGGGTGTTGAACTAGATCTTTGGAAATATTTATAGCACTCAAATTATCACAGTACAAAATCAAAATATTGCTAGAAAATCCATAGTCGTCTAACATGTGTCTTAGCCATATTAATTAAGAGCAACAACTTCCAGCTACTACATATTTAGATTCAGCAACTGAAAGTGAGACATAATTTTGTTTACGACTATACCATGAAACAAGATTATTGCCAAGATAAAAACATTATCCGCTTGTATTTTTTCTATCATCTACGTATCCAGCCCAATCCGAGTCATTAAATCCTATTAAGTTAGGATTAGTGTCTTTGGAATACCAAATTCTCAACTCACATGTTCCAGCAACGTATCCAATAATACGTTTCACGACATTTAAGTGACAGACTTGAAAACGGGCACAAACACAAACACTAAATATAATATCTAGGAGACTCGCAGTAAGATAAAGAAGGCTACCTATCATAGATCGATATAATTTTGGGTCGACATTTTCACCAACATTATCCTTGCATATCTTCTGTGATGAACCCATTAGCGTTTTCATCTGCTTAGCATTCTCCAAACCAAATCTCTTAACTAGATTCTTAGCATATTTACTTTGTGAGATGAAAATTCCATCTTCACTTTGCTTAATCTGCAAGCCTAAGAAAAAAGTTAGTTCCCCAATCATGCTCATTTCGAAAGTTGATGACATAGATTCGACAAATGACTTTACATAAGATTGTGAGGTCGAACCAACTACTATGTCATCTACGTAGATTTCAACAATAATAATATCTACACCGTGACGTTTAATGAATAAGGTACAATCATCTTCACCACGGTTAAAACCAAATTCAAGAAGAAAGTTAGTTAGATGACCATACCATGCATGAAGGGCTTGTTTCAACCCATACAGAGCCTTTTTGAGCTTGTACACATAGTGTGGGTGGTGAGGATCTTCAAATCCTTTTGGTTGTTCAACATAGACTTCCTTATCTAGATAACCATTTAAGAATGCACCTTTTACATCCATTTGGTGTAAAGTAATTTTTAGGCAACAAGCAATAGCAAGTAACAGTCTAATTGACTCAATTCTAGCCACAGGTGAGAAGGTCTCGTCATAGTCGATTCCTTCAACCTGAGTATAGCCTTGTGCAACTAGACGATCTTTATTTCTAACAACTATTCCCGATTCGTCTGATTTATTTTTTAAAATCCACTTAGTTCCAATTACATTTGAATTATTTGGACGTGGAACTAAGTCCCAGACATCATTTCGAGAGAATTGTTCAAGCTCTTCTTGCATTGGTTGAATCCAAAAATCATCTTTGAGTGATTCTAAAACATTTTTTGGTTCTAAACTAGATATAAAACAAGAAAGACTAACCTTTTAGTATATGGTAGACATACACACATACCTTACCATTTCTCTGTAGTTGAGTGGTTCTTTCCCTCTTGTTCTAATTCCTTCAAAAACTCCCCCTATCACCTAGCATGTTGGATGATTCTTCCTAATCCTTGATGAAGGGTCCCTTCGAACTTGATCTATCAATTCAACATTTGACTCCTCATTCATGACCTCTATGGTCTCTATTTTAGGTTCAGATGTTGCTTCGGGTGCGGCAACATTTGGGTCAACTTCTGATTCTTCAGCAGTCTGCACATTTTTCACTGAAACTATAGTGTTATTTTCAGTTATATTTCCTGTAGGATCAGAAAAGTCATCAAAAATAACATTTACAGACTCTTGTATAGATTTGGTCCTCAGATTGTATACTCGATAAGAATGACTATTTTGAGAATAGCTAACAAAAATACATTTGTTGCTTTTAGAGTCAAACTTTGACAAATGATTTCTATCATTTAAAATGTAACAAATACACCCAAAAATATAAAAATAACGCAAGTTAGGTTTCTTTCCATTTATCAGCTCATAAGGTGTCATCTTTGTTCCTGGCCTTAAGTAGACTCTATTAGCGATGTGATTAGCAGTATTCAAGGCTTCGGCCCAAAGACATTTTAACAATTTTTTTAAACTAAGCATAACTCTAGCCATTTCTTGCAGTGTTCTATTCTTCCTTTCTGCTACCCCATTCTGTTGAGGAGTTTTGGGAGCAGAAAACTCATGGAAAATTCCCTTTTTCTCACAAAAGTTTGTGAATGAGTAATTTTCAAATTCTTTTCCATGGTCGGATCTAATCTGAAAAATAGGAGAATAGAACAAATTCCTAATTCTAGAGTGTAAAATTTTAAACATGTCAAAGTTTGTGATTTTTCTTTCAAAAAATATATCCATGAATATCTAGAAAAATCATCTACTATCACATAAGAATACATCATGCCTCCTAGACTGTCTACTTCAATCGGGCCCATTAGATCCGTATGTAATAATTGAAAACAGTGAGACATACTTGAATGTTGTCCGTCGTGTTGGACAATATTATGAGAAACATGGGTTTGCTTACCTTTCAGACAATCTTCACAGACAGTTTTACCTTTATGGATAAGATTGGGTAAGCCCCTAACCGCTTCATATGAGACCATTTTTTTCTAAATTGCGGTAGTTGACATGCCCCAACTTTTGATGTCATAGTGTTGTGTCATCGATCTTGACATTATTACATGTTTCTTGTCTTGCAACAATATAGCAATTATCATTTGTTCTAGTACCTGTCATGACACATTCATTAGTTTCATTCGTAACTTTACAGGCATTCTTATTAAATTTTACCTCAAGATTGTCATCACACACTTGACTAATACTAATCAAATTAGCCATTAAACCCTCAACGTGTAAGACATTTCTTAAAGCTGGAAATCCAGGAACATCCAAGATCCCCTTTCCAATTATTTTGCTTTATTGCTTCCTCCATAAGTCACGTTTCCTCTGTTGAATGACTCATAGTTCTTTAGAAAACCTTTTGTACCTGTCATGTGACGAGAACATCCACTATCAAAGTACCAAGAACCTTAAATGTTAGTTCTTTATGCAGTTATAGCAACATTACATGTTACATCCTTTTTGGGAACCCAAACTTTCTTAAAATATTTTTTACCTTTCGGCTCAGAAATGTTGCTTCGAATGTTATCCGAAATGTTGGACAACCTTTTAGGCAACATTTTGCTCACAAAATCATGAAGTTTGAAACAATATGGTTTTAAGTGTCCAGGGGAGTTACAATGATGACATACAAACTTCATATTCTTTAACATATATGAGAACCTATTATTTATTTCTTTTTCTTTTACAAAGCATATTGTTTCATTTTTGTCAAACAGACTAGAGCGTATAGTTTTAAGAGAGTTTTTGTATCCAATACCTGCATGTGAAGGTTTACTAAAGCTGAGTATCTCATTCAACTTCGAAGTCCCGGTGTTGAGATTGCGGAAGGTTGCTTCGGCTAGATTCAATTTTGCACTAATCTTACCAAATTTTGTATCTCTTTTGGTAAGTGCAACCTCTAGTCGGGTTATTGTGCCTTTTAGATCTACATTCTCACGAGTTAAAGATTTTACCTTTGTATCAAGTTGCTTGGATTCTAGGATTAAGGCTTTACAAATGTTTTGTAATTCATTAATCATGTCATCTTTGCATTCAACTCGATCCATACTATCAGCCTCGCTTACAGAAATAGAGCCACTAAAGCAATTAACATCAGATTAATTAAAGAACTCATACCTTTCGGATGTTGCTGTCGATGTTGATGTCATTGCTGATGTTGGAACAAATGTCGTGACATATGAGACAACATTACAGATGACATCTTCTCGGTATGACAGAGACTATTCGAAAACAGTGGCCAGCATTGCTTGTGATTCAATTTCTTGATCACTTCCATCTTCTCCTTCGTTGTCACTAAGAGAGACCCACAGATTCTTGCCAAATTTTCTAAGAGTGTTTGCACATTCGTTAACATAATGACCCCAACCGAGCATGCATGATATTGCACAAACTCGAGTTGTTTGAGATCAAATTTGGTACGATCTGAGTTGGTTCTTCTTAGTGGACTTCCTTTTTGAGCGCTTGGAAGAAATATAGTGGGATTTTGATTGAAGCCTTGGTTTTGATGCTGTTTTATATTTAGATTGATTTCTCTCATTGTTGAACTTCCTCACTATCAAATTGTATTTTCGAGTGAGTAAGGCAACATTAGCATCTTCACCAATTTCTTCAAGATTCTCATCATCTTCTTCGATTTGATTCTCCAAGGATTGAACTTGAAGTGCCACATTCTTGCTTTTATATAGTTCCCTTTGATTCTCAATTTTCATCTCATAAGTTTTGAGAATACTCATCAAGGTATGAATGTCCATTGTGGCAAGATTGTGAGCTTCTTCAATGGCACAAATCTGTAAATTGAACTTTTCAGGAAGAGAACGGAGAGCCTTTTCAACGAGTTGAGTATTGGTTAAAGGTTCACTAAGAACTAGACATTCATTTGAGATGTCAATCAACTTTTCAAAATAAGATTTAATATCATCCGCTTCTTCCATCCTTAAACGTTCATAGTTGCTCATGAACATGCGTAGCTTTGTTCGTCAAACACTTGAGTTATCTTCACAATGAATTTGTAAAGTATTACATGCGTCCTTAGCCGTATGACAGTTTTGAATGAGTTTGAATATGTACAGATCAACCCATCCAAAAATTGCATTTAAGGCCTTTTCGTTAAAGCTAGCATTCATTCAGATTCAGGTTTAACAAGAATGTTACCTTCCTCATCCGGGTATAGATCTCCATGCCCTAACATCAATTGATTTGATATGAGAATGTAGGCGAATCTTTCAATAGGCATAGTTTGAACCATCCAAAATGGAAAGTCTACCAATAGTCGGATTTGTCGGATCCATAACTTGAGACAATAGAACCAATCACTTATTGTGTTAAGTATCGACTCTGATACCACTTGTTAGGTCCGGGTATGCTATGGAACAATAAAAATAAACTGGAAATAAACTAACTGGAATGCCAATTCAGTTTTCGAATGTCGGCGATAATGTCGTCCGACACCAGTGACAACACTTTAGTAAAACAGAAAACTTTAAAGAGCAATGCATCAGAAATTTAAAGAACACAAAGGTTTAATACCTATGACGGTCAGTGACCGAAAGTATTGTATATATTTATTATATACAAAAATTACAAATTCCTTTCTTTACAGATTTACAATACAAAAGGGAAAGAAATTAAATGTTTAAGTCGCAGATGACTTCTGCCTGAAAAATCTATCTAAATAGATATAGACAACTTCTCATTACAATTGCTCAATACAAAGCTAATCTAGAATCTAAACTGCAATTGTAATGTTGGACAGAATGTTGTCAACACGCTTAGGCAACACTTGTGATCCAGTTTTCTGAGATGAATTCTTGAGAGTTCTCTTGATGTTTTTGCAATCTGTTTCTGGATATCGATTCACTCTTGTAACCTCTCTATTTATAGTAGAAAGTCTACCTTGAAAAGCTCATCGATTGGTTGAGTAGGTTGAGGGAAAGGTAGGCAGCTTGTGTGTTTGTTGGAGAAGATCATGGAGTCGAAATCTCAACAACTTTGACTTGTTCTTCACTCGACTTCTTCCCCAAGATTTGAGTCTTTCTCCCACATTTTACACAGCTCCTAATTCACATGCCTAAGTCATTTTTACCTCTCAGTAAAACTATTACCGCTTATCGTGAAGTAAGGCAAAACTGTTATGAAAAATGTTGGTCTGAATGTTGTGACATTTGTCCCAACATTTTTGGCAATTAACAATAGTACTTCAGGGGATATGTTGGGTCAAATGTTACAACACCAAACCTAACATTAACGCTCTCTTATCAAATATAATCAATTTCATTTGGTAGAGCCATTCTATATTTCTCATGAGATACTTTTTTTACTTCTTATATGATCTATTGCCCATATGAGTTCTTCCTACCAATCAATAGCTTGTCTGTTGATCCCCTGCCATGCAATAATTTGTTTCAGATTCTAGCAATCACTTTACATTTGAAGAGAAATTCTCAAGTTCCCAGATTAGACCATTTTTCTCATAATATATGTGGATGTAACTAGGGGTGGCAAATGACCGATTTGGGCTAAAGTTGAACGGGATGAGAAGGGTTAAGTCAATAAATGGGTCAATGATCAATGTTGCTCAAAGTTTACTTGAACTAAGATGGTCTAGGTCATGATAAGCTAAATAATGAGTCACAATCAATCCTCTTTACTTGACCCAACTTTTCTTCTTTCTTTTGGAGATGTCAAATGTTATTACTTAATAATCTGGCAGTTGACCAATTGCTTTTGGTAACACCATTGGAAACAATGAGAAAATATATTTAAGCAAGTTTTTGGTGACACCATTTGCTTTATCTTTTCTTCATCGCTCTTAGTACTACTTAGAAAGTAACATCAACCAATCATATATAGCAACACTCAAAACACACACTTTCATTTCTTAATTCCTATATGTGCACAAGTACTTGTGACTTATGAGTATGAGTGGCAAAGGGACGAGTCAGATTAGATATGGGCGGGTCGAAAATGAATTACATTAAAATGAATAAAATATTCGATTTTCCATATTTAATACGGATAAAAACTGAATTAACCAACGAATAATATGGACATTCACATCATCTATAGTTTCAGAAATAGACAGATTAGAACACAAGCAAAAAGTCAAATATTTAAGAAAGCGAGAACTCACGAAAACTAACAAGAAAACAAATGAGTATTAATAATATGAATATCCATTTTTAGTGGACCATATGGATAATATTCATATTTGATCTATTTTAAATGGTCAGTTATCCGACCCATATATATTTAACGAGTCTGATTGGATGGTTAGTTGTTTCTTTAATCATTTTGTCAACCCTATTGGTGAGTAGTTCTGACTCTGAGTACTAGTGTCTTCCACAAATAACATACATGTAAAAACACTTTTACTGTTTCATTTGGGAATGCGCACCAGAAGTCGATTACCGCGACCATACCGTGTGGTAAGTACGCTGACATGAAGATAAAGAATAAGTTCGTCAATCATGCTCGTAATGTGTGGGATCGAGCTGTTACATGTTTGCCTAGGGTTGATCAGTTATGTATGGTACAAGTATATTCACATTGAAGAAAATTCTTGCCTATCAGAAGGAGAAGTTTATGGGTTTCTACATTGATATTAAGTAAATACTAGTCTAATAATCTGGGCTTAGAATCAAATATTCATGGATAATTTCTAATTTTTTTAATATTTATGATATGAGCAAAAACTACTAAATTTATGTGAATCCGTATACAAGCCTTTAGAACTGCTTGTGCTGCCTACCCGTGTTTTTGCTTACTTGTGAGTTTTGATGCACTTCATTAAGAATGATGATGATGAGCGGGAAGAGGAGTGAGCGGATCGAAGAAAGCAAATATGTCTAAAGCTTGTCAACCCTAGCTGGATGAAAATTGGCCACCCAATTAAATTTGGAATAATTATCTGTCATAGCTAACTTTACGAGTTATTTATTGATAATAACTATCTTTTTGTTTAATTATTTTTCATAGCTACAATGAATTTTCAATTTAACTATCATAGCTATACCAAATATCTGTAAATTATTTCATTGTATCAAGCTTTTCCCTCAATACTCTCTTTCTCTCTCATCCCTCAACTCTCTCTCCGACCGCCGCCGGTCATCTTCTCCGGTAAAGCTCTACCAGAGCCCAACCAAATAGTCGCCTTTTTCTTCCCTTCTCTCATCTCCACCCATCACCACCATCCACCGTCTCCGCCGTCTGTCTCTTTTCCCTTCTCTCATCTCCCTCACCTCTCTCTGGTGCCCCTCTCATGACAGATCTGGTCAGATCTACCTATACCTCTTCCTCCTCCACAGCGACACCATCTGATCTAAGAAACTCCACAGCCTCTGCCACTTCCTCCTCCACGGTGACACCACACCCTTACTGTTGCTCGTCGGAGCACTACCTGATCACCATAGCTGCCACTCCTAAATAGCTTCAGTGCTTGTTTTCCTTAGTCGGAGGACTAGGAATTGAAATTTTCCATCACTGGAGGAAGATTTTTTTGTAAAGAACACCAAAGAAAAAGGAAGCCATTACGCTTCTCAGATCTGACAGATACCAGAATCCATGGTTTATTCTCCTTGTTGTATCTTAAATCTGAGTATATACGGTATTTTTCTGAGTGTAACTACAAGTTATATGTATTTGGCTGATTGTATTTTGCGGGCAAACTAGATGTATTTGATTGTATGTGTTGTTTGAATGATCTATATACATATGTTTATATACAATTTTTTGAGTAAATATAGTGCATTTGAAATTTTGTATCTGAAATTTTATTGAAATACATTCAAATACAGTCAAATACATTCAACATTACGAAGCCGGTTGCGACCTTGCTTATCGAAGCTCGAATACATTCAAATACAACCAAAATAAAAGGATATATAAATATATAAAAATAGTAAAATACACATGTATTTAGATACAATGATATACATGCGAAAATAAGATACGGACGGTAATTATGAAAAAATAGCTATAATTGGTAAGAAGCCTACAAAATATAGTAGTTTCTTTAAGTTACCATTAAATTTTACCTGATTACTAGATAACTATGGGCCTAAACCCAAATTCCAGTATGGACCAAGTGGAGTTCAATTTATGGACATTAACACCTATATATAACTTTCAAAAAATATTGACATAGTTTTTGTCGTCAAAGAATATACTTACTCCGTCCCAAAAAGATTATCCTAGTTTGACTTGGCATGGAGTTTAAGAAATAAAGAAAGACTTTTGAAATGTGTGGTCCAAAACAAACCTTGGATATTTGTGTGGTTGTAAATCATCTCATAAAGTTAAATTATTTCTAAATTTAGAAATGTATCAATCTTTTTGGGAAAAACTAATAAAGAAAGTAGGATAATCTTTTTGGGACGGAAGGAGTATTTAACAAATGAAGCCTACAACTTTTGGCATTGTTACCATATCAAGTGAAACCAAGTATATATAGTAGGAGATTCTAAAGATTCTTCTAATTTCACGGTTGAAATATATTTTCAAAAATTAATGTAGTCATTTTCATCTCAGATCATAGAAAACTAGAAGCAAAAATTAAGAGGAAAAAAAAAAGAAAAATAATATTTCAACCTCCTCCTCCTTCTGGATTGAGCGGATATGGTTGGAATTGGTTAGAAACAGTTGGATGAGGCTATATACAAAATTTGAGAAAGATTAGAAGTGATTTAAACTTGGTTCAACTAACGAATCAAACATATAAAATGCCTCTGCAACATGTGTTCATGACATTATATATCGTACATATTTGTGTATATCGCGCACAATTCTCACAGATGCTGCTAAGATATGTGTAAGATATGTGTATATCACGTTGTATACTATGCATATAAATGTATACCACACAAAGATCTTCATGCATTTACATACGCACACACACAATATATATATATATATATATATATATAATGTACAATGGATATACACTGATATACATGGGGATGTACATATGGAATACAATGGATAGACACATATGGAGTTGTCTTCAATCTGAGGTTTTAAATCGAAATTTGGCTCAAATCAACGTCAAATCATCTCTAAGTACACCTCTATATTTGATATTCAAACTCCTTAAGATGCTTTCAACAATTAGGAGAGAGAGGGAGAGAGAGAGAGAGAGGTACTCATATATATAAGAATAGAGAGATTAGAGGAGAATATTTGAGAGATTTGAGGAAAGTAATTGAATAAAACCTTCAGAGGTAAGAAAGAAAAATTGAGTTCAAATTCGACTAGAGAGGAAATTCGAATTTAATGGGAAAATCATAATTTTAGATTTGAGAAATAGGATTAGCGATAGAATTTTACTAGAAACTATCCGTGCTAATATTATTCTAGTAGTAATGTTAAGGATTTCAAGTTTTATACAAAATGAGTTACTTACATGTAAGATATGAAAATATAGACTTTTTAAAAATGCTTTTTAACGTCGACAATGACACATGCATGCCCTAATGAAAACAAGATCTTCGATATCCTAACAGACACACACATCAATGTTGACCTTTGGACAACCATATGACTCTTTTAGTATAACGACCACATATCAAAACGGAAGCAAATGGTAAAAAAAATAACAATAAAGTTGAATTATAAACCTGTTGTTATATTAAGCAAAACCAAGTTTGACACGAAACGCAGCTGCCTTTATTTAGTACTTAGAAAAGTAAATCCAGTGGGCAAAGTTGAATACCGATCTTTTAAACTTACGCATATACATAACAAATAACAATTTAGGGAACATGGACCAGAAATAAAAACAATTAAGGTTTGTTAACACTCAAAAATAGCTAAGTGTTTAGCCGAATTCAGTGACAGCCGAACTATTTCGGAGCCGAATTTACTCCTAGCCCTCGACTACAAGAACTTCATCGGCTACCAAGGCATCTCAGCCGAGTTGTCAGTTAGAGGTACGACTGAGACTCACTCAGACGCAGACGTCTCAACGACCAAGTCAAAAGGGTTTTCAAACCCCCATATGCGATAACGGCCAACGACAGCTAAAAGAAATGGGCCATTATCCGAGCAAGAGGAGTAGAGGGCGAGAAAATCGGCACCACCTCCTCCATAGTCGGCCATTAAACTTGGTGGGTTACTTGATGGCTGACATGGGGGGGGGGCACGTTTGCATAGTTTTTTTCTCTTTTTATACTATAAATAAAACACATTTCTATAAATAGACACACAATCAATCAAACAACTCAAATCTTATCTATCTTTATCTTTTATCCCTTACTTTATCCTTAACTTTTACTTTACTCGGTTGTATTCATGTTTCTTACCTCTTAGTTTACTCACACCACCGTCCTAACACTTTCTGGAGTAGTTTGGGAACCCATTGATGGAAATTAGAGTTCCTTTTCCAGCCCAAATCGCTTAAGTTAGGGAATCAATTTGTTTACTGATTTCATCAGCAAATAAAACGGCAGAAGGAAGAATTCGGGGTGAGAACAAATTTGGCATGCCCAGTGGGACGATAGGTGAATTAATAGCAAAGTTTGATTCTCCAGGTCAGGATAATTCTTGGTGTATGTGCCTAAGGTCCGGTAAGAAAATAAACCTCGAGTACAATCCACATTCTAAAAAAAATCCTCCCACAAGGAACAACGAACCAGCATCCTCCGCGGGTATGCCTATATCGGTGGATACCCCTCCACTTCCTCCATCAACCCAAGCTGTGATAGAATCTAGCCAATCTGAAGGTCCAACCATAATGACCACGCCTTTTATTAAACAACAAATTGACTTGGGTAATCACGATATTATGTATCAAGTTTCTAAACTGTTGACTAACACTGTGAAGCCGATGGTACATAATAAGGTTCAACAAGCGAGGGAGATGGAAACCAACTCAATGCACCCAGGAGCATGTTTGGCTAGTTCTGTCATCCCTCTGACGAGCGGTATTGTTCAGCATGAGACCGTGACTCCCGGTGTTGTTCCTCAGCCGCATGTGCATTAGCCAGTGCCCACTCAGGAACAACCGATAGCGCACCTAGGAACACAAGTCTTATCGCCTAGCGACCAGCATACTGCATGGTCGCCGCCAAACCTTGGGGGAAAAACGTGCAACTTGACCAAGCGAGGCTGCAGTATGGGCAGATCAACATAGTTTAGAGACTAGTTCAGGCTCCAGGATACTTTGGATTGCCGCCCGCTATGTCGTACATTTCTATAAATGGCCCTACGGTGCAAACGAACAACGTTGGCCAGCTGAATTGGCAGCCGATGGCCCCTGGCAATGACTTAGCTCGGCTATTTGGTGACGATGTTTATAGCAAAATACCATTCCAGCAGTCATTGCCGGTACCCAATCCATACCTTCCAGGAAGCATAAACTTTCTAAGAACGACCGACGTCCAAGGAGAGCAGCCATGGAATACAGTTCCACCTTATCCTCAGGCTCTGTTAGCAGTTCTAAGAGCTCAGGTTGCAGGCTTTGGTAGCCATACCCAACAGCAGTCATGGGGCATTACCCCACCTATTGGTAACGGCCAGCAAACCACCTACAACCTTCACAACCCTATCCAACAAAGTGCAGAATGGAGGCCGCCAGTGTAGAACGCCTACCAACCGAATCTAGTAGAGAATCGGCAGGAGATGTCATAACTGATAAACCCAAAGATTATTGCTAATACCATACGGAGGTACTTCAACATCCAACTAAAACCTTTGGACAGTCCTGTTTATAAAAAGCTCTACCCCGATGGGGTAGATCAAATAGCACCTTTGCCGAGGGGCTTCAAAACACCAGAGTTTGCGATCTTCTATAGCGACGACGACAAATCAACTATCGAGCACATCAGTAGATTTACTGCCTAATGAGGCGAGGCTGGCTAGAATGAGTATCACAAGTTGCAGTTATTCCCTTTCTCTAATGGGAACAGCCTTCGCATGGTACTCATTTTTGTCTCTTGATTCCGTACAGAGCTGGGCCGACATGGAGGGTTTCTTCTATGATAGGTTCTATTGGACCCAACCTCAGGTTACCATGACTGATCTAACGAATCTCAAGCAGCATATCGAAGAATCGGCTACCGATTTTATCGAGAGATTCAGAAAGAATGATGGAAAATACACTGTACAGTTTCCCGAGTTTGAGTGTGCCCACATGATAATCAATAATATGTACCCTTAGTTAAAGGAGAAGCTGGTAGGACAATCTTGCTCTGACCTAAGCCAGTTAGCCGAAAAAGCTAGCCAAATAGAGCAGTACGTTCGGGAAAATGAGCGGAGAAGAGCCAGCCGAAATCGAGGATCCCACTTGGTATCCATCATTGAAGCGGATGAGTCCGACTTAGAGTCAGTCAATTGAACGGCAGATGCAATGGTAGCCGAGATTATTAGGGATAAGGTTTACTCTTGCCTAGCCTTGAAAGTCGTAAAAGGCAAAGAGATGAGTCCATCCGATGACATGATCGGTTACTCATTTGACATTACGAAGGCATATTAGATCTTTGATCATCTGCTCAGAGATAAGCAGATTCGGCTGCTTGATGGTCATAGGATTCCGCCTGCCGAGGAACTAAGGATAAGAAATACTATAAGTGGCATAATTCATACAGTCACTCTACTTCTAATTGTGTGATCTTCATAAAGGCGATCCAAAAGGGCATCAAAGAGGGGAGGTTCAAGCTAGCCGATAAGAGTATGGCTGAAATGTCCATTGATACCGACCCCTTTCCCGTGGTACCAATAACTATGGTATCTTTTGCTAAGACCGATGAGTCAAGGGACACCAAAGGGAAACAACCGATAAAAAGGGTGTGGGTCCCAAAAAAAACTACCGAAGGGGAGAAGTCCACAATGACCTCTGTGTTCAATCGGTTAGGCAGCCTACATGACATTCATGATGATAGACATCCAGCTAGAATAATTTTCATGGCCGCCCTAAATACTCGATGGACATTGAACGAGAACTTCAGGAACAAACTATGAGGTTCAGAAGGGTCCTTATCGACGCCAGACATAGGCCTGGGGGGCAAGCACAGATGCCAACCAATCGGCAACCGAGCATGCCTCAAATAGATGAGGAACCACTCCCTAAAACCAAACAGAGGGTGGTCGAGTTTAACATCAATGAGGGTGTTTCGTCCTTGCGTATCATGGCGAGAAATGAGGACCAGACGAGACTCCGGAGAATGATTAAACCAACCGCCAACACAGAAGAGGGGAAGTGGTCTATCAATCAAGCTCCCGGAAAGAACACCGAGAGTCGCATCCAGAACTCAGAAAATAAGGATGCAACGTGCCAAGGCCTTGCGTAAGATACAACAGACATTACATCTAATTTCCAACACCAAGGCAGCAGAAAATCAAGAGATTTCTGAGTTTGCTGTAGCCGAGGCTATCGAGCGGGCATTCAGCTCAGTTGCTTCAGGGGCAATGTCACCTGAAGGAGAGACGTCGGGTCAACTAGTGTTGGATGAATAGCCTACCGACAACCCGATGGAGGAACCCCGGCAAGAGAACGTGGCCTTGGATGGACCTCCAACCGAGGCAAACCCACAGATCGTGCAGATGATTCAGTTAAAGGATCTTCAGCCGATCCTCATTTGTCTCCAAGAAATGGAATATATGAGCTCCTGGTCAGCCGAATTGAATGAAGGAGAAGACTCCGTCCTCGATTTATTTAGCCAAGACCTGGTTGACGAGATGTGGGCAGATATTGAAATAGTCAACCTAATCCCATGTGAATTCTGGGCCAATGCTCCGCGGTGGATAGCCTAGAAGGTGATGTTTGCGTAGAAGACGCAGAATGGGCAACAATAGTCGATACCACAGCTAGGGACGCTTTGAGCATTGTGTTTGGTACACCTACAGAAGAGATGGTAAACACCTTAAGCCCTCTATGTGAAGGCGTACATCAATGGCAAAACTATTAGCCGGGTGTTCGTCGACAATAGGGCTGTCCTGAATGTGATGCCGCTGCTTACTTTGAAAAGCCTCAACAAAACTAGAGAAGATCTCATCCCAACTAACATGAAAATGGCTAGCTTTATGGGAGTTGCTTCAGAAGCATTGGGGATTCTAGTAGCAGAAATCACTATAGGTCCTAAGACAATCAAGTCTGCCTTCTTTGTAATAGATGGCAAGCCATACTATACTATTCTGCTAGGCAGGGACTGGATTTACACTAGCCGATGCCTTCCTTCTACCATGTATCAAAAGCTCATCTATTGGGAAGGACACAAGATAGAAATCATCCCAGTGGATGATAACCCATTCCAGCCAGGTATTCAGAACATAGAGGCTATCCTCTAGTTACCCTATGTGGCTCCCATAGCTGTCACAGAGCAGTATGAAGAAGGATCTTGGGAATCCTGTAATCTTACCTCACGAGGGTTTGAAATAAAATAATTACCTGAACCACGTCTTACCTTGGAAGATTTAAATAGTTAAAGAAACCCATATGTGATCTGTGGTATCGGATGACCGCCCTAAATTCTGAGGCAATGATAGCCGAGGCATCGCAGATGGGAACCACGACATCGAACCAACGCTTGCGGCCGATAAAGTTGAGTTGCCGATGGAACTTGAATCGCCCATAAGAAAGACTATGCCTAGTTTTGAGTCTCAAGATCCTTTGGAAGATATCAACTTAGGAACTGAAGAAATCCTTCGGCTAACACATATTAGTGGTCTGCTAAAGGAAGAAGACAAACAAGGCATAACGACCCTTCTACTGCACTATAATTATCATGAGATGCTTGGGCTGGCACCTACTTTGGTAGTATATAGATTGCCAATCAAGGAGGGTTTCAAACACCAAAAATATCCACCCAAAAGGTATCACCCTCAACTGATGCCTCAAATCAAAGCTGAGATCGAACGACTGCTGAAAGCCGAGTTTATCAGAACGACTAAGTATGTGGAATGGTTGGCAAACGTCGTACCAGTCAAGAAGAATAATGTCAAGGTTCGGGTATGTATTGATTACAGGAACCTAAATCTAGCCACTCCCAAAGATGAGTACATCATGCCGATAGCCGACATGCTAGTCGACTCAGCAGCCGCTAACGGTGTATTAACCTTCATGGATGGATACTTTGGCTATAATCAGATATCGGTAACCGGGGATGACATTTATAAAACTGCCTTCAGATGTCCAGGAACGTTGGGCATTTATGAGTGGGTAGTTATGTTGTTTGGTCTGAAGAACCTTGATGACACTTATCAAAGGGCAATGAACACCATCTTCCATGACCTGATAGGCAAGACTATAGAGGTCAACATCGATGATGTAGTAGTAAAGTCTAAGGACTTCAAGTGTCATTTAGCTGATCTTGAACAAGCACTGAAAAGAATGAAGATTCATAATCTCAAAATGAATCCAGCCAAGTCAATGTTCGAAGTATCGGTTGGCAACTTCCTTGGATATTTTGTATACAAGAAAGGCATCGAGATAGATCATAACAAAGCCAAAGAAGTAATGGGATCCGCACCACCCAAGACAAAGAATGAGTTACAAAGCTTGTTGGGAAAGATCAATTTCTTAAAGAGGTTCATATCCAACTCAGCTGGAAAGATGAAGGCTTTCTCGCCTTTGCTCAGACTTAAAGAATCAGAAGAGCTAGTATAGGGTCCGGAATAGCAAGAGGCCCTTGATCAAATTAAAATGGCCCTAGCTACCCCCCCCCCGTACTGGTGCCTCCTGTGCCAAGGAAGCCATTGAAATTGTATATTTTGGCTACACAATTATCCATCGGCTGCTTGCTAGCACAGGAGGCCGTTGATGGAACTGAAAGAGCGGTTTATTATCTTAGCCGAATGCTCAACGATACCGAAACTAGATATACTCCCTTGGAGAAGCTTTGTCTGTCTTTGTTCTATGCTTGCACAAAACTCGAGTATTATCTAATGCCTCACGTTATATACGTTTTGTGCAAAGTTGATATTGTTTGGTACTTATTGAACATACCTATTTTTCAAGGACGATTAATGAAGTGGGCAATCAAGCTCACTACATTTTCTCTCGAGTATAAGCCACTCAGGGCCGTCAAAGGTCAGGCGGTAGCGAATTTCTTGGCAAACCACCCCTGTGTAAAGGCGGCGGACCTATGCGCCCCTCTATAGCATATATGGACGTCGTCCCTTGGACGTTGACTTTTGATGGGTCAAGAACCCAGAAATGAGTCAGAGTCGGGATAACGATAACCGATCCTAGAAATGAAACATGGAGGTTCTCTTATCGGTTACATTCTGACCTGACAAATAATCAAGCCGAATATGATGCTCTCATCATAGGACTCAAGCTCCTAGTCTCTATGAAAGCAAAATACATCAAGATTCGCGGAGACTCTCAGTTGGTTATCAAGCAGTTGGCCGGAGAATATGACTGCAAGGATCTGAATTTGCTGGCCCATTACGAAAAGGCTAGCAGGTTACTTAGTAGGTTCGTATCATCTACATTAAGTCATATTCCCAGAGGCATGAATGTTGAAGCTAATGACTTAGCGTAAGAAGCTTCTGGCTTTAGGAAGTCGCTACTCACTTTAGAGTGTGACGAACAGCCAGTCGAAGTGTTAGTCGTTGATCAAATCGACTCATAGAGGCTGTTACTAATTGACTATCTAAAAGATCCCTCCAGTTGCAAGGACCTCAAGGTTAAAAGAAAAGCCTTGAAATATGTGCTCATTGACGATGACCTCTATAAAAGGAGCGTGAATGGAGTACTACTCAGGTGCATTGCCAAAGCAAAGGCCTTGAGGGTCATGGGAGAGGTCCATGAAGGAGTATACGGATCACACAGAGTGGGTCCATGAAGGAGTATACGGATCATAGTTGACTTCTTCCAGTATGCCAAAAGATGCGAAGAATATCAGAGACACGGACTAATCTAACGAGTACTAGCCGAGTTGCTGCACCCAGTCGTAAAACCTTAGCCCTTCAGAGGATGGGCTATGCACCTCATCGGCAAGATTTCACCCACAATCGGCTAAAGGCCATAATTTCATTATCGTGGCTACCGATTACTTCACTAAATGGGTGGAGGCTCAGTCAATGAAGAGGGTTCATCAGACAGATGTCATTCAGTTTATCCAACACCAGATCATAAATAGATATGGTATCCCTGAGACGATTACAACTGATCAAGGGACGATGTTCACTAGTTCTAAAGTGGCAGCCTTTGCTCAGAAATTCAGGATCAAAATGATCACATCTTCACCCTATTACGCACAGGCGAATGGGCAAGCCGAGGCAGCCAACAAACATATTGTGGACACAATTAGTAAGAACGTGGAGGATAAACTGGAATGTGGCACCTCACTCTAGATGAAGCCGTTTGGGCGATCAGGAATTCTAAATCTACAGCTACCGGGACAACACCTTATCGGCTAACCTATGGCCAAGATGCGGTGTTGCCGTTGGAAATTAATGTCAATTCCTTACGGGTGGCCAAGCAGAACACTCTAAGTTTAGAGGAGTATCAAGAGGCCATGCTAATAGAGCTAGACCAGCTAGATGAAGATCGACTGATGGCCCTAGAGAAAATCGAAGAGGGTAAACGCAAAATGGCTACAGCATACAACAAACATGTTAAGCCTAAGAGGTTTACCGAATGAGACTTAGTTTGGAAAATCATTTTACCGAATGGGATGAAAGATCGTGAATTCGGAAAATGGTCACCAGATTGGGAAGTTCCCTTCGTAGTAAGCCAACGGACCACCGATAACGCATATCAACTAATAAACATGCATGGCAAAAAAATAGACAGGAATGTAAATGACAAGTATCTGAAAAAGTACTATCCTTCGATTTGGGGCATGCATGAATAAACGACAGCCACAAACCGACTACCTGGTCGCACAAAATAAGCTAATTCCCTCAAACGGGAAATGTATAGCTAAATGACAGCCACAGACTAGCTGCTTGGTCATAAAATATAAAGCCATTTCTTTCACACGCTTGTGTCATAAGGTTTATCGCACTACTCAGGTGAAGAAACGCCATCCCAAGTGGTCAAAGATAATGGCCCATCAAATCTGCGAGGTTTACTCTAAATTTGCTCAAGAATGCGCAGAGCAATGCTGAAGTTAAAGGGTGGGATATGGATTTCCACATCCAGGTAAACAGAGGCACCGCGCATACCCGAACCTGGCGTTACAGCGGAAATCAAACTCCGACAGTACAGGGGCATCAGAAGGACCCAAACGCCTCATTTCGGCTACTGTGACTAACTTCACTCAGTCCAACCAACCCGAATAATGAGCGACCTTGGTTGGCCAAGTACCAAGGTTAGCCGAACAGCGGCTGCCGGTGAACCAGTCACAAGTAGAAAGAAAGTCGTGGTTTATCAGGCTGAAGTACGGAAACAAGAGAGAACCACCTTGTTCCAGTCCACCATACGGAGTCAGAACCAATTGTTCATCAACGAAGGCTAAGGCGGAGGTCAGGTCACTATCGTCTAGAATAATTTTTCCTAACCTCCGAGATAAAACAGATGAAGCCATGGTTTCCGGCTAAGAAAAGGGCCAAAGATTAGGTGAGAAACCTATGGGGGATACCTTTCCTTAAATAACCTTCAGAGGCACGACTGAGATTAGTTTATTATTTTCAAAAGCACGACCGAAAATTATCAGAGCCAACTTGTGGTAATAAAGATGCCTCGGTTAGAGGGGAAACACATCTAAAAAAGTAATCATCATTGCATGCACTGGAGACAAGACGATTGAAGTGACACGCGCGGCTGCCAGACTGAAACGACAGCTACTTTTGGATACATCAACTCAACAGTCACACTCGAGTTAATGTAGGGGCAATTGTTAACACTAAAAAATAGCTAAGTGTTTAGCCGAATTCAGTGACAGTCGAACTATTCCAGAGCCGAATTTACTCCTAGCCCTCGACTACAAGAACTTCATCGGCTACCAAGGCATCTCAGTCGAGTTGTCAGTTAGAGGTACGACTGTGACCCACTCAGACACAGATGCCTCAACGACCAAGTCAAAAGGGTTTTCAGACCCTCATAAGCGATAACGGCCAACGATAGCTAAAAGAAAGGGGAAATTATCTGAGCAAGAGGAGTAGAGGGCGATAAAATTGACTCCACCTCCCCCATTATCGGCATTAAACTTGGTGGGTTACTTCATGGCTGACATGGGGGGGGGGCACGTTTGTACAGTTTTTTTCTCTTTTTGTACTATAAATAGAATGCATTTCTATATATAAACACAGACAATCAATCAAACAACTCAAATCTTATCTATCTTTATCTTTTATCCCTTACTTTATCCTTTACTTTTACTTTACTCAGTTGTATTCATGTTTCTTACTTCTTAGTTTACTCACACCACCGTCCTAACGCTTTCTAGAGTAGTTGGGGAACTCATTGCTGGAAACTAAAGTTCCGTTTCCAGCCCAAATCGTTTAAGTTAAGGAATTAATTTGTCTTCCGATTTCATCACCCGATAAAACGGCAGAAGGCAGGATTCGGGCGAGAACAAGGTTACAAAAGATTTTGAATACCAAAGTATAAGGCTGTATTATTAGAAATGGACGTAAAATATTTTTCTTTGAAATTTCTTAATTAAATCATCTCTATTGTTTGTGAATTTGTTAAAATTGCATTCCTTTTGAAAGAAAATACTTTATTCATAAGCTCATGAATATTCTCTCCAATTTTTCACACTATAAAAATATCTAGCATCATCCGTATTAATTATAATAGTACAAAGCTTATTTTAACTCAAAACATGGAAACATATTTTAACTCAAAATAGGAAAACCGCTTTTTTCTATATAAATTTTACTATAAATCCTAATTAGAAACGAATTAAAATACCAAAACTTAATCAATTTGATTGCTATAACTTTGAATATTTTTTTTCCAAACACTTTGTTCACAAATTAGGAAAATGACTTACATCAATATTGTCGAATTAATTCTTTTTATTTTCAATTAATGTGTAACTTTGAAGCCTGCAATGTACAACCATGAAGAAATGATAAAAATCAATACTAGAACACAGTACTATGCTGCATGTCTAATCCCTGCATTGTATTATCAATGTAATCTACTTATCACAATACTTTATAAGTTTGTTCCTAAAGATAAAAGACATTTACATTTTTTTTTGTGAACGATATTTTTCAACTCCCCAAATTCGTTTTCAAACTTTAAGATAGGAGAACCAAATAGAATTTCGTTGAAAGTTATAGACGTTTGTTTGAGGCGCAAGGACATCTGACCCCAAAAATAAAAAAACAATAATACAAATACTTGACTCTCTTGTCCTTTATCTCTTTATTTTTTATGGTCTGGACAACTCATAAGTAAGTCAGAACGGCACAAGAAGGAAAATTATGAAGTCTTAAATTCAACATTTTAGTAATATATAAAAAAGATATTCTTCATTCCTTTAAGTTTCAAGGAACAAAGTTATTCAGATTTGTGCTCGTGAAAAGTAATGGGTATTGATAAAATAGTTGTGTAAACGTTGGCCATACATTATTATTTAGAGATGGTAAAATTAGTCTATGAAAAATATGATTATCCCAATTTGTTCAAATAGAGGCTAATTCAATTCCTTTTTCTTGTGACAGAAAACATAACTGAAGTCGTTGAACCGAGCCGAAAGGCCAAAGAGTCATCTTTAAAGGTTACTATACATCCTTATTCATGGTAGAGTGTAAAGGTGCAGGCGAACTTTTGGGCACATTGAAAATGATAGTGGGTGGAGGGTGCTTCTCAGCTAGAGTTGAGATTGAATTTAGCCCATTTAAAATTTGAATTGATACGTAGTTCAAATTGATCAATGAAAAATTTGTCAATTTTTTTTTTTGATGTCATATATATGCATATAAAGAATTTTTTTATTAGCTACTTAAATAAATTATAATAGAACTCAATAAAAATTGAACGGGTTGGATTATGACTGTTTCTTAGCACATTTCAACCTAAGTAATTTTTAAATCTCATTTATTAACATAATCTATTTTAATCCGTTCAAGGACGCAACCTCCCCACCAAAGGAAAATTTCCAAAAATTCCCTCTTGAAAGAGATTTTGGTGCACACACAAGGTGCCTACTTTCAGCAATCTTTCAGCGAAAAGATATTGCATTAGGAGAGGTAGCTTTTGCTTTGAACCTTCCCTAGTTGAATACCACCGGACTTACTTACTGCGCGATGAACGTGATGTCTTGAACCGTCAGTGTTTAGTGTATGCCAAGACAATGATACCAACACAATAACTCTCCTTATTCATTTTCATTCTTATTGTTCTGTCCGTGGACACACTTGGATTCTTAAGTGCGTTCATTTGAGGCGGTCTGTCCTCGCACTTAAATACGTGATCTCCTAAAAGGTATCCTGTTATACCCCACTTCACAAGTGTTAGGAATCATTAAAAGTTTCCCCAACCTTAACCTCAACCGTTTGAGGATCGTTAAAGGTTTGAAAGCTTAACATTTACCCACCAAGTAGGTAGCACTTTAATGTCTATCACGGGAACAACTTTGGATTCATGCTTCCTGACAGAAATCATTATCTGAAGTGCTCTTGCTTCCACCAAAGCGCTCAACTGAACCTTTTTACAGCTTAGTTTTCCCATTGAAACAAATTCTTGGGATCTCTAGTCAGTATGGTAGGGTTACCACCGCAAAGGTTCGTATTAGTTGGGTTTTAAGCACATTCCCCTGGACAGGCAGAATTCTTGATCTTCGGGTAGTCCCTTAGTTAAAGGGTCTGCTATATCATTTTATTAGTAATCAAGGAAGTGTCACCCGTGATGATCAACTGCCATACAGTCTTATATCTCTGACATATATGTCCAGACGCCGTCATCCGTGACCTTCTTGAAGCCGACCGACTAGCCACGGTGTCAACTGCCGAAGGCACGGGTTTCTCCCAATAAGGGACGTCCTCTAAGGAGTCGTGAAGTTACTCAACTTCTTTCATGTTTTGTTTAAAGCAATAAACTCCAATTCCATCACGAATCGGCCGATGCAAGTTTACTTAGAGGATTTTCCAAGACCCACCTTACACATTTACTTGTGGCTTTGGTGTTCTTCATATCTGATGTCCAGTTTGCATCACTGTGTTCTCCTAGAACCGCTGGACATCCAGAATACCAAAATCCGTAGATAAGCAAATATTTCAGATATCTTCATATTTTACTTAATGCTTCTATTGATCATTTATTAAAATCACGAGTGAACCTTAGTTCAACTGATCTATTTTGTAGGCCGATACCTAGTCAGTTGTAGTGTGTAACATATATTGAACGACATGTGACCTGCATATATCGCTCTTTGTATATGGGTGCACCATGATGCCAATCAGTTATATGATTCATATCCATTAGTGGCTTCAACGAGACTGTCAACTACCTCACAAATGAGTTTGGAATTAGACCAGTCCGTTAGATGTCTTAGAAATCCCAATTCCTAAGATGTCATATGTGATACCCATATATTTCATATCGAGATTTTTTTTTCAATACGACTTCCACGTTCAGATTGTTGATTTTCCAACTGTTAGTTTTCTAACTTAAGTGTCAATGTTTTTGTTGTCAGATTCATTGTTTCTATTTTACTTGAAACTTCCAGGACCAAAATGTAAACATTTCAGGGACCAAAATGAAAGTTCAGGAAGAAGTCCAACAGTCCAACAAACCAACTCTAATCCTCCTCCCCTTCCAACTCTCCTGTTAGGAAGGTTGTTTCAACATCCATGTCACGCAAGACTGCAATGGCCCTGGATGTTAAGTTATTCATAGGGGAGCACATGTACAAATAGTCGAGGCCTTATACTCGTCAGTAGATCTATCTACTTTGTACTCACTTTTGAGTATCCACTTTCACAACCCAAAGGTTCTTTTCTCGGAGGAAGGTCAACCATTACACAAGTATGGTTCTATATGATGGAATCTATTTCTCTCTCTGTAGCTTCTTTCCAAAGCAGCGCTTCTGGAGATAACAATTCTTTGTTAATTGTCCAAGGTTCATTCTCAACCATACAATCTAGAAGATCTAGAACAAGTCTTTGTCCCCTCTTTTATCCTTCTCGGTTCAACATCTAGAATCCCTGAGTTCTGTAGATCTGAAATATTAAGTTCCGGATAGTCAGCAACTTCCGAGTCCTGTAGATACGGAACGTCTAGTTCCGGACAGTCAGGCACTCACGGGTTATTGTTAACCTCGAGCAATTACTTCTTTTCCTTCTTAAGGAAAGTTATCTTCAAAGAATTCAGCATTCTTTGACACCAAGAGGCGATAAGCACTACTGTTATTTGCATATCCAGTGGATATGCAATTTACAGTCTTAGGTCCAACTTGACCTGTTTCGGTATTCCGACCTCTACCAAGCCACCCCACAACACAACATTTGTATGTCGGATCCTTTCTATGTTTCACACGGAGGGTTATCTTTATCCTTATGCGTAGTTTTGTTGAGAATCGCATTAGCGGTAAGGATCGCCTTGCCCCACAAATTTTGGGCGTACGGCTTTGCGTTTGGCTAACACCGTTAGATTGAGGTGAGTAAGGAGCATTCATTTGATAAACGATGCTTCACATTCTCCCCCTCTATCACTACGAATTCCTCAATTCATAGGCTTAGTTGATTTTTAACTTCTTCTTTGTAGCGCTTATCCGCTTCAACAACTTCATCTTTGCTTTTCAACAAACAAAGGTGGCAATACGTTGTACCATCATCAATGATGGTCACAAAGTACTTGTCTCCCCCATCTATTTTGTATAAACTTCAAATCACCCATGTAGGTGTGACAAAGTTCTAGAGAAGCGGTGCTTCTTTCGCTATTCATTTGACCGAACTTCTCCCCCCTCCCCTCTGTTTTGTACAAACTTCAATTCACCCAAGTAGGTGTGACTAAGTTCTAGAGGAGCGGTGTTTCTTTCGCTATTCCTTTGACGGAATGGAAAGGTGATTTTGCCTCTTCGCCTACCTCACATTCATTTTGAGGGTTTATGTCGACAGAAGGCAACAATTTCAACTTTGTTAGCTTTTGAATGACTTTCTATTTAACGCGTCTTAATCTATGATGGCATAGATGCACGGATTACAAATATATCATTCATTTGGCTACATATATACTGTACCATTCTTAGTTATACTTGACGCTTGCTTAAGAGTGGTAATAGTTTTCGCACAGTCAGTGGATCTATTTTCTTCGTATGTGCGAACATACTTTACACACTTTTAATTATTACACTCAAAATAACAGATCTTTTAAGTTTTGTTTACAATAGTCCAATCTTTAACCGGGAAGGAAGGTGAGATTAAACTTCTGATTTTAAAGTGTAAGGAACATAATTTATTTCGGAAAACATTTTCATATTCCTCCTTACTTTAAGCCCTTTTTAATCAGACATCATTTAATCTTATTTTTGACAAGGAAGAAAAATTACTTATTCCAACTTCGGATTCTGGCCCACTTCAGTCAGTTCGTCGGACTGAGTGTCCGTTTCCTCCTTACCATAATTCAGATCCTTTGTATGGGACAGATATAGGCCCTCTGCTACATGATAGAACAACATCTTCAGCCTTCTCCTCTTGTCCCAATTGACATCCTCAACCTCTTGTGGGCGCTTGTTCCCACCACTCTCGGGTGCAGTGACACCATGGACACCTTGAGCTTCAACAGCATAATCAAAATTGTCTTCTACTAGAAAACCACAGCCATAATCAGATTTGGTCACACAACTGTTGACCGACATCTTTTGAACACTAATACAATATTGTCTTAAAATTATTGGATATAATTGCAGTACGGGAAGTAAATAAATATTATAAGTTTTCGAAAGGATGAACAAACAGCCAATAGTCAGAACTGCAGAAAGCTTGTTGAGTCTTGAATCTTGATAACCTGAAATCAAGAAACGCTAAATCTGGATTGTTACAACTGTGGCTGAGTCGAGAGACGACTCTCTGTCTTTAAGACAAGATTGCCCCGTATAAATGATTTTACGTTAGCGGGCAATAGTCTCCCAAGATAAAACAACAACTAATCAAGACTACAAAGCAAATAGGTTGATTCTGACGAAGAAAACAAACAAGAAACGACTTGCTGATTTAGAGGGAAAAGGAAGGAAAAGTTTTTGTTGCTCACTTTTGGAATGATTTTCTCTTGTTTTCGTCCTTTGTATACCTCAAATCTGTTTCAGGCAATTTATAGTGTTTTTTTTAGAGGAGGAAAGATGATTAAGAGAGGTGTAATCATGGGTATTCATGGCCAGAAACGTTTTGTAGTAAGTGCAAAACGTTTCAGAAGTTTAATGTCATAAGAAGCCCGTGACACGTGACCGGACCGGGCGGACGGCGCGCGTGTGGGGCTAGCCTCGAATCCAAGCACACCTAGGTCCTCCCTTCTTCAAACACATGGGTTACCCTTGAGGTCCCAAACCTGTATCATTTTTTAGGCTTATAAATAGAACAATTCTTCATTTTCCCACCGATGTGGTAGATTTGTCCCACACCATATTTTCATGTCTCAAACACCTTACTTCGTGGACCAATATATCTTTCATTTCTTAACGAAATTTGACGATCATTGGTCTTACGGTCATCTACTCACTTAGTAAATTATACATGTATGAAAAGATAAAGCCTCCAACATGCGGAACCCTAATGTTTAAATCATTAAATATGGATGGATGCAACCTCCCCACCAAAGGCAAATTTCCAACAATATTTACACTAATTTCATTCCTAAATCAATCAATTTGTGATCCAAGAGCAACAGAAGCAGCATTAATATGTTCAAACACTACAGCTGCGCAATCCGATCGACAAGTCTACGTGGCAAGTTTTCTAGCAGCATTAGATTCTGTTACACCGCTAGTGGCACGTAACAAATTTCGGTGCTGTAATTAATGGCACCGGAAATAACATTGTTTATGCTTATGATCAATGTTTAAAAAATTTATCACAAACAGATTGTAATCTCTGTTTTGCTTGTAAAACTCAAATATTAAGGTGCTTTTCATTTCAAAGATTAGTTAATGGTGGGAGATTGTTCTATGATGGGTGTTATTTAAGGTATGATTATTATAAGCTCTTTAATGAAAATGTTAGTTCCGTGGATAGGACTATTTGTGGGAATTCGAGTTTTTCTGGGGGATCAAGGTGTATTTAAGGAAAATGTTGGGGAGTTAGTGAGGAATTTGGAAGTTGGGGGTGTAAAGAATGATGGGTTTTTAACGGCGGTTGTTGGAAGTGGGAATTTGAGTGTTTATGGATTGGCTCAGTTTTGGGAATTTGTGAAGGGAAGTGGTTGTCGAAGGTGTCTTGCTGATGCAGTTAGAAGATTGGATTTTGTTATCCTAAGGAAGAAAGGAGGGTGTTGAATACTGGTTGTTATGTTAGGTATTCTACTAACAAGTTCTTTAATAATTCTGCAAGTGATACTCCTGCTGGAAATGGGGGTAAGTCCTTTCTTTCTTGAATAATATATTTTGCTTAATTGTGTGACTAACTTATTTAAAAGTTTAAGCTATTAGAGAGTATTGTTGTTGAAAGAAATAATCCCCTTGATTATTTTCATTAATTGAAAGGCTATATATACAAGTTATATATTTCCATAATAGGAAGATCCTATTCCTATTCTACTTCTAAATCCTTATTCTACCATAATTCTAACTATACAATTATGGTAAGTGTATAACACTAATTAAGGTAACCTTTACACTACAATATACTACAAATATATATACCATATATACAATATTGTGTTGTCCACAATTCTGGCCGAGAGGCCCACTTCCGAGGCCCTAAGCGGCCCTTCGCTTTGCCGCCTTGGCCGCCGGCCGAAGGCCCACCGCCGAGGCCCAATTGGCCCTCTCGCTTTGCCGCTCGCTTGTTGTCCGCCGAAGGCCCATCGCTTTGTATATATGTGATATACACTTCGCTGTATATTCGTGTATATCACATGTATATTGCTTTGTTTAACACACCCCCGCAGTCATAGCGGGCGGTTTTCGAACGCCGAGCTCGTCCCTAAAATCTTCGAAGAGAACCGCTGGTAGACCCTTTGTAAAGATGTCGGCAATTTGATAACGAGACGGGACATGACATACGCGAACTTGACCCTTTGCAACCTTTTCACGGACAAAGTGAATGTCCATTTCGATATGCTTGGTGCGCCGGTGTTGAATCGGGTTACCGAAAGGTAGATGGCACTAATGTTATCGCAATATACCAAGGTTGCCTTCGAATGGGACAATGAAGCTCCAAAAGCAAATTACGTAGACAACATGACTCGGAGACTACATTCGCTACCCCTCGATATCGCCTCGCCTCTCGCACCGGAGCGTGACGAGTTGCTTGACGTTTCGCCGACCATGAGACCAAGTTATTGCCAAGGAACATACAAGTATCCGAAGTCGACCGTCCGGTGTCGGGACAACCACCCCAATCGCATCCGTGTAAGAGACAAGTGTGGATGTAGATGAAGGATACAAGTGCAACCCATAGTCCGGTGTCCCCCGTATATACCGAATGATGCGTTTGATTGCATTCATGCGCTCAACTCGGGATCATGCATGAATAAACACGCCCGTTTGAACCGCATATGTAATATCCGGTCGGTAAAGGTAACATCTTTGGAGGGCCCGTGCAAGACCGCGATAGCGGGTCGGGTCCTCATATGGTGCACCCGTCGCGGCACTCGCCTTTGGGTTTGCATCAACCGGTGTGGAAGTGGACTTACGGGATGACATCCCGCCCCTCTCTATGATCTCGGCGAAGATACTTCCGTTGAGACAGAAACAAGCCATTTGAATGACGTTTGACGGCAATCCCCAAAAAATAACTCAACTGCCCTAAGTCCTTCATAGCAAATTCAGAACTGAGCATGGCCATGATAGACTGACGCAAAGCATCGGAGGAGGCAGTCAAGATGATATCATCCACATATAACAGAATATAGGCCAATGACGAACCACGGCGGTAGATGAACAAAGAATTGTCTGACCTGCTGTGTGTGAACCCAAGAGTCGAAACAAAATCAGCAAATCGTGTATACCAGGCACGTGGAGACTGCTTAAGCCCATATAATGACTTCTTCAACAAACAGACATGATGAGGTCGGTTGGAATCCCTGAAACCCAACGGCTAATGCATATAGACTGTTTCCTTGAGATCTCCATGTAGAAAAGCATTCTTGACATCTAACTGATGAATCGGCCAAGTCTTTGAAAGAGCCAAGCTAAGTACAGTGCGAATGGTATCCGGTTTGACCACCGGACTAAATGTCTCACCACAATCAATACCAACCTGCTGAGTCTTACCATCACCAACAAGTCGCGCCTTATGCCGAGCAAATGACCCATCTGAATTCTCCTTATGAGCAAAATTCCACATAGACCTGATAATATTAGTACCATATGGACGGGGCACCAACTCCCACGTCTTATTATCAATAAGAGCATTATATTCATCAGTCATAGCAATTTTCCAATTAGGGTCATTTAATGCGGACACAGGATTGCGGGGCAAGGGGGATTTAGAGACATCAGAATGTAAATTAAAATGTCTTTTAGGTGTAAAAATACCCCGCTGACTACGAGTGACCGGTCTATGACTCGAGGAAGAATTAATGGAATTATGGGAATTTTCTGGGCTCGGGACGGACTGGCCAGCAAGCAGTGGGCCTGCTGGCCCAAATCGGAAATGGCTGGACTCGGCTTCTGGACCAGTTCCAGAACTGGGCTGGACCGGCCCGGTTGCTGGAACTGTTCCAGTGGCTGGAAGAGCTGGGTGTGGCGGTACTGTTGGGCCAGCGGGCAGTGGGCCCGCTGGAGAATTTTGGGTACGGGAGTTGTCCGAAAAATTCCGAATAATATACGGGGATATTTGGTCATCCAAAAAATTATACGACTTAGGCTCGGGAGTATGAACTTTCGTAAAAGGGAATTGGGTTTCATCAAAAATGACATGACGATTTATAATAATTTTCTTGGAGGATAAATCAAAACACTTATAACCACGATGATTCGACGGATAACCCAAAAATACACACGGAGTAGACCGAGCCTGAAGTTTGTTAATTGTGGTGGATGGGAATAACGGATAACACAAGCACCCAAAAATCCGAAGATGAGAATAAGACGGGTTTTTATTATATAAGATTTTGAGAGGGGAAGAATATGTCAGACCTTTAGACGGAATTATGTTAAGAAGGTAAGTGGCCATTTGTAGAGCATGATGCCAAAAATACGGAGGTATGGAGGCATGGATTAGGAGAGTTCGGACAATGTTATTTATGGAACGAATTTTGCGTTCGGCTTTCCCATTTTGTGAAGATGTATGAGGACGGGAAAACCGAAAATTTATCCCATGAGTAGCACAAAATTCTCGAAACTCCTTATTGTCATACTCCTTCCCATTATCACATTGAATATTTTTTATTTCTCTTTCGAATTGAGTACGAATGAACGCTCTAAATTTTATGAAGACGGAAAACACTTGTGATTTATTCGCAATTGGAAACGTCCACAAAAATCTAGAATAATCATCTAAGAAGAGAACATAATATCGATGACCCATTGAACTAAGAACAGAGATGTCCATAAGTCGCTATGAATAATGTCAAATGGCATAGAAGTATGAGAATTGGAGTCTACAAATGGCAACTTAACAATTTTTCCTAATGAACAAGATCGACAAATTGGAGTACGACTCGTACCCTTACAAGAAATAAAGCTATTTTTATCTAAAACTCGATAAAATAGAAGATCCGGATGACCCAAACGAGCATGCCACATGGAAGGAGAGATGGCCGCAAAAGCCGATGGCAAGGTGGACTCGATGGATCGAAACCGGGAATGATAGGATATAGATCCCCCTACTATCACACCTCATGAGATGACTCCCCGTCTTGAAATCCTTCACAGAGAAACCGAAAGGATCAAATTCAATAGAAACAGAATTGTCATTTGTGAATTTTCGGACAGACACTAAATTTTTAATCAATTTAGGAGCATGTAAAGTATTTTTCAAGAGAAGTGGTGGATTGGGAGGAGACAACGTTTTCTGACCATACCCTAGAATTGGAATTGAACTGCCATTACCAACAATTATTCCCCGAGGGGTGCTCAAATTGTAATAAAATGAGAGAGTACCTGATTCGGAAGTCATGTGAGTAGTGGCCCCGGTGTCCATGTACCAATTTGGGTCCGGTTGAGTTAATCCCAACGTGTGCATCGTGGCCTCGATCTCGGTCTGAATGGGGCCTGCTGCATGATGGGCTTGCGGAGGACGGGGCCCAAGGACTCTGGCCGTCCGGAACCGGGCGTTACCGCCGGGGGGGCCGTTCTTTGGGCCACGCGGCCGGTGGGCCGCCAATGCCGGGTATTGGGCTCGCCGGACCGGCCAGCCCCACCGGCCGCCGGCGTAAACCGCTTTGGAGGGTGCGGGTGCCACTGCCACTGGCCCCACTGCTGGGCCCACGGTGGTGGTGGCCCACTGTACCCCGAATGGGACCCACCGCCTGCTTGTTGCTCACCGAAACTGCCACCATAACCACCTCGTTTGCCCCCGCGGTTTTTGTTATTTTTGCGATTATTCTTGCCGCCACCATTATTATGGTTTTGGCCCGAATTATTAACAAAACCCGAAGAACTAGGAGAGGATGCCACCATGACAATCGGGCTTGCTCCGTAGCCGCCTTTTTAGCCAAACCGGCTTCTTCCAACGTCGCATGGAGCGGGCTTGATGAAAGTCGGGAAGAGGGTTGCTTTGGAGAAGGAGAGTTCCAACACCATTATAGGCCTCCGAAAGCCCGGCAACCAACTGTAGAACTAGACGATTATTTGTCACTGGTGCGCCAACATTACGGAGTTGATCCGCCAATTCCTTTAGTTTCCTGCAATATGCAGAAACGTTCAGAAATACGTCCATTCGAACGAGAGAGAATTCCTGCTCGAGTGTGACGATGCGGGAATGTTGGTTGTCTTGGAATATGTCACGCAATTTATTCCATGCAGCCATAGCCGTGGTATCGGGCTCCATAATCGTCGTAGAAGGTCCACCGAAATAGTGGCGTATATCCACCGAAGAACGGTAGCATCAAGTGTAATCCACACCTCGGGATCCTCCGCGGGGAAGGGGTCTAGCGGGAGGAATTATGTGATGAAGAACTTGATAAGAGATAGCGTGAATTTTAAACAACTCCGCCCACGTTGCATATTGAACGTTTTCCATCTCAAGGACAATGGGGACACTGAGCTTGATATTGGAAACCGTTAGGCAGGTGAAAATTGTTCTTAGACATATTTGAAAGAACAAAGAAGGAGGATAAATTTAAGAGAGGTTTTTGAGAGCGGAAGACGAGATATTTGGAGAGAAAAACCCGAGGGAGGGGGGGGTTCTCGGCCAAAGAGGCAAAAGTTTGAGAGAAGAAAACTTTTGGTTTAGACCTAGTCTCTTGATACCATTAAAGAAATAATCCCCTTGATTATTTTCATTAATTGAAAGGCTATATATACAAGTTATATATTTCCATAATAGGAAGATCCTATTCCTATTCTACTTCTAAATCCTTATTCTACCATAATTCTAACTATACAATTATGGTAAGTGTATAACACTAATTAAGGTAACCTTTACACTACAATATACTACAAATATATATACCATATATACAATATTGTGTTGTCCACAATTCTGGCCGAGAGGCCCACTTCCGAGGCCCTAAGCGGCCCTCTCGCTTTGCTTTGCCTTGGCCGTCGGCTTGGCCGAAGGTCCACCGCCGAGGCCCAATTGGCCCCTCTCGCTTTGCCTTGCTTGCTTCGTTGTCCGAAGGCCCATCGCTTTGTATATATGTGATATACACTGCTGTATATTCAGTGTATATCACATGTATATTGTTTTGTTTAACAGTTGTTCTTGACCGGTGGCGGTGATATTTGAACTTAGTATCTTTGTCTGCTTTGATATTGTGTTTAATTCTGTGACTAACTCATCTAAAAGTTTAAGTTGTTAGAGAGAGTACTGTTGTTCCTGACCGGTGGTGTGACTAACTCATCTAAAAGTTTAAGATGTTAGAGAGAGTACTTGTCCCTGACATGTGGTGGTGAGATTTGAACTCAGGATCTCTGTCTGTTTTAGTCGTGTGACCATCTCATCTATAACTTAAGCTATTAGAATGTGTGCACTTTTATTTAGTTAATTATATCTTCAACATATGCTTATGATGTTTCTCGGTTTCATGAGTAACTTCAATCTCATCCAATAATTTCATATGTTCAATTTTGTTTTTGTGTGGTTTGCGGCGGATGCTAAAACTATTGGATATAGAGCAAGAAAGAGTTTAACTTGTTCTGCCCAACTTTTTAGCAGCCATGACGGTAAGATTTGAAACTCTGCGTGTGTGCTTTGATATCATGTTTAATTTTGTAATCATCTCAACTAAAAGCTTAAACTGTTAGAGAGGATACATTTATATTTACTTAATTATATTTGCAACGTATGCTTCCGATGTTTCTTGGTTTCATGAGTTATTTCAATCTTATCCAATGATTTAAAATGTTTAATTTTGTTTTTGTGTGGTTTGGATATAGAGCAAGAGAAAGTTTAACTTGTTCTGCCCCAATTTTTATATAAAAGATTACTTTATCATTTGGAGTGATTTGAAAATTGTCTGGACTTCAATATTTCTTGAATAACTGCTTTTGTTATTTGTGAAAAGTTGGCATCTTGCAGTTTGTACACCTTGGTTTTTGGTTTTATTAGCTGCCCAAATTCGACCCACAGATTTAACAAAAAGCTAGACGTTGTTTGTATTTTGTAATGCTGTTTATTTTCACTATTTGATAAGTTGAAATGGTTGACTATACCTATATGGATGAAGAGTGAAATCAGCATTGATGTAATTGCAGAATGAAATCTTTTTAAAGCTGTGACAAAATGAAATGCTTATACAAAATTAAGTCATTCATGTTGTCGTATTATGATTAATTATCAGGAAGATCAAATCACTTGATTGTTATTCTCGCAACAACTCTCAGTATTTCTGCTTTCTGAGGAAGAAGGTTCTCAAACAAAAGAGAGGTACCAATTATTAGCATTTGCTTTTGTCCCACATTGGAAAAACATATTTGTATCCCATGTAATAGACCCTATATAAAGGGCTTTACTTGCTTTTCTTTTATTTGCACTTTTAGCTCTCAAGAATAATATTATTTTATTATCTTGTTATTGCTTTGTAAGAATTCATGTTATGAATAAAAGACTTTCATGAATTCTATCACCAATTTCTAACTCAATCATTTTCCCAAAATGAAATCTCCTTTCAATGTGATTGATCAAATGTCAACTTAACTTTAATATACTTTGACGATGTAGAGAAGAAGCAATTATGAGCTCTCATAAGAACAGTTAATAAATCAAAACTGAATATTTCCTATGAAACTCTTGACAAGGCAGCAAATTACTTTAACAACTCCAATAAATTGGGACAAGGAGGTTCTGGTTCTGTTTACAAGGTAATTTCCCTTTAAACAATATTTTCTTATAGCAAAGACTTGTGCCTAACTATAGTCGTGTTTACACATGAACTATAGGGGATCTTGCCAGATGGGCAGGTTGTTTCTCTTCTTCAATACGAGGCAGTGGGTTGATCATTTCTTTAATGAGGTCAATTTGATTAGCGGCATACATCATAAAAACCTGGTAAAGCTATTGGGTTGCAGCATTACAGGACCGGAGAGTCTTCTAGTGTATGATCATAGTCTTTGGTAACTATCTAATCCACCTTAATTTGTGAACGATTAAATTTGGTGTAGTCTTATCTTGTTACCCCTGCAATAGAGCGTAATTACGTAAATGACTTTGATTTGCACTGAATCGGACACAAAGAAAATAGTACTGGCTACTGCTGAGGGATTGGTCTATCTTCATGAAGAATCAAAATTAAGGATCATCCACAGAGACATAAAGTTGAGCAATGTTCTTCTAGATGAAGATTGCAAAAATAGCTGATTTTGGTCTAGCTAGGTTATTTCCTGAAGACAGGAGTCATAGATAGTAGCACATCTATTGCTGGCACACTGTAAGTTCAATACCTCTCTTTCTTTAACCGCTGAGGATTAAATAATATAGGATAGAAGTGGCGGATCTGTTTTATACAACTAGCTCATCATTAAGGTCTTGCTTTTATTTCATGTGCTGCCTGCCACTCATTAATGTTCTATTTTAGGTCCATTACTATAATCTCATTGGTCTACAATTTAGCCATGTTTCCCAAAAAGACGGAAAGAATATAATCCCCTCAGTATTTCATTAATGAAAGAGTATATATATACAAATTACAATTTTCATAATAGAAAAATCATATTCCTATTCTACTCCTAAAACTTTATTCTACTTATACAATAATTATACAATTATGGTAAGTGTACAATTCTAATTTAATTACAACACAACCTTACCTAAACAAGACCCCTAAACCGTGATATACACGGTATGTATACACCGTGTATATCACGGCTGGAATGTACCGATTTGGACCATTTTTCCCGTGATATACACGGTGTATATTCCGTGTATATCACGGGTATTTATCACACCCCCGCAGTCATAGCGGGCGGTCTTCGTACCCTGAGACTGTCCCTAAATTCTTCAAATAGGACCGAGGGAAGACCCTTAGAAAAGATGTCTGCAATTTGATACCCAGAAGGGACATGACAGACGCGTACCTGTCCTCGAGCCACCTTTTCGCGAACAAAGTGAATATCCATCTCGATGTGTTTAGTGCGCTGGTGTTGTACAGGATTACCAGAAATGTAGATGATACTCACATTATCACAATAAATCAATGTAGCTTTCTTAATAGGACAATGAAGCTCTAAAAAAAGATTACGTAACCAACATGATTCAGAGACCATATTGGCCACCCCTCGATACACGGTCTTTGCACTAGACCGTGATAATGTAGACTGACGCTTCGCAGACCATGAGACCAAGTTATTGCCAAGAAGCATACAATAGCCGGACGTGGAACGTCTGGTATCCGGACAACCACCCCAATCAACATCTGTATACGAGAAAAGTGTAGACGTCGATGAAAATATAAATGTAAGCCATAGTCAAGCATTCCCTGGATGTATCGAATAATGCGCTTGAGCGTATTCATGTGCTCAACCCTAGGATCATGCATAGACAAACACACCTATTGTACATCATGCGTAATATCTGGTCTAGTAAAAGTAAGATACTGAAGAGCCAATGTAAGACTGCGATAGCGGATCGGATCCTCGTAAGGTTAGCCAGCCGCAACACTCAACTTGGGTTTAGTATCAACGGGAGTGGAAGTAGACTTGCACGAGGACATGCCAGCGCGCTCAATAATCTCAACTGCATACTTCTGTTGTGATAAGAACAACTCACCTGCATGACGAGAAACAGCAATCCCCAAAAAGTAACTCAAGGGCCCCAAGTCTTTCATAGCAAACTCGGAATTGAGCATGGTCATGATGGACTTGCGCAAAGCATCAGTAGAGGCAGTCAAGATAATATCATCTACATAATAGAATATAAGCCAGGGAAGAACCACGACAATATATGAAATATGAATTATCAGAACTGCTGTGCAAAAACCCAATAGACGAAACATAGTTTACAAATCTCTTATACCAAGTCTGTGGGCCTACTTAATCCATACAAGGACTTCTTTAATAAACAGACATGATAAGGATATTTGGGGTCTCGAAACCCCAAGGGCTGATGCATATAAACGGTCTCTTTGAGATCACCATGTAAGAAAACATTTTTCACATCTAACTGATGAATGGGCCATGCTTTGGAAAGAGCCAGACTGAGAACAGTGCGAATGATAGCCGGTTTGATCACCGGACTAAACGTCTCACCACAATCTACGCCAACCTGCTGAGTCGTACCATCACCTACAAAATGAGCCTTGTGCTTCGCAAAAGAACCGTAAGAATTATCCTTCTGAGTAAGAATCCACATAGACCGAACACCAGAAGGATGGGGTACCAACTCCCACATCTTATTTTCAATAAGAGCATCATATTCGTCGGTCATAGCCAATTTCCAATTCGGGTCATTTAATGCAGACACTGAGTTATAGGGTAGAGGGGATTTAAGAACATTAGAAATTAAACTAAAATGTATTTTTGGTTTAAAAATACCCTATTGACTACGAGTGACCGGTCTGTGACTCAGGGGAGAATTGGGTGGATTTTGGGAAACATCGGGACATATGACAGACTGGTTAGTAGGCATTGGGCCTGCTGGCCCAATATGGGAACTGGAACCGATAACTGAAATAAGAACTGGGCAAGAACTGGAACCGACAACGGAAACAGGAACTGGGCCAGAATTGGGCTGGAGAGATGGCCCAATTGCTAGACCCAAAATGGTAGACAACGACGGTACTGGAGGACCAGCGGGCAGTGGGCCCGCTGGTGGATTTTGGGTGCGGGACAGGTCCGATAAATGGCGAATGATATATGGGGAGACATCGTCATCAAAAAAATTATACAAACTAGGCCCGGGACTATGTACCTTTGTAACGGAAATTGGGTTTCATAAAAAATAACATGGTGACTAATGATGATTTTATTAGACGACAAATCAAAACACTTGTAACCACGATGATTAGAGGGATAACCCAAAAATACACAAGGAGTAGAACTGGCTTGAAGTTTGTTAATTGTAGTTGACGGAAATAGCGGATAACATAAGCACCCAAAGACCCGTAAGATGTGAATACGAATGTGTCTTATTATTTAAGATTTGAAGAGGGGAGGAATATGTCAAACCTCTAGTAGGAAGTATGTTATGAAGATATGAAACCATTTGTAGAGCATGATGCCAAAAGGAAGGGGTACGGAAGCATGGAGCAATAAAGTTCGGACAATGCTATTAATGGTACAAATGTTGTGTGTGGCTTTCCCATTTTGTGAGGACATATGAGGACAAGAAAAATGAAAATTTATGCCATTAGTATCAAAAAAATCCCAAAACACTCCATTATCATATTCTTTGCCATTATCACATTGAATATTTTTTATTTCCCGTTCAAACTGGGTACGAATGTATGCTCTAAGTTTTAGAAAAGTGGAAAACACTTGAGATTTTTTTGCTAACGGAAAAGTCCACAAAAAATTAAAATAATCATCCAAAAATAGAACATAATAATGATGGCCCACAGAACTGAGAACAGGAGATGTCCATAAATCGGTATGAATAATATCAAATGACATTAAAGTATGAGAAGAAGAGTCTATAAATGGTAATCTAACAAGTTTTCCTAGTTGACAATATTGACAAATTGGAGTACTACGCGTACCCTTACAAGAAATAACATTATTTTTATGTAAAGCAGAAATAATAGACTACCCTGGGTGACCCAAACATGCATGTCATAAGGAAGGAGCGAGAGCCGCAAAAGTAGATGGCAAGGCTGGACTCGAGAGACCGTATGTGGGCGTGATAGGATAAAGATCTCCCATACTATCATACCTCATGAGAGGAATCCCCGTCTTGAAATCCTTCATAGAAAATTCAAAAGAATCAAAATCAACAGAAACCCAATTATCAGCGGTGAATTTACGGACATACACCAAATTTTTAATTAAATTAGGGGCATGTAGGCATTTTTCAAGACGAGAGGGGGGTGGGGGGAGTCAAAGTTTTATGGTCGTAACCACAAATTGGAATTGAATGGCTATTACCAACAATTATGCCACGATTATTGCTCAAATTGAAACAAGACGAGAGAGTACTTTGGTCAGATGTCATGTGGGTAGTGGCTCTAGTGTCCATGTATCAATTCGGGTCCGAGGGATTCAATCCAAGTGTGTGCATCGCGACTTCAATGTTGGTAGGTGTGGGGCCCGCTGCATGGTAGGCCTGGTGGGGCCGAGGCCCAAGCATGTCGGCTGGATGCCCGGCCCAGAACCTGCTCTCGGGAACCACTAATTCTGGGCCGAATTAGGCCTAGAAGCTGAAGCCGGAAATTGGGCCCAATGAGGATGTTAGGCATACGATGGAAAATAGGACTGTTGGGCCCAGTTCCATGGCCATGGCCCCAGGGTTGTGACCAGTTGGCTTGCGGACCATTGCCCCGAGGCCCATTGCCACACCCGTTGTGTCCACCTCGGTTTCCGCCACGATTTTTGCCATTATTTTTGCGATTCTGACCCTTTTTGCTGCCACCGTTGTTGCGGTTTTGGATGGAATTGTTGGAGACGGATGGAGAAAAATTGGACTCGATCACCATTACGACAGAAGGGGCCCCAATGGCCATTTTCTTAGCCAAGCCGGCTTCTTCGAGCGTGAGCATGGAACGGTCCTGATAAAACTGCAGAAGATGACTGCTCTGACGAAGAAGCGTACCGACGCCACTATAGGCCTTAGAGGGGCCTGCAACCATCTGAAGAACAAGACGATCGTTGGTAACGGGTGCACCAACGTTACGGAGTTGGTCCGCCAATTCTTTCAACCTTTTGCAGTATGTTGAAACGTTGGGAAATCTTCCATATTGACGTGGAAGAATTCCTGCTCAAGGATAACAGCACGAGAATTTTGATTATCTTGGAATATGTCACACACTCTATTCCAAACATCTATTGTCATAGCGTCTGACTCGATAATCGTTTGCAACAGGTGAGTAGATATAGTGGAGTAAATCCAATGAAGAACGGTAGCATCAAGAGTCGTCCATAATTGAGGATCATCCTCGGGTTTAGGGACCTTCGTATCCGCAGGGGCCACGAGAATAATGTGATGGAGGACTTGATGCGAGCGTGCGTGAATTTTGAACAGTTCGGCTCACGTCGCGTATTGGGCGTTTTTTATTTCAAGAATGATAGGGATGTGATTCTTGATGTTAGAAACAGTAAGGGCAGTGTAAAACATGTTCTTAGCCATCACAATCAACGTAAGATTGACATAGGGACTTGGAAGAGAAATTTGGGAAGAAAGAAGGCAGCAAAGGGCACGGAAACTGAGGGTAATGTCTCGGAAATCGTGATCCTGAAGAAGATTTTGGGAGAGGAAAATTTAATCTAGACTTCTGATACCATGAAAGAATATAATCCCCTGATTATTTCATTAATGAAAGAGTATATAAATACAAATTACAATTTCCATAATAGGAAAATCATATTCCTATTCTACTCCTAAAACCTTATTCTACTTGTACAATAATTATACAATTATGGTAAGTGTACAATTCTAATTTAATTACAACACAACATTACCTAAACAAGACCCCTAAACCGTGATATACACGGTATGTATACACCGTGTATATCACGGCTGGCCCAGTGGGTTTTATTTTTGCTATCCACTTCTGGTCTTTGAACTTCCGTTGATAGTATATTCTTAAAAGAATTAATCAGATTTGTGTACAGGCATCAGCAGAACTAATTATCTTCTGTAGCAGGTACTTTCTTGTGATATGTTCTCTTTCCTCAAAGGACATTAATAGTGCTTACTAAACTCAATGTCTTCGTGGTTTCTAGTTGTGGAAATTGTATGGGATTGGAAAATCTTGTGAAGCAATTGACCCTTTATTAGAGCGTAACTTCAATGAGGAGGAGGTAGATAAGCTGCTTCAAGTAGGTCTGCTTTGTGTACAGGCATCAGCAGAACTACGACCCTCCATGTCAAGTGTCGTGAAAATGCTCACCGAGAACCATGAAATTCCTCAGCCAACACAGCCGCCATTCTTCAATTCTGGTAGTTCAGAATTTAGTCCATTTAATCTGCATGGCAAAAGATTTTTCGGTCAACCAAGCTCCTCCACACAATCTTCTGGGAATAAATTGACGGAGAGTTGGATCGAGCCTAGATAAACTAAGGGTGATCAAGAATTTTAACTTGACTCGATGATCATATGGAATTGGCATTTGATTTTGTTCCCAACAAAGGCAAACTTTTTGAAGGTGAATTGTTCAGCCAACTCAAGTTTGTGTCTCTGATTAGGCATTATGGTTTGAGCTAATGAGATTAACATTAACTAGCACTCACAATCCATTTTCTACTGATCTTTGGCTATTGTCTGATTTAGTCAAATTTGTTTTGTGAATATATAGAGCTACTTCTTCTACGAGATTCCTAATGTAAAGCTATTGTAAAGTGTCTGAATTATGATGCATTATCTGCAGCAGTTGCAATGAATTATATCTTTTGTGATAGATTTTTGAGTAGTAATTTTCAAAAAATTATGCTTCACAATTATCTTGATTTTGATCAGTGGATTTGTTTCAGGAAAACAGATCAAAAGACCAGAAAATGATCAAGTCTTGCAAGACACTAATTTTTTTTTAATGAGTTATTCATATAGTAACAAGTACAAAAGATTAAACTAGTACAAAAACGTGTTGCAGAAAAGTTTTAGAAGTGTACCGTTCAGAGAAGGAAAAATTAGAGTCCCCTGCCTGAAATCACAGGCATTCTAAAAACTACAATTACACTATTAGTATATTTACTTAAAGGATTTCAATTATCTATACTGATATTGTAAAGAATCTGTACAAATCAATATAAATTAACATGTTATAGCAGGTTACTTACTGTTTATTCTAGGTTACTAATAAATGGTCTTTACAAATTACTTGTTACTGCAGTTTCAATGACCTGATTGGAAATATTCTTTTTTTACTGACAGTACATGAAACTTTTCATACTTAAATCCCAGCATTATGCTATTCAATTTTTTTAAACCATGGTCTGTGTAATTGCCTTGATTTCTGGTCATAATAGATTACTTGGAAGTTTTTGTTTCTGACCCACATGCTCAACAGCTATATACTCTAGTTTTATGACTGTATAATCTAGCCCCGTGTGAAGGGAACTTGTTGACTGATTCAAAATCAAAATCCCTATATGGACCAAACTATAAAGTGGTAGAGTTGTATTATTGTATCAAACGTTTGCCCCGGCACTTGCTAGTTTATTACTTTATTTTAGAAGGTATTGACCTCAATGGAACTTCATTGCTAGGTTATTTTGATTTGTAAGTTGACTCAAAAGGAATCTTGTATTCCCCCATTTCAATTTATATGAATTTAAATTGAAAAAGGAGTTAAAGAAATAATTGAAGAATTTTGGAATTTATAGTTTTAATAAATATACTATAACATGTAGGAATTTTGTTGGGTTTAAAACACATAAGTAAATGCACAACGGAAGTTTAAAATTTTGTTTCTTACTTACCCCAACAACATTTCTGGTATGGTTATACAACAATTAAACTTGTAACATAAAACATAAACTTACAAGTTTAGAATAGCTGGAATGTTTATCTACTATAAGGTGCACACGCGGTTGCCCTTCCGATTGCAAGCTCCAAGCTTCAATGTACTTTTCTTTCGGAAAGCTAGGAAATCCGGCAGAGGTTCGAGAGAGTATTTGATTCTAAGTCTCTAAGGCTTAGAATGATTTTCATAAAATTGGTGTGTGAATAATGAATTGAAAGCCTCTATTTATAGCTGAAAAATAGGTCAAAATCGGATTAGGGTTTGACCTTGGGCCTGGCCCAAAATTCGAGGCAGAGGCGTCGCGGCCCTAGGGTATGGGCGCTGCGGCGCTCGAAGTGCTCCTGCACTATCTCGATTTATTTTACGTGCATTCTTAATTAAATCCAAAATCTAATTTTGACTTAATTAAAATAATCATTATTCATTTAAATGTCTCGATTACAAATCGAACATTTAATTACTCTCTCAATACATCTTTAGATCGAAACGGACAATCGACATAGTATGGCCCTACATGCCTTCTCATATCGACATTAATCAAATTAAGGTCTACACGGAACTCCTAGACGGCGCCTGAAGACGAACTCAATATGTGAAGTACATTTACACGAATCTAGTAAACTTAACCTTTATGTGGTAAGGTAAAATCCTTTCATTCACGACACACCCCATCAAGCTTAGGATTTGTCAAGTGTCTATCTAAATGGCTTAATCATTGTATCACATCTATATTAGTTGACAACTAGACCATATTCTAAATATGTCTATTGCGTTAGCAAACGACTTAGTCAACCTAATATCACTGAGAATCCGAGTGTTCTCTCGAATATACATTCGAGGAATGAATCCTAATCATGGCTCAACTACCACCTTTAATCCACATCGTAATGTACCCAATACAAAACGTATCTCAACCTATAAGGCATTTGAGCTTAGTACATGATCAAAGTATATTACTTTGTAGACAAGGTGCGCATTGACCTCAAGTCTAAGGACTTCTATCTCCCACACGCTGATCATACTTTAGACAAGGATAACAAACAGTATATCAGCAGGGTATACCAATACATCCAAAGTATCCATGTGTCCATCACGAGTAGCCATTACTCGTAGCAGGTGAGACATACTACATCCTCTAAGGATGTGATGCAGACCACATGTGGACTTATCACATATCATCGATATCTCATTCTCGATGATCATTAGTTGAGACTATTTTAAGAGTTACGCTCTATCATTAATATCTCACTCTATTAATGACAACGTAAGCTCAAGGGATGCACATTAATGAATAATTACAAACAATCAAATAATAATTCAATAACTGCAAATGCCAAAATATTAATCTCCATTAGTAATAATACGAATGTGTATAAAGTACATTTGTCCTAATACAGATTGTCTCTAGGACATAAATATACTTTCATAACATTTGTGTGGATATAAGATTTGAAACTTGTTGTTGTAAACATGTTACAACCCTTGTGTGGCTACAAATTATTCTCATGAAAAGTAAAAGAAGAAGTTTAAATTAAATTATTTTTAAATATAAAAATGTGTCATTCTTTTCTAAACGGATCAAAAAGGATTTTAGATTCACGGAAATCGAAATGGAGGGAGTATGAAAAATTCTCTTTTGGTCCATGAAATATTGACAAATTATAATTTAAATCCTTATGCTTATGAATTTTCACAAATTCAATAAATTATTAAACGTCAAATCATTAATTACTCACATGTTTATTAAATTTGTGTTGTTATATATATATATATGATGGTATTATAATACTAATAATAATCTAATCATAACATATATCCTTTGCAAAAGGAACCATAAGCACACTTTTAATTGATCAAAAGTAAAATATGTTCTGTGTAATTTTATAAATGACTAAATTAATATTTATCGATAGTTGAAGGATCAAAAGTGCAATATAATCTCAAATTTTGCTACAATTATTATATCAAAATGGAGCTATAATTGCTAAAGCACTTCCAATTTATCTCAAACCAAAAACTTGGTCTTTTTATGAAATTTCATTATTTACATTTATCAAAGTAAGTTGCTTAGTTTACATTTGATCATAAAGGGCTCATAAGATGTAATTTCTATATTCAGATCTTGCAAAAAGAGAATGTGTTTCTAACTCTTGACTTTTTTTCTCATTCGTGGAGCGGAGAAAGTAGATTTTTCTCTTTGGCATAAACAATTTTATAGATAGTGATATAAGGTGGGCAATTAATTGTAGTGTACATAGGCATCGCAATCGTTAATATACTTATTCTGACGGCTATAACATCTTAATCAACTATTGCTAGTTGTTTGTATAGGAAAGAAATAATCCCCTTGATTATTTTCATTAATTGAGAAGGTATATGTACAAGTTACAAAATAGGAGAATCATATTCCTATTCTATTCCTAAAATCATATTCTACCATAATTCTAACTCTACAATTATGGTAAGTGTATAATCCTAATTTAGGTAACAAATACACTACAATATACACTAAATATATATACCATATATACAAGATTACAATCTTGTGGATTGTTTGAAATCTGCCCGAGATGGGCTGACCACCGCCACCGGGCTATTTGAAAAGCCCATTGTTGAAATAGAGCAATATACTTGCGATATACACTACTGTATATTGGGTGTATATCACTAGTATATTGCTCTGTTTAACACCCCCCCGCAGTCATAGCGAGCGGTCTTCGAACGCTGAGACTGTCCCTAAAATCTTCAAAAAGGACCGCTGGTAGACCCTTTGTAAAGATGTCCGCAATTTGATAACGAGACGGGACATGGCAGACGCGAACGTGACCCTTTGCAACCTTTTCACAGACAAAGTGAATGTCCATTTCTATATGCTTGGTGCGTTAGTGTTGAACCGGGTTACCTGAAAGGTAGATGACACTAATGTTATTGCAATATACCAAGGTTGCCTTCTAAATGGGACAATGAAGCTCCAAAAGCAAATTACGTAGCTAACATGATTTGGAGACCACATTCGCTACCCCTCGACATTCTGCCTCTGCACTTGAGCGTGATAGAGTTGCCTGACGCTTCACCGACCAGGAAACAAAGTTGTTGCCAAGGAACATACAGTAGCCAGACGTCAACCGTCTGGTGTCTGGACAACCACCCCAATCAGCATCCGTGTAAGAGACAAGTGTGGATGTACACGAAGGATACAAGTGCAAACCATAGTCCAGTGTCCCCTGAATATACCGAATGATGCGTTTGATTGCATTCATATGCTCAACTCTGGGATCATGCATAGAATAAACACACCTGCTGAACAACATACGTAATATCCGATCTGGTAAAGGTAAGATACCGGAGGGCCGCTGCAAGACTGCGATAGCGGGTCGTGTCCTCGTATGGAGCACTTGCCACGGCACTAAGCTTGGGTTTTGCATCAACTGGAGTGGAAGTAGACTTACAGGATGACATCCCAGCCCTCTCTATGATCTCAGCAGCATACTTTCGTTGAGACAAAAACAAATCATTTGAGTGACGCTTGACGGCAATCCCCAAAAAGTAACTCAAGGACCCTAACTCTTTCATAGCAAACTCAGAAGTGAGCATGGCCATGATAGACTGGCGCAAGGCATCGGAAGAGGCAGTCAAAATGATATCATCCACATACAACTGAATGTAGGCCAAGGACGAACAACGACGGTAGATGAACAATGAATTATCTGACACATGCTGTGAGTGAACCCAATAGTTGAAACAAAGTCAGCAAACCTCGTATACCATGCCCGTAGAGACTGCTTAAGCCCATATAAGGACTTCTTCAACAAACAGACATGATGAGGACGGTTGGGATCCCTGAAACCAACGGCTGATGCATATAGACTATTTCCTTGAGATCACCATGTAGGAAAACATTCTTGACATCCAACTGATAAATAGGCCAAGTCTTTGAAAGAGCCAAGCTAAGAACAGTGAGAATAGTAGTCGGCTTGACTACCGGGCTAAACGTCTCCCCATAATCTATCCCGACCTGCTGAGTCTTACCATCACCCACCAGTTGCGCCTTATGTCGAGCAAATGACTCATCCGAATTCTCCTTATGAGCAAAAATCCACATAGACCTGATAACATTAATACCAGAAGGACGGGGCACCAACTCCCACATCTTATTATCAATAAGAGCATTATATTCATCAGTCATAGCAATCTTCCAATTAGGGTCATTTAAGGCGGACACAGGATTACGGGGCAAGGGGGATTTAGAGACATCAGAATGTAAATTAAAATGTCTTTTAGGTGTAAAAATACCCCGCTGACTACGAGTGACCGGTCTATGACTCGAGGAAGAATTGAGTGAATTTTGGAAATTTGTTGGGCTCGGGACGGACTGGCCAGCAGGCAGTGGGCCTGATGGCCCAAATCGGAATATGTGGCGGGAACTGGATTAGTTCCAGAATTGGGCTGCACTGGCCCAATTGCTGGAACTGTTCCAACGTCTGAAAATGGACTCGGGACAGTGGGGCCAGCGGGCAGTGGGCCCACTGGAGAGTATTATGTGCGGGATATGTCCAAAAAATGGTAAGTAATCCCAAAAAATTATACGAACTAGGCTCGGGAGACTGAACTTTCGTAAATGGAAATTGGGTTTCATCGAAAATCACATGGCGATTAATTATGATTTTCTTGGAGGATAAATCAAAGCATTTGTAACCCCGATGATTGGACGAATAACCCAAAAACACACACGGAGTAGACCGGGCCTGAAGTTTGTTAATTGTGGTGGATGGAAATAACGGATAACACAAGCACCCAAAAACCCAAAGATGAGAATAAGAAGGGTTCTTATTATATAGGATTTAGAGGGGGGAAGAATATGTCAGACCTTTGGACGGAATTATGTTAAGCAGATATGTTGACATTTACAGAGCATGCTGCCAAAAATATGGGGGTACGGAAGCATGGAGTAAGAGGGTGAGGACAAAGTTATTTATGGAACGAAATTTGCGTTAGGTTTCCCATTTTGAGATGATATATGAGGGCACGAAAAGCGAAAATTGATCCCATTATTATCACAGAACTCCCGAAACACCCTATTGGCATACTCTTTCCTATTATCACACTGAATATTTTTTATTTCTCTTTCAAATTGTGTTCTAATGAATGCTCTAAATTTTATGAAGACAGAAAACACTTGAGATTTATTGGCAATTGGAAACGCCCACAAAAATTTAGAATAATCATCCAAAAAAAGAACATAATATCGATGACCTAACGAACTTAGAACAGGAGACGTCCATAGGTCGCTATGAATAATATCAAATGGCTTTGAAGTATGAGAATTTGAGTCCACAAATGGCAACTTAACAATTTTTCCTAATGAACAAGATTGACAAATTTGAGTACGACTCGTACCCTTACAAGAAATAAAGCTATTTTTACCTAAAACTGATAAAATAGAAGATCCCGGATGACCAAAGCGAGCATGCCACAAGGAAGGAGAAATGGCTGCAAAAGCTGACGGCAAGGCTTGACTCGATGGACTGAAACCGAGCATGATAGGATACAGATCCCCCCTACTATCACACCTCATAAGATGACTCCCCGTCAGAAATCCTTCACAGAGAAACCAAAAGGATCAAATTCAACAGAAACGAAATTGTTAGTGGTGAACTTTCGGACAGACACTAAGTTTTTAATCAATTTGGGGGCATGTAAAGTATTTTTCAAGATAAGGGGTGGATTGGGGGGAAACAACATTTTCTGACCATAACCCTGAATTGGAATAGAGTTGCCATTACCAATAATTATACCCCGAGGGTTGCTCAAAATAAGATGAGAGAGTACCTGAATCGGAAGTCATGTGAGTAGTGGCACCGGTGTCCATATATCAATTTGGGTCCGGTTGAGTCAAACCCAATGTGTGTATCGCGGCCTCGATATCGGTCTGGGTAGGGCCTGCTGCGTGATGGGCGTGCGGAGGTCTGGGCCCAAGTATTCCAAAATGGGACTGACCTGGGTCGTAGCTGCTGGAACTGGCGCTATTGGGCCACTGGCCAGTGGGCCGCCACTGCTCGTTCTTCGGGCTCGAAAGGGTGGCCGCCCCACTGGCTACTGGGATTCGCTGGAAGGTAGGGGCTGCTAGCCCACGGCCCACTGCCCCAGCCCCAATGCTATGGACCCCACTGCTGGGACCAGGGGGTGGTGGGCCACTGTTCACTGGACGGGGCCCACTGTCTACTTGCTGACCACCGAAACCACCACCGGAACCGCCGCGTTTGCCCCCGCGATTTTTGTTATTATTCTTACGATTATTTTTGTCGCCACCATGATTATGGTTTTGGCCTGAATTATTAACAAAACCCGAAGAACTTGGGGAGGACGCCATCATGATGACGGGGCTTGCTCCGGTAGCCGCCTTTTTAGACAAACCGTCTTCTTCCAAAGTAAGCATGAAATGGGCTTGATAAAAGGCAGGAAGAGGGTTGCTTTGACGAAGGAGAGTTCCAACACCATTATAGGCCTCCGAAAAGTCGACAACCAATTGTAGAACCAGACGATTATTTGTTACAGGTGCGCCAACATTACGGAGTTGATCCGCCAACTCCTTGAGTTTCTTGCAATATGCAGAGACGTTTGGAAATTCTTCCAAGCGAACTAGAGAGAATTCCTGCTCGAGTGTGACGACACGTGAATGTTGGTTATCTTGGAATATGTCACGCAATCTATTCCAGGCAGCCATAGCCGTGGTATCCGGCTCAATAATCGTCTGTAGAAGGTCAACCGAAATAGTGGAATAGATCCACTGGAGAACGGTAGCATCAAGAGTAATCCATAACTGAGGATCCTCCGCGGGAAGAGGTGTAGCGGGAGGAATGATGTGATGAATAACTTGATGGGAGATAGCGTAAATTTTAAACAATTCTGCCCACGTCGCATATTGGATGTTTCCCATCTCAAGTACAATAGGGATATTGTTGTTGACGTTAGAAACCATAAGGGCAGGATGATAATTGTTCTTAGACATATTGAAAGAACAAAGAAGGAGGGGAAATTTGGGAAAAGTAAGAGAGGTTTTGAGAGCGGAAGACTAATTTCGGAAGAGAAAAACCCGAGGGGGGGTTTCGGCCGAGAATTAACAAAATTTGGGAGAGAATTTTTTTTGTAAGACCTAGTTTTTTTATACCATGAAAGAAATAATCCCCTTGATTATTTTCATTAATTGAGAAGGTATATATACAAGTTACAAAATAGGAGAATCCTATTCCTAAAATCTTATTCTACCATAATTCTAACTCTACAATTATGGGAAGTGTATAATCCTAATTTAGATAACAAATACACTACAATATACACCAAATATATATACCATGTATACAAGATTACAATCTTGTGGATTGTTTGAAATCTGCCCGTGATGGGCCAGCCCACTGCCACTGGCTGCTGATAAGCCCACTGCCGAAATAGAGCAATATACTTGCGATATACACTGCTGTATATTGGGTGTATATCACTGGTATATTGCTCTGTTTAATAGTATATGCTCGTATATTAATGAAGACGGTCAACGTTGCCAATTTTTTTATATCTTGTACGTTGACCTAGGAGGAATCTGGTACATGAAGTCAATTGGATTTGTCCTTTGAATTATCAATGCGATTCTTTTTAGTCTTGTATTAAAGATTAGTGTACTTGCACATCACATGATAACAATATTGAACAATTTGGGGCAGGTGCCTTATGAGTGTGGTCAAACCTTTTCATCAAAATGATAAAGTTCTTGTTAATGCAATAATAAAGCCAATTGAGAACCAGACTCCTCTTATTGCGTTTTAGCATGCCATTGAGCGACTCGAGACTTTGTATAGGTTTATAACATGCTTCGGACTTGTTAGCATGCTTGGGTTTGAACCCTAGGGGCTTGGGAATGTTTCAGCGACTTCAGCCGTGATCGCAAAGCTTAGGCGGGGCAAAGCATTGCGGTTGCGAGGAAAGGCACGCAACTGCGAAGAAGGCCAGCCAGGTCAATTCTTCTATGCGACCACGAAAGAAGCCAAAGACATATAACCGCCAAATTCCATTAAAGAAGCCTCTTGCAATGATGACTCTTTTTTTAGAACGACAACCATCAAATCCATCTCTTTCCAAGATTTATACATGGAGTAAAATTCCTTGAAACAAGCAACTCAACCCCATCCATCCATATAACTCTCTCTCTCTCTCTCCTTCTTAAGGCAAGAACTATTCACCTTTTTGTTTCATCTTCCAACTCTCATACTCTCAAAGATCATTATTGCATCATCCTCTCCGATAATTTTTTCTCAAACTTTTTGAATAAATTCATTGTTAAAAATGGCACAATCACCCACCTCTACAATTCTTCAAGAACCTAAGACTAATCCTACAATGCCCAACCCATCCATTGGTGACTCAATCCACAGCATCCAACCCGCAGACATTATCCAACACCAAAACTCCGATGATGTTTTCACTATCCCTGTTTACTCTAGGAGAGTCAGCCTAGGCAAGTCGTATCGAAAAATCCATTAGCTTTGATGACTCCTAGTTTGATCCAGAACTTGTTGATAGAATACCGTGTATATACTTTTATATACACGGTTTTGACTAGTCTTGTACCATAAATAGAAATTGTAAATTATGTTGTGTACAGAAAAAGTGATAGAATAAATACCCAAAGACCCTAAGATGAGAATACGAAGGATCCTTGTTATAGAAATCTTTAAGGGGAGATTTAGATGCTAATTCTTTGGTAGGAAGTGCGTTAAGGAGGTAATTAGTCATTTGTAGTGCATGATGCCAAAAACAAGGAGTACAGAAGTATGGGCTAATAAAGGTCAGATAATATTATTAATGGTACAAATTTTTTGTTCGGCTTTCCCATTTTGTGAGGACGTATGAGGATAAGAAAAATGAAAAATTGTGCCATTAGCATCACAAAATTCCCGAAACAACCCATTATCATATTCCTTGCCATTAACATTGAATACTTTTAATTTTTTGTTCGAATTGGGTACAAATGAATGCTCTAAATTTTAATAATGTGAAAAAAATATGAGACTTTTTCGATAAAGAAAAGGTCCACAAAAAAATAGAATATTCATCAAAAAATAGGATATAATAACGATGGCTCACAGAACTTAACACAGGGATGTCCATAAATCACTATGAATAATGTCAAATGATATCAAAGTACTAGAAGTAGATGCTACAAATAGTAATTTAACATATTTCCATAACGGACAAGAAGAACAAAGTGGAGTACTACGTGTACCCTTACAAGAAATAAAATTATTTTTATGCAAAGAAGAAATAATAGATGATCCCGGATGACCCAAACGGGCATGCCACAAGGAAGGAGCAAGGGGGGCAAAAGTAGACGGTATGGCTTGACTCGCGGAAGTGGTGGTATTTGTGATAGGATAAAGCTCTCATCTACTATTTCATCTCATTAGAGGTATCCCTGTTTTAAAATCCTTCACAGAAAACCCAAAGAGATCAAAATTAACAGAAACCCAATTATCAATGGTGAATTTTCGGACAGACACCAATTTTTTAATTTAGTTAGGGGCATGAGGGGTATTTTTCAAAACTAGAGGTGGATGTGGGGAAGACAAAATTATATGTCCATAATTGCGAATTGGAATTGAATTGTCATTAACAACAATAATACCATATTTTTTGCTCAAATTGAAATACGACGCGAGAGTACTTTGGTCAGATGTCATGTGAGAAGTGATTGCGGTGTCCATATACCAATTCATGTCTGGAGGATTTAATCCAACCATGTTCATTGCGGCCTCAATATTTGTCGGAGTTGGTGTGGGGCCCACTGCCTGGAATTTCCTGCGAAAGCCGAGGCCCAAGCAAACCTGCCTACAGCCCCGGCCTAGAAGTGAATCTGTTGCCAGTATTTGGACCCGAGAAACTGGGCCTGGCATGTTGCTAGAACTGGGCACAGTTACCCGAGTAAGTGCTGGGAGGAAAATAGGGATTGTTGGGCCAATGGCTATTGGCCCAGTTCCACGGCCAGGGGGCCCACGACTGGGACCAATTGGCCTACGGCCCACTTCCGCTGCCACCATTATTACAACCACCTCTGTTACCACCGCGATTGACACCACGGTTTTTACCATTATTTTTACGATTTCGACCCTTTTTGCCACCATCGTTGTTGCGGTGTTGGCCAGAATTCTCAGAGAATGAGTGAGGGTCATCTGACGTCGTTATCATGGCGACAGAATTTGCACGTGTATCTGCCTTTTTAGCTCAGCCGGCTTCTTCTAACGTGAGCATGGAACGGGCCTGGTAAAAAGGTGGTAGAGGGTTACTTTGTCGAAGTAGTGTGCCAACGCCGTTATAGGCCTCAGATAGGCCTGCAACCATTTGGAGAACAAGATGATCATTGGTAACTGGTGCACCAACGTTGAGGAGTTGGTCTGCCAATTCCTTCAGCCTTTAACAATAGGCTGAAACATTAGGAAAATTTACCATGTGGACATGTGAAAATTCCTGCTCGAGGGTGACAGCACGGGAATTCTTGTTATCTTGGAATATATCACGCACCTTATTCCAAGTTTCTACTGCCGTAGTGTCGGGCTCAATGATCGTTTGTAGGAGATCGATAGAAATAATGGAATAAATCCACTGGAGAACGGTAGCATCAAGTGTCGTCCATAACGAAGGATTTTCCTCGGGGTTAGGCACCTCCTCTATGTCAGGTGTCGAGGGTATTATATGATGGAGGACTTGATGCGAACGTGCGTAAATTTTGAATAATTCTGCCCATATCACGTATTTGACGTTTTCCATCTCAAGAACAATATAGATGTGGTTCCTGATGTTGGAAACTGTAAGGGCTGGATGAAACAGGTTCTTTGACGTAGACATAACGAAAAGAACAATAGGAGAATTGGGGATTAGGAAGAAAATTTGAGAAGGGAGGAAGAAGAAGTCGGCCAGAAACCAAGAAGAGATCTAGGAATTTGAGCCGAGAGTAGCGGAAGAAAATTGGGAAGGGAGGTAGTCTAGACCTAGACTTCCGATACCATAAAAGAATTAATCCCTTGATTATTCTTATTGAATGAATATGTATATATACAAGTTACAATCTACAAATATGGAAAATCCTATTCCTACTAAACTTTTAATATCCTAGTTCTACTTGTACAAGAATTCTACAATCATGGTAATTATACAACATAATTTACAACTTCTATTTATGGTACAAAACTAGTCAAAACCGTATATATCATAGGGATATACACGGTATTCTATCATGTTATTTTTTATGAAACCCAATTTTCTTTTACTAAAGTGAGTATTCCCATGCCAAGTTCATATAATTTTTTAGATGACGAGGTCTCACCATATATTATCCACCATTTTTCCGACTTGTCCTGTGACCAAACTACGCCAGCAGGCCCACTACCTGCTGGCCCACAGTCTACCGCAACCATTGTTCTGCCCAGTGGGCCGATGACACGGTCCAATACTGATATCGGTACTGTTCCAGTATTTCAGCCCAATCCCGAGCATATTGTTGTTGTTGGTCCAGCAGGCCCATAGCTTGCTGGCCAGTCCGTCCCCATTCCACACATTGCCCAAAATCCATCCAATCCAGTTACTCGTAGTCAAAGGGGTATTTTTAAACCAAAATGACATTTTAATCTCAATTCTAATGTCCTTAAATCTGCCCTCCTGCGTAACCCCGTGTTCGCATTAAATGACCCAAATTGGAAATTGGCTATGACTGACGAATATAATGATCTTATTTAAAATAAGACGTGGGAGTTGGTGCCCCGTCCTTCTAGTGTTAATATTATCCGGTCTATGTGGATTTTTACTCATAAAGAAAATTCTGACGGTTCTTTTGAGAGGTATAAGACTCATCTTGTAGGTGATGATAAAACTCAACAGCTTAGCATGGATTGTGGTGAAACGTTTAGTCCGGTGGTCAAACCAGCTACTATTCGTACTGTTCTCAGTTTGGCTCTCTCAAAAGCATGTCCCATTCATCAGTTGGATGTGAAAAATGCATTTTTACACGGTGATCTTAAGGAGACAGTTTATATGCATCAGCCCTTGACATTTCGAGATCCCAATCATCCTCGTCATGTCTGTTTGCTGAAGAAGTCCTTGTATGGACTTAAGCAGGCCCCACGGGCTTGGTATAAAAGGTTCGCAGATTATGTATCTTCTATTGGTTTTTCTCATAGCCGGTCTGATCATTCTCTCTTTATATATCGTCGGGGTACTTCCCTGGCATACATTTTGTTGTATGTCGATGATATTATATTGACTGCTTCGTCTAATAATCTGCGCAAGTCTATCATGACACTTCTCGGTTCCTAATTTGCTATGAAAGACTTGGGGCCCTTGAATTACTAACCTGAAGATGAGTGCTACATCTGACACTAAGTTCGAGGATCCCACCCACTATCGCAGCCTTGCAGGGGCACTTCAGTATCTTACCTTCACAAGGCCTGATATTGTTTATGCACTTCAACATGTGTGTTTGTTTATGAATGATCCACAGATTAAGCATATGAATGCGCTCAAACGCATTATACGGTACATTCAGGGTACACTTGACTTGCATTTGTAACCTACGTCCGTTTCTACACTTGTGTCTTATATATATGCTGATTGGGGTAACTGTCCTGATACCAGACGCTCGACTTCTGGTTATTGTATGTTTCTTGGGGATAACTTGGTCTCATGGTCTGCAAAACGACAAATTACATTATCAAGATCCAGTGATGAGGCCGAGTATCGAGGCATGGCGAATGTGGTGTCAAAATCATATTAGCTGCGTAATCTTTTGTTAGAACTACACTTTCATATTCAGAAAGCTACCTTATTCTACTGTGATAATGTTAGTGCAGTTTATCTTTCTGGCAATCCGGTCCAACATCAACGCACTAAACATATCGAGATGGATATTCACTTTGGTCGCGAAAAGGTAGCTCGTGGACAAGTACACGTCTTACATGTTCCCTCGTGATACCAAACTGCTGACTTCTTTACTAAGGGCCTTCCCTCGGTTTTATTTGAAGATTTTAGGGACAGTCTCAGCGTACGACAACTGCCCGCTATGACTGCGGGGTGTGATAGAATACCGTGTATATCCCTATATACACGGTTTTGACTAGTCTTGTACCATAAATAGAAGTTGTAAATTATGTTGTATAATTACCATAATTGTAGAATTTTTGTACAAGTAGAACTAGGATATTAGAAGTTTAGTAGGAATAGGATTTTTCATATTTGGAGATTATAACTTGTATATATAACTATTCATTCAATAAGAATAATCAAGAGATTAATTTTTTCACTTGTATCCACTTCTAGTGTCTCCAAAGTGCTTGATACATCAGGTGATTTATATGAGATTCAAGGGAAGAAGTAAAAAGTTTGGAATGTTGTGCTTCTGAGATTTATAGGGAAAACTATACTGGCCCCTAAGAACAAATTGCTTCGATCAAGGTTTCAAAAGTGGCAATAGTGACAATTATGGGGGTGACCCATGTCGTAAAAAATATAGCGGAGTTATGTTTGGAGTCTGGTAATCTTGAGGGAGAATTGAGTGAAGTACCTATCGAGGGAAACAATATGGGTAATCCCACGGATGAACCTAGTCACCTGCTGGGGTTAATGTGGATAATGATGACAATGTGAGTTGGACTGATACTGAGGAGAAGACTGAAGCAGTAGGTGAAGAAATTGAAGTTACAAAGTCTGTTGAGGAAGAAATATCTGATGCTTTTGTGCATCTGGGTGATATGGGTGGAGAAGAATCAGGGGAAACCGATGTGGTACAAGATACCGAACCCTCAGTTGGTGAGAAAGAACGTTCACCAACTGTTGAAGCCATTGTACCAATGGAACATGTTGAGCAACCTATTTCAAGTGTGGCTGATGCTGCTCCCGTGGAACAAGTTGCGCAACCTGTTGTGGTTGTACAGAAGATGATACACTCTCCCAATCAACATAAAAAAGGAGATAAACGACACATGTGAACTCGGATAGCCTTTAAGCATACCTTTCATCCGCAACTTTCTTCTAAATTGATAGTTAGATAGAAAGATCCATTCTAAAAGCGGCCCTTCTCTTATATATGATACCATTCGCCATGGATGATACTATTCAAAGAGACAAGAACCTGATGAGCTTTCCATAATTTAATTTGCTGAGAAGAGATTCAGGTCTATGCTTAGAAAGGCATCTGTGAGCTTATTCTAGACCCTGCTAAGGAGGCTGGTGTACAAGAAGCTCCTTCAATCTTGTTAAGGACTCCTCACACCAGGAGTCAAAAGAGACAGACTGAGGCACGACTGGAAGAGGCTTTGCAAGCTAGCAAGAAGTCCAGAACCTCAAGAATTAGGAATGATAGGACTCTGAAAGGTTGCACAAACTTTTGTTGTTGAGGAGACTGCTGTAGAGGAAAGGGTGGAATCTGCTGAGGAGCCTGCTGAGAAAGAAAGGGTAAGGTTGTTGCCACTCCAAAATCAAAGCTAACTGTTGTCTTCTAAGAAAATGTCCAAGCTTTATCTGGTGGATGAGCCTACTGGGAGTGAAAAGAATGAGTCATTAGAGTCTGAGCGTGATGACTTTAAAGATCCTGCCAAGAAAAGGATCTTTATGCTTAAGAGGCAAACAATGATAAGAGAGAGGGTGGTCACTAGCCATGGGGGCAAAGATATGGCTACATTATTGGAAAGGCTTACAGCCCAAGGGTGGAGTGATCTGTTTCATCCAAGGGAAGAGAAAAGAAAGCTATTCAAAAAACATGTCACTGAATTCTATGTCAATGTTACTGTCACTGGAGATCAACTTACTAGCATTGTATTGGGGGTTAAATTCACTTTGGATGCCCAAATTTTGAGTGCATTTCTACATATGCCCTCTGTTGATTGGGCAAAGTATGTGATAAATGATTGGCCACCATTAGATGGGATGGGTACAGTTGTGGAGATTACAAGGAATAAAAGGTCTATATGATATATCATGACTCGTGAGTCACACTTCTCTTTCTCTGTTGAGTAGTACACCGGCAAATTCTTTAAAAAACTAAATGAAGGTTTTAACTATGCAAGATGCTATGTTTTTAAACGTCCATTTTATACATTAAGGATGTACAAATATCCGCATAATAAGAGTAACTCAATCGGCAATTGTGGCTACTGGCTCAGAACTCAAAAGTCAAATTTCAATTAAATTAGTTAATAAATAATCATTTTGATGGACTGTTTTAAGTAAATGATAAGTAAGAGTATGGTAGAAACTAGAATAAATAGTATAATAATAATAAATGTAAGAATATCTACTCTCATAACCTCATTAATTTTTAGATTCACAATAAATTGGGATTTAATCTCATAAAAATTTGGAGTATAATTCTTTGACCAGTAAATTTAATAAATGAATATTAATGTACTAGATAAGTGTCAATATGTGTGTACTTTGTTATTTAGAAAAGAGAGTGGATATCCCGTTGGAGTAGGTTAATATATTGAATATTTAGGACATATTTACATTAAAAAAAGGGACAACATGATGCACTAAGCTCTCGCTATGCGCGGGGTCCAGAAAATGACCGAAGTACATATCTCTGAGTTTAATTTCTATATACCAATAGTGCAATTAATTTTTTTTTACACTTTTAACGAATCACACATAAATATTCATAAAAATAAACTACTAACTTGAAAATTTTGATTTATAATTTAAAATGCATTAACAGTGTAATTCTCTTTTAACCTTGTTAGGTATATAAGTTAAATTTCTGTTCAGAATTCTTTGTCATGCTTTCTTAGAATTTTGCCATGACTTTTTTTACTTCCGTTATTCTTTTTTCCAAATTGTTTTCAAATACTTTTTCTATAGCCTAGGGTCTATTGGAAACAACCTCTCTACCTCCCAAGGTAAGGGTAAGGTCCGCGTACACACTACCTTCCACAAACTCCACTTGTGAAATGACACCGGATATGTTAATTGTTTTTATTGTTATGTATATATATAAGTTAAGTTTTCAAATGTGGATTCGACATTCTTATTTTTACATTAATCTCAACCATGCTCGAGAATCCTTTTCAAGTCTTCTCCAGGAAGATTGACTCGGAGTGTCACCCCCAACAAACTAGACGCACACATTAAGACGTTCTGCCAACGAGCGAAGGCAATCGCTCAAGAAAGGGGATTCAGCCCCGGTGGTTGAATCCCGTGAAACCATTTCATAGAAGTTCATTGATATCTTCTTTTTATAAAGCAAATCGACTTCAATTCTTGAATAATTCACATTACTTCTACTTCTATTGGAACACAAGATTCCCTTTTTATGTGGAAAAGACCCGTATCAATAATTCTGAAAGCCTTGACCTTCCCTTATTCTACCCTTCGAACTCGGAGATTGAAGAAGATCACTCTATGCAGCGACACTGAGTGACCACGAAGTTGACCGACAACCGTTGAAATACTAAACTCATTCATACAGAACAATGATCAAAAGAGAAGCAGCGACGCTACCTCACCCCTTGCTTCGCAACTGTTGTCTTTTAGCTGATTGATGAGTGTCAAAGATAGATGTGTCACGCCGCACGAAGAAAGTTGTCAAGCATTGAATGAAGGGAGGGAGGCTCGGGAAAGATTGTTGGAGCACGTCTTGTGCTAGCTAAAGGGTATCTGCGGTTGAATTTGTTGTTTTGCCGGTCGGCTGAGGAAAAGGCAAATGGTATTTGGAGGAATAGACAAAGCATGATTTTCTTCTTGATGAAGTGTAGAACGGGTTTGTCTTTCCATTGAGTCGGGGAGACAAGACAAAGAAGATAAAAAAAAACTATAGTGGCTAGGAAAGCTCCGGAGATTCTATGGAAAATTGAAAACGTCGAAGTAAGTTGTGGCTTATAAATAGGAAGATGAGGAGATAAAGGGGCGAAGGATATTCAGAAAGATTTGCAGAAGCGTGTAGACTCAAAAGAAGGGAGATGGACGTTCAACCATTTGACTCGTTAGAGAGGGGCTTTTTCGAAAGGCTGGAAAGTTTGACGTATATAGATATAGTGAGTGTGCTTGCGCGTTCACTTTTTCTAATACCAACTAATTCATACGGGCGAGATATCTTATGATGTCATGATGCGCCAATTCCTATGGCCATTCCTTTAATATCACATATTAGTATTCACTTTGTATATTGACAATTTAATTTCCATACATTTTAGAAAAAACAAAACTAGTTTTCCATAAAAGTGAAATCAATAATTTAAAAAATAAGATAAATAACTTTCTAGAACAAGTTGAATTCTAAAAATCGAATAAAAATTAATTTACACTTATCAGTGTATAACCTAATTTTTCTTAATTAAAAAAAGACGCTTAGAATTACATTTTTAACCCCAACCGTGAAAAATGTCCCCACCAAAAAGGTTAAGGTAAGGAAATTTCGGTTAAAAGAAGTGTTATTTCAAAGTCTCCTCCATTAGCTGTTCATTTTTAAGTCTTTCTCTTTGAATAATATCCTATCTACTAAGCCTTCCACTAATCTCATCTTCTTCATCTACTAATCTCTAATCCAATTATTAATATTATTAATTTCACCCCTTTATATATAATCCTACCTTTTTTCCTTCTTCTTTGTCACTTTCCTCTGTTCTTTATCAGAGTTGTTAAGGTAGTTAAACAGTTTTTCTCCTGTGATCTTGCTCAAGAAATTGATTTTCGGCAACCCCATGTGAGTAAAGGTAAGAATTTTTGTTTTTAAGTTGTTTTATTTTCAGAAAAAAAGAAGTTTCCCGAGCTAAAGAGCTTTTTTACATTTATCTTTGAATTTTTTCATTTGTGTATTTTCAAGAATGTGAAAAGAACTGATTTATTGAAATGGTTTATTTTGATGATTGAAAGTTGAGAAATTCTCTGTATTTAGTTCAACTCTGAGAATTTTGTAATTTTTGCTGTTTCTTTTAATTTTAGTTTTTGTTATGGTTGACTAGAAATAAACAATGGAAATTTCCCTTTTTGTTTGTTTTTTATTCTCTTTTTGTTAATTTTTTGTTTGTCCTCTAACTCTGAATTCTGGCCATCAAGTTTTGAGATTTCTTCATCCGAAACATAAATAAAGAGAAGTGCAAGAAGAAGAGAAAAATGAAAGATGAACTTTTGAAGGCAAATTGGTCAATTGGGGTATATTAGTCTTATTATTATCTGGCTTGAGACAAGTTGTGATGAGGTGGGGTCTCCCTTTTACATATGAAAATCAGTGTAGTTGGTTTTTGGTATAATAATTCAATGCTGACCTTTCTTTTGTTTCTAGATGGAATCATGGAACACAATAAAATTCTAACTTTGCCTCCCTAGTTTATTTACCACGTGCATAGGTTATTTTTTTTTAATAACCGTGGTATCCCGATCAGTTTGCGCGCACTTCGACTAATTCCAAGGGATATCTATTTCCTCCCACCACATGAGAGGAAATTACCCGGAGTTTTTGTCTTTGCTGGATTTGAACTTGAAACCTCACAGTTCTCAACTCACTTTATTGATCACTAGACCACACCACAATGTTGGTGCGTATAAATTAAACCATAGTCTAATTTTTTATGTTGCTTTGAGTAAAAAAGATCAGATTTTGGGAAATGAATGTGAAACCAAGACTTTTTCTGATGGCTCAATGATTGTTGATAAAAGTAGAAGGGAAATAAGTTTTACAGAAATAAAGGTGGCATGATTGTATTATACTCTTTGGACTTCGTTGTTGACTTTTTTGGTTATGAAAGGAAGCTACCTCATCAATGCTTCATGGTTTTCATATTTACTCAACATCAACACTTTCAACAAAAAAAACAATAAGTGAATAAAGTTTTAACTCTTCATAACTTTTATGCAGTGATTTGATCTTGTTATATTTGATTAATTTCACTTATAAATCCTTGAAGTAGTCCACTCAAATTCGTCCTATATATATTAAGCAGGCGGGCAATGGAAAAAGCGGTGACATTAGTTGCTTTTAAACTATTTGTTATTCTGTGGAGTTTACTTCTACCAAATGTATCAGAGGCAGAACCTAGATCTCAGACGGTCCAGATCATATGTGGTACCCAACTTGAGCATAATACAACAGCTTTTGTCCCAAATTTTGTTGCCACAATGGAAACCATTAGTGAGCAAATGAGAACTAAAGGCTATGGAGTAGCAGTCACAGGCAGTGGACTGGATACTAACTATGGACTAGCACAGTGCTATGGTGATCTTTCTTTACTTGACTGTGTCCTATGCTATGCTGAAGCTCGAACTGTCCTCCCTCAATGCTTTCCTTTCAACGGAGGGCGAATTTATCTTGATGGCTGCTTTATGCGGGCTGAGAATTACACATTCAATAACCAGTATTTAGGACCTGAAGACACACATGTCTGTGGAAATAGAACCAGAAAGGGTCCTTTGTTCCAACAAACCGCTAGGCAGGCTGTCCAGCAAGCGGTTGTTAATGCACCAAACAATAATGGGTATGCCCGTGCTGAAGTGTCAGTGCCCGGGACAATGAACGAGACAGTTTATGTCCTAGCTGATTGCTGGAGAACACTGAGTGCTAACTCGTGCCGAGCTTGTTTGCAAAATGCATCTGCCTCCATGATGGGATGCTTACCCTGGTCAGAAGGCCGAGCATTGTACACTGGATGCTTCCTGAGGTACTCAGATGTTAATTTTCTTAACGCTATAGCTAGCAGTGGAGACTCGTCATCAAAGGGTAATCTTTACTTTGTCTTCTTCTTTTTCTCTTTAAGTCATCACGGACCATGTGGCTGATAGAGTAATGAATTTTCAGCAAGCGTGGTAGGAATTGTAATTGCTGTTGTTAGTGCTGTGGTCGTCTTCGTAGTGGGAGCTGTTATCGCCTTTTATATGTGGAAGAACAAACAAATACAGAAGAAGAGAAAAGGTAAAACATTTGGTAATTAATATTTCAGTTAAGGCTTTAGCTTTGAATATTTCTTAAAGCAACTAAAAAGTTTGAAATTTACAGGTTCCAATGATGTGGAGAAATTAGTGAAGACCCTTAACGACAGCAGCCTGAACTTCAAATATTCAACTCTTGAGAAAGCCACCAGGTCTTTTGATGAGGCGAACAAGCTTGGGCAAGGTGGATTTGGCACCGTTTATAAGGTAGTAGGCTGAGAATATTGCACTTGTTAACATACTTTATCCAGAACTATAATTCTCAAGTGTCATTATTCACATAATCACATCAGAGTAAGTCTATTATATGCTTATATTGCAGGGAGTTCTACAAGATGGGAGAGAGATTGCTGTGAAAAGGCTGTTCTTCAACAACAAGCACAGAGCTGCAGATTTTTACAATGAAGTCAACATTATTAGCAGTGTTGAACACAAAAATCTAGTAAGGTTATTAGGATGCAGCTGTTCCGGACCTGAAAGCCTTCTTGTATATGAGTTCCTCCCGAACCAAAGTCTTGATCGGTTTATCTTTGGTGAGTAGCAGAGTTTGCTCTATTGTATACATTGTATTATACAACTGCTGCAATGACTTTGTCACACTTGATTCTTATTGGCAAGAAATTAATAGAATTCACCTTGTATGTTGAAATTGGCAGACCCTAGCAAAGGTAAAACACTGAACTGGGAGAAAAGATTTGAGATCATTATAGGGACTGCAGAAGGTTTGGTTTACCTCCATGAAAACAATAAGACGAGGATTATTCATAGAGATATAAAAGCCAGCAACATCCTGTTGGATTCGAGGCTCAGAGCTAAAATTGCTGATTTTGGGTTGGCTAGGTCTTTCCAAGAAGACAAGAGTCACATAAGCACCGCTATTGCTGGGACTTTGTTAGTGATTCTTTTCTTTCACCATTTAAATCATAGCTCAAAACTTATGTTTCGCCAAATATTAACAGCCAGCAGTTTAATTAGTTATCTCCCAATCAGTGGTTAATTTTCCATTCTTTCCTTTGCAGAGGATATATGGCGCCAGAATACTTAGCTCATGGCCAGTTAACCGAAAAGGCAGATGTTTACAGCTTTGGTGTTCTTTTATTGGAAATTGTTACTGGAAGGCAGAATAATAGAAGCAAAAACACTGAATACTCCGACAGTTTAATTTCCATTGTAAGTTGCGAACCAATTCTTCTATTTAATTCCAATATATTTCTGATCTATACAATTGCAGACAAGAAAGTTTTTGCTCATTGATTTAACTTCTGTCGTGGATGAAACAGGCATGGCAGCATTTTCATCATGAGAGAGTAGAGGAACTGTTTGATCCAAATCTTATGTTGCACAACTACCACACAAGTAATGTAAAAAAGGAGGTTCTAAGAATGGTACATGTAGGACTTTTGTGCACACAAGAGGTTCCGGGATTAAGACCGTCCATGTCCAAGGCATTGCAGATGCTAGTAAAGAAAGAAGAAGAGTTACCTGCACCAACTAATCCTCCCTTTGTAGATGAGAAAACCATGGAGCTTCATGACCCTTGGGATACCCCATCTAGAGAAGGTGATTCAGCTTCAATTGCAAACGTTTCTCACAGTTCTTTCTACCCCAGATGATTTTTCAGTGGCCTCAAACTGAGATATGGACATAAGTCTGCGAGAGAACGAATCTTGTGAATCTCATGTATAGTCTTCCCTCATGTTCCTTTTCCCATACTCTGGGAGCAGATATTTGTTTTGCAACAAGTTGCTTTGTCATTGTAATGGTGAAGTGTTTGCACAAATCTTGGGGGCAGTTTATCATTATTACACAAGTAGATACACATTAAATCTTGTCATTGTAATGGTGAAGTAAGAGGTTGTTGGGCACACTGTCGATATGATTGTAGCACAAGATTAAATATAATTTATCTTGATTATGGGAACTCTAATTCCAAGTTCTTGTAGTACATTATGAATGTATTGAACATGATAAGTAGAGAAGTTATTTAATTCTCTAGTTAATTAGATGTACTCATACTCTTAATCTGGATATAATTATTATGAACAATGTATAATGTTTATCTTTTTTGATTTATTAATAGGTGAAGTTCATTATAGATCAGTATGGTTAATAAATTGGATGATGACAATATATATTTTGAATTAATAATTAGTTGATAGAATTCATGTCCCTGTTTAGAGATTAATTGTAACAGCCCGACCCTTGATTCTTTGGTTTAATGCTTAATTTTGGGTTTGGAGACTTTGAACAAGTTATGTAATATCCATTTGGAACTTGTTTGAGGGATTCAAGTGAGTTTTGGGTGCTAAACCCATTGGTGCTGCACCAGATTTTGTTTTGGTCTGGTGTAGCTGCAGGCCTTCGCGATTGCTGAGCTTGGGGTCGCGTTCGTGAAGAATGTACATAGCACATACATAGATAGCAGATTTATAGGAATCTCTTTTATATCTTTCCTTAGTTAGCATCTTATGTACATGTAAATATTTATATTTCTTTCCTCTTGGAATGATACAAGAAGTTATTCTCCATACTTGTCTCAATTACAGTCACAATCCAAATCTTACACTTAAACCGCGATTGGACAACGAACGAGCTACTATCCATTAGGCATACCCTCTTAAGCTAAACATGCCGCTAAATAAGGGAAATGAAAGATTATACTAATAGTCTTATGATATAATGGTAAGTGCGGAAACATAATACAAGTACTAACTCTTCCTTTAACTCTCATAATGCGTCTAAGTTATGGAACTACTAGCTTGAATACAAAGTCTGAGACGCAACTCGGAATAACTACTAAGTCTACTAAAGAAGAAGAGACCGCCATGATCTAATGGTGGCTCACCTCGACTGAACTAGACTAAAGAAAGCTGGAGTAATCAAGTATCGGCTAGTTGATCGCCGTCCATAGCTCCTACACACACGCAAACATCGACAAGCATGAGCCTAAAGATCCAACAAGATCATCTACACTCTCAGCTTACCCCCGGGATAAATTATAAAATTCATTGGTAATGCATAAAAGCACATAAATAGTACAAGTATACGAATAATGTACAAATACTGAACTAAATCTAAAATTATGAAATATGAACAAATAATACATGAATATACTGAATCTGAAATATGTTCACGAGACACAGTACATATTTGTCCATGTCTTACCTCGTCTTCAGGATTGGGGATTATTTATCCACAGTCCTACCGAGTTTCTATAACTCTTACATTTACCTCCGGTTGAATATCCCATGGGTCCGAACGGAGTATGCTCATATGGAGAGATGGATAAACTCTCAAAAATACCACGTCTTATCTTTACATCTATTGCAAGTATCTAGCTAAGCGAAAACACGCTAAGGATTCATACGATCACTTATTCTTCAAAACAGCCCAATTTAGATCATGATTACCCACTCACATGAACTAAATGATTTAAATACATACATACATCACATATCATATGCTTTTTGAGAAACAAATAATTTAAGAGTGAAAGAAATAATCCCCTTGATTATTTTCATTAATTGAAAGGTATTTATACAAGTTACAAAATAGGAGAATCCTATTCCTATTCTATTCCTAAAACCTTATTCTACCATAATTCTAACTATACAAATTATGGTAAGTGTATCATCCTAATTTAGGTAACAAATACACTACAATATACATCAAATATATATACCATATATACAAGACTACATAAATCAAATCTGGCCGTTATGGGCTGATTTGTTAGGCTGCTTCCGTGAGTGATGGCCCAAGATTGAAGCCGTGACTTCTGGCTACTGTTTTGGATATTCCCGTGATATACACCTCTGTATATCACGGGTATATATACTTGTTTAACACACCCTCACAGTCATAGCGGGCGGTCTTCGAACGCTGAGACTGTCCCTAAAATCTTCACAAAGGACCGCGGATAGACCCTTTGTAAAGATGTCTGCAACTTGATAACGAGACGGGACATGGCATACTCGAACGTGACCCCTAGCAACCTTTTCACGGACAAAGTGAATGTCCATTTCGATATGCTTAGTGCGTTGGTGCTGAACCGGGTTACCTGAAAGGTAGATGGCACTAATGTTATCGCACTATACCAAGGTTGCCTTCTGAATGGGACAATGAAGCTCCATAAGCAAATTACTTAGCCAACATGATTCGGAGACCACATTCGCTACCCCTCGATATTCGGCCTCTGCACTTGAGCGTGATAGAGTTGCTTGACGCTTAGCTAACCAGGAGACTAAGTTGTTGCCAAGGAACATACAGTAGCCAGATGTCGACCGTCTGGTGTCGGGACAACCACCCCAATCAGCATATGTGTATGAGACAATTGTGGATGTAGATAAAGGATATAAGTGCAAACCATAGTCCAGTGTCCCCTGAATATACCGAATGATGCGTTTGATTGCATTCATATGCTCAACTCTGGGATCATGCATGAATAAACACACATGCTGAACCGCATACGTAATATCCGGTCTGGTAAAGGTAAGATACTGGAGGGCCCCTGCAAGACTGCGATAATGGGTCGGGTCCTCGTATGGTGCACCTGCCACGGCACTAAGCTTGGGTTTTGCATCAACTGAAGTGGACGTGGAATTATAGGAAGACATCCCAACCCTCTCGATGATCTCAGTCGCATACTTTCTTTGGGACAAAAACAAACCACATGAATGACGCTTGACGGCAATCCACAAAAAGTAACTCAAGGGCCCTAAGTCTTTCATAGCAAACTCAGAACTGAGTATGGCCATGATAGACTGGTGCAAGGCATCGGAAGAGGCAGTCAAAATGATATCATCCACATACAACTGAATATAGGCCAAGGATGAACCACGACGGTAGATGAACAAGGAATTATCTGACCTGCTGTGAGTGAACCCAATAGTCGAAACAAAGTCAGCAAACCTCGTATACCAGGCCCGTGGAGACTGCTTAAGCCCATATAATGTCTTCTTCAACAAACAGACATGATGAGGACGGTTGGGATCCCTGAAACCCAACGGTTGATGCATATAGACTGTTTCCTCGAGATCACCATGTAGGAAAGCATTCTTGACATCCAACTGATGAATAGGCCAAGTCTTTGAAAGAGCCAAGCTAAGCACAGTGCGAATAGTAGCCGGCTTAACGACCGGGCTAAACGTCTCCCCACAATCTATCCCAACCTGCTGATTCTTACCATCATCCACCAGCCGCGCCTTATGTAGAGCAAATGACCCATCTGAATTCTCCTTATGAGAAAAAATCCACATAGACATGATAACATTAATACCAGAAGGACGGGGCACCAACTCCCACGTCTTATTATGAATAAGAGCCTTATATTCATCAGTCATAGCAATCTTCCAATTAGGGTCATTTAAGGCGGATACAGGATTACGGGGCAAGGTGGATTTAGAGACATCAGAATGTAAATTAAAATGTCTTTTAGGTGTAAAAATCCCCCGCTGACTACGAGTGACCGGTCTATGACTCGAGGAAGAATTGAGTGAATTTTGAGAATTTGCTGGGCTCGGGACGGAGTGGCCAGCAGGCAGTGGGCCTGCTGGCCCAAATCGGGAATCTGTGGCGGGGGCCGGACCGGGCCCAGTGGGCTGGCCGGCCCACCATTCGGAACTGTTCCGGTGGTCGTGAATCGGACTCGGGACAGTGGGGCCAACGGGCAGTGGGCCCGCTGGAGAATATTGGGTGCGGGATATGTCTGAAAAATGGGAAAGCCGAACGCAAATATATATACCATATATACAAGACTACATAAATCAAATCTTCCCGTGATGGGCTGATTTGCTGGGCTGCTTCCGTGAGTGATGGCCCAAGATTGAAGTCGTGACTTCTGGCTACTGTTTTGGATATTCCCGTGATATACACCTTTGTATATCATGTGTATATCACGGGTATATATACATTATTTAACAAAGAGTTTAAGCATCACTTGCCTGATTTATGGTAGTCAAACCTCTCAAGAAATGCCAAAGTCTGCCGAAACGAGCTCTAATTGTCTCAATCTAAACATTTAGGATGAAATTCCACCTTTTGATTTCCCAAATTGCCTAAAGAGACCCCCCAAATCGAACTTGATTGATTCTAAAGTTTGAAAATCTGGTACTTTTAGCTACATAGCCTTCTTCGCGATCGCAGGACCCTACCAGCTCACCTTCGTGGTCGCATAGAAGAATTGACCTGGCTGTCCTTCTTCGCAGTTGCGTGCCTTTCCTGGCAACCGCGATGCTTTGCCCCGCCTGAGCTTTGCGATCACGGCTGAAGTCGCTGAAACATTCCCGAGCCCCTGGGGTTCAAATCCAAGCATGCCAACAAGTCCGAAGCATGTTATAAACTTATACAAAGTCTCGAGTCGCTCAATGACATGCTAAAACTCAACAAGAGAAGTTTGGTTCTCAATTGGCTTTTAAGCTTTCCAAATCTAAACTGCAAAGAGCCTTTTCTGAGCCTTCCGGGTTTCAAACCGAACTATCCCACTAAGTCCAAAAACACAATACTGAACTAACCAATACCTCAAAACAAATAAAAGAGTTCTATGCTAAAGAAAATGGGAGTTTAGGTTGTTACATCAATATGCTTAGCTTAGGTTAATAAAGTACTCACTCCTTCCCAATTTATCTTAAAATTTTTCATTTTCCGTGATCCAAATTATATAAATTTTGATCAATATTTTAAAATTTATTTTTTCATCCTATTGACAAAGAATTGCAACTTAGGGGTATTCAATTAGTATTTTAAAATATTATTAAAAGACTATTTTGGGATAAATAAGTCGTGTGATATTCAATTAAGACTTTTAAATAATCTAAACAAGTCTTGTGGTATTTAATCAAGACTATTAAGATTTTTTAACGAGGGTGTCCAAATCTAGTGGTATTCAATAAGAATTTTAAATAAGTAATAAAAAGTCTTTTGATATTCAAAAAATTGCTAATTTCGAATGATTTTTTTCTCAATTGAATTTGTGTGACTTTTTAATGGGAGATATAAATACCAAATCCCTATAAAAAATCTCATCCTTGTGGACATAAATTTTTTCCTCAAGATTGCTTCACTCGTACAGAATCAGAAAAGATTGTATAACGATAGAGGAACAGTGAGCTTTTTGTCAGCAAAAACAATGGTTACTGAAGAGTTTAAGCATAAGAGTAAAATCACCATTGTCGGCTTTCCAAACTCTTGGAATATTTGTGTTAAGATTTTGACTCTTGGGCAGACCCAAGTCTGAGCAGATGACCATTTCTTTAGAGCGAAATTGAACTAACTTAAAGGTAATGTTTTCTCTCTTCTCTCTTTATATGTTCTTTCATTTCCTTTTTTTGCACCCACCATTTCACTTTCATCTCATCTCCCAAATTCCTTTAAGCAGTGAGGTTTGAATTTTTTTCTCTGAATTTTTTATATGCAACTTCCGCCTATTCGTATGCGGAATTGCTCATAAGGAGAACTATACTGAAAAAGGGAAGATCCCCTCAATGTCTTTCAACTGGTGACCCAATTCCCTTAGTGATCTTAGAACAAATTCCGATGCTCTCATTCTGCTCTTTTTGTTTTGTGTATGTAAAGAAATGGGATTTCAATAACAGATGTATGATCATTTTTTGAAGAACTATGTCTAACATGTTTCCGATGATTGAAGAAATGAATGGAAAAGTGGGGAGGGTCGTTGCGGTTGGAGAGAGAAATGAGAGTAGTGGCTGCAATTTTCATTTCTTTGTTATCTTGAATCAATTGATATGTTCGTGTATCATTAAAGTAGATCAACATTGCTCATCATCCGATTAATAGTTAGTTAGCATCATAAAAGTAAAAATTTATGTGGTCTTTTCAAATCTTTATAAATCTTATGATAAATCTTTTAAAATTCAAATGTAAAAAATCTTGATTGTAATTTTTTTTTTTTTAAAATCTTTTAACTCATTACATTTTTAAATAATCTTTTAAAATTCACTGACTTATTTATCTATAAATAATCTTTCAAAATCTCAATTAAATACACCACTTATAGTACTTACAGAGAAAGTATAAGGCATATAATGCCAAATGAAAAATGAACTGGAGAAAGAAAAATTAATCATATAAACAAATGCTTCAACCAATGGTACATTTAGAGTTCTCGCATGTTTATACAAGCATAAAAGTTCTATCTAAACTGCGGAAAGGAGGAACAGAAAACAAACGCATGAAACTTCATAAGGGATAATATTTATATATTAATGTGACGTAATTTCAGTGCATATTGAAATGAATATCTCCACCGCACCTGTGGTAATTAATCACTAGGCAAAAGCTTCAGTATTTTGGACTTTAACAAACGCAGGAGCTGGATATCACCAGAAGGAAAATGTTAATTAACCCAGACCGTTAATCCCTTAAAATCGTCATGATGCGATCTGAACAAGTCCAAGTAACAGGTTCTCCTCCTTTTTCAAATAAGGATTTGTTGTAGAATATTTAAAATAATATAATGGAGTAATTTTGTAAAAGTCAAATTTAATAAACAAAAGAGAGAAATCAATAAAAGAGAATTCAATAGAAAATAGAGAACGAGTAGGCAAGGCGCATTCATGAAATTATTTTTAGGATAACAATTTCCGTCACACTGTGCAAGTGGTTAACGAGAAAGTCCATTCCAAGGATACAATACGTATCCTGGAAATCAAAGTTGCACTCTTTGATTTATTCTACCACACGAACTCAACCTAATTGAAAAGAAAGAGTAATTTAAAGTCTGCTTTGAAAGATAGAATAATTTCCCTTGGGGATTCCTTTCATTATTCACAATATATATAGCTGTACAAAGGTTGATTCCTAATATGGTACGAATCCTAACTTACCTTACAAAGGTTGATTCCTAATATAATTAGAATCCTAAGTTACCTTAAATATACATCTATCATAATTACAAAATATACAGAGAATATTCGCTAATACTCCCCCTTAGACGGAGCGGGAGGAGGCCGAACGCTAAGGCTGGATCGGAAGTCGGTGAAGAGCTGTCGCGGTAGTCCCTTTGTGAAGATGTCTGCATACTGATAAGAGGAAGACACGTGAAATATTTTGACCTGACCACGGGCAACCTTCTCTCGCACAAAGTGGATATCCATCTCAATATGTTTAGTCCGCTGATGTTGGACCGGATTATGAGACATATAGATGGCAGATATGTTGTCACAATAGACTATAGACGCCTTGCGGAGTGGACACTGGAGTTCCAAAAGAAGATTTCGGAGCCAACAGATCTCAACAACTACGTTAGCAACACCGCAATATTCTGCTTCAGCACTCGAACGGGAAAGTGTGGCCTGCCGTTTGACAGACCATGAGATAAGATTATCCCTAAGAAATACACAGTACCTTGAGGTGGAGCGACATGTGTCGGGGCATCCTGCCCAATCTGCATCCGTGTAGGCAAGTACCTTGTTTGGGGTAGAGGGGTATAGATGTAAGCCGAAGTCTAGTGTGCCCTTAATGTATCTGATAATACGTTTGAGGGCGGCAAAATGGGACTCTCGGGGGTCGTGCATGAACAGACACACCTGCTGAACGGCATATGCAATATCAGGCCTAGTGAATGTAAGATACTGAATAACACCTGCTAGACTCCGTTATAGAGTGGGATCAGAAACTGGCGCACCGTCATTGGGACTAAACTTGGATTTTGAGTCCACCGGAATTGGCATAATTTTACAATTTGCCATCTTGGCCCTGTACACTATCTCTTCGGCATACTTACGCTGATACAGGAACATAGTGGCTGCAGATCTGGTCACCGATATACCCAAAAAATAACTTAGCTTGCCCAAGTCAGTCATACCAAATTCAGTTTTGAGTAGACTAATGATTTCATTCTTCAACCAGGCAGATGAGGCAATAAGAACAATGTCATCGACATATAATAACAAATATGCAGTGCCGCTACTTTGGTGAAAAGTGAAGAGAGAGGTATCACACTTGTTACATACAAAACCAATCTGCAGAAGATACCTGACGAACCGATCATACCAAGCGCGGGGTGCCTGTTTCAATCCATACAATGACTTCCTGAGACGACACACAAACTGCGGAGCTGTCGGATGAATAAAGCCAGGAGGTTGATGCATGTACACAGTCTCTTTCAAATCCCCATGAAGAAACACATTCTTGACATCAAGCTGATGAATCGGCCAATGCATGCCTATAGCAATACTGAGAACAATCCGAATAGTGGCCGGTTTAACAACCGGACTGAATGTCTCACTACAATCAATACGCTCCTGCTGATTAGTGTCATTTGCAACTAGTCTTGCCTTATACCTCTCTAAGTCACCACTGTCTCTGAACTTGTGACGAAATAGCCACATACACCGGATAACATTCACACCAGCTGGTCTAGGTACCAAATCCTAAGTGTTCTTCTTGGTTAAAGCGTTAAACTCCTCGCACATGGCTGCATTCCAATTAGGGTCCAGTTTAGCTAGTTTTGGATTCTTTGGAATGGGTGATAAGGTTTGTGTGGAGAGATTGAAGTGAACCTTGGGTTTGAAGATCCCGTGTTGTGCACGAGTCTCCATGCGGTGAGAGGGCAACAGTGGGAGGTCGGGACTGGTTGCTGGACTGGAAGGCAGCAGGGCTGCGGGACTGGTTACTGGACTGATGGGCAGCAGTGTTGCTGCAGAGGCAGGAGACTCGACTGGTTGCTGGACTGGAGGCAGTGTGGGTGGTGCAGTAGAATCGACAGGGTGCAGCAGGGGTGGTGTTTGGGACAGAGAGCAGGGAGCTAGACTGGGTGGCAGCATTGCTGCTAGAGGGTCAGACGACACTGCTGAAGACAACAGTGGTGTTATCGACCGAGAGCGGTTGGTTGGAGGCAGCAGTGGTGTCGGAACAGTGGGCTGCTGTTGGTATAGATTTTGGATGACCGGGGACAAACTTGGTTCATCGAGAAAGGAGTAATCGGTGGTCTAAAATTTCCGGAGATTGGAAAAAGGAAAGGTTGTCTCGTCAAAGGTGACGTGATGGGAGACGATGATTTTGCGAGTAGCAATGTCATAGCACAAGTAGCCCCAATGATTAGGAGATAGACCAAGGAAGACGCATGGCAGAGTGCGAGGGGCAAGTTTGTGAGGTGCAGTGGAGGCTATGTTGGGGTAGCATAAGCATTCAAAAATACGTAGGTGATCATATGATGGTAGCCTACGGTATAAGATTTCGATAGGGGTCTTGTTTTGGAGTGTGCTAGTAGGTAAAATATTAAGAAGGGATTCTACTATTTTGACATCATAGACCCAGAAGGGCGGTGGTGGAAAGGCATGAAACAGAAGTGTGCGAACCTTGTTATTGATGGTACGTATAATTCGTTCAGCCTTTCCGTTTTGGGAAAAGTATAGGGACAAGAAAAATGGAAAACCATGCCTTGTTTCGAACAGAAATTGTGAAATGCTGAGTTATTAAATTCACGTCCATTATCACATTGGAATGATTTGATAGATTTCTCAAATTGTGTTTTAATGAATTTTTGAAACTCGAGGAATTTTGCAAAAACTTCAGATTTGAATTTCAGTGGGTAAATCCAGACAAAGTGTGAAAAATCATCCAAGAATACTAGATAGAATTTATGACCCAAAGAGCTAACAATCGAAGATGTCCACAAATCAGCATGAACAACGTCAAAGGGAGAAAAAGTAACACCGTTTGATGACATAAATGGAAGACGAGTATGTTTGCCTAGTGGATAAGAAAAACAGTGTTGGGAAATTTTCCCATTATTACATTGAATACGCTTAGAAGTCCTAAGAAAAGTAAAAATTGGGTCTCCGGGGTGTCCGAGTCTGTTGTGCCAAGTTGAGGGAGAGATCGCCACAAGGGATAGAGGTGCTTGCGGTCTGACAGCGGAAGATTGAGTGAATGGGTAGAGATCTCCCACACTATTGCAGCGTGTAAGAATTTTTCCCGTATTGAGTTCCTTCACAGAAAAACCAAAAGGCTCAAATTCGACAGACACAGAATTACCGCTAGTAAATTTTCTAACGGAGATTAAGTTTATAATGATGTTAGGTGTGTATAGGACGTGGTTTAGGAAGAAAGGTGGGTGTGGATGTTTGGTGTGTGTGTTACCGTAACCTTCAATTGGAATGCGATGACCATAGTAATAAATTGAGGACACTTTAACCGACGTAGTTGAGATAGGTTACCTGACGACCGGGTGAGGTGAGATGTGGCTCCGGTGTCCATGTACCAATTGTCGTCGGGCTGTTGAAGGTTCACGGTGGTGTAGGCCTAGCCCAAATCAGTCAGGGCCAGCCGCCGTGCCGGCTGTTGGCCACCGCCGTTGTTGGACTAACAGCCAAGTGGGCTCGCAACCGCCGCCGGTTGGCTGCTCTTGGTGGCCGGGGCGGGGCCCAAGAGCCGCCGACCTCGACCTGGCCGCCGGGCCCGGGCCCCGACATTCGGTACGGGCATGTGAGGCGAGGCCCGGTTTTCTTTGGTTGGGCCACCGCCGCCGCCGGTTGTACCCCCCCGTTGCTTGCCGGTTCCGATTCCCGTCTTTGTCCGAGTGTTTTTGCACGGCCGCCGCCGGTTGCGTTGGCCCTTTCCGCGACCCTTGCCTTTGTTGTTACGACCTCTGCTGCCACGACCTCCGCCACCGGCTCGCCGCCGCCGCTTTGGACTGCGCCGCTGGCCATTCTTTGCGTCTTGCCGCCGGCCACAGTGTTGCCATCCCGTCAACGGCGAACGTCTTTTGATTATGTTCCTCTTGTTTAGCACGTCTAGTTTCTTCCAACAATAGTTGTGAACGTGCCTTGTTGAAACTTGGGAGAGGGTTGGCTTGTTGAATCACTGTTGCGAGTGTGTCATATTCACCTTTCGGTAAACCCGCAATAAGTTGAAGCACCATCTTGGTTTATGAAACAGAAGTCCTGACGTTGGATAGTTGATCGGTGATGAGTTTCAGTTGCTTACCATATTAAGACATGTTAAAATTCTCGAGGCGGGTATTGTTGAATTGCTCTTCTAAATACACGGCCCGTGTATTTTATTGTCCTGAAAGATTTCTTTTAGCCGGACCTAAAGTTCACGTGCCGTAGCACCTGTTTTCATGATAGTGCACAATAGGTCTTTGGAGATGGTGCCGTAGATCCATTGTTTGACGATGGCGTCAAGACGACGCCAGATTGAGTCTGTAACATCGGTGGGACGAGGAACAGATTCGTCAATATGATCGAGCACGTTGTATGCACATGCATGAATGTAGAATAGTTCCATCCACATGGAATTTTGACAGTCTTCTTGATCAAGAATTATAGGGATAAAATTCTTGATGTTGTTAACGACGAATGCCGGATGAAAAAAAGATACTGAACGTTGAGAGGGGTTGTCAAGTGTGCCAGTGGATGAGCCGAAATTTGTAGGGGAAGACATGGTGGCTGCCTTGAAGCTGTTTCAGCCGAGGGAAAAACCAGAAAAAAACAAACAAAAACTGCTGTTTTTGGTAGAGAAAGTGGGGATTGGCTGAGAGTTTTCTGGTTTGGCCGAGAGAGGGAGGGAGTAGGGTTTAGGTTTTAGGCTCTTGATACCATGAAAGATAGAATAATTTCCCTTGGGGATTCCTTTCATTATTCACAATATATATATCTGTACAAAAGTTGATTCATAATATGGTACGAATCCTAATTTACCTTACAAAGGTTGATTCATAATATAATTAGAATCCTAAGTTACCTTAAATATACATCTATCATAACTACAAAATATACAGAGAATATTCAGAGAATATTCGCTAATATGCTTGAATAATAAAACAAAAACTATTTGTTAGTATGAATATAATAGAGATGTTATTTCAAGAGAATCGCCAAGAAAGTCTTTTTCTTAAAGGATTCTGCACAAAATGCCTTTTATAGGCAAAAACTTATTCGGCCATAAGAATTATTCACTTTTTTCCGGATTTTTTTCTTTCAAAAATTAGTGTTTGGCCATGAAATTATTTGCAGTCACATAAATATCTAAGATTTGTTTTGGACTACACAATATATTTCAAAAATCTTCATTTATTTTTTAAACTCTGTGAGGGAGTAGTAAGAAAAGAAAAAAGACAATGCAATTCTACAAAAAATCTTACTTTGATTTGGCAGGAAACTAAAGCCCATTGCTGAGTTATCCAATCTTTGCGCTTACTATTTGAATAAGTTCAGAAGAATGAGACTAAAAGAAAACACCATTGAGATTTGAGAGGAAGGCTTGATCATCTGTGATCTGCACTGCGTAGGTATTATCTTGTGCATTGAACGGTTCTACTACTTCTTTATGTGAATACGAAACAGTTGATAGTCTAGCATAATCTTTTCTTGATTATACTAAATAAATTAATTGATTCCCTTTCACCAACTCTTTCAATAGCTCATTGCAACCTTTCAAGCTCAAGGAAGGGTCCGCATTTCAGCAAAAAAGTTTACTATTTAGCAGTTCAATTTACATTTCTACCTCTTCATCATTGTCTCATAAAAAAATAAATTAGACAATCCTGTTGTATATATATAAATATATAAGTATTATTTACTAATAATATATTATTAATAATACTTAAATAATGAGAAAACTTATTTAAATAAGGGGCTTTTTATAAAAGATGTGTTTCTTCATATCAAGGCAGTAACTAACTTATATTTGAATTTGAGTTCATGAGATACGTTGGTGAGAACAAAAAAAGAAGCACCCATTGGGTACATAATAGGCGTTTGGCCATAGAATTTTTTTTGTTTTTTAAATTTTGAAGTTGGAGTTGGAGTTATGTTTGGTCATAGTTTTTGCAAAAAATATTTTGTTGAAATGTACTTTTTCAACAAGGTTTTGATGAAAAATAAGATTTTAGTTGTTTTTCAAATTCCAAATACAAGATAGTAGAAAATATTTTTCGAAAAATACTCACCCAAGCCCCACCAACCCCACCACTCCACCCCACACCCCACACCCCACACCCCACACCCCACACCCCACACCCACCACACACCCACCACCCCACCCCACACCCACCACACACCCACCACTACCCACCCCAAGCACCCACCCTCCACCACCCCACCCACCACCCAACCAAATTCCACCTCCACCCAACCACCACCCTCGAATCACCCACTCCAACCCCATACCACTGTTCCATCCAACCCCCACTCACCCTCTCCCAATTTTCTAATTCATATATTTTATTTTACTTTTATAAAAAATGAGAATTTTTTTCTTACCCTTACCCCACCCCGCCCCTTGCCCTCCCCTCTCCACCCAAACACAGCCCACTCACACCAGATTTAACCACACAATTTTTTTATTTTTTGTAATAGCTACACAGCTGGGGTAGTGGACTAGTGGTGTAGAAAATCAAAAGCAAATTTAAAACCTTTTCAAAAAAATTCTTTTGGGGGGTGGATAGGGTGTTGGGAGTGGTTGATGTTTGGTGGGTTGGGGGTGGGTTGGGTGATGGTGGAGTAGTTGGTTGAATGTCACTTGTGAGATTTGTTTTCCCTATTTTCATTAGGAAAATCATTTTTCTTATTTTTAAGGAACTTGTTTTACTGAAGAAAATATTATTCAAAATTTTTGATCAAACGTTCGTGAGAAAATTGGAAAACTTTTTTCATCCTCCATACCGAACACCCCCTAAGTTGATAAAAGAATCAAACTCCCCTAGATTTGAAAAAAGAACCCCTAGACTTGAGTACTCATTGCTTATCCTCGAGCAAATAAAGCACATCTTAAGCCAAACAACATAAACAATAAATTTTCATGCATTCTTTAATCAAACTTAAGACATCTAGTATGCAACATGGAGATTATATTTTTTTTTCGGATTGATCCATGCTTTGATGCAATCGTCTCATCTCAAGTCATGATGTTCTTTTCTTGCTATGTCAAAAAATCCACCTGTATTTTGATTATGAGAAGAGCTTAGTAGAGCTAGAGCAGAAGAATGAACAATTGGTATTAGCAAAAGGGACGAACTGTTTCGTGGATTTATGGACTTCTGTAAAATTCGTGAGATATGTTTGTATTCAGCTCTGAAGATGCTTAATTATTACTTGCAGGATTTTGTTATGAATCAACAATTAGATGGCCAGAGAGTCTTGCATTGATGTGAGAAGAACCACCAGCTACTGTGTGGAGACGGGGCATTTAGATAGTTCAACTAAGGATCAATTAGAATATGCTAGTAGTCAACTGGTTCCTTTACTTCAGTTTCTACACGTTCTGGAGAAGAATATGAAAATATATTTATGTCCTACAGACAATCTATATTATGACAAATGTACTTTATACACATTCATATTATTATTAATGGAGATTGATATTTTGACATTTTCAATTATTGAATTATTATTTGATTGTTTGTAATTATTCATTAATGTGTATCTCTTAAGCTTACGTTCTCATTAATAGAGTGAGATATTTATGATAGAGCGTAACTCTTAAAATAGTCTCGACTAATGATCATCGAGAATGGGATATCGATGATATGTGATAAGTCGACATGTGGTCTACATCACATCCTTAGAGGATGTAGTATGTCTCACCTGCTACGAGTAATGGCTACTCGTGATGGACACATGAATACTTTGGAAATATTGGTATACCCTGCTGATATACTGTTTGTTATACTTGTCTAAAGTATGATCAGCGTGTGGGAGATAGAAGTCCTTAGACTTGAGGTCAATACGCGCCTTGTCTACAAAGTAATGTACTTTGATCCCGTCCTAAGCTCAAATGCCTTATAGGTTGAGTTACGACTTGTATTGGGTACATTACGATGTGGATTGAAGGTGGTAGTTGAGCCAAGATTAGGATTCATTCCTCGAATGTATATTCGAGAGAACACTCGGATTCTCAGTGATATTAGGTTGACTAAGTCGTTGGCCAACACAATAGACATATTTAGAATATGGTCTAGTCGTCGACTAATATAGATGAGATACAATAATTAAGCCATTTGGATAGACACTTGACAAATCCTAAGCTTAATCGGGTGTGTCGTGAATGAAATAATTTTATCTTACCACATAAAGGTTAAGTTTACTGAATTCGCATAAACGTACTTCACATATTGAGTTCGTCTTCCGGTGCTGTCTAGGAGTTTCGCGTAGACCTTAATTTGATTAATGTCAATATGAGAAGGCCTGTAGGATCACACTATGTCGATTGTCCGTTTCGATCTAAGGATGTATTGAGAGAGTAATTAAATGTTCGATTTGGAATTGAGATATTTAAATGAATAATGATTATTTTAGTTAAGTAAAAATTTGATTTTGGATTTAATTAAGAATGCACGGAAAATAAATCGAGACAGTGCAGGTGCACGTCGAGCGCCGCGGCGCCCATACCTTAGGGCCGCAGCGCTTCTGCGTCAATTTTTGGGCCAGGCCCAAGGTCAAACCCTAATCCGGTTTTGACCTAATTTTCAACTATAAATAGAGGCATTCCCTTTCATTATCAACACACTAATTTCCAGAATAACATTCTAAGCCTTAGAGACTTAGAATCAAATACTCTCTCGAATCTCTGCCGGATTTCCTAGCTTTCCGAAGGAGAAATACATTGAAGCTTGGAGCTTGCAATCGGAAGGGCAATTGCGTGTGCACCTCACAGTTGATAAAGATTCCAGATATTTCTAACTTGTAAGTATATACTTTATGTTACAAGTTTAATTGTTGTATAACCATACCAGAAATGTTGTTGGGGTAAGTAAGAGACAAAACTTTGAAACTTCCGTTGTGCTTTACTTATGTGCTTTGTACCCAACAAAACCCTACATTGGTATCAAAGCTCAGGCTGGTTCAATGGTTATATAACAATTGAATAGAATAATAATATGGGTTAAACATAAAATTGGATTAAAACGAGGTTTCTTGAAATCCTACATGTCTTGAACAAATGTTGACCTTTTGATATTATCCTAAATTATCTCCTACGCTAATTCGAGGAAGTCATTACACTCTAACTCGAACTAAGCCAAAGTGCATTGTCTGGCTCATTGCACGGTGCACGGCTAAGAACGAGTAAGAATGGATGATGGTCGATATGGGCGTTATTGATAATGGTGGGTGATGATAAAAGACCTGTGAATTGATCCCTAAATTGGATTTATGGGTTGAATGATTTTTTGAAAATCAACACAGAAACGTTTGTCAGGACGTCGGCGCCGCGACACTGGCTAGGGTTTCAAGGCGGCACCGCGGCGCTAATACGCCATTTCAAAACCTTGGACTCACTGGACAACAGGCGACGCGACTCCATGGTGGAGCGCCGCGACGCTAATGCATTTTTCTAGAAGCCGAAAGGCTTCTGCCTCAGTGGCGCCGCAGCCCTAATGATTAGCGCCACGACCCCACCTGTCCAGAAACAAAAAAAATCAGTGTTCAGAATGTTTAACCCAAGATTATTATTATACATTATATTATTTGATAATTATACTGTTTATGTGCTAAATGTCAAAATGTTTGTCATTTACATTTCTAGAATAGTGTCCACTATAACTGACTGGGCAGACGGCACCCAGTGTTTGATTAAACCATCTTCTATCATGCATATTGGGTTGACGGTTCCCAAACTCTATGTGTTATTAGTTTTGGATGATATTAAGATATCATATTAGATATGGCATTAAAGTGTTGATCTTGGTTAAAACCCTGAATTAAAATGTTCCCTAAAATTTTAATACAAGTCTCATTTGAAATGAACGCATCGTCCGTTATAATTGATTATAGTGCAAAATCCTTTTCGGCGAGATGAGTATCTACGCCACAGCATTTGCTCTAAGTGTACGAGGACTCAGACTCTTTCATAGATGTATGTAAAATGTTGAAGTGGGTGATAAACCTTCATGAGTATTTACACCACAGTGTTTGCTCTATAAGGAAAAACTCACTTAGATACATAATTACAGTCGCATAACGGGGTTGACTTGCTAGGCTGTCTTGATGCCACAGTGTTGGACAAGCCGAGGGATGCAGATCGATTGTTTAGAACAAATCGGTCAAACATGAGTTGCAAATTGTTTGTAATTGGTTTAGAGACCTACCAGGTTGTGCTGTTGAAGTTATCAGCCACAACAAACGCGGAGATAGTATTAACCTGGATCATGACCCATTATGACCATATTTGATATGAGTCTGTATTCCTCCATAGGGTCGAAAAGTATGTTAAAATAGTGTGAGCTAATTAAACAAAATGCCATGTTAATTAGTTAACGAATGTGTTCAATAGAAATTATATTAGAGTTTAATTTCAAGTCTATTTGTTTCTTCAGTCGTACAAAATGTCGAATCTATCACTGAAAATGCTGGTCGAGACAAACAAGTTGACTGGATCAAATTACCCTGACTGGTTAAGAAATATGCAATTAGTGTTAAGACTAGAAAGAATTTATTATGTGTTAGACACAGTATTCCCCACAGTCCCTGCTGAAAACTCTGATGAGTATGCCCTGTTTGACAATGTGGCTCATCAGAAATGTTTAAACGATGCTACCTTGGCAAAATGTATAATGTTGTCTTCCATGACTATGGAGTTACAGAGGCAACATGAAAATATGGGCCCCAACGAAATGCTAGAACACTTGAAGAGTCTCTATGAAAAACAGTCTCAAACAATGGAGTATGAACTGTTGAGAGACCCTTTCAAATGTAAGCTGAACGAAAGGGGACAAGTGCCAGCGCATGTTCTAAAGAAGGACTACACAACTCTAAGAGGAGGCTAAGCACTAGGTGCTTCTACCTCTACTGGACAAGGTATGTTTGTAATTGAAATAAATATGTCTACAAGTAACTCCCACTGCTGGGTATTGGATACCACTTGTGGCTCGCACATTTGTAGTAATGTGCAGGGCCTAATTAATAACAGAAAGGTTGGACCTTGGGAGGTAGACCTGCGCGTTGGAAATGGAGCACGAGTAGATGTTGAACGCGTGGGAACTTATAAACTAGATTTGCCTTCAAGCTTTTGTTTAGAACTAAATAATTGTTATTTTGTTTCCTTATTAACGAGGAATATTATTTCTATCCCAATGTTAGACATTGAGGGGTTTTTCTCATTCATTTCCAATGACAGTTATGTACTGTATTTTAATGGTCTTATTTGTGGAAATGCTCCGCTTGTGGATGGATTGTATATTTTAAACTGTAGTCGTGAAATTTTCAATGTGTAAAATAAACGAGCTAAGATAAGTAATCCAAGAAACTCTACCTACTTATGGCACTGCAGACTTGGTCATATCAACGAGTCACGGATAGCAAGATTGAAGAAGTTAGACTACCTCGAACCATTTGACTTGGAGTCTTATGGTAACTGCGAATCTTGCTTGAGAGGAATGATGACCGACAAACCTCTTTCTGGGAAGGGGGTACGAGCCAAAGAGGTACTTGAGTTGGTCCATACTAATGTATGTGGGCCATTTTCAACTCAAGCTAAGGGAGGCTTCCCTTACTTCATCACTTTTATAGACGATTTCACAAGGTTTGGGCATGTGTATCTTATGAAACATAAGTCCGAAGCCTTTGAGAAATTTAATGAGTACAAGTCAGAAGTAGAGAAGCAACTTAAACACAAGTATCAAGACACTTCAATCAGATCGAGGAGGTGAATACTTGAGTAAAGAATTTCTGGATTATTTGAAGCTTCATGGAGTCCAATCACAATGGACACCTCCTGGAATGCCACAGATGAATGGCGTTGCTGAAAGGAGAAATCGACCCCTATTAGATATGGTTAGATCCATGATGAGTTTCTCAGCTCTGCCAACATACATTTGGGGCTATGCATTACAAAGCTCAATTTATATTCTGAACAGAGTTCCTTCAAAGTCAGTAGAGATCCATATGAGATATGGAATGGCAAAAAGCCAACACTTAAACACATGCGACCCTGGGGGTGCCCTGCATATGTAAAGAAGATGCTTACTGATAAGTTGGAATCTAAAAGTGAGAAATATTATTTTGTGGGGTATCCAAAGGAAACTAATGGATACTACTTCTATCTTCCTGGAGAACATAAGGTCATTGTTTCCAGGAACACAACTTTCCTTAAAGAAGAATATGTTTACAAGGAACATAGCTGCACAGAGATAGAACTTGAAGAAATTCAAGAACCACAAGATAACACAGAAAATGAACCCTTGTCGAATGACCTAAACAAGGATTCAGTGGGAGTATTTGGCGAAGATTGAGTGCTTAGAGTACGCCCTTCAGCCAGTGGGAGTGCTGTGAGAGATAATGAAGAAATGCAAGGCTCTCATACACAACCAATGGAAAATGATACAATGGTTGTACATCATTCCATTCAGGAAATATATGAAAATGACATTCCTGAAAGCTCTCAAGGTGATGGATTGTCCAACACACAAAGACCTTCTCACAATCAGAATACAACAAACACTGAAACGTGGAATACTCAACTCCGTAGGACCACTAGGACTCATCATCCGCCTGAAAGACTTAATCTCCTTGTTGAAACACACAATGAGATAGATATTCCTAATGACGATGAACCTACAACCTACATCCAAGCTATGTTAGACATTGATTCACAGAGATGGGAAGAAGCCATGAAATGTGAGATGGACTCGATGTACATAGATCAAGTTTAGAACTTGGTTGATTTGCCAACAAGGGTTAGACCCATAGGATGCAAATGGGTCTTCAAGAAGAAGATTGATGCATATGGCAAGGTACAAACTTATAAAACAAGACTGGTGGTTAAATGTTATAATCAACGGCCTGGGGTCGATTATGATGAAACCTTTTCACCTGTTACTAAGATTAAGTCCATTCAGATTTTGCTTGCAATAGCTGCATATTAGGACTATGACATCTGGCAGATAGACGTCAAAACTGCATTCCTCAATGGTAATCTAGTTGAGGAAGTGTATATGAAACAACCTGAGGGTTTTTCAATTGAGTCCAAACCAAATGTCGTATGCAAGCTACAAAAGTCCATTTATTGGCTTAAACAAGTCTCGAGGAGTTGGAACATTTTCTTTGGCAAGGCTATCAAGTCATTTGATTTTGTCAGAAGCAAAGAGGATCCATGTGTTTATAGTAAACGCAAGGATGTGAGTATTGCCTTCATTATCATATATGTAGATGACATATTAATAATGAGAGACAATAAGACTTTCCTGTAGTCAGTCAAAGAGTGGTTGTCCAGTACCTTCATGATGAAGGATTTAGGTGAAGCCTGCTACATTCTGGGGATTAGGATCTATAGAGATAGACCTAACAGATTGTTGGGGCTGTCACAGTCAATCTACATAGACAAAATGCTTAGACGTTTCTCTATGGAAAATTCCAAGAAAGGCGGTCTACCTATGGGACAAGGCATCAAGTTATCTAAGAAGGATAGTCCTTCTAATACTATGGAACTTGAACGCATGAAAAGGATCCCATATTCTTCGGCTATGGGATCGATCATGTATGCTATGACCTTTAATAGGCTAGATGTGGCCTTTGCACTTAGTATGACCTGCAAGTTCCAGCAGAATCCTGGGGAAGAACACTGGAAAGCAGTCAAGAGTATTCTTAAGTATCTTACACGAACTAAAGAATATTTCTTAGTCTATGGTGGACAAGAGAAGCTGGTACGTACTGGGTACACTGATGCTAGCTTCAAGACAAATGTTGATGACTACGAATCTCAATCAGATTACACATTTATTTTCAATGGTGGAGCAGTAAGCTGGAAAAGTTCCAAACAAGCTACAACTGTTGATTCGACAACCGAAGCTGAGTATATTGCTGGATCGGAAGCTGGTAAAGAAGCTCTCGCGATATTTGAGTTTCTGAAACTGGGGTTGTTCCAAGTGCCACTTGTCCAATAACGGTTTATTGTGACAACGCTGGTGCGATTGCGCAAGCTAAGGAACCAAGATCAACCAATAGAAACAAGCATGTACCAATGAAGTACCACATACTCAGGGAGATGGTGGAGACTGAAGAGATTAGATTAGACTATGTTCCTACATACGATAATCTAGCTGACCCATTCACTAAACCATTAAGCTTAGTCAAGCATAATGGTCATTTTGAGAATATGAGCATTAGATATATTGGAGATTGGCTCTAGGCCAAGTGGGAGATTGAAAGTATATTTATGTCCTAGAGACATTCTGTATTAGGAAAAATGTGCTTTATACATATTCATATTATTATTAATGGAGATTAATATTTTGGCATTTAGAATTATTGAATTAGTATTTGATTGTTTGTAATTATTCATTAATGTGCATCCCTTGATCTTACATTGTCATTAATAGAGTGAGATATTTATGATAGAGCGTAACTTTTAAAATAGCCTCGACTAATGATCATCGAGAATGGGATATCGATGATATGTGATAAGTCGACATGTGGTATGCATCACATCCTTAGAGGATGTAGTATGTCTCACCTGCTACGAGTAATGGCTACTCGTGATGTACACATGCATACTTTGGAAGTATTGGTATACCCTACTGATATACTGTTTGTTATACTTGTCTAAAGTATGATCAGCGTGTGGGAGATAGAAGTCCTTAGACTTGAGGTCAATACGCGCCTTGTCTACAAAGTAATGTACTTTGATCCCGTCCTAAGCTCAAATGCCTTATAGGTTGAGATATGGCTTGTATTGGGTACATTACGATGTGGATTGAAGATGGTAGTTGAGCCAAGATTATGATTCATTCCTCGAATATATATTCGAGAGAACACTCGGATTCTCAGTGATATTAGGTTGACTAAGTCGTTAGTCAACGCAATAGATATATTTAGAATATGGTCTAGTCGTCGACTAATATAGATGAGATACAATGATTAAGCCATTTGGATAGACACTTGACAAATCCTAAGCTTGATCGGGTGTGTCGTGAATGAAAGGATTTTATCTTACCACATAAAGGTTAAGTTTACTGGATTCGCGTAAACGTACTTCACATATTGAGTTCGTCTTCCAGCGCCTTCTAGGAGTTCCGCGTAGATCTTAATTTGATTAATGTCAATATGAGAAGGCCTGTAGGGTCACACCATGTCGATTGTCCATTTCGATCTAAGGATGTATTGAGAGAGTAATTAAATGTTCGATTTGGAATCGAGATATTTAAATGAATAATGATTATTTTAATTAAGTCAAAATTGAATTTTGAATTTAATTAAGAATGCTCGGAAAATAAATCGAGACAGTGCAAGTGCACGTCGAGCGCCACGGCGCCCATACCCTAGGGCCGCGGCGCAGTGCAGAAATTCATCGAGTGCCGCGACGCCCATACCCTAGGGCCGCGGCGCCTCTGCGTCGATTTTTGGGCTAGGCCCAAGGTCACACCCTAATCCGGTTTTGACCTAATTTTCAACTATAAATAGAGGCATTCCCTTTTATTATCAACACACTAATTTAGATTATCTACCCCATTCAGTGTGGATGTGGCGAAACTCATAGTAGCTTGCCTTGATGGTGCTTTTCAACTGGCAAAGAGCTTAGAGGTTAATCTAATTCCACTGGAAAAGCTGGAAAAGTTGGATTATCTAGGATGCTTTCTCATGGTTACTGCAAAGTGGTGCGTTGAACATGAGAAAATGAAGGATCTCTTCATCCTTGCCGAGGACGTAGCTTACACTGACGCGTGCACAGCTATCACATTTCCCAAGAGTGCGAGCAAATCTCAACATCCAGGATGCTTTCTCAAGTTTTCAGAATTGCTGGAAAGGATAAATCCTGTTATTGAGCCTGAGTTGATGCATCTTTATATCAGTGTCTTGAAAGCTTCATATTCATCTGGATCAAATAATCCAACGACAGGTGATAGTCTTCCGTGTCTATCCGATGATGTGTATGTGGCATGGAAGTTTACTGGTTTTGTCAGATGCGATCTGGAAAAGCTATGACGTCGTGAAGCCAGCTTGAATGTTTCCTTTTCTGATCGATTTCAATGGCTCCTTCTTGGACTTAATAAACTTTGTCAATTTCTCTATCACTTAAATGACAAAAAGATTCAACATGAAGAATTACTTTCATATATGAAACCTCTGGCCATTGAGGCAGCAAGTGCAATCTACTCCATGTATGATATGGATTTGGAAAAGAATTTTGAAGTAGACCGTGTTAGAAACAGATTGCAGAAAATGTAGAAAACCGACTTCACAAGAGAGTGCGAACTCTCCCCTAAAGACTATTTCACCCCATAGAGTGCACCGGAAATGATTGAATATCTTAGGGATACTAAGAAGTCTAATCAAATATCGTTTGAACTAAAACAACATTTGATTCCTACTGTATTGCGAATATTTCTGATTTTTGATTGATTTTTCTGATGGGAATATGCCAATTTATTTATAGATAGATGGTGTCTTTTCATGGTGCCTCTTGAGATTAAACCAATGGTTATGAATGGTGCATTTTCATGGTGCCTCTTGAGATTAAACCAATGGTTAAGAATGATGCCTTTTCATAATTTTCTGAATTAATTAATTAATTAATTCTGTCCAAATATATCTTAACCCATAAGGAAAAACTCTTCCTTATAAACACAATAATATAGTGTTTCCTCACCAATGTGAGATATTGCTTAGAAATCTCCAAATATTAACATGTCATCCACATATTCAACAAATGACAAATCCATTGTTTCCAACAAACTTACTATATACACACTTATTGGCATCATTGATAAGAAATCCATTAGAAAGTACAACTTGATCAAATTTTTGGTGCCATTGTTTGGGAGCTTGCTTAAGCCCATACAATGATTTGATCAACTTACACACTTTGTGTTCTTGACCAGGAACAACAAACCCCTCGGGTTGTTCCATATACACCTCCTCATCTAATTCACCATTTAGAAATGCGGTCTTCACGTCCATTTGATGAATAGCGAGACAAAAATTGAGGATAATGCAATCAACACCCTTATTGTTATTGCCCTTGCAACATGAGCATAGGTATTGAAGTAATCAATACCTAACTTTTGAGTGTAGCCTTTGGCTACTAAACGAGCATTGAACTTGTCTATAGTTCCATCTACTTTCATTTTCCTTTTGAAAATCCACTTACAACCAATGGGTTTACAACCTGATGGTAGATCAGCCAACTTCTAAGTTCTATTACCCATAATCGAATCCATTTCATTATTAATTGCTTCTTTCCAAAAGGAAGCATCTGGAGACTTCATTGCCTCCTCAAAAGTGACATGATCAGCTTCTAAATTTTAGAAGAAAGGTATGTAAGTGTCAACAAAAGACTGATCCCTACTTCCTTCAACGAGAAACATAAAGAAATCATCTCTGAAATCTTTAGCTTTTCACGCCCTTTTACTTCTTCTTGGTTCCACAATTTCCTCATTAGTTGAGTTATTATCAACTAAACCATGCTCTTCCCGTAAATGAGAACTAGATGGTAACGTCGTATCATGAGATCTAGGAATGATACTAAATCTATTTTCATCGAAAATAGCATCCCTAGACTCAATTATAGTATTAACAGAATATGAATCATTAGGTTCAATAACCTTAAATCTATAGGCTTTACTGTTCAAAGCATAGCCTATAAAAACACATTCAATTCCTTTCTCCCGAAGTTTCTTTATTTTGGGTTCTGGAACTTTAACAATTGCTCTACATCCCCAGACTCTAAGATGACTTAGGTTTGGTTTTCTCCTGTTCCAAAATTCATATGGGGTAGTCTTACTTCTCTTGTTAGGTACTCTGTTATGAATATAACAAGCTGTATGCAAGGCTTCACCCCAATATCCATGTCCTAAACCCGATTTGGATGACATGGCATTTAACATTTCCGTTAGGACTCTATTTTTCCTTTCGGTCACACCATTCTGTTGTGGTGTATAAGGTGTTGTAACTTGATGCACAATTCCAGTTGATTCAAAGAATGATGGATTATAATATTCCCCACCTCTATCCGATCTAAGACACTTAATAAAGGTTTCACAATGAAGTTCTATATTACTTTTAAACACTTTAAAATTTTCAAGTGCTTCACTTTTTTAATGTAACAAATATACATAACAAAATCTGGAATAGTCATCAATAAAGGTACCAAAATAATATTTTTTGTCTGTTGTCACAATGTAACACATGTCACATAAATCACTATGAACTAAATCAAGCAATTTCGAATCTCTTTGAACAGAAGGAAATTGTAATTTAGTGATTTTAGTGAGCATACATGTTCTACATTTTACAACATTCTTGTCAATTGAAGAAATTAGAGATTGTAGAGCCATATCTTTCAACTTTCTAAAATTTACATGTCCTAAATGATAATGCCATAATGAAGAAGTATCAAGAGAGTCCAAGACATAAACAGAAGCATTCATCACTTCATTAATGTTAACAAGGTTCAAATAAACATACCACAATGTAAATAACCCTTTTTACAAACACCCCACCCTTAGATAGTACAGAGATTCCAGCCTCATACACTTGTTTGAACCCATATTGGTTCAAAATACTATCAGACATCAGATTCTTACTAACTTCTGGAGCATGATAAACATCATTCAAAGTTAAACTTTTTCCAGAAGTAAAATGTCATGACCCAAATCGGAGGGTCATGAAGGGCACCCGGACCTCACATGCCGAGTACCACTAAGCATACATTTAATATCTAATCATAATTAATTACGGCCACAAGGGCCGTCACCCAGTACCCTGCTGACACATAGAGACTATAAACTGGAAAGTAACTATGCAAAATCTTAACCAGAAAGCCCAACTTATATATGTATACATCCCAAGGCCGATAAGGCCATACCTGACTGCTATACACAAGACACTGTCTACAAGCCTCTAAAGAGTATGTAATATCATAAGGTCAGGACAGGGCCCCGCCATACCCATATATACATGCAAAAATTACTGTACCAAGATTAGACCAACATTCTGAATTATGGGGAGTGCTCTAGTATCCGCTGAGTCAGCAACCTACTAAAGCAGATCATCTCCTTGCATACGTGAACATGCGGGCATAAAACGCAGCGTCCCCCGACAAAAGGGACATCAATACTACTGATGTACCGAGTATGCCAGGCATAAAAAATAGCATAATAGGATACAAAAATAAACTGAGACAGAAACAACCAAAAAAAATAGCCGATAGCAACAGCCGACAGAAACAACCAACCAGTAGTAAATGCCTCTAAGGGCTATCATATGCCTAAATGTCATGCACAATGTGGTATACATATAAGTATTGGCCTTATTGGGCATCTTCCTACCCATAACAACCTTTGTGGGCATCATATCATATCGGCCTTTGTGGGCATAATCATCATCATATCCCAGCTGATCAGGTGGTCTGCGTATCCCGTTTCCCATCCCCAATATATGGTCCAGGGTAATACATGAATAAAATGCATGAATGATAATAAAACATTCTGAACTTATCGGGTGACATAACATCACTTCACCTTCGGCTAACACTGTGAATATCAACATCTTTACCGTATACCTCAATAAGGATTTAAGAACATATTTAGACATGCTTTTAACATATGAATCAATAACAGGAACATCCTTAACCACTAAGAATAGAATAATTTATGGAACAATATTACGGTTACATTTCGTACATAGATAATGCAAAAGAAAGAAATAATTTGCCTTAACATACCTTAAATACTCATACGAGTTCGTGCGGCTCGGTAAATGAAGGATCCAACTCTGATAGGAACTAGACTGCTCGGTGAATTATAGATGAAGCTAAATTAGCATGCTCCAAACGCACCAATTAAGGTAAACATAGATGTTTTGTTGTTCTTGAAATGTTCACAACGTACTGTTTCTAACCTTAGAATTAATACTAATTAGAAGTGAGTGCTCCATACATTTTTTTTTGTTTTCCTAAACATAATGAATGTTAAGGTGTAGCATTTAACACTTTTTGTTCTAGTCTATATTCAATATTGCTAAGACACATAGCGTACTTTGATTCCTTATTTAACTATGAGAACTGAGTAGGTCACTTCTCTACATAAACATGAGTGCTTCACGTGTAACCTTCCCCTTTAAAAAATGCCTTGACTCATTACTAAATACCATTAATGGACTCTCATAATATTGTCTCCCACTTAGCCATTTTTTTTGGCGGCGGAGCATTAATTATAGTGTCTATCACCTAATTTACTAATATGCTAATGCATATGTATGTCTAGCAAAGTAAACCATCACGTCCAAATCTTTTTTAATCCGCCAAATCGTTCTTTACCCACTAACGTAAATCATGGTTATTTTATATAATTACGACATATACTAATAATATTTTCAATACCCGTCGTCACACTTATTTAGTCCTAAATTATTTTGGGACCATATCCTTTAATATCCCCAGCTCTTTATTTGCATACATGAATATGACATAAATCCCCCAACGCTAGGGTCTATTTACATACGCCTAGCGATTCAAACCATGATCCGAAAGTACAGGGTGTTACATCCTCTCCCCCTTAGAAACATTCGTCCTCGAATGTTGGGGACATATCTAATCCCCGTCACGTATCCAGAGAATACAACTACTTTTTTACGGGGTCATATAATATAACATTTATTATTACCTCTACATCAGATTTCTCATGGTCCTTAAGCATTAATTCATATTACTATGAAATAGAACACACCTTATGCTTCTTTTGGAACCTCGGCGTTGGTCTGGAATAGATATGGATATTTGTGTTTCATCTCCTCTTCCGCCTCCCATGTCATTTTTCTATGTTCTTATTCCGCCAAAGAACTTTCACGGAGGCTACTTATATGATAAGTCTTCTGTAATCTTCACATCATCAATCGGTACAACTCGGGAAGGATCTCTAATACACACTCTCAACTTAGAAACAAGGAAAACCGGATGAACAAACTCCAACTCCGAAGGCAAGTTCAATTCATAAGCTACTTGGCCAATTCGTCGAATTATGCGATATGGCCCAATATACCTTGGGCTGAGCTTTCCTATCTTCCCAAATCTCATTACCCCCTTCATAGGCGAAATCTTAAAAAAGACCCAATCATCCACCTAAAACTCTAAGTCTCGCTGTTGCACATCTGAATACGACTTTTGACGACTCTGTGCGGTTAGCAGCCGTTCTTGGATAAGATTCACCTTCTCTATAGCTTGGTGTACTAAGTCAGGCCCAAATAACTCTGATTCGCCTACCTCAAACCATCCGATAGGAGATCTACACCTCCGTCCATACAAAGCCTCGAATAAAGCCATTTTAATGCTGGCATGATAGATGTTATTGTACATAAATTCAATAAGGGGTAAATAATCATCCCAACATCCCTTAAAGTCCAATACACAAGCTCATAACATGTCCTCGAGCGTTTGAATCGTACGCTCGGTCTGCCCATCTGTTTGAGGGGGAAAAGCTGTGCTAAGATTAACTTGGGTGCCTAAATCTCTTTGAAATGATTTCCAGAAGTTAGCTGTAAACTGTGCACCTCAATCCGATATAATAGAAATAGGCACACCATGAAGGCGAACAATCTCTTTAACGTACAACTTCGCGTAGTCCTTGACTCTGTAGGTAGTTTTGACTGACATGAAATGAGCCGATTTGGTCAATCTATCAACAATTACCCAAATAGAATCAAACTTGCTATAGAAGCGAGGTAAACCCATAATAAAATTCATATTAATCATTTCCACAACGGAATCTCAATGTTCTGAGTCAGACCACTAGGCTTTTGGTGCTCTATTTTTACTTGCTGACAATTAGTACACTGAGCTACAAATTCCGCAATGCTTCACTTCATGTTGTTCCACAAATAAATGCCCTTAATATCATGATACATCTTAGTAGATCCAGGATGAATGGAATATCGTGAATAATGGACCTCCATCATAATTCTATCTCGTAACCAGCTACATTTGGAACACATAAACGGCCCTGGTGCTTGAGAACCCCATGTTCGTCAATCTCAAAGGTTGTGGTCTTCTTTTGTTGAATACCCTATCCGATTCTTCCCAAACTGGGGTCTTCTAACTGATATTCCTTGACTTCCGATATGAGGGATGACTCTGACATATTTCGAATCATAAAACCACCATCCTCCGAATCCATTAGTCGGACTCCCAAAATAGCTAATTGGTGGAGTTCTCTTACTAACTCCTTCCTCTCGACCTGCACAGGAGTCGAGCTGATCATCGACTTACGACTGAGCGCATCTGCTACAATATTAGCTTTACCGAGATGGTATAAGATGTCCACATCATAATCCTTCAATAATTCAAGCCACCTCATCTGTATCAAGTTCAACTCTTTCTGCTTAAATATGTATTGCTGACTTTTATGATCCTTGAAAATGTCTACATGAACATGATACAAGTAATGCCGTCAAATCTTCAGTGCATAGACCACTGCAGCCAACTCCAAATCGTGTGTCAGATAGCTTTTCTCATGTTTCCTCAATTGCTTTGAAGAATAGGCAATCACTTTACCATGTTGCATCAGCACACATCCTAAACCTGCTCCCGAGGCATCATAATACACAACATAGCCTTCTGGACCCTATGGGAGAGTAAGGACTAGTGCCGATGTTAGTATGTCTTTTAACTCTTGGAAGCTCTGCTCACAGACATCGGACCACTGGAATTTATGGCCTTTTGTGTCAACTTTGTTAATGGTGCTGATATGGTAGAAAACCATTCTACAAACCTCCTATAATAGCCGGCTAACCCCAGAAAGTTGTGAACCTCTGATGGAGTCGTGGACCTCGGCCAATTCTTCACCGCTTCAATCTTCTGAGTGTCAACTCTTATACCCTTGTCTAACACTATATGACCAAGGAAAGCCACTGAATTCAACTAAAATTCACACTTGAGCTTAGCATACAACTTGTGATCCCGGAGCGTCTGTAGTACTATCCGCAAATGATCCACATGCTCTGCCTCCGAGTGAGAGTAAACCAGAATATCATCTATAAATACTATCACAAATACATCCAGAAATGGGAGAAACACGCTGTTCATTAGATCCATAAATGTTGCCAGCGCGTTTGTAAGTCCGAATGACATCGCTAAAAACTCGAAGTGCCCATACCTTGTTTTGAAAGCCGTTTTTGGAATGTCATTCTATTTGACCCTTAGCTGATGGTACCCCCACCTTAGGTCAATTTTGAGAAACATTTTGCACCTTGTAGCTGGTCAAACAAATCATCAATTCTGGGAAGTGGGTACTTGTTCTTGATAGTGACTTTGTTCAGATGTCGATAGTCGATACATATCCATAACGATCCATCTTTCTTTTGTACAAACAATACCAGTGCACCCCAAGGAGATATGCTAGGCCTAATAAAGCCTTTCTCAAAAAGATCTTTTAATTGCTCCTTTAATTATTTTAATCCGGCTAGAGCCATTCTATAAGGAGGAATATATGTCGGGTGAGTGTCTGACAACACGTCTATTCCGAACTCAATCTCCCTTTCGGGAGGAAGGCCTGGAAGTTCATCTGGAAATACATCAAAAAACTCATTAACCACCAAAATTGATTGAGAAGTAGGTAGTTCAGCATCGACATCTCTAGCCCGAACAAGATGATATATACAACCTTTGGAGATCATCTTTCTAGCCTTAAGGTATGAAATAAACCTACCTTTTGGCTTCGCCGTATTACCCTTCCATTCAAGTACCGGCTCACCCGGGAACTGAAATATAACAATCTTTGTTCGGCAATCAACATTAGCGTAGCATGATGCTAGCCAATCTATGCCCATAATAACATCAAAATCAACCATTTATAATTCTACCAAATCTGCTAAGGTCTGATGGCTACAAATTAAGACTGCATAATTCTGATGGACCCGTCTAGCAACTACCGACTAACCAACTAGTGTAGATACCACAAATGGATCTCTTATCAACTCAGGCTCCATACCAAATTTATAGGCAATGAAAGGGGTGATATATGATAGATTGGAGCCTGGATCTAATAACTCATACACATTATATGAAAAGACTAATAATATATCTGTAATAACATCAGGTGAGGACTCCTGATCCTGTCGTTCCATTAATGTATAAGTGCGGTTCTGGCCCCTACCTCTACCTCGACCGGATAATGTTTGATGATTTTTCCCTGATGGGCGTACTGAATGTGATGAAGCTGCTGCAGATCCGACCGGATGGGCCCTAATACTTTCTCCTCCTGTCGGGAAATCTCGCATAATATGAACAGGTTCACCACAAGAATAACACACATTTGATCTTTGCCAGTACGATCCTGGATGGGTCTTACCACACTGCTCACATCAAGCCAATGGTGGCCTCATCTGAATAGAATCCCCTCTATAATAAGACTATGACGCTCGTAAACTCTGACCTGGTCCCGATTGCACATACCAATCAACCCTCGACCTTGAAAATGGTAATGATGCGCTAGCTGTCGGGTAGGATGGGCGTCTATGAAGCTGTGGCCTGGGCCCATATATGAACTCTTTTATGTCACCTACGGATCGAGCCCTCTTATGCTGGCCCTTATCATGCTCTCGATTACACGTTGTTATCTCTTACGATCCTCCAGATTCTGTGCATAAGCCTGAATGCGAGCAATATCCATATTCGGACTCAGAGAAGCCGTAGTACACTCGTTGACCAAGTGCGGCCTCAAGCCAGCAACAAACATATGTACTCAGTCACTCATCTCAGTTATTATCATAGGAGCATATCTAGCCAACCAATTAAACTGTAAGCTATATTCTCGAAAGCTTATATTGCCCTGCTCAAGACATAGAAATCTATCATGCCTAGCCCGTCGAAGCTCGACTGGTAGAAAATACTGTAAGAAGGCCTCTAAAAACTCTCTCCATCCTGCTGGTGGAGTACGAGGTACCCTAGATTGCTCCCATGTCTCGTACCAGGTCACCGCGATATCCCGCAGTCTATAAAAAGCAAACTTTACTGACTCAGTATTGGTAGCATTCATTACCCGCAAGGTACGCTGTATCAGATTTAGAAAATTATACGAGTCCGCGTTCAGGTCCGATCCCGTGAATATCGAAGGGCCTAGATTGATGAAATCCCGAATTCTTACACTAGCAACTCTATCAGAAGGACTGGGAATCTGACGTTGGGCATGAGCAGCCACTAATCGAGTCAATAACTGTACAACAGTTCGCATATCGAGATCCACATCTGAAGTATCAAGTGGAGTAACTGGGGGTACTGCAGCCCCACTAATCTCCTCTAGAGGTGGTGAAGTCGGGAAATCACACGAAGGGGTCACACTGTGGGTCCCACTATGGCCCTCGCCAGTGGGCGGCACTCGCCTAGTACCTTCACCTGCAGCCGTATCTAACTCCCTCATACTCTTGAACTTCTTCCTTGATGTAGGCATTGCTGAAATCATAGACATGAGACAGATTAGGAGTGGAATACTTATAACTCAGTACTATAGCACAATTCTAGATCAAGAAAGAAAAGTAACCATCCTAAATGCTCGGTAGCCTCATGTCTATAAGTGTGGTGCACAACACACCCATAAATAAGACTCTACTAGACACGACTTGTAGATTCCCAAGGACAAATCTGCTCTGATACCAAGTTTGTCACGACCCAAATTGGAAGGTCATGACGGGCAACCGGACCTCACCTGCCGAGTACCACTAAGAATACATTCAATATCTAATCATAATTAATTACAGCCACAAGGGCCGTCACCTAGTACCTTGCTGACACATAGAGACTATAAATTGGAAAGTAACTATGCAAAATCTTAACTAGAAAGCCCAACTTATATATGTATACATAGCAAGGACGACAAGGACATACCTGACTACTATACAAAAGACACTGTCTACAAGCTTCTAAAGAGTACGTAATATGATAAGGTGAGGACAGGGCCCCGCCATACCCATATATACATGCAAAAATTACCGTACCAAGATTAGACCAACACTCCGAAATAAGGGGAGTGCTCTATTATCCGATGAGTCATCAACTTACTAAAGTGGATCATCGCCTTGCCTATGTGAGGCATGAAACAAAGTGTCCCCCGACAAAAGGGACATCAATACTACTGATGTACCGAGTATGCCAGGCATAAAAAATAGCATAATAGGATACAAAAATAAACTGAGACAGAAACAACCAAAAAAATAGCCGATAGCAACAGCTGACAGAAACAACCAAACAGTAGTAAATGCCTCTGAGGGATATAATATGCCTAAATGTCATGCACAATGTGGTATACATATAAATATTGACCTCATTAGGCATCTTCCTTATCATAACAGCCTCTGTGGGCATCATATCATATCGGCCTCTGTGGGCATAATCATCATCATATCCTAGCTGATCAGGTGGTCTGCGTATCCCGTTTCCCATCCCTAATATATGGTCCACGGTAATACATGAATAAAATGCATGAATGATAATAAAACATTCTGAACTTATCAGGTGACATAACATCACTTCACCTTCGGCTAACACTGTGAATATCAACATCTTTACCGTATACCTCAATAAGGATTTAAGAACATATTTAGACATGCTTTTAACATATGAATCAATAACAGGAACATCCTTAACCACTAAGAATAGAATAATTTATGGAACAATATTACGGTTACATTTCGTACATAGATAATGCAAAAGAAAGAAATAATTTGCCTTAACATACCTTAAATACTCATACGAGTTCGTGCGACTCGGTAAATGAAGGATCCAACTCTGATAGGAACTAGACTGCTCGGTGAATTATAGATGAAGCTAAATTAGCATGCTCCAAATGCACCAATTAAGGTAAACATAAATGTTTTGCTATTCTTGAAATGTTCACAACGTACTGTTTCTAACCTTAGAATTAATACTAACTAATTTTTTAGAAGGACGATGAGTCCTAGTGGACCTACAGAGTTGATTATTTTGTTGTTCAGTGCTTGGTATGTTCTGACTGTGAGAGGGTTCTTGTGTGTTGGATAATCCACTAACTTGAGAGCTTTCAAGAATATCATTTTCTTGTATTTCCTGAATGAGAGGAGGTGCAACCATTACATCTATTCCCAAAGGCTGTGTAGGAGGATCTTGCATTTATGCATTGTTCCCCGTAACACTCCCACTGGCTGAAGGGCATACTTGAAGTACCCAATCTTCGCCAAATACTCCCACTGAATTCTTGCCTTGGTCATTCGACAAGGATTCAACATCTATGTTATCTTGCGGTTCTTGAATTTCTTCAAGTTCTATCTCTGTGCAACTATGTTCCTTGTAGACATATTCTTCTTCAAGGAAGGTTGCGTTCCTGGAAACAATGACCTTACGTTCTCCAGGAAGATAGAAGTAGTATCCCTTAGTTTCCTTTGGATACCCCACGAAGTAACATTTCTCACTTTTGGATTCCAACTTGTCAGTGAGCATCTTCTTAACATATGCAGGGCACCCCCAGGGTCTCATATGTTTAAGAGCTGGCTTCTTGCCACACCATATCTCATAGGGTGTCTTTTATACTAACTTGGAAGGAACCCTGTTCAGAACATATATTGAGGTTTGTATAGCATGTCCCCAAAGGTATGTCGGTAGAGCTGAGAAGCTCATCATGGATCGAACCATATCTAATAAGGTTTGGTTCCTCCTTTCGGCAACACCATTTATCTGTGGTTCTCCAGGAGGTGTCCACTCTGATTGGACTCCATGTAGCTTTTAGTAATCTAAAAAATCCTTGCTCAAGTATTCACCTCCTCGATCCGATCGAAGGGTCTTGATACTTATTGCAAGTTGCTTCTCTACTTCTGACTTGTACTATTTGAACTTCTCAAAAGCCTCAGATTTATGTCTCATAAGATACACATATCCATACCTTGTGAAGTCGTCAGTAAAAGTGATAAAGTTTGGAAAACCTCCTTTAGCTTAAGTAAAAAATTGGCCACATACATCAGTATGGACCAACTCAAGCACCTCCTTGGCTGGCACACCTTTCCAATAAAGTGGCTTATTGGTCATCTTTCCTCTCAAGTAAGATTCAGAGTTACCATAAGACTCCAAGTCAAATGGTTCGAGGTAGTCTAACTTTCTCAACCTTACTATCCGTGATTCGTTGATATGACCAAGTCTACAATGCCTTAGGTAGGTAGAGTTTCTATTACTTATCTTAGCTCATTTATATTGTACATTAAATATTTCTCGACTACAGTTAAGTGTATATAATCCAGCCACAAGAGGAGCAGTTCCATATATAACATTATCAAAAGGCAGTACTTGACTGCCATTATAAATATATGAGGAACAACCCTCCATGTCCAAAATAGGGATAGAAATGATATTCATCGTTAACGAGGGTACATAGTAACAATCATTTAACACTAGACAATATCCAGAAGGCAAATTTAATCTAAAAGTTCCTACGCGTTCAACATCCACTCGTGCTCCATTTCCGATGCGTAGGTCTACCTCTCTTGGTCCAACCTTCCTGCTATCAGTTAGCCCCTGCCTGCATATTGGTACAAATGTGTGAACCACAAGCGGTATCCAATACCCAGGAATGAGAGTTATTTATAGACATATTTATTTCAATGACGTACATACCTTGTCCACCAGAGGTAGAAGCACATGGTGTTTTTCCTCGTCTTGGTGCAGTGCAATCCTTCTTCTAGTGCCCCTTCTTATTGCAGTTGAGGCATACATCCTTAGCCGGATTCACCTTCTTCTTCTTTACACCTCCCTTAGGCTTCATAGCTGAGGGCGCAGCGACTACTTTTCCCTTCTTCTTCTGCCATTTCTTACCTTTCGTCTTGGGTCGGCTAGTAGAGCTCACCATGAGCATAGCTTTGCCTTTGGAAGTGGAAGACTCAAAGGTCTTGATCATGTTGTGCAACTCCCGCAGACTCGCCTTCGTTCCATTCATATTGTAATTCACTATGAAGTTTTCAAAGGAACGAGGTAGAGAGTTCTAGATGAGGGTGGTAGCGACATTCTTTTGCAGCTTCGTTCCAATTGAAACAAGTCTCTCTATCAGCCCTATCATCTTCAACACATGCTGCGAGACCTGGCCCCCTTCATTGAGCTTACACTTAAAAAGTTCTATCAATAACTCATATTCCATAGTCTGGGATTGTGAGTCATAGAGACTCTTCAAGTGTTCGAGCATCTCATTGGGACCCATGTTCTCATGTTGTCTCTGAAGTTCTGTAGACATGGAAGACAACATCACGCACTGTCCTGAAGTGGCATCATCTAGGTATTTTTGGTAAGCATCCTTATCAAAATAGGCATATTCAAGCAGAGTCTGTCGCAGGGACTGTTGGGAACACCGTGTCCAACACGTATTCTAATTTCTCTTGTCTCAGCACTATTCATAAATTTCATAGCCAGTCAAGGTAGTTAGGTCCAGTAAGTTTGTTCATTTCAATCAACATTTTCAATGATAAGCTCGGCATCTTTGATAATCTGAAAAATTAGATAGACTGGAAATCAAACTCAAAATTTATTTCCTACTATACACATTCGTTTAGGCTAATCAACATGGTCTTTTGTTTAATTAGCTCCCACTATTTTAACATACTTCTACGACCCCATGGTAGAATACAAACCTATATTAATTGAGGTCATAATGGGCCAAGATCCAAGCCTATGTTATCTCTACATTTGCTTTGGCTGATAACTTCAATAACACATCTTGGTAGGTTCTAAACCAATTGCAAAACTTATTTGCAACTCTTGGTTGATCAAATATTATATTCAATCTTGCGTCCTTAGATTAGTCCGACACTTTAGCGCCAAGATTTGTCTAAGCAAGTCAACCCCATTACACGACTGCGTTTATGTATCTAAGTAAATTTGGCCTTTGTGAGTAAACACTTTGGTGTAAATACCCACAAAAGTTTATCGTTTACCTTTACATTTAAAACACATCTATGAAAGAGCCTGGGTCCTCGTAGACTTAGAGCAAATGCTTTGGCATAAATACTCGTATCGCCGAAAAGGAATTTGCACTCTAACAATTATAATGGATGACACGTTTTAATTTAGACTTGTATTTAAAATTTTAGGGAACATTTTAATTCAAGGGATTTTAACCAAGATCAAATCTTTTACGCCATATCCAATATGACATCTTAATATCATGCAAAACTAATGACACATATAGTTGAGAACTGTCAACCCAATAGGCATGATATAAGATGGTAAATCAAATACTGGGCGCCGCCTGCCCAAACAGTTATAGCGGACACTATGTTAATTATTAAATGAAAGCATTTAAACACTTAGCATATAGTTCGTATATTATTCAATAATATACAATTAATAATAATCATGGGTTAACTTGTCTAAACTCTAAAATTTAAGTCTAATCCAAACAGTCCCTTAAACATTTTCAGGATATTTCTGTAAGTTCCAGATTTTCAGAATTTACATTTTAGTCACTCAAGAATTTAAAATTTCAATTTTGAACCCCTTCAAATTCAGAAAATCCAATTTTAATTTTTAGAATTTTAAATTAATTACAGATTTGGCCCAAGGGACCAAATCTGCTTTTCTGAAATTTCAGATTTTCCCCAAGGACCAAATCTGTTGATTTTAAAAACTTTTCCAAGGACCAAATTGCAATTCCAGAAACTTCTAAAATTTTCAGATTTGCCCTATGGGCTAAATTATAATTTTGGAAACTGTTACTACCCCGCCGGAACAGTGATTGCCGCCACTGTTCATGCCAGAACAGTGACTGCCGCCACTGTTCACGTAGGAACAATGTTCGGTTACTGTTCACTGTTCCGATTTTTTTTTTAAAATTGGAGCCTCGGTGCTGCGACAAACCCTAGGTGGCGCCGCTGCGCTCCATCATGGAGTTATGACGCCTCCATCTTAGAAGCACAAAATCCACATTTTCGAAATCCTAAAACTGGTTCAGGGTCAGATTTGCAGATTCATCTTCATTACCCTTCACTATCAAACAACACGTTCATCGACCATCATCCAATCCCTTCTTGTTTTTTGCTTCAGTGCACCATGTTCGCAATGAACCGGTTACACACATTGACTTAGAAGAGTTAGATCAGAATGAGTTCCTCGATTACATCATTGTTTAATAGTTTGTGAGACAAGGATGATGTGCTTTTAAGATATTAGGGTTTCAAGCTTTAAACGACATAAATTTCAGATTTAAACAAATTCTAACCCATATTATTATTAACTAATTACCTTATAATCATACAAAACAGCCCTGACTCTGATAACATTGTAGGGATTTTGTTGGGTTGTTGTACGCATCGGATATTGAAAACTTGTGTCAAACCCAACAAACGTTGAACTGTTTGACTATAGGATAATTTTAAACTCTAAACATAAGACTTGAATGGTACTTACATGTTTACAATATCTAGAATCTTTATCAACTGTGGGTGCGCACGCGAATGCCCTTTTGATTGCAAGCTCCAAGCTTCAATGTATTCCTCATTTGGAAAGCTAGGAAATCTGACAGAGGTTCGAGAGAGTGTTTTGATTCCGAGTCTCTAAGACTTAGAATAATGATACGAAAATCAAGTGTGTTGAATAATGAAGTGTAGGTCTAAATTTATAGGTGAAAAATTAGGTCAAACCGGATTGGGGTTTGACGTTGGGCCTGACCTAAAATTCGAGACAAATTAGGTCATGGCGCCGCGGCCCTATGGTGTGGGTGTCGCGATGCTGATGTGGCCCTACACTGTCTCGTTTTATTTTCCGCACATTCTTAATTAAATCCAAAATCCAATTTTGACTTAATTAAAACAATCATTATTCATTTAAATATTAGAGTGTAAATTGAATATTTAATTCTCTCTTAATACATCCTTAGATCGAAAAGACAATCAATATAGTGACCCTATAGGCCTTCACATATCAACATTAATCAAATTAAGGTCTACGCGGAACTCCTAGACGGCGCCGCAAGACGAACTCAATATGTGAAAGTACGTTTACACGAATCCAGTAAACTTAACCTCTATATGGTAAGATAAAATCCTTTCATTCACGACACACCCGATCAAGCTTAGGATTTGTCAAGTGTCTATCCAAATGGCTTAATCATTATATCTCATCTATATTAGTCGATGACTAGACCATATTCTAAATATGTCTATTGCGTTGGCCAATGACTTAGTCAACCTAATATCACTGAGAAGCTGAGTGTTCTCTCGAATATACATTCGAGGAATGAATCCTAATCTTGGCTCAATTACCACCTTTAATCTTGTCTTAACGTTCCTGATTTGTCAAGTTATACCTTCCCCAAGACAAATGAATTAGGATTTCTTGAACTTTTGTTGGTAAAACTGGAGGAGCTTTTATCTTCTAAGATCAATTTGATTATTGACTTGAAGCATCAAATTAGATCAGTCAAAGAGGGCTTATTGTGTCTGAGAGATCATTTTTCTGCAAACTATAATGAGCATGATGAATTTTTTGGTCTTGTGACAAGTGTTACTGAAATGGCATACAAAGTAGAGTATGTCATTGACTCCTGCTTAGTCAGTTCTCACCCCCTCTGGTACAAATCTCATTGGATATCTGAAGTTGTTAAGAATATTAAGCTTGTGAATGAAGTTGTTAGTGATGCTCTTGGAAGAAAGAAGATAAATGTTACAATGTACAAAGTTGCAAAGACCTCCATGAATCTTGCGCCATCTTTATCTGCTCATACTCCAAGGGCAAATGAAGAAATGGAGTGTTTTCATGAGGCAATGGATAAAATAAAGGAGCAGCTACTTGGAGGATCATCTCAGCTAGATATTATCTCCATAGTAGGTATGCCTGGAATTGGAAAGACAACTCTTGCCGAGAAGATTTACAATGATCTTATAGTAACCCCTCACTTTGATGTTCACGCAAAGTGTCATGTTACTCAAGTGTATTCATGGATAGAGTTGTTGCTTACCATCTTGAATGATGTCCTTGATCTTGCTGATCACACTGAAAAAGAAGATGGTGAATTAGCTAATGAGCTGCGTCAAGTTTTGTTAACCAAGAGATTCTTAATTCTCGTTGATGACGTGTGGGATAAAACAGCATGGGACCATTTATATATGTGCTTCAGAGATGCTCAGAGTAGGAGTAGAATTATTCAAACGACTCGGCTGAGTAACATTTCCAATTATGTTAAAAGTGATTGTGGAAGTAATCCCTTTCATCTTCGTTTACTCACAGATGATGAGAGTTGGATATTGTTACAGGAAGAGGTGTTTCAAAGGGAAAGCTATCCACCTGAACTTGTAGATATAGGATATCGGATAGCAAAAAGGTGTGAAGGGTTGCCAATTTTCATTGTGTTAGTTGCTGGTGTTCTGAAAAAGAAAAAGAAGAAAGCAGATCTGTGGGAAGAAGCAGAACAAAGTCTAGGTTCCCAAAATATCGGTAGCTTGGAAAAGAGTATGTTTTTAATTGAATTCAGTTATAAGAATTTACCTCACCATATGAAGCCTTGTTTTCTCTATTTTGGAGGATTTTTTAAGGGCAGGGATACCCGTGTTTCAAAATTGGCTCGATTGTCGCTAGTTGAAGGGTTTGTACAAGCAAACAAGGAAAGAAGAAGAGAAGATGTCACACAAGTTCTTTTGGAAGATCTTATTACTATAAATCTAGTAATGGTCATGGAGAAGAGACCCAATGACAAGGGTGAAAAGATGTCGCATTCATGATCTCTTGCACAATTTCTGCCTAGAAAAGTCCAAGCAAGAAAACTTCCTTAACCAAATGAACAGGTACACACAATTATACTGATTTCTATGTATTATGCTAATACCAACTCTCATTGTCATGTGTTTTTTTGTTTCTTCTCCTTTTTTGTCTGATCCAGGGGAGAGGATATGCTTCCTGAAAATCCTGGGGACTATCAGTTGTTCATCCATTCTTACCAAGATGAGATTGATTTGTGGCGGCCGTGTCGCTCAAACGTCCGTTCCTTACAATTCAAAGGGACAGATCCAGATAACTTGTTATGGCCTCGTGATATCTCCTTCATATTTGACAGCTTTAAAGTTGTTAAAGTGTTGGATTTGGAATCCTTCAACATTGGTGGTACCTTTCCCCGTGAAATACAGTCTCTAATTTGTTTGAGGTACTTTGCTATTCAAACTGATTCAAATTCAATTCCTTCATTTATTGCTAAGCTTTGGAATCTTGAAACTTTTGTGGTAAGGAGATTGGGTGGAGAGGTGATATTACCTTCTTTTGTTCTGAAGATGGTCAAATTGAGGCATTTACTTGTAAAGAATCATGCTTAATTTAGTTTGCAAGTGAACACTGGTAAATCCCTTGCCAACTCTCAAATAGACTATTTGGAAACCTTTTCCACTCCACGTCTCTCTTATGGTGAAGATGCATAAATGATTTAGACAAAGTGAGAAAGTTGAGTTGTATTTTTTTGGCAATATTTGGTAATTTAGAGAAAGTGAAGGGAAGGTGTGTTCTTTTTCTCAGATTACAGTTTCTAAGTCATCTTGTAACACCCTGTACTTTCGGACGATGGTTTAAGCAGCTAGACGTATGGAAGTAGACCCGAGCCCAAGAGAATTTTGGTCATAGGATCAAGAGCTCAGTGTATAAATGGGCGAAGTCCCAAAACAATTTAGGATTTAACAAGTGTGACGACGGGGATCAATAATAATATTTTGTATGCTCCAAACGATGTTATGAACTAGTGCTATATCGCACGATTATAAAATTGGGTATATGAAGGTTTTATAAGTCATCAAGATTTAAGTTAATTGAGATTATGAAATTAATTATGGGAATAATTGGTTATAGAGGGACACAAGGATGTAATTAAGGGAAGTTAGTGGGACACAATTGTATTAATTATGGAATCCACATGGCACTACTAGAATCAACAAATATATGACTCATATATGTATAGTGTTTGTGGCTTCATTATAGCCAAGTCTTTCCTTAAATAGATGACGACTAGGTAGGCCCCACAATCCAATAAATAAGTAGCATTACATATGAAATTTCATTTTTGTATTGTGATTTTCCTTGTAAAAAAATGTACCAACAAATTAGATCTTTAATTTGGCTCAAGATAAGCCAAAATGCAACAACTATTTCATATTCATGGAAATTGAATTGAAGGAAGAAAAGAAACGTTCCAGCAATTTGCTAATTATTGTTTAATGACCTACTTGTTGGAAATTTGCATTTGGTGTGGAGGTTGCGTCCACCCATATTTAATGACTTAAACACTAGGGTTTCGCATGTTGGAGGCTTTGTCTCTTCACACGTGCATAATCTACTAAGTGAGTACATGACCGTAGGGCCAAGGATAGTAAAATTTCATTAAGAAATGAAAGAGATATTGGTCCACGAAGTAAGGTGTTTGAGGCATGAAAATATGGTGTGGGACAAATCTACCACATCGGTGGGAAAAAGAAGAATTGTTCTCTTTATAAGCCTAAAAAATGGATAAGGTTTTGGGACCCCAAGAGGTAACACATGTGTTTGAAGGAGGGAGAACCTAGGTGTGCTTGAGTTCGAGGCTAGCTCCACACGCGCGCCGCCGCCTGTCCGTCCGGGTCATGAGTCATGGACTACTTATGACCCCAAACTGTTTCGTATAAACGTTTCTGGCCATGAATACTCACTTAATCACCTCTCCTCCTCCTAAACACTATATATTGCCTGAAACAGATTTGAGGTAAAGAGGGAGGATTAAAGAGAGAACAGAAACAATGGAGAAATTTTCCATTATTCAGCAAGTCGTTTCGTGTTTGTTTTCTTCGTCAGAATCAACCTATTGGCTTTGTAGTGTTGATTAGTTGCTATTTTATCTTGGAAGACTATCTATTTCCCGCTAACGTAAAAGCATATATACGGGGCAATCTTGTCTTAAAGACAGAGAGCCATCTCTTGACTCAGCTACAGTTGTAACAATCCAGATTTAGTGTTTCTTGATTTCAGGTTATCAAGATTCAAGACTCTACAAGCTTGCGGCAATTATAATATTGGCCGTTTCTTTATGCTTTCAAACACTTGTAATATTTATTTACTTTCTGTACTGCTTTGATTCCAACAATTATATCCGACACTACTCTTGGCTAACTCTCACTTTTTGTGATTTGAAGTAGTCAATCATTCATGTAAGCTCGGGGGCAAAATAGGTTGATTCGTCGTTGTTTAAGATTAGTTCATAATGGACGGTTGATTTTGTGGTAGTTGTCGGAGGGTTGATATTCAAAGGTATGTTAAGGCAAATCCTTCTTTCTTTTGGTATGTTATAAGTACGAAAGGTAAATGTAATACTTGTACATAAATGATTCTACTCTTAGTAGTTAAGGATGTTCATGTTATTCATTCCTATTGTTAAAGCATGTCTAAATACGTTCCTAAATCCTTATTGAAGTAAATGGGAAAGATGTTAGTATTCATAAGTTAATCGGAGGTGAAGCAACATTACATCACTTCGAAAAACTTATAGTGTCATATTATCATATCATTTATGCATTACATTCATGTACATACCTTGATCTCAAATGAGTTCTATACTCTACTATATGTATCCATTATTTATGTATGGGGAATGAGAAAAGGGATACGATGTTATATACGCACACCACCTGCAGCTGGTACAGATATTCACGATGATGATTATGCCCACAGAGGCCGATATGATATGATAGGATGCCCACAGAGGCTTGATGGCGTTATATACGTATATGTGCATGACCGCATTGTGCATGACATTTAGGCATATTATGGCCCTCAGAGACATTCTACACAGACATGATACTTATGCATATTATGACCCTCAGAGGCATTCTGCACAGACATGATACTTAGGCATATTGTGGCCCTCAGAGGCATTCTCTACTGGTTGGTTGTTTGTTGTCTCAGGTCTCTATTATGCTATTTTTCATGTCTGACATACTCGGTACATTATTCGTACTGACGTCTCTTTTGTCTGGGGACGCTGTGTTTCATGGACGCATGCTCAAGTAAAGAGGGTGATGATTCGTACTAGTAGGTTGCTGGTTCAGCTGATATTGGAGCACTCTGTTTGTTCCAGAGTTGCAGTCTATTTGTGGTACGATATTTTGTTATGCGTTGGGGTATGGCGGGGCCCTGTCCCTACCTTGTGATGTCACGTACTCTTTAGAGGCTTGTAGACAATTGTCATGTGTATAGTAGTCGTGTATGGCCTTGTCGGCCTTAGTATGTATATATATGTAGGTTGGGTCCTTCTGGTTGTAAGATTTTGCATAGCTCTTTTTCAGTTCACTATTTTCATATATCAGCAGGGTATCTCATGGTGGCCCTCGTGGACTATGATAAATGACGGTTATATGCTAAATATATGATTAGTGGTACTCGGCAAGTAAGGTCCGGGGGCGCCCGTCATGACCCTCCGGTATGGGTCGTGACACATCTTGAATCCCTCAAGCTGGTTTCCAGTAGCTATTCGGCTAAACTTCCACATGAGTTCAGTTTCCCCACTAAACTAAGGGAGTTGACTTTGTCCAAGTTTCGTCTACCCTGGTCTGAAATTTCAATCATTGGAGAATTGCATAACTTGGAGATTCTAATGTTACTTTCCAGAGCCTTTGAAGGGAATCAATGTGAAGTGAATGTTTCAGAATTTCCTGAACTCAAATACTTAAATTTGGACAACATCGACATTTCACAATGGTCTGTCTCTGATGATTCTTTTCCTAAGCTTGAATGTTTGGTTTTAACCAAGTGTAAGCAGCTTGAGGAAATCCCTTCTCATTTTGTTGATGCTATATCTCTAAAACGCATTGAAGTAAACAGGTGTGGCTGGTTTGTTGCCAATTCAGCCCTGGAATTTCAACCCACGCAACATGAAGAAATGGCAAATGACGCATTCACAGTTAAAATACAGCCTCCAGACTAGGCTAGAGGACTATCTGCTTGACTCTTATCTGGTAAACTATTGTCGTGTTCACCTAATTACTTACACTCATTCATTTGTCTTTTACACCAGAACTTGTTTATTTGTTAGTTTTATACTTACGTTGGGTATCTGTTATATCCTTGAATCTGAGTGCTAAGAGATGAAGTATAAGGGAACCACTAATAATGTTTAGTTAACTAAACATCCTAAAGAGCAGTATTATCCAGCACATACTAAGCACCTGATAATACATACAAAGCATGTTTAAATACATTAGCTAATCATAACTTATGCCACTTACGAAATATTCCTATATTATCTAATCATAATTAAAGAGGTTAAAATATAACATGCTAATTTATACTAAATCAGCAACACACACACAAACATGGAAAGTAATAAAAAAAATGGGAGAAATGTGATCTTACTGACCTTCTCCGGGCAGCGAACCGAGGCGTGTTTCGAATCGTCGACCCCGCTCAGAGAAGTTATTTGGAATTCTGATTTTGCGTTTTCAGAATCCTGATTTTTTATTTCTAATTTTTTCTTTTGAACTCGGACCCGACCCGACCTGGAAAACAGACCCAGAAATGTAAAGAATAAAAAGGGCAGATTTTTGAATTAAAACTAGTATACAAAAGGGGATTTTCGGATTTAAAAGTATGAAACAAAGAGGTGTATTTTCTAAACCAAAACTAAGAACAATCAAACCATTTTTTGATTTTCGGATTTGTTTTCTTTGATTTTTATTTTGTTTTCGGACTGGGGACTTTTTGGGTTTTCAGACCTCAAAAACTGACTTCGAACAAACAGTCCCCCCCCCCCCCCCCAAACAAATTTTGAGACCAAAAAAAAGACCCCCTTCGGATTGTTTTTGACCCGAAAAAATCCCCCCTTTCACACAACCCCCAAGGGCTCTATTTATAGCCCAGAGTTGAAGGTTCAACGACCTCTTCAAGAAACATGTAATTTGAAATTTGAATTCAAAATAAAGGAGGAAAATGTGATGGTTTCCGACAGATTTTTGAAAGGTAGAGATGATGATAAAGGGGTATGGATTGGTGCTTTTACCCATCGAATTTGAAGATGTAACCAAAAGATTTTGGGTTTCCTCTTTCACAACTATTGTCGTAGTTTTTGCAGGCCTGAATCTTCAGGAAAAGGGACGGGTGATGCGAGAGGTCGATGGTGGCAGTGGTGTTGGTGTTATCCGGCGGTCTGAAGGTGGAACCGGCGTGAAGGGCTGCTGGATTTTTTTTGGTTTTCATTCGGTTTTGGGGAAGATTTGAGGGGTCTTAGTGCTGGTGGGTTTGGGGTTAATGGAGAATGGGCATTTGTGCTCGGGTTTAGCCGATTGGGTCCAATGAAATGGGTGGTCGGTTGGGCTGGTGAGGGTGAAATGGGTTGGGCGAAATTGGAATGTTGGTGGAATTAATTAGCCCAATTATAGTATGAATTAATTGGTAACTAATCTAATTCCCTTAATTTCTTTTCCTACTTTAATTAATTAAAATATGCTTCTTCATCCTAATTAATTTCCTAAAGTGCATACATATATAAATTCACGATACAAGTGATTTAATATATGATTAGTTTGAGAAAAAATAGAATATTCATATAGATAAAAGAAAATGATCAATTTAGTAATTGGTGAAATATTATAAGAGAAAATCGATCACCAATACCGACGTCGGAATACTAAAATTATATTGTCTTTTTGATTACTTTAATTATAAAAACATAATACCTAGTATTTTCAAAACTGTGGTAATTGGTGAAAATATCCAAATTTATTTTTGGAGAATTTCCGAGACTGAGAAGCATAGTGAAATTAATTAAAGCTAAAAGGATGGCCAAAATGAGGTGCAAGCAAATAATCGAGAGAGAGGGGACAAAATTGGGTGTCAACATATGCCCCTTTTTGGCCGGAGGCGATGAAAGAGTTTTCGGCCAAAGACGTTGACTGATTAGCCAATTTTGTCCTGATCGTCGAGACTTGAATGAAGATTAGGGATGCATGGGTGAAGATAGAATTCCGAGGGAGGAGAAATTGCGATATCAGTAAATTGAGAAGCAACAGTTGGTGCTGATTCAAGAAATAGTGCCCCAGGATCGAGTTGTGATGATACTGTTGCAGATGTGGCAAAAGATTGGGAAAGAGCGGAACGACGTTCAAAGTAGGCCGCTGACCAAAATTGCCTCGGTTTTGCCGTGAGAGATAGTTCCACATTGTGCTGAAGCTCTTGCCGATTAAAGCTCATGCAGACTAAAGCTTAAGATAAAATTAGTGCATAACTGCTGAGATAAAATGGTAGAGAATGAGTACATAAAAAATGTGACCCTGTGAGTCAAAATGACGCCTTTGCACAGACGTAATGTAAAATGACATCGTTGTGTAGACGTAATGCTGATGGCGTTATTGTCTGGATGTAATGCTGATGTCATCATTGCATAGACGAAATGTAATGATGTCGTTGCATAGACATTACACGCTTGTGACCCGCATGAGTTTAAATGATGTCGTTGCATAGACGTGATGCAAAATGTCATCGTTGCATAGACTAAATGTAATGATGTCGTTGCATAGGCATTATATGCTTGTGACCCGCATGGGTTTAATTGACGTCGTTGCATAGACGTGATGTGTTTGTGAACTGTATTCAAAGAAAACTTATGAGTTTTGGGGGGGGGGGGGGGCAATCGATTCGTATTGTCTTTGTAGCTTTGGCCCTTGATTCTTGCACGTCCTACTGGCTTGGACTTGTAGCCCCTGTCTGGTTTTCAGTCTTGGCTAGTTATTAATGAAAAATAATTTGTTGAAAATAATTTGCTTATAAGAAAGTATGCATATTAATAAGAATTTCTGTCGAGCTCTCTAATAGTGACATGCAGTGAAATGAAGCAAACGTCTTATCCAAAATCCTTCTTCTGACTGAAGACTTAGTTGGACAATACTTTTCCATCTATCGGCGTTTTCTTGCAGTGAACCCTTAAAATTTCCCCAGTTTCTGGTATGTGAGGATGCTGGACTTCCAACTGGACAGACAGGGTCTTGTGTAGGTTGCTCGCTTGTCCTACCAAGGAGATCAGATGAGCGTAGCTCGCTATAAGCAAAATAAGGGAGAAAATTTCCTAATGGCGAGATAGAGGCCGACATAGGCCGCCTACATATCCCAACAAGGGAATCAGGTCATAACCTAGTTCGTTACAAACAAAGGGGGTTGTATGGTTTTTTAACAATGGGACCGAAGCCGATATGGCCGCCTACATATCCCATCAAGGGAATCAGGTCATAATATAGTTCATGTTATAAGTAAATGAGATTGGTGCGGAAATTTGTGCTTTAAAGAGACGGAACCTGACATGGGTTCTTTGCGTATCCCGCCAAGGGAGCGCAACTTTTACATCATAGAAAAATGCATTACATAGAAAAATTCCTAAATGCAGTATCTTTTCACTGCATCAGTGTTTATAGTTTTTGGCCATTCTGTTATGATAAAATTGCCTGTGACAAACTACGTTCATCCAAATTTTCATCCATTAGCATCTCCGTACCGATTCTGTATCCACTTGGCTTTGATAATTCTCAGAGAGGGTATTTCTACCTCTGCTGATAACACAACTTCTGTTCCCTAGACTAAAAGATACGGCGCTGCCCCAGTAGAAGTATTGATTATAGTGCGATAGCTCAAAAGTGTAAAGGGCAAATGCTCATGCCAATGCTTGTAATTTCGTCGTTTGGAATTTGTTCGTTTGTTTCGTTACATGTCACATTCACATTATCGACAAATTTATTAGTTTGCATGCTCAAAGGGGAAAGAAAACTATTAAACAAAATGATTTTTTTTAAAATAGCAAAAGAAATGTGGATTTGTCGTTTAAGCTTTCAAAAGGTGGAGGCAAAACATATTAAATGCATAAAAGCGATTCAGGCCTCAATCTGAATCGCATTGTTTCAAAAAGTGCTAATACAATTTCTACCAAGCTTCCCGGAGAAACAGGGCTGGGGAATAGGTCTAATTTTCAAAAACATCTCCCTATTCTGCATCCCAAATGGTTGGGTCATCATCATAATCATCCAGAATCACATTGCATTCTACTTTTTCTTCAATAATGAAAAGACTTTTGACTCCCTCCACGAGGTTGTCTGCATCGTCTTCCCCTTATTCCTAAGCAGCACATGCCTTGACAAATGACTGATTCAGAGGTGGAATGAGCCTTGGTAAGGGAGTGTCTTCTTTCTTTTTAAGACTAAATTCAGACTCCAAAGTCCCTAAAACCCATTTTCTTCTTTTAGGACCGGCATGATAGTCCTTTCCAAATTGTATTCTTCATTGACGGTGATAATATTCACACTGGCATTGTCATGATTTGGCAGGGGGTTGTTGTGTACATTGGGGGGAGCTTCTTTCAGTTGGATGACTCCTTCTTTTATTAACGCCTCGATCTTATCTTAGAGTATAGCAATTTCCAGTGTCATGCCCAGTGATTCCGGAGTGGTATGGACAACACGTGGTCTCGTCATACGATCTTGGATTAGGATTAGGGATCTTTCCAAGGATCAGTTAGAGTATCCCTGCGATTCTCAATCTTTCATATAGCTGGGGTAAAGGTTCGGCTAAAGGTGTATAGGTTTTTACCGGCTTTCTTTCATAGTTTGTGCTGGGTCTGTGAGTGTTTGGCGGTTGGCTTTGTGGTTGAATTGAGTATATAGGTTGATATTGTGGGGAATAAGAAGGTGTTCGAGGTGCATTATATATTGGATGGGTATGGTAAACAGGGTATGGAGCATGTGAGTATTGATAATAATGTAGATGATTTTGGTTATTTTTATTGTAATAGAGAGGTTGGGGTAGTGGGTTTTGGTAGGTTGAAAACTGGTTTGGCCTACGCTCCTAGACGGTCATGATAGAGGACATTACATCCATCTTCTTCTAGGTGTCTCCCCCAAATGAATTTGACTGGATTGCTTTACTTGTCGCTTGCAATGCGGCCAAGTTTGTGATTCTGCCTGTTTTGATACCTTTTTCCATGAAGTCCCCCATTTCCACGACATCAGAAAAACTCCGCCCTATGACGCTTATCATCCTTTCATAATATGTTGTGACTTTTAGGGACTGCACAAATATAGTGGTCATTTCACTTTCGGCCATCGGAGGTTGAACTTTTGCTGCTTCTTCCCTCCACCTCATGACATACTCCCTGAAAGTTTCTGTCGCTTTCCTCTCTAGCTTCATTAAATAAAATCTGTCCGGGATGGCGTCAGTGTTAAATCTGAATCTATCCACAAAATCTTGCACCATTGCACTCCAATTATACCACTTTTGCGGGTCTTGGCTTGTATACCAATCAAGTGCCTCTCCTGTCAAACTCTTGATGAACAATTTTATTATGATCGCCTGATCCTTCCCCACTCCAACCAACTTGTCACAGTATGACCTCAAGTGGGCGCGGGGGTTTCCCTTTCCATCAAACATGTCGAACTTCTGCACCTTATATCCGATAGGCAACTCAACATCGGGATGCATACAAAGATCTTCGTACTTCATCCCTTCATGTCTTTTACTTGTCTGGATGCTCCTGAATGCTTCTTTTAAACTATGAATCTCTCTTTCTACACTTTCATCAGTTTTTGCTCTGGCCTGCCTCTCCATTTTTCCGTACTGATCAGTTTCTTGGGGAGGTATGTTTGGTATTGGGATAACAAAAGGGTGAGCTTCCATTACATATACTGGTGGCACATACTTCTTGCTGTGATCAGCGATGTGTGCCATTGGTATGTGCTGGATAGCCCGGTAATTTAGGATGAGTGGGGTAGTTTGGATAAGCGGAGGTTGAGATATATATGGAGTTATGAAGGGTAATGGGTCATTTTGTAGAGGGTTTTGTTGCGAGTTAGCAGGCAGGTTGATGGGACGAGGATCAGTCTGCTGCGAGCTAGTGTGTTGCGGATTGTTTGGAGGAAGGTGCTGGGGTGAGGGAAGATCAGGAGGCGGGGAAGTGTGTGGGGTTGTTGCACTCATTCTTTGTTCCAGGAGTGGCGTATTTAGGCTAATGGACAAGTTGGTGAGATTTTGGAGCCTCTCGATTTCAGCCTGTATGGCTGCCATTTGTTGCAGCACCTAGGCGAGGTATTCGTCCTGAGTCATGGTATTTCTCTTTTCTGAAACCTCTGGTTCATCTATAGGAACATTGACAAGTCCCAATCCAGTTTGATCAGATGCCTCTGAATCAGTCATTTCGTTGGACGATCGTGCCTTCGACCTTGTGAAGTGTGGGTGTTCTGCCATTTCTTAGTCAATACGAACCAACCTTTCTTTGGGGGGGGGGGGGCGAAAGAATAAAAGAACCTTTAAAAATTGCAGAAACCATGTTAGTATAAGACATGTAATTATTGCTTCAAATAATATGCACGGAGTGAAAGCAACAATAATGGCAAGTAGGTTGTATGGAAATTAAATATGCGTCCTAACATGCATGGGTGCCTCTCTTATGCCAGAGGTGGACCTAAACGCCAAATATGTGAAATTATGATAGATTGATCCAAGTCAACTGAATTGAAATACTTTCTGTTGGAAATAAAGGCTGAATTTTTCAATTCCTACATGTCATAATTAGGCTTGGATCCGTCTATTATTACCACGATACACATAGAATGTTGATTGGTCATTGGGTTGTGAGACCCATCGACAATTTTGGTGGATTTCTTAATTGTGGAGTCGATGCCAAGGATCAAACCACCTAAGATGTATGCTTGCATGACTTAAGATAAATGGTGGTAAGCTCTATCCTAAATTTTTTAAGATTTGGCTTACTAGACTCAAGGTTCCCGAGCGGACTGCTCGAGTGAGAAGGCTACGCGGCCACCGGATGATCCGGACACTCCGCGCATACACCAACTCTCCTAAAATTTGGTAATAAGAGGAAAAAAGAAATTGCGGGTGCGCGAAACACACCTCGCTTGTATGTGTGATAGTGTCAATTTTCCAAAATGGAGGGAATATGAGCGGAATGCCAATTTAAGAAAAGCAGTAAAAGAAAGTAGCAATTAAAGCAGTTATACAAAATTTTCATAAAAAAACAATCCAAAGTACTAGATCAAATGAAGAGCAAAATAAAGCGCGATAGTAATTAACCTGGGTTTGCTATGGTTAAAAACCTGGAATCTCCCCAGCGGGGTCGCCATGCTGTCGCACCCATTTTTTACCGCGGGTCGCGATGTAATGGCGTCGATTCCCTCTGGATTGATAAATGTTGTTGAGGAGTCGCCACCTAATTATTCTACGGTGAATTAGGGCACCTATATGTTAATTAAATGTTGCAATGTGAACTCTGATTACTGGTCTGTGAAACTAATGAGATTCTAGGTAAGAGTTCTTTATTATCCTGAAGGGAAGGGGGTATGCATCCTTTAAGATCCGCTAACTTGTGGTTATCCGATCAAACTCAAGTTAATTATTATGCTAAGAAAAATGCATGTTTTAAAAGTATAAAGTTAAAAATGATGTTGCAAGTAGTTAATAAAGGATGCATTTTTTGACAATGTAAAGATTTTCACCGCTTATTCCTTTTTTGAAGAGTATTGCAAAAGCGGTTGTGATTTTTGAGAAATAAATTTCTGGTATAAAATCTGAAAAGAGCATGGCCTTTGTTTATAAAGTTGTATGCGTAAAATTATTTTTTTGGATAAAAGCTTGCATGTGTAAGGCATTGTTTATAGAATACATGCAAAGTTCAATTTTTGAAATAAAAGTATGCATTTGTATGAAAGTTGAAAAATATATGCAAAGTTGATTTTTTGGATAAAATACGCATTTGTATGGAAAGTTGATAAAATACATATTTTTGCAATTGATAGTAAATGGAAAAAGTAAATTATTTATAATGCAAAGAGGTGATTTTCTATGAAAGTTATTTTAAGTTGCAAATCGGATAGAAACAAAACCTTGTTTGTATGATTAATAATGCGAATAAAAGATCAAGTTATTTTGAATGTTTAAACATGCATGGCGAGCCTAAAATGAGCTAGCACCGGATTTTGATTTTTTTAAAACTGTCCGAGCCTAAAATAAATGAACTAGCGAAGGGTTTCCGATTTTAAACTACCCTATTAATTATCCATTCAGCCTAATTATTCTAAATGTCCTAACAATCACACAAACATTAAATAATTATTACAATCCCAAAAAATAGAAATAACGGAATTAAAGAGTAATAATAAAAGGGAACTAAGGCGGATGACAATGTCATCTCGCCCTATTTGTTTTGAAATCCCGAGGTTGGAGAATGCAAGGAATGTGGATGCGGGTCTTCATTTGACACTAGCCATGATCAGTCTCATAACGAGACTCTTCGTTGCTCCCGGTGCATTTCATGTAAACAAAAGAAAGAAAATGATTAGTAGACGGAATATGAAAATATATACATGAGAAAATATAGATAAATGATTCATGAAAAGGTAATATATTGTTGGGCCTCAGGTTTGATATGATTTAACAAGCTTAACTAAATACAAAATATTATGCACATGTGACTATTTCATGACTTAGCAGACAAAGTGTGCCATTTGATTAACTTAGGAGGTTTCATATGCTGCTATCGACGTGGTTCAACATTAAAATAGAGAATGCAAGAAAATGACCAATTCAAGAACATTTGACACGTATTGGGTTTCCGCACGACAGTTGAATGCATGATTCGCAAAGAGAAAGTCCAACACACCATATTTCAGAGAAAAGAAAAGGCAAACCAAACAGAATATGGGCCCAACATAGTCATATTGCCCTTATATGCACAGACTAGGCCACATCTAACATGCAGTGGACCATGATATTCATAATATATGTGATATACCGGAATGACATACATACATATACAACTTGGATATACATCGGGTTCATACTTGATTTGTATGTTATGTATATCTCGAAATATATCATCCAAGAAAAGGAATCACTTAGGAGAAGAACGACAAAGTCACTGCAGTGTAGAAATAAAAACAGATGCAGAGAATATTTGGATGACTCAATCAAGAAAACCAAGCAGAAAAGGCAAAAGTGAACAAATTTAGCTATGAGGAGAGAGGAGAAGGGGAATGTCCATTGCTTAGAATATCAAATAAAGAACCATGCTAATTCAGAAACTAATAGACATACTACAACCAATATCATAGATATTTTCTTGGTGAAGACAGAAAGGGAAGGCACACAATTAGTTTTAGCAGGCTAAATAGGGTATCACATGACCTAGAATACTTCTCATGCTATCACAGGGCATTATCACACAAAGACAAGCAGGGCAAACAAATAATCACCTCATAAATGTGAAGGCAGACAAATATAATCTCATGAGCATCAAATGCTGGCGTCTTAGATACATAGAGTCTATTCCCCACTCACAATTGAGACATGAAGACACGCCCACAAGTAGGCATAACATGACACAACCAATCAAACATACCAGACAGAAGAAAAGGTAAATAGTCACAAGATGATACTTTTAGGAGAGCAGGAACAGTTATCATAGTCTAGACATATAAGCATGTTTAAGCCACATATTGTATGAGAGCATTTTTGTCAATCATAGCATGGTCAACATAATAATATGTGGATTTTAAGTATGACAGACCAACATGCTAGGCTGACCAGACCAAATATAGGAGGACTCCACCAAACAACTTACTTCAACATTACTGATCTATAACATATTAATCATTTAAGATATTGACAGAAGTACAAGGATTCAGGGTAATTAACTCAAATATGTCATGTACAGACACATAGGCATGCTAGGGAATAAGGCAAGAAGGGAAAATTTAAAGCATTATTATTGGTTAGTTATAGGGGATGATTGAAAAAACACATAACACATTTTTCAAAGCTATTAAACTCCTTCCATACTTGGCATGATATTCAGATAAATGAAAAGACAAATATAGGCAGACATTCAAGACATGATCAGGCATGATGTAACCCTTGAAGAAAGACAAACCACATGCTAGTTATTCATATCACATATTTCACCTAAAAGAATTAATACATATTTATATAAACTAAGTCTGGACTTCAAAATGGCATATCTAGACAGGGATGAGCAATTAGACAATCTAGGATCAAATGGTGCTACACTGGTCATATCATAATTTTACCAAGTATTTTAAATGACTTTGTACATCAACAAAACGTAAAACTACATGAATATCACAAAATTCCTATTTGATTATCCTCAGACTTAGGTATTAGCAGGCCAATAAATAAATAATATCCCAAGGCTCCTATCTAATCAATATTATCATTGTTCTACACATGTTAAAACCTTAACTAATCATGATCCTCATTGAACAAACATAGAGATAATGCTCAGATCACATAGTTCATAACATGTTTGAATATCAAAACCAATTAAGCATTGCATGAGCAATTAACCAAAGCACAGTTCTTTAAAAGCATATGTCAATATCACACAACTAATATTCTACTAAAATTGAACCAGATAACATAAGGGAACCACTAATAGTGTTTAGTTAACTAAACATCCTAAAGAGCAGCATTATCCAGCACAGACTAAGCACCTGGTCATACATACAAAGCATGTTTAAATACATTAGCTAATCATAACTTATGCCATAATTAAACAGGTTAAAATATAACAGGCTAATTTCTACTAAATCAGCAACACACACACAAACATGGAAAATAAAAAAAAATGGGAGAAATGCGATCTTACTGACCTTCTCTAGGCAGCAAACCGAGGTGTGTTTCGAATCGTCGACCCGCTCGGAGAAGTTATTTGGAATTCTGATTTTGCGATTTCAGAATTCTGATTTTTTATTTCGGATTTTTTCTTTTGAACTAGGACCCGACCTGACCCGAAAAACAAACCCGGAAATGTAAAGAATAAAAAAGGCAGATTTTTGAACTGAAACTAGTATACAAATGGGGATTTTCGGATTGAAAATTATGAAACAAATAGGGGTATTTTATAAACCAAAACTAAGAACAATCAAACCATTTTTTTGATTTTTGGATTTGTGTTCTTTGATTTTTCTTTTGTTTTCGGACTGGGGACTTTGGGTTTTCAGACCTAAAAACTGACTTCGAACAAAAAGCTCCCCCCCCCCCAAACGGATTTTGAAACAAAAAAAAAAGACCCCCCTCGGACTATTTTTTAACCAAAAAAATCCCCCCTTTCACACAGCCCCCAAGGGCTCTAGTTATAGTTCAGAGTTGAAGGTTCAATGACCTATTCAAGAAGCATGTAATTTGAAATTCGAATTCAAAATAAAGGGGAAAAATGTGACGATTTCCGATAGATTTTTGAAAACGCAGAGATGATGATAAAGGGGTATGGATTAGTGCTTTTACCCATCGAATTTGAAGAGGTAACCGAAGGATTGTGGGTTTCCTATTTCACAACTATTGTCGCAGTTTTTACAGGCATGAATCTTCAGGAAAAGGGACGGGCGATGCGAGAGGTCGATGGTGGCAGTGGTGTTGGTGTTTATCCAACGGTTTGAAGGTGGAATCAGCGTGAAGGACTGCTGGATTTTTTTGGGTTTTCGTTCGGTTTTGGGGACGATTTGGGGGTCTTAGTGCTGGTGGGTTTGGGGTTTAATGGAGAATGGGAATTTGGGCTCAGGTTTAGCCGATTGGGCCCGATGAAATGGGGGTTAAATGGGTGGTCGGTTGGGCGGGTTTAGTTTGGGCTGGTGAGGGTGAAATGGGTTGGGCGAAATTGGAATGTTGGTGGAATTAATTATCCCAATTATAGTATGAATTAATTGGTAACTAATCCAATTCTCTTAATTCCTTTTCCTATTTTAATTAATTCAAATATGCTTCTTCATCTTAATTAATTTCCTAAAGTGCATACATATATAAATTACGATACAAGTGATTTAATATATGTGTTTAGTTTGAGAAAAATAGAATATTCATACAGATAAAAGAAAATGATCAATTTAGTAATTGGTGAAATATTATAAGAGAAAATCGATCACCAAAACCGACGTTGGAATATTAAAATTATATTATCTTTTTGATTACTTTAATTATAAAAACATAATACCTAGTATTTTCAAAATTATGTGGTAATTGGTGAAAATATTCAAATTTATTTTTGGAGAATTTTCAAGACTAAGAAGCATAGTGAAATTAATTAAAGCTAAAAAGACGACCAAAATGAGGTGCAAGCAAATAATCGAGGGAAAGGGGACAAAATTTGGTGTCAACAGAGGTCTCTTTTGCGATGGTCCGCATAAGACTTATGGCGGCTATGAGCTATTTTGATTTGCTCCCGAATTATCTGCACCTTGTCATTTGTTTCTTGAATGGCTTCGGGTATGAACAGTTGCGTCTCACCCACCTAGAACCATCACAGTGGAGATCTACATTTTCGCCCATACAAGGCTTCGAACGGAGCCATCTGTATGCTAGAATGGAAACTGTTGTTCTAGGCAAACTCAATTAGACATAGGTGGTCTAACCAGTTGCCCCAAAAGTCCATAACACAAGACTGCAACATGTCCTGCAATGTTTGAATTGTTCATTCAGCTTGTCCGTCGGTTTGCGGATGGAAAGCCGTACTCAACTTGACCTTCGTCCCGAGGCCCTGCTGGAAACTTTACCAAAAGTGTGAGGTGAACTGGGAACCCCTTTCCAAAATAATTTGTAATGGAATCTCGTGTAACCTCACTATTTTTTTAAAATAAATCTGTGTGTACTGGGGCGCCCGATATGTTGTCTTGACTGGTAGGAAATGGGCTGACTTTGTAAGAAGATATACAATCACCCAGATAGAATCATATCCTTCTCGAGTTTTCGGTAGACCAGTCACAAAATCTATATGAATCGCCTCTCATTTCCACATGGGGATACTAATGTCCTAAAGTAGCCCGCATGATTTTTGATGTTCAGATTTTACCTGCTGACATGTAAGACATCTTCCGACAAACTCTGCAACATTTCTCTTAATGTCGTCCCACCAGTAATTTGTCTTGAGATCCTGATACATTTTTGTTGATCCTGGATGAATGGAATACCTTGTGTTGTGCCCCTCATCTAAGATCTTCCTTCTTAGATCCCTTACCTTAGGAACACATAACCTACCCTTATATCAAAGGGTTACCGTCATTTTCTCCTAATGTAAACTGTGAAGGTTTTCCCTATTGAATCCTCTCCCAAAACTTAACAAACTCTGTATCCTCAAACTGACTTTCTTTTATTTCTGAAGCTAAGGCAGACTGAGAGGTATCATGCACCGCCACCCTGCCTTCACCGACCTCAGTTAAACTAATACCGAGGCTTCCTAATTTTTGTACCTCAGTTATAATACCTCTCTTTTGTATTGTCAAGTGAGCCAAGTTGCCCATTGATCTCCTACTGAGTGTGTCGGCCACCACCTTAGCTTCTTTAGTATGGTAAAGAATGCTAAGGTCATAATCCTTAAGCAACTCTAACTATCTCCTTTGTCGGAGATTCAGATCCTTTTGTGTGGTTATGTACTGTAAACTCCTGTGGTATGTAAATATATCTACATGCACCCCATACAAATAGTGTCTCCATATTCGTAAGAAGAACACTACCGCAGCCAATTCCAAGTCCTGAGTTGGATAATTCTTCTCGTGTATCTTCAATTGTCGAGATGCATACGCAATCACCTTTCCAAACTGCATCAAGACACATCCTAACCCAACCCTAGAGGTATCACTCCTTCAATTTTTGAAAACTTGCTTCACATGCTTCTGACCACTGGTACTTAACCGATTTCTGAGTCAATCGGGTGAAGGGAGCAGCAAGACTAGAGAAGCCTTCTACAAATCTTCTATAATACCCAGCCAAACTAAAAAAACTCCTAACTTCTGTCGGAGTGGTAGGTCTTGGCCAGTTCTTCACTGCTTCTATCTTTTGGGGGTCTACCATAATTCCAACCCTTGACACAACATGGCCCAAGAATGCTAACTTTTCCAACCAAAATTCACACTTTGAAAATTTAGCATACAGTTTCTCCTGTTTTAAGACTTGAAGCACTACCCTCAGATGCTATTCATGTTCTTCAACACTCTTCCTATAAATTAGAATATCATCGATGATTACAATCACGAACAAATCTAAGAATGGTTTAAAGATTCTTTTCATGAGGTCCATAAAAGTTGTTGGGGAATTAATTAACCTGAAAGACATGACCAAGAACTCATAATGGACATATCGGGTTCTAAAGGCTATTTTGGATATATCATCAGGATTTATTTTCAGCTGGTGATATCCTGAACGAAAGTCAATCTTGGAAAAATAATTGGCTCCCTGAAGTTGGTCAAAAAGATCATCGATTCTTGGTAATGGATACTTGTTCTTGATTGTGACCTTATTGAGTTGTCGATAGTTGATGCATATTCGGAGCGAATCATCTTTTTTCTTCACAAAAAGAACTGGTGCACCCCATGGGGAAACACTAGGCCTTATAAATCCCTTATCCAGAAGATCTTTCAATTGTTCTTTTAACTCTCTCAATTCAGCTGGGGCCATTCGATATGGAGGAATGGACATGGGTCTTGTACCCGAAATTAATTTTATAGCGAACTCCACTTCCCTGTCCGAATGAAGGCCTGGGAGATCCTCAGGGAATACCTCCATAAAATTTTGAACAATAGGGACAGTATGTACCTCTGGGGACTCTTTTTGGGTATCCATTATACTCATCAGGTAAGAGTATTCCACCTCATGACTCTTTAATAACTTTTGAGTCCTAAGGTAGGAAATAAGCCGACTTGAGGGTGTCCCTATCCTACCCCTTATAAAAACTTCTAGTTCCCCGGGAAAAGATAATTTTACAACATTTTGCTGGCAATCCAACGTGGCATAACATGCTGACAACTAATCCATACAACGTGCGATTGTGTCATCCATATATGTGCCAAAATTGTCTCCTGGGTCCATCCCACAATCCATGAACTCCTCCTGAGCTCGCATTATCCTTTTCGTTTCTATGAGCACTTTCCTCTTTGTTGGAACTCGTATTGTAATCATATCTACAAAAACACTCGTTAGTTAGTTTATCGTTGTACAGTATCCTTTCCTAATCCGTTTGAAGGAGGTAATACGAGAACCAAGTCTTTGACCAGACTCAAGATAGGCACGAGGAGAGTATGAAGAAAGTGAAACTATTTAGGATGTTATCCCGTTCACTTATTACTAAGGTGGCGTGCACACCGTCGCAATAAGTAACCGGTCAAGCACTCAACTCAAAGAATATTCATAGAATCTCCTAACCTGGTTTAGCTCTGATACCAACTTGTCACTACCCGACTTTTCTCAAGTCTTTCCTTACGGTGTGATGGCACCTGGGCAACTATCCCTTCTCAAGCGAACCATTAATCTCTTTTCTTTCTAAATTAAACATGTATCTAAGTGCGGAGATAATAGAAACATGTATTTCTTTAATAAAAGCATGAGCCCATACTCATGCATCCACAAATATTTCTAGACTCCATGGAAGGTCAAATATAGAATAAAACATCCGAATCTTAAAAGAAAATAGTCTCATGTGTGACATTCCCCGAGATAACATAATTTAATTCTTCAACCTACTTATTCAAGAGAGACCATCACCAAATCCAGAACAATGGATTTGGTCGAACAGTGAGGCTGTCAGACGATCGCTAGCCCTGTTGTAGAGTTTTTTCTTTTTCGCGCTTACCTAAAACATGTTAGTTAAAAGAGTCAGCCCTACCATCCGGGGCTGAGTGAGAACCTCACAATATTCTAATTACAATCATATTATAAACATAATAAGCATGTTGTGAAATAACATATTACAACAGTCTACAATACTTACATTATATAAGCCAATAAATATTTACGTGCAAGATCTCCTCCCCACTCGTCCTAGGAAAATACTTAGTTTAATCAGTACCCTGCTTTATCGCATATAACATATTATATACTTATTACGGTACGTGCAACCCGATCCAGTACATTTATATTATCTATTTGTTGCGGTACGTGCAACCCGATCCAATGCATTTATATATTTATTGCGGTACGTGCAATGCGATTCAATGCATTTATATATTTGTTGCGGTACGTGCAACCCGATCCAATGCATTTATATATTTGTTGCGGTACGTACAACCCGATCCAATGCATTTATATATTTGTATATATATGTTATATGTTCAAAAGACTCAGATAATATTTCCTTCTTTCAACTTTTCGCCCTTCTCACTTGTAAGGGTTATAACTCTCGGACCGTAACTTCAAATAAGGTGTTTCTTACGCCGAGTCGAAGGTAACACGGGAATCTATCACTATCCCAAGTTTCCTCTGAAAATTCTTAGTGTAACTAGTACCAATTCACGCAAGAAAAACCCTATGAAAACTGTCTCACCAGAATTTTTGAGAAAAAAACAAATCTTAGAACAGTCATAACTTTTTATCCGTAAGTCGGATTTAACTTCGTAAAATTGTCAAGAACAGAGAAATCTAGAGATTTTATTCAGAACAACTTTCCATATTCCTCACCGAAACATTCAGTTCTTTTATTTTAACAACTCTCAGAAAACTATTTCACCAGATTTTTGTAAAACAAAACACAATCTTAAAACAGTCATAACTTTTTATCAGTAAGTCAGATTAATCTTTGTGAAGTCTCAAACTGTCGAGATCAGAGAAATCTAGAACTTTTATTCAGCACAACCTTTTAGATTCCTCACCGATATGTACAGTTGTTCCGTTATACGTTCTATCTTCAGGATTTCATTTGATCCGAGGCAGAAACTTTGAACTACGATAACTCTCAAACCGTATGTAGGTTTTATCCCCTCTTGGGCTCAATCTGATCGTGAAGGAGATATGTACAACCCTGTAAAATTTCATCCAATTATAAATGACATAACGCAGCGAAACAGATTGTAATTTCATGACCCAAACTAGTTATCAAATAACCTACTAACAATAATTTCATGATCATTCTTTCAGTATCCGGATTATATTCTAATATGTATTGTAACTTAAAAATAAGGGATTATACTAAGAGTTATGAGTGAGAGAACTCACTTTTATTACTTCGTACTGCAAACGAACATCCAAACTCCAACTAATCCTTCCCCTTCTTGCTCCCTTGTATTTTTTTGCTCTTGGTATTTTTTTCTGAATTTCTGTTCTTTGTGCTAAGTGTTTTCTTTTGTGCTATGCAGAATATATAGTGAGTTGTGTGAGTGTAACTTGTGGGAGGTGGAAGGAGAAATGGTTGATGGAGATGAGGGGTTTTTGGGGGGAGAACGTGCAGGTAATGGGTGGGTTGGTTTTCTCTTTTTAAAAAAAAAATTATTTTGGGACTTTACATTAAGATTTGACATATTTTGCAAGACAAAAGCTTAGTATTGGATGACTACATTCATGGAGCAGATACTTCTAAGGATATTCGTAGACCAAAAGGGAAAAGCTTAGTGGAATTATAATGTACATACCATAATCAACAGTCACACAAGATGATACTAAATTATTCAGCATGTGTCCACACACGCATTCTTGGAAGTTGATTTCTTAACTATAGAGAAATATTACGAGAAGTAACACATCTTATTGTTAGCCCAAAACTCATGATGATTCAATAATCCATTGCCCTGCACCCTGCCATCCGGCGTTAGCTTATGAATACTATCTGCTTCTCACTACGTCAGTTCAAAGCATTGTTTCATTTTTCCCGCTGCTAGCTTATATTCAGGGATGAATAATAGCAACTTTCAAATAGTCACATATCTTCAAGAAAGTAATTCATGATAAAATTGAAATTTATATATGCAACTTATTGGGAAGCATGAGACAATCATTCGGAAATTCCAAATTTATTCAAATAGATAAAAAACGCAAGGTATCTGGACTCTTGCTCACAAAGTCATTACATGTTTCATGACAAATCATTGTTGACATTAAATCGACCACTTATTTCTTGTGAAAACCTTCAACAGGCATGCTTTAAAGCACCAGGTAATCAGCTATATCTAATCCTCTTATCTCCAGTTAGCCAAATTTGTCCCTTATCCATGAGAGTATGTCTATTTTGATCCTGTAGGGTTTTTGTTGGGTTGTTGTACGCAACGGATAATGAAAACTTGTTTCAAACCCAACAAACGTAGAACTGTTTGACTCTAGGGTAATTTAAAACCGTAAACATAAGACTTGAATGGTATTTACATGTTTACAATATCTGGAATCTTTATCAACTATGGGTACGCACGCGAATGCCCTTTCGATTGCAAGCTCCAAGCTTCAATGTATTCCTCCTTTGGATAGCTAGGAAATCCGGCAGAGGTTCGAGAAAGTGTTTTGATTCTGAGTCTCTAAGACTTAGAATAATGATATGAAAATGAAGTGTAGGTCTGTATTTATAAGTGAAAAATTAGGTCAAACCGGATTAGGGTTTGACCTTGGGCCTGTCTCAATTTATTTTCAGCACATTCTTAATTAAATCCAAAATCCAATTTTGGCTTAATTAAAATAATCATCATTCATTTAAATATCTCGATTCTAAATCGAATATTTAATACTCTCTCAATATATCCTTAGATCGAAAAGACAATCGACATAGTATGACCCTACAGGCCTTCCCATATCAACATTAATCAAATTAAGGTCTACGCGGAACTCCTAGACGGCGCCGCAAGACGAACTCAATATGTGAAGTACGTTTACACAAATCCAGTAAATTTAACCTCTATTTGGTAAGATAAAATTCTTTCATTCACGACACACCCGATCAAGCTTAGGGTTTGTCAAGTGTCTATCCAAATGGCTTAGTCATTGTATCTCATCTATATTAGTTGATAACTAGACCGTATTCTAAATATGTCTATTGCGTTGGCCAATGACTTAGTCAACCTAATATCACTGAGAAGTTGAGTGTTTTCTCGAATATACATTCGAGGAATGAATCCTAATCTTGGCTCAACTACCACCTTTAATCCACATCGTAATGTACCCAATACAAGTCGTATCTCAACCTATAAGGCATTTGAGCTTAGGACAGGATCAAAGTATATTACTTTGTAGACAAGGTGCGCATTGACCTCAAGTCTAAGGATTTCTATCTCCCACACGCTGATCATACTTTAGACAAGTATAACAAACAATTTATCAACAGGGTATACCAATACTTCCAAAGTATCTATGTGTCCATCACGAGTAGACATTACTCGCAGCAGATGAGACATACTACATCCTCTAAGGATGTGATGCAGACCACATGTCGACTTATCACATATCATCGATATCCCATTCTCGATGATCATTAGTCAAGGCTATTTTAAGAGTTACGTTATAATATTAATATCTCACATTATTAATACCAACGTAACCTCTAGGGATGCATATTATAGAATATTATAAATAATAAACTAATAATTCAATAATTGCAAATGCCAAAATATTAATCTCCATTAATAATAATATGAATGTGTATAAAGTACATTTGTCCTAATACAGATTGTCTTTAGGACATAAATATACTTTCAATCTCCCACTTGGCCTAGAGCCAATCTCCAACATATCTAATGCCCATATTCTCAAAATGACCATTATGCTTGACTAAGCTTAATGGTTTAGTGAATAGGTCAGCTAGATTATCGTCTGTGGGAACATAGTATAATCTAATCTCTTCAGTCTCCACCATCTTCCTGAGTATGTGGTAATTCCTTGGTACATGCTTGTTTCTATTTGTTGATCTTGGTTCCTTAGCCTGTGCAATCGCACTAGTTTTGTCACAATAAATAGTTATTGGACAACTGGCACTCGGAACTACCCTTAGTTCCTCAGGAACTCAGAAATCGTGACAGCTTCTTTACCAGCTTCCGATCCAGCAATGTACTCAGCTTCGTTGTTGAATCAACAGTTGTAGCTTGTTTGGAACTTTTCCAGCTCAGTACTCCACCATTGAAAATGAACATGTACCCATACTGAGATTTGAAGTCATCAAGATCCGTCTGGAAGCTAGCATTAGTGTACCCAGTAGAAGCTAGCTTTTCTTCCCCACCATAGACTAAGACGTAATCTTTAGTTCGTCTAAGATACTTAAGAATACTCTTGACTGCTTTCCAGTGTTCTTCCCCAAGATTCTGCTGGAATTTTCAAGTCATACTAAGTGTAAAGGCCACATCTGGCCTAGTACAGGTCATGGCATACATGATCGATCCTATAGCCGAAGCATATGTGATCCTCTTCATGCGTTCAAGTTCTATAGTATTAGAAGGACTGTTCTTCTTAGATAACTTGATGCCTTGTCCCATTGGTAGACCGCATTTCTTGAAATTTTCCATAGAAAAATGTCTAAGCACTTTGTCTATGTAGACTGACTGTGATAGCTCCAACAATCTATTAGGTATATCTCTATTGATCCTAATTTCCAGAATGTAGTAGGCTTCACCTAAATCCTTCATCATGAAGGTACTGGACAACCACTCTTTGACTGATTGCAGGAGAGCCTTATTGTCTCCTAATATCAATATGTCATATACATATATAATAATGAAGGCAATACTCTCATCCTTGTGTTTACTATAAACACAAGGATCCTCTTTGCTTCTGACGAAATCAAATGACTTGATAGCCTTGTCAAAGAAAATGTTCCAACTCCTCAAGGCTTGGTTAAGCCCATAAATGGACTTTTGTAGCTTGCATACATAATTTGGTTTGCACTCAAGCGAAAAACCCTCAGGTTTTTTCGTATGCACCTCCTCAAATAGATTACTATTGAGGAAAGCAGTTTTGTCGTCCATCTGCCAAATGTGATAGTCATAATATGCAGCTATTGCAAGCAAAATCTGAATGGACTTAATCTTAGCAATATGTGAAAAGGTTTCATCATAATCGACCCCAGGCCGTTGATTATAATCTTTAGCCACCAATATTGCTTTATAAGTCTGTACATTTCCAAATACATCGATCTTCTTCTTGAAAACCCATTTGCATCCTATGGGTTTAACCCAGTTGGCAAATCAACTAAGTTCCACACTTGATTGATGTACATATATTCCATCTCGGATTTCATGGCTTCTTGCCATCTCTTTGAATAAATGTCCAACATTGCTTCGCTATAGGTTGTAGGCTCATCGTTATTGGGAATATCTATCTCATTGTGTGTTTCCACAAGTAGATTTAGTTTTTCAGGAGGACGATGTGTCCTAGTGGACCAACGAAGTTGATTGTTTTGCAGTGCAGTGCTTGGTATGTTCTGACTGTGAGAGGGTTCTTGTGTGTTGGATTATCCACTAACTTGAGAGCTTTCAGGAATATCATTTTCATGTATTTCCTGTATGGGAGGAGGTGCAACCATTTCATCTACTCCCAAAGGTTGTGTAGGAGGATCTTACATTTCTGCATTGTTCCTCGTAACACTCCCACTGGCCAAACGGCGTACTTGAAGTACCCAATCTTCGCCAAATACTCCCACTGAATTCTTACCTTGGTCATTCGGCAAGGATTCAACATCTATGTTATCTTGCGGTTCTTGAATTTCTTCAAGTTCTATCTCTGTGCAACTATGTTTCTTGTAGACATATTCTTCTTCAAGGAAAGTTGCATTCCTAGAAACAATGACCTTACGTTCTCCAGGAAGATAGAAGTAGTATCCCTTAGTTTCCTTTAGATACCCCACGAAGTAACATTTCTCACTTTTGGATTCCAACTTATCAGTGAGCATCTTCTTAATATATGCAGGGCACCCCTAGGGTCTCATATGTTTAAGAGCTGGCTTCTTGCCATACCATATCTCATAGGGTGTCTTTTCTACTGACTTGGAAGGAACCCTGTTCAGAACATATATTGAAGGTTTGTATAGCATGTCTCCAAAGGTATGTCGATAAAGCTGAGAAGCTCATCATGGATCGAACCATATCTAATAAGGTTCGGTTTCTCCTTTTGGCAACACCATTCATCTGTGGTGTTCCAGGAGGTTTCCACTCTGATTGAACTTCATTTAGCTTTAAGTAATCTAGAAAATCCTTGCTCAGGTATTCACCTCCTCGATCCGATCGAAGGGTCTTGATACTTGTTGCAAGTTGCTTCTCTACGTCCTACTTGTACTCTTTGAACTTCTTAAAAGCCTCGGATTTATGTCTCATAAGATACACATATCCATACCTTGTGAAGTCGTCAGTAAAAGTGATGAAGTATGGGAAACCACCTTTAGCTTGAGTCAAAAATGGCCCACATACATTAGTATGGACTAACTCAAGCACCTCATTGGCTCGCACACCTTTCCCAGAAAGTGGCTTATTGGTCATCTTTCCTCTCAAGCAAGATTCGCAGTTACCATAAGACTCCAAGTCAAATGGTTCGAGGTAGTCTAACTTCCTCAACCTTGCTATCCTTGATTCTATAATTATAACCAAGTTTGCAATGCCATAGGTAGGTAGAGTTTCTATTACTTATCATAGCTCATTTATTTTGTACATTGAATATTTCTCGACTACAGTTAAGTGTATATAATCCATCCACAAGAGGAGTAGTTCCATATATAACATTATCAAAAGACAGTACTTGACTGCCATTATAAATATATGAGGAAAAACCCTCCATGTCAAAAACAGGGATAGAAATGATATTCCTCGTTAACGAGGGTACATAGTAACAATCATTTAACACTAGACAATATCCAGAAGGCAAATTTAATATAAAAGTTCCTACGCACTCAGCATCCACTCGTGCTCCATTTCCGATGCGTAGGTCTACCTCTCTTGGTCCAACCTTCCTGCTATCAGCTAGCCCCTGCCTGCATATTGGTACAAATGTGTGAGCCACAAGCGGTATCCAATACCCAGGAATGAGAGTTATTTATAGACATATTTATTTCAATGACGTACATATCTTGTCCATCAGAGGTAGAAGCACCTGGTGCTTTTCCTCCTCCTGGTGCAGTGCAGTCCTTCTTCCAATGCCCCTTCTTGTTGCAGTTGAGGCATACATCCGGAGCCGTATTCACCTTCTTCTTCTTCACACCTCCCTTAGGCTTCATAGCTGAGGGAGAAACGACTGCTTTGCCCTTCTTCTTCTGCCATTCCTTACCTTTCATCTTGGGTCGGCTAGTAGAGCTCACCATGAGCACATCTTTGCCTTTGGAAGTGGAAGACTCAAAGGTCTTGAGCATGTTATGCAACTCTGGCAGACTCGCCTTCATTCTATTCATATTGTAATTCACTATGAAGTTTTCAAAGGAACGAAGGAGAGAGTTCAGGATGAGGGTGGTAGCGACATTCTTTTGCAGCTTCGTTCCAATTGAAGCAAGTCTCTCTATCAGCCCAATCATCTTCAACACATGCTGCGAGACCTGGCCCCCTTCATTGAGCTTACACTTAAAAAGTTCTATCAGTAACTCATATTCCATAGTCTGGGATTGTGAGTCATAGAGACTCTTCAAGTGTTTGAGCATCTCATAGAAACCCATGTTCTCATGTTGTCTCTGAAGTTCCATAGACATGGAAGACAACATCACACACTGTGCTGAAGTGGCATCATCTAGGTGTTTTTGGTAAGCATTCTTATCAAAAGAGGCATATTCAGCAGAGTCTGTCGCAGAGACTGTTGGGAACACCGTGTCCGACACATATTCTAATTTCTCTTGTCTTAGCACTATTCACAAATTTCTTAGCAAGTCAAGGTAGTTAGGTCCAGTAAGTTTGTTCATTTCAATCAACATTTTCAATGATAAGCTCGGCATCTTTGATAATCTGAAAAATTAGATAGACTGGAAATCAAACTCAAAATTTATTTCCTACTATACACATTCGTTTAGGCTAATCAACATGGTCTTTTGTTTAATTAGCTCCCACTATTTTAACATACTTCTACGACCCCATGGTAGAATACAAACCTATATTAATTGAGGTCATAATGGGCCAAGATCCAAGCCTATGTTATCTCTACATTTGCTTTGGCTGATAACTTCAATAACACATCTTGGTAGGTTCTAAACCAATTGCAAAACTTATTTGCAACTCTTGGTTGATCAAATATTATATTTAATCTTGCGTCCTTAGATTAGTCCGACACTTTGGCGCCAAGATTTGTCTAAGCAAGTCAATCCCATTACACGACTGCGTTTATGTATCTAAGTAAATTTGGCCTTTGTGAGCAAAAACTTTGGTGTAAATATCCACAAAAGTTTATCGTTTACTTTTACATTTAAAACACATCTATGAAAGAATCTGGGTCCTCGTAGACTTAGAGCAAATACTTTGACATAAATACTCGTATTGCCGAAAAGGATTTTGCGCTCTAACAATTATAATGGACGACGCGTTTTAATTTAGACTTGTATTTAAAATTTTGGGGAACATTTTAATTCAGAGTTTTAACCAAGATCAACTCTTTTACGCCATATCTAATATGACATCTTAATATCATGCAAAACTAATGACATATATAGTTGGGAACCGTCAACCCAATATGCATGATATAAGATGGTTTAATCAAATACTAGGCGCCGCCTGCCCAGACAGTTATAGCAGACACTATGCTAATTATTAAATGAAAGCATTTAAACACTTAGCATATAGTTCGTATATTATTCAATAATATACAATTAATAATAATCATGAGTTAACTTGTCTAAACTCTAAAATTTAAGTCTAATCCAAACAGTCCCTTAAACATTTTTTGATTTTAAAAATGATTTTCAGGATATTTCTGTAAGTTCCAGATATTCAGAATTTACAGTTCAGTCCCTCAAGAATTTAAAATTTCAATTTTGAACCCCTTTAAATTCTGAAAATCCAATTTTAATTTTCAAAATATTTTCAGATTTCAGGGACCTGTTTGTAATTTCCATAATTTTAATTAAATTACAGATTTGGTTTTCTAAATTTACAGATTTTCCCCAAGGACCAAATCTGATGATTTAAAAAACTTTTTCAGGGACCAGATTGCAATTTCAGAAACTTCTAAAATTTTCAGATTTGCCCAGGGGCTAAATTGCAATTTCAGAAACCACCACTGCCCGTCGGAACAATGATTTCCGCCACTGTTCACGCCGGAATAGTGTTCGGTACTATTCACTACTCCGGATTTTTTTTAAATTGGAGCCTCGGTGCCGCGACGCTCCACCGTAGAGTTGTGGCGCCTCCATCTCAGAAACACAAAATCCGCATTTCTGAAACCCTAAAACTGGTTCAGGGTCAGATTTGCATATTCATCTTCGTTACCCTTTACTATCAAACAACGCGTTCATCGACCATCATCCAATCCCTTCTCGTTCTTCGCTTTAGTGCAGCATGTTCGCAATGAACCGGTTACGCACATTGACTTAGAAGAGTTAGATCGGAATGACTTCCTCAATTACATCATTGTTTAATAGTTTGGGAGACAAGGATGATGTGCTTTTAAGATATTAGATTTTCAAGCTTTAAACGACATAAATTTCATATTTAAACAAATTCTAACCCATATTATTATTAACTAATTACCTTATAATCATACAAAACAGCCATGACTCTTGATACCACTGTAGGGTTTTTGTTGGTAGTTGTACGCAACGGATTTTGAAAACTTGTTTCAAACCCAACAAACGTAGAACAGTTTGACTATAGGGTAATTTAAAACAGTAAACATAAGACTTGAATGGTATTTACATGTTTACAATATCTGGAATCTTTATCAACTATGGGTGCGCACGCGAATGCCCTTTCGATTGCAAGCTTCAAGCTTCAATGTATTCCTCCTTTGGAAAGCTAGGAAATCCGGCAGAGGTTCGAGAGAGTGTTTTGATTCTAAGTCTCTAAGACTTAGAATAATGATATCAAAATCAAGTGTAATGAATAATGAAGTGTAGGTCTGTATTTATAGGTGAAATATTAGGTCAAAACGGATTAGGGTTTGACCTTTAGCCTGGCCCAAATTTTTTTAGCACATTCTTAATTAAATCCAAAATCCAATTTTGACTTAATTAAAACAATCATCATTCATTTAAATATCTCGATTCTAAATTGAATATTTAATACTCTCTCAATACATCCTTAGATCGAAAAGACAATCGAGATAGTGTGACCCTACAGGCCTTGACGTATCGACATTAATCAAATTAAGGTCTACGCGGAACTCCTAGACGGCACCGCAAGACAAACGCAATATGTGAAGTACGTTTACACGAATCCAGTAAACTTAACCTTTATGTGGTAAGATAAAATCCTTTCATTCACAACACACCCGATCAAGATTAGGATTTGTCAAGTGTCTATCCAAATGGCTTAATCATTGTATCTCCTCTATATTAGTTGACAACTAGACCATGTTCTAAATATGTCTATTGCGTTGGCCAACGACTTAGTCAACCTAATATCACTGAGAAGCTGAGTGTTTTCTCGAATATACATTCGAGGAATGAATCCTAATTTTGGCTCAACTACCACATTTAATCCACATCGTAATGTACCCAATACAAGTCATATCTCAACCTATAAGGCATTTGAGCTTAGGACAGGATCAAAGTATATTACTTTGTAGACAAGGTGCGCATTGACCTCAAGTCTAAGGACTTCTATCTCCCACACGCTGATCATACTTTAGACAAGTATAACAAGCAGTATATCAACAGGGTATACCAATACTTTCAAAGTATCCATGTGTCCATCACGAGTAGACATTACTCGCAGCAGATGAGACATACTACATCCTCTAAGGATGTGATGCAGACCACATGTCGACTTATCACATATCATCGATATCCCATTCTCGATGATCATTAGTCGAGGCTATTTTAAGAGTTATGTTATAATATTAATATCTCACATTATTAATAACAACGTAATCTCTAGGGGATGCATATTATAAAATATTATAAACAATAAACTAATAATTCAATAATTACAAATGCCAAAATATTAATCTCCATTAATAATAATACGAATGTGTATAAAGTACATTTGTCCTAATACAGATTGTCTCTAGGACATAAATATACTTTCAGATCCCTTAAATATAACATTGAGCATCTTTAGTGAAGGTAAAAATTGGTGTATTCGAAAGGTTAAACAAAACAACTAATTTGTTGAGTCGAGAGATGGCTCTCTGTCTTTAAGACAAAATTGCCTCGTATAGATTCTTTTACGGTGATGGAAAATAGTCTCTCAAGATACAATAGCAAAAATCAACTATACAAAGCAAATATAGATGATTCTATCGAATAAATAAATATAGCACAGATTGCTGATTCTGCTTCTGTGTTTAGAACAGAACAGATAATCGTTTTTGTTTCTCTGAATATCGAAACATAAGTTTTCCGTTTCTATCTATGTGTTATCTGTATATCGAAACAAGCTATTTTTTTATATTTTGAATAGAGCAGAAGAAAAGAAAAAGTTTATGTTTCTGTATATTCTTGATAAAACAGAAGAAAGGTTTTTGTGTTATGCGTTTTTCTTTTCTGAACATTACTGTTTAATTTATATTTGAAGAGGAGGAACATTGCAACGTTTCTAGAATTTTTCGAATCGTTACAACGTTTCAAAAATCTTTAGGGACCAAAAAGAAAATATCCGAAAGACAACCCATAACTCGAGAGACCCGAGACCCGAGCAGAGGCGGCGCTTGGGGTTACCCCTTAGGGTCCCAAACCCTTACTTAAACTTAGAGTTTATATTAGGCCTGGCCAGTGGGCCGGGCTCGGGTCTGGCGGGGCGGGCCTGGCGAGGTCGGGGTCTGGGTCGGGGCGGGACGGGCGAAGGGGTCGGGGTCGGGTCTGGCGGGGTCGAGTCTGGCGGGACTTGCTCGAGTCCCGTCCCCATCCCGATCCCGTCGGAATCGGGTCGGGGCGGGGTCCGGCGGGTTTCCTTTTTTTTTTTTTTAAATAACATATGTATAAAAAAAAACTCAATAAACAAGACAAGATAGTGTAATAAAAACATCCCAAGGCTATTTTTGTGCCTCTTATATTATTTAATAGACATATGATTTTTTTGTAATACAAATACAATTGTCTAAAAAGTAAAATCTAAATTGCAACTTTGTGGTGTTGTCCAAAAGTTGCAAATTACATAATAAAATTGCAATTAAAAAAATTACATTCTCAAAAAACCTGTTCTAATTGCTTGATGATTTCCTGTGGTTCTTTGGTTGGAATTGGTATTTGTTGGTCAAATTGATCTACGTCGCCTCCACCACCTTCGGATAAGATTTCGTTGTAGTTTTCGTCTTCTTCTTCGTTGATCTCCGGTTGACCGCACCTTCTCCGCTCCGCTCGTATCCAATCTCTGAATAATACTGCAATTTCCAAGTTGTCTCCGGCTAATGAGTGTCTGTGGTCTCCTATTTGATATCTGTCGGCAGAAAAAGCGCTTTCAGACGCAGTTGATGACGCTTGAATGTTCAAAACATCTCGGGCCATCAATGAAAGTGTCGGAAAGGTCTTCTCATTCCCCCTCCAGTATTTCAGCAAGTCTTCATGTCCATCTTCATTGATAACTTCTTGGTACGGTACAGAACCCTGCAAAACAAAAATATCCAACTCGCTAATTTGATTAGTAGTAGAGGTACGGCCGCACATTCTATTTCTAAGGCTTTCAATACTAGCCGCATAAACAGCATGTCTTCTGTGAGGTTGTGTTGAAGATGAAGAAGATGGTATGGAGGCCGGTAAGTTACTAGCATTTTCTTGTTGATAAAATCTATATATTTTTTTGCATTGGTGTTCTACGCTAGACAACACTTCTTCTTTAGTTTGTTCAATAGGTGGTGGGTGATTTAGATTTTTGGGACTTGGAGGTGGTAGTACTTCTATACAATCGTAAATAGTTTCAATTAGTGATTTAGTACCGTCTATTTTAATAGTAGGATTTAAAACAGAACCAATAATATAAATAGTGGGAATAGAAATAAAATATTTTTTTATTTTGACAAACATTTTTTAATAGCTGCCTTATAAGCTGGGTTTTCCATATATTCACTAAGTAATAAAAATATTAGAGTTATATAAAACAACATAGTTGAAATAGTAGGATAATATATACCGGAAAATTCTTTTGTTGCTTGAAAAAAATTCTCTAAAAATACAATAAGTTCGGAAATTTTTACCCAATCACTATCTAAAATCATATCAGCTGGATTTTTATTATGAGAGTTAAAAAATAAAGTTATAGGTTTTCTATAGTCATAAGCAACAAGTAGTTGCTCGTATAAAGAATTCCACCTAGTGGATACTTCTTGCTGAATTTTTCTATAAGATAGTCCAAAATCGTGATAAGTTTTTTTTATATTCTTTTCTACGTTGTACTTTATTACTTTTTAAAATAAATTTTATAGAAAATTGTATTTTACTAAGAATGTCTTCAAAAAGTGATAGACCATCCTTTACAATTAAGTTATATATATGGCACGCACATTTTATATGAAAATGATCTGGAAAAGATGGAGTTAAACTATTTTTTAAAATTGTAATTGCGTAATTGTTAGAAGAAGCGTTATCTAATGTAATAGTCATAATTTTATCGGTTATTCCATAATAATGGCACACTTGATAAATATTATCTGCAATAAAAGTACCAGTGTGCCTATAATTAATATATCTATACGCTAAAATACGTTTTTGCATAGACCATTTATAATCTATCCAATGACAAGTTACAGTTAAATAATCATGGCCGTTAGTACTACGACCTATATCAGACGTGATAGATACTTTGCCATTAAAATGATATAATGAATAACGTAAATATTGTTGATATTCATGCGCGAATTTAAATACATCTCTCTTAACAGTTGATCTAGGAAAATCGTTAAAAGCAGGATTATATATATCTCTAATGTAATGAATAAAACCGGGAGATAAAGGAAATGAAAAAGGCAAACCCTCCACAGCAACTAATTTTGATATTGCTTCCCTATCTCTATGTTTATTGTATTTAGAGCCTACAATTCCCCCCGTCATAGGGTTAATTTGACCCGTACTTGGTCCGGGACGATATCGTATGTAAACCTTGTCCCGATGGAGCGGGCGTTTGCGCACCCGGTTTTGAAGCCTGGTATTGGGCATACCTAGCTGGATGAGCACTTACTACGTGTCTAATTAAACCCCCGTCCCACCGTGACCTTTTCCAGTTTTAAATTTTAAAACATTTTTACAAATTTTACATATAGCTACTTGATTCTCTACGTCCCTATCAAAAAATGTCCATGCATTTGATTTTAATGGTCGTTTTGTTGGACCTCATCTCATACTAGGGGTAATAGGAGGTATTTCAGTTGAAGGTTCACTAGTGGGTGTGTTGTCATCAACATTAGTGGGTGTATCATCTAGATCATCGTCTAAATTAAAGTCTTCTTGAGTTCCAGAAAATAGTTCCTCGTCTAAATCTAATGGTATTGTAGGAAAATGTTGAGTATCAACAAAATCATCCTGTGTAGGAATAAGATGAGTAGAAGAAGTACCCTTGCCCTGGTTGCCGCCCCTACTAGAAGAAGCACCCTTACCCTTACCCTTACCCTTAAACATACCTCTTAATCCTTCCATTTTAATTATGATAATAAATAATTAAAGATAATAAAATTAAGTGCGCTAAATAAAATAAACAGACAATAATAATTTAATGAAGGAACGAATGTACCAAACGTCGACGTGTAATCGAGAGGTTGAAAATTGAAACTTTGCTTGATGGAAGATCCTCAAGCTAGTTGCCAACTTCACTTCCAATTTCCAAATGAATAAATAAAATTGAATATTTAGTAAACAATGTAGACTTGTAGAGAGATATATTGAGAGATTAGAGAGATTGTAGGAAGATTTGTGAGAAAGATGAAGAGAAAATGAGTTATTTATAGTTGAGAAATTGGATTAAAGTGTAAATATAATAACTTATGGGTTAAAAATAAATATTAAGGGGTAGGGGGGTTGGGGGAGGGGGGGAGGCCTAAAATGGTCGTTGGCCAACGGCCAAAATCTAAAATGGCCGTTGGTGCAACGGCCATATTTGCAAAGGGGGGACAAAGGGCGGGGTCGGGCTCGGGCTCGGGACAGGCTCGGGGTGGGGTCGGGGCGGGTAGGCTTGGGGTGGGCTCGGGTCTGGGGGGACGACACATTGTCCCGTCCCGAGTTCGAGTCCCGCTCCCGTTATTTATTTATTTTTTTGAGCGGGGTCGGGGCGGGCTCGGGACGGGGTCGGGGCGGGCTCGGGACGGGGTCGGGCCGTCCCGGCCCACTGGCCACCCTTAGTTTATATATTGCATAAACTATTCATCTTCTACCAATGAGGGAGATTAGGTCATTTTTTGCCAAAAATACTCCATCTTTTCATGTCTCAAACACCTTACTATGTGTACCAATATCTCTTTCATTGCTTAACGAAATTTGACGATACTTGGCACTAACATCATCTACTTACTTAGTAGAATAGACATGTGCGAAGAAATGATGTTTCCAACATGCGGGCCCCACGTGTTTAAATCATTAAAGATGGGATAAACTCAATCCCACATTAGTAAATTTCCAACTTTTTAGTCCCTTAAGTTTGCTAAAGTGGAGCACCTTAGTCCAACTAGCAGAATCGAATTTAAAATTGACGTGACTACCGAAAACCACTACTAAACACACGGCAAATATCGACCGACTGACTTTCACACGTCAATTTGATCCCAATTTTTTTTTAAATCAAATGAGCTCGGTAGGTTGTTTTTGTGCCAAAACTATGGAAAATAAAAAATCGACCACCCTTGTATTTGCTTATTGGTTTGTATGTGGAATTCTTAGTACCCCTTTCCTTGCAGTTGCCTGCCATCGAGTCCAATCCCAAGACTAAACATAGATCTGAAGGTATCTCCTTGTCTAGTCCTTTAAAGCATGTTGCTGAAGATGGATTTCCTGCAAAGCCAAGATTGAGAACACCTCCTAACTTTACTAGACGATTGGTCTTGGTTATTCTAGCAATTGTTTTTCGTATCCTTGGGTGTTTTGGTTTTCGGTATTCAAAAATATGACTTCACACCAGTTTGAGTCCTTCGGTGTTCATTTCACTGGAAAACAATATTCTTATTGGGAATTTCAGTTTCAACTATTTGTCACTGGAAAAGAATTATGGGGTTATATAGATGGAAATGATCCTGCTCCTACTGATTACAAAGTTAGGTCAGTGGAACGTCAAAGATACCCGGGTGATAACATGGATTTTAAGGTCAATTGACCCTCTTATTATCCTTAATCTCATGCCATATAAGACTCAAATGCCATGTCGAATTATTTACAAAAGGTTTACAACCAAGACAATAGTGCAAGATGCTTTCAACTAGAGCATGAAATTACTAATTACTTTCAAAGAGGTCTCTCTACTCGAGAATACTTTTCTGGATTTCGGAACTTATGGGTTGTATTCACTGATATTGTTTATGCTAAAATACCCGCTAAATCTCTCTTTATAATTCAAGCAGTTCATGAGCAAAGCAAGTGAGACCAATTTTTAATGAAATTGCTAACTGATTTTGAGAGTGTTCGCTCTAACTTGATGAATTGTGACCCGTCTCCCTCATTGGATGTCTGTTTTGTGGAATTACTTCGTGAAGAGCAGTGTCTTGTCACACAAAACACTTTCAAGCTAGAAAATATTCACACTGTTGCATTTGTTGCTCAAGCAAAAGGAAAGGGCAGATATATGAGCAAAAATCAATGTTACAGTTGCAAGGAATATGGCCATATTGATAGCAATTGCAGTAAGAAGTTATGCAATTATTGTAAACAACACGGGCATATTATCAAAGAGTGTCCCACACGTCCTCAAAATCATAGTATTAATGTTTTTCAAGCTGGGATAAATGGTGCCACTTCTGATAACTCATCTCCAACTGAAATTAACAACTAATTTGCTACTCCAGAAGCTGGACAAGTTCTTACTCCTGAAATAGTACAACAAATGATTTTGTCAGCCTTTTCTGCTTTGGGGCTACAAGGTAACGATATTACATCTAATTTTTGCTTGTTAATTCTGGCGACTAGTATGATAAAACATGTTCGTGAGTATCACGGTCCATCACAAATTCAGATTGTCAATGGTAGTAATTTACCAATTATCAAGGTTGGGGATATTACTAAAATTTTCAAGAATATTTTTGTATCACCAAAGCTTTCCACTAGTCTTATTTCAGTTGGCCAATTGGTACATAACAATTGCGATGTGAATTTTTCTCGTAATGGTTTCCTTGTGTGGGATCAGGTGTCAGGAAAGATAATCACGAAAGGGACTAAATTTTGAAGATTGTTTCCTATACGCTTTTTTATTCCTCGTGTTCTATCTTATGCTTGTACTTCTAGTAAAATTGAGGTTTGGCATAAGCGTCTAGGACATCCAAATTCTATTGTGTTGTCTCATTTATCAAATTCCGGTTTATTGGGGAATAAGAATCAATTTTCAGCTGCTTCCTTTGATTGTTCTTCTTGTAAGTTAGGCAAAAAAAAACTCTTCATTTTCCTAATTTTGGTAGTCGTACTGCAAAGTGTTTTGATGTCATTCATAGTGATGTTTGGGTCATTTCACCAATTACTTCTCATGCTCATTTCAAGTACTTTGTGACATTCATAGATGATTATAGTTGATTTACATGGGTGTATTTTCTCCGTTATAAATCAGAAGTATTTTTCATATTTAAGACATTTTTGGCTTACATTGAGATTCAATTTTCTACTGGCATCAAAATATTAAGATCTGAATCTGGTGGAGAATATATGTCTCATGAATTCAACACTTTCTTGCTTCAGAAAGAAATCGTCTCACAACGCTCTTGTCCATATACTCCACAGCAAAATGAGGTTGCTGAGCGTAAAAATCATCATCTTTTAGATGTCACTCGTACTTTATTGATAGAGCCATCTGTTCCATCTAGATACTGGGTGGAAGCTTTATCTATTGTTGTCTATTTAATTAATAGACTGCCATATAAAGTGTTAAATCTTGAGTCTCCATATTATCGTCTTTATCACCATAATCCTAGCTATGATAATTTTCATACATTTGGTTGTATTTATTTTGTGGATCTGCCTCATTCTCAACGCAATAAACTTTATGCTCAGTCTACTAAATGTGCTTTTATGGGTTATAGTACTTCACAGAAAGAGTTTATTTGCTATGATCCAAGTTCTAACAAATTTCATTTTTCTAGGAATGTTGTTTTTTTTAACATCAATATTTCTTTCCTATTCATGTTGAGTCATCTTCTGTTCCTCCTCTTCTTCCTACTTTTGAGGATTTGTCATCTACTTCTAACTGGTTCAAACCTGGATTTGTGTATTAACGATGTCAGTCAACTTTACCCCATCTCGAAACTAATCCTCCACCTGACACTGCTCCACTACCAGAATCTAAGATTTCTTCAAGGCCTGCTGCTCTTGAGCCTACTCACCGATATACCAGAGTACGAAGTACTCCTAATTGATATGAATTTTCCTCTACTTTATCCACTATTTCTGTTCTAACTTGTTACTCACAAGCTTCCAAGCATGAATGTTGGCAGAAAGCAATGTAGGAAGAACTTTTGGATCTGAAAGAAAATAACACATGGAACATTGTTTCATGTCCTTCAAATGTACGTTCAATTGGATGTAAATGGGTCTATTTAATTCAACTTCATTCTGATGGAACTCTTAATAGATACAAAGCTCGATTGATTGTCCTTGATAACAAACAAGAGTATGGGGTGGACTATGAGGAGACTTTTGCACCAATAGCAAAAATGACCACGGTGTAAACTATTATTGCCATTGCTGCTTCACAAAACTGATATCTTCATCAAATAGATGTCAAAAATACTTTTCTCCATGGTGATCTCAAGGAGGATATTTATATGAAATCTCCACCTAGTTTGTTCTCATCGCCTACGTTAGATGTATGCAAGTTGAAGCGGTCTTTGGATGGGTTAAAACAAGCTCCTAGAGCTTTGTTTGGCAAGTTCCGCTCTACGTTGCTTCAATTCTCTTTTGAGTAGAGAAAATATGACTCATTTTTGTTTCTTTGATAAACATCTACATGTTGTGTTCTTCTTTTGGTATATGTAGATGATATTATTATCACAGGAACTGATTCTTCACTAATCACTAGCCTCCATCAGCATCTTATGGATTCTTTTCATATGAAAGATATTGGTACTCTAACATACTTTTTGGGGTTGGAAGTTCATTCTGATTCTTTAGGTGTGTTCTTAAACTAACACAAATATACTCAGGATTCAGTTGCTTTGGCTGGTCTTCAAGAATCTTCATATGTAGATACTCCATTGGAATTGAATGTAATGTATCATCATGAGGAAGGAGATCTTCTTCATGATCCAACTTTGTTTCAACAATTAGTTGGGAGCCTAAATTATCTTACTTTTTCTCAGGCTGATATCTCTTTGCAGTTCAACAAGTGAGTCAATTTATGAAGGCTCCCGCCATCTACATTTGGTGGATGTTCGTCGCATCATTCGATATCTCTTGGGAATATCTACTCATGGATTATTCTTTCCTAGTGGTTCTCCTATTCGACTTAATGCTTTCAGTGATTCTGATTGGGCTGGATGTCCGGATACTCGACGTTCGGTCACTAGTTGGTGCATGTTTCAGGGAGACTCCTTGATATCTTGGAAGAGTAAGAAGTAAGATCGTGTGTCAAAATTTTCAAAAAAAGCTGAATATTGAGCCATGTCTACTGCTTGCTCCGAGGTTGTTTTGCTTCGTGGGTTACTTGCTGAGATTGGATTTCCTCAATCTAATCCTACTCCTCTCCATTCTGATAATACAAGTGCCATTCAGATTGCTACTAATCCGATTTACCATTAGAGGACCAAACACATTGAAGTAGACTGTCATTATATACGAGAAGTTGTAGATAAATGAGTCATTACTCTTCTACACGTGTCCAGTGATCTTCAAATAGTTAATGCATTTACAGAATCAATGTCATAAGTTTCTAGTAGGAAAATTGATGCTTCTTGATCCACCAACATCAATTTGAGGGGGAGGGTGTTAGCATGATTCACAAGATCTCTAGATATATGAAAATATACTTAGAGATATGTTAGCATGATTGACAAGATCTCTAGTTGTATGAAAATATACTTAGAGATATTTTATATTTACTATAAAATATTGTATAGAATTAACTATAAGATATTACATATAATATTTAGTATGATTTACATGTCACGACCCAAACCGGAGGGTCATGACGAGCACTCGGACCTTACATGCCGAGTACCACTAATCATATATTTAACATATAACCGTAATTTCTCATGGTCCATGAGGGCCACCACACGATACCCTACTGATATATGAAAATAGTAAACTGGAACAAAAGCTATGTAAATTCCGGTAACCAGAAGGACCCAATCTCTATACATATACATACCAAGGCCATACATTACTACTATACACATGACAACTGTCTACAAACCTCTAAAGAGTACGTAACATCATAAGGTCAGGACAGGGCCCCGCCATACCCCCAACGCATAACCAAAATATCATACCACGACTAGACTGCAACTCTGGAACAAATAGAGTGCTCCAATATCAGATGGACCAGCAACCTACCAGTGCGGACCGTCGCCCTATCTACCTAAGCCTGCGGGCATGAAACACAGCGTCCCCCGACAAAAGGGACGTCAGTACGACTAATGTACCGAGTATATCAAGCATAAAAAAAGCATAATAGAGACCTTTAAGTAACAAGAAACAACCAATCGGTAGAGAATGCCTCTGAGGGCCATAATATGCCTAAATGCCATGCACAATGCAAATGTGGTCATTCATATACATATGCGTATATAACGCCATCAAGCCTCTGTGGGCATCCCATCATATCATATCGGCCTCTGTGGGCATAATCATTATCATGTATATATGTACCAGCTGCAAGTGGTGTGCGTATATAACACCTTTCCTTCCCCCATTACCCCATACATATATAATGCATACATATAGTAGAGTATATAATTCCTTTTGAGGTCAAGGTATGTACATGAATGTAATGCATGAATGATATGACAATAAGACACTATAAGTTTGTCGGAGTGATGTAATATTGCTTTACCTCCATTTAACATTATGAATACTAACATCTTTCCATACCTCAATAAGGATTTAGGAACATATTTAGACATGCTTTGACAATAGGAATGAATAACATGAACATTCTTAACTACTAGGAGTAGAATCATTTATGGGACAATATTATGTTTACATTTTGTTACACGGAACATGCCAAAAGAAGAAATGATTTTCCTTAACATACCCTTATGTCGACTTCCCAATGGGGTGACAGAATTAACTTCCTTAGTTATTCAAGCGCAATGAAAAAATGGAATGACGGGATTGAAGCGGTGCGGAAAAAAAACTGCATATTGTTCTTGAGAAAGAATACACATTTTTTCCATAGAATTTAATGTTTCATCAACAAAAGGCAATATCAAGTTGCTGCCAAGGTTTTGCCTCCTCAATTAATGAATAGTTTACTAAAAGGAAATTATCTTCACAATTCAATAAGGAAACGTTGCTAGTACATTTTGGTTAAGAGATAAAAATGGGAATAATCTAATAATGGAAAGGGGTGTGCAACATACTTATGCTCATCCCCAAAATGCCAAATGAATTAGTGACCAACTTAAAGAACCTCCTTTATACATGTAACCCACCTAACATAATTCCTTATTACTTATACCACCTTAAGATGCCACAACACCCCTTATGTGGATGTATATAAGACTTGTTTCCAGTTATCCATGACATGTGTCCACCTAACAATTATCCATAATATTTATTAATCAAGGGCCCATATAAATTAATCCACACAACTAATTATCCACAATTCATTTGAATAATAATTATTTTCAACACACTCCATATACGCATTGTCATGATTGTGTGACATAGCACTAGCCCATAGCCTCTTTAGGCATGCACATAATATTATTCCCAACCACCGTCGTCACACTTTTAAGTCCTAAATCATTTTGGGACTTTATCCTTTTATATACAAAGCTCTTGATGCGAATACCTCAATATAACCAAATTTTCTCAGGCCTCGGGTCTTCTTGCATACGCCTAGATGTTCAAACCATTACCCGAAAGTACGGGGTGTTACATCATTTCCTCCTTAGAAACATTTGTCCTCGAATTTTGGGGTGATATATCTAGTCCCCGTCACGTAACCAGAAACACAACCACCACTTCACGGGGCCATATAATATAATATACATCATTACATCAGACCTCGCATGGTCCTCAAGCATTAATTATAATAATTTAAAATAGAACTCACCTTATACTTCTCTCGGAACCTCGGCGTTGGGCTAAAATAGGTAAGGATATTTGTGTTCCATCTCCTCTTCCGCCTTCCACATTATTTCTTCTACATTCTTATCCCACCATAGAACTTTTACGGAAGCTACTTCTTTAGTCCTCACCTTGCAAACTTGACGATCTAAGATAGCAGAGGAACCTCTTCGTATGATAGATGCTCTGTAACCTTCACACCGTCAATTGGTACAATTCGGGAAGGATCCCCAACATACGCTCTTAACATGGAAACATGGAAAACCGAATGAACAAACTCTAACTCCGAAGGAAAGTCCAATTCGTAAGCTACTTGGTTGATTCGTCGAATTATGAGATAGGGCCCAATGTACCTTGGGTTGTGCTTTCCCTTTTCCCCAAATCTCATAACCCCCTCCATAGGCGATATCTTAAAAAAAAACCCAATCATCTACCTGAAACTCTAAGTCTCGTTGTCGCACATCTGAATACAACTCCGAGCGGTTAATAACCGCTCTTGGATAAGATTCACCTTCTCTATGTCTTGGTGTACTCGGTCAGGCCTAAATAGTTCTGACTCACCTACCTCAAACCATCCGATAGGAGATCTACATCTCCGTCCATACAAAGCCTCGTTTGGTGCTCTACTTTTACTTACTAACAATTGAGACACTGAACTACCAACTCTGCAATGTTCCTCTTCATATCGTCCTACCAATATATACTTTTGAGATTATGATACATCTTAGTAGATCCAGGGTGAAGGGAATATCGTGAGCAATGGACCTCTGTCCTAGTCTTGTTACGTAATCTTGCTACATTGGGAATACATAAATGGACCTTCCACCTGAGGGTCCCTCTCCCATTATGCTCGAAGGTTGCGGTTCTCTTTTGTTAGATATCCTTCCCGATCTTTCCTAAAAATAGGATCTTTATCATGACGTTCTTTTTCTTCCAGTATGAGGGATGACCCTGCTGTATTCTTAGTCATAGGGCTATCACTATCTGAATCCTCCAATCGGACTCCCACTTAGCTAACTGATGCGTTCCCTCAGGTCAACTTCTCTCCTTAGTCCGCACATTATTCAAGTCGCTTGTAGGTGAATGACTCTATTGTCAACTTAGCTTTGTTTACTAACCGGTGTGCTAAAATCTCTTATATTTGTAGTATCTCAATCGTAAACACTTTATGGACAATGTCATCGAACCTAAAGTGCGCGTATCATCGCAGTTAACTCTCATTCATGGTCTGAAATGAATCTTTTTTTTGTACTTTCTCACTACTCATAATTATAAACAACTTCCTTTCTTTACTTCTTTTTGACACTTGTTCACTCATTTTCTTACTTGTCGTACTTGTTTTAATTCTAAAATATTATGGTATACATACGTACTCTCAAACATTAATCTTGATTCGAATCATTGGCGTTACTTACCCTTAAAAGATGAGTTGTTAACTTATCCCCTCTTGCAGTATGTGGAAGATTCTAAAGTATTTGCATTACATGACGTTGTCGTACTATATCCAACCCTGGTCATTATACTTAGATTCGAATTCCTTCACTTGCCTCATGGCTAAGACTTTCTGTCAATGGCACTTTGGGAAAAGATTTTCTTGATCTCGTTAAGTTGTACACCCATTATTTTAGCTATCTCATGGAACCTTTGGATAGTTCAGAGATGCTCATGGACATATGTGTTTGCCTGACATTTTTCCTTCATTATAATGTCATTATCTCTTGACATATAGCTTTAATGTCTACTTTGTGTTCATAGGCGTCATTGACCCCTTTTTACCTGTTTAGGTGCTAATCTCGAGTTTTTTTTCTCACTGTTACTTCCGTTTACATACTTTCTGAGATGTATGACTGCATATGTTGTGGAACTAATGCTTCGTATGTTTAGATCCAATTTACGGTGTTACATGATCCCATGACTTTTCAAACTTTCTTGTCTTATCTTTATTAGATCTCCCATCAACTAAGTGCTCATTCGTCTTACCTTTACATTTCCATTTCAATTTGCCTTGGGGGGTCTCTTATCTCAAAGTATTTCTCATACTATCTTCCTGAACATTAGAGGTTCGTCACCTTTGGCCGTAGAGTTCTTACTGCCCCTCCTCTACCATTGGTCATTACGCTGTTCTGGAGTAATTATACCTTTGTGAAACCTGCATAACTATAATCTCATTCACCTTTATCCTTCTTGTCGTAATCCTTCCTTCTATTCGTCGAAAAAAATTCCTGCCTTGATACTTGATCATACCATTCTATTCATACTTATTACATGTTTTCATATTCCTTACGACCATTCTTCGATTGTTCCATAGTTTTCATCCTCAATTGCCCCTAACAAGATATTGTTATCCAGAGGTTATTTAGAATTGTAACATACTGCATAATGAAGCCGAATACCTTACCAGTCCAATACCTATAGCATGTTTTAGCTTACTAACATTAATACATGTAATTCGCAATAATACACGGTATGGCCCTTCATGCATGGACGAGAGGCTTATGTCCCCTTCCACTACTGTGGATAACTCGATCTTTATATATAACTTGGGCTCACCATTCTGGGTACGTCACTTTACGTGATCTTCTTAAATTTACTAATGGTCACTCTTCAGATGATTCGATTGTGGCAATACATTCCTGTTAATAATATCCTGGAACCATTCCCAATCTGTTCTAGGTAAGACATTACAATTTAGGTCACACGTACATAACATATTCTCTCACTCTAATCACCAAAACTCACTGTAAAACGTGTAGCTCTTCATAACCTACTAAACCTTCCAATGATGTCTTCTGATTTTTCGTCTGTACACTCATAATCATCTTATCCTTATCTTTGCGCATCAACATAGGACACTTCGAAACATTGTGGCCATGGCTACCACACTAAACCAACCTCTTGTACCTTTGCGGCATAATCTGGCATGTGCTCGACCATACTGACTATAAGATAGTCGGGGAGGTCTCCCTCAACCTTTACAACTTTGACCCTGAGATATTGGCATATTTTAACCTTTTAACTATCGGCGATCCCTGACTAATAAACTCCCTGAACCCTCAAGGGCCTATCTCTATCACATGCTCTAGGATGGAGTCGTGCCTAGGAAAATAACTTACTCATATCCTCTGACGGATCTGTCTCAATAGGGAGCATACTACTCGTATTTACACTCAATCCAACTTCAATATCCTTGCTAATCATAATCCTACAAGAAGAAGGCATTGATGTGATCATAAACACGATAAGGTCTACAGAGAGAATCCTTACAATCTTCTGCGTTCAGGTGCTTAGTACTTCCTTTACTTTACTCTTTTTTTCTGTATTCGAAAACAAACATTTTGCTTTCCAGGCTTGCATTATCTCTTCCGTATGTGAGTGAGACAATTCCTCACAATCTCAAAATTATTAACATAATACTGCCCTTCTGGCGTATCAATCATCTGGTAGATGTCACTCATTTACTGGCTACGAATATGAACTAACCGAAGTCTTTTTGGTAATCGGCATTAATGAAACAGTATCAGGCACGAGTTAAACTTGAATTCTTAAGACTCAGCTCTACTTCACGATCTATGATATGAAAGAATGGAAACCATCCCTAAATGCCTTGTAACCTCCTAGTTATAAGTGTGGCGCGCAACACACCCATAAACAAGACTCTACTAGACATGGCTTGCAGACTCCGTACGACAGACCTGCTCTGTTACCAAGTTTGTCACGACCTACACCGGAGGGTTATGACGGGTACCCGAACCTTACCTGCCGAGTACACATATATTTAACATATAACCATAATTTCTCATGGTCCACGAGGGCCACCATAAGATACTATGTTGATATATGGAAATAGTAAACTGGAACAAGATCTATGTAAATTCTGGTAACCAGAAGGACCCAACCTATATACATATACATACCAAGGTCGACAAGGCCATACATGACTACTATACACAGGGCAACTATCTACAAACCTCTAAAGAGTACGTAACATCATAAGGTCAGGCCAGGGCCCCGCCATACGCCCAACGCATAACCAAAATATCGTACCACGACTAGACTGCAACTCTGGAACAAATACAGTGCTCCAATATCAGATGGACCAGCAACCTACTAGTGTGGATCATCGCCCTATCTACCTAAGCCTGCGGGCATGAAACACAGCATCCCCCGACAAAAGGGACGTCAGTACGACTAATGTACCGAGTATATCAAGCATAAAAAAACATAATAGAGACCTTTAAGTAACAAGAAACAACCAACCGGTAGAGAATGCCTCTGAGGGCCATAATATACATAAGTATCATGCCTGTGTAGAATGCCTCTGAGGGCCATAATATGCCTAAATGCCATGCACAATGCAAATGCGGTCATTCATATACATATGCGTATACAACGCCATCAAGCCTCTATGGGCATCCCATCATATCATATCGGCCTCTGTGGGCATAATCATTATCATGTATATATGTACCAGCTGCAAGTGGTGTGTGTATATAACGCCTTTCCTTCTCCCATTACCCCATACATATATAATGCATACATATAGTAGAGTATATAATTCCTTTTGAGGTCAAGGTATGTACATGAATGTAATGCATGAATGATATGACAATAAGACACTATAAGTTTGTCGGAGTGATGTAATATCGCTTTACCTCCATTTAACATTATGAATATTAACATCTTTCTCATATACCTCAATAAGGATTTAGGAACATATTTAGACATGCTTTGACAATAGGAATGAATAACATGAACATTCTTAACTACTAGAAGTAGAATCATTTATGGGACAATATTATGTTTACGTTTCGTTACACGGAACATGCCAAGAGAAGAAATGATTTGCCTTAACATACATTTATGCCGACTTCCTAATGGGGTGACGGAATTAACTTTCTTATCTATTCAAGCGCAACGAAAAAAATAAAACGACGGAATTGAAGCGGTGCGAAAAAACCCCCCATATTGTTCTTGAGAAAGAATACACATTTTTTTTCGTAGAATTTAATGTTTCATCCACAAAAGGAAATATCAAGTTGCTGCCAAGGTTTTTCCTCCTCAATGAATGAATAGTTTACTAAAAGGAAATGATCTTCACAATTCAATAAGGAAACGTTGCTGGTATGTTTTGGTTAAAAGATAAAAATGGGAATAATCTAATAATGGAAAGGGGCGTGCAACATACTTATGCTCATCCCCAAAATGCCAAATGAATTAGTCACCAACTTAAAGAACCTCCTTTATACGTGTAACCCACCTAACATAATCCCTTATTACTTATACCACCGTAAGATGCCACAACACCCCTTATGTGGATGTATATAAGACTCAGTTATCCATGACATGTGTCCACCTAACAATTATCCATAATATCTATTAATCAAGGGCCCACATAAATTAATCCACATAACTAATTATCCACAATTGAGTTGAATAATAATTAATTTCAACACACTCTATATACTTATTGTCATGATTATGTAACATAGCACTAGCTCATAGCCTCTTTAGGCACGCAACAAATATTATTCTCAACCACTGTCGTCACACTTTTAAGTCCTAAATCATTTTGGGACTTTATCCTTTTATATACTAAGCTCTTGATGCGAATACCTCAATATAGCCAAATTTCCTCAAGCCTCGGGTCTTCTTGCATACGCCTAGTTGTTTAAACCATTGTCCGAAAGTACGGGATGTTACATTACATTAAGTGTAGAATAGTTTGTTTTCTTTATCTCTTATTTCTCTTGTGTATAAATACCTATGCAATCTGATGTATTGGATCATCAAATTGAGACATTAATTCTTCAATCTCTCTTGTGTTTTCTCTATTCTTGACAATTTCTGGATTTATACAATCGCAAATAAGAATGTTTTTGCTCATTGGTTAGCTGTTGCCGTGGATGAAACAGGAACTGTAGCATTTTCAATATGAGAGTGTAGAGGAACTGTTTGATCCAAATCTTATGTTGCACAGCTGTCACACAAGCAATGTAAAAGAAGAGGTTCTAAGAGTGGTACATGTAGGACTTTTGTGCACACTAGAGGTGCCAATATTTCTTACAGTGGCCTCAAACTAATACATGACATAAATCTGTGAGAGAACGAATGTGTGCATCTCAAGTAACGTCTAGCCTCATGGTCCTTTTTGCAATCGCTGGGAGAAGATTTTGTTAGCAACAAGATGCTTTAATACCTTATATATTTTGGAAAGTATTCTATTATAGATTTTAGCTAGAAATATGAGTAAGGTGATGCTTTTTTGTATCTTAAATGATTTTCGAACTGAACTGATAATTGCGAATTTATTCTAAAGATAATGGTCAAAAACACACTTGAACTATAGCTTTTTCGCGAGTTTCAAGCTCCAACTATCGGTTGTTCCTTTTTCCTACATGAACTATCACCATCTATGTATTAAAACACAACTCAACTATCAACTATTCCTTTCTTCTACATGAACTATCATCATTTATGTATTAAAACACACCTCAACATCAGTTGTTCCTTTTTCCTACTTGAACTATCATAATTTATGTATGAAAACGCACCTCAACTATTAGTTGTTTCCCTTTTCCTACATGAACTATCATAATATATTTATTAAACACATATCAACTATAAGTTGTTGCCCTTTTCCTACATGAACTATCACCAGCCCGGTGCACTAAGCTCCCGCTATGAGCGGGGTCCGGAGAAGGGCCGGACCACAAGGGTCTATTGTACGCAGCCTTACCTTACATTTTTGCAAGAGACTATTTCCACTGCTTAAAACACGTGACCTCCTGGTCACATGACATCAGCTTTATCAGTTATTCCAAGACACCGCTTCACATGAATTATCACCATCTATATATTAAAACACACCTCAATTATCAACTGTTCCATTTTCCTACCTGAACTATCACCATCCAGGGGCAAAGCCAGTAAGGGCCAATGAGGTTCATTCAGCCGAAAATTACATTGTTATTACATGGTGAAAATTATTTTTTCTGTATGTATAGTAGATGTTTAACCCCGTTTGGCTTTTTCGTGTGTTTGCCTTTTTACATTTTGAACCCTCTTAGTGAAAATCTTGGCTCCGCCACTGTTACCATCCATGTATTAAAACACACTTTAACTATCATGATAGTTGTTCTCTTTTCCTACGTGGAACACTAAACCCTATCATATAGAAAAAGGGAGCAACTGATAGTTGAGGTGTGTTGTAATGCATAGATGGTATAGTTTACGTAGGAAAAGGAACAACTTATCGTTGGATTGTGAAACTCATGAAAAAGTGATATAGTTGAGGTATATTTTTTTTACCATTCACTCTTTATGTAAGAATTATGAAATATTTTCCTCCTCTTATTCTTCCACAATAATGGTGTTAAAATACAACTATACAAGATCATGATAGGGAGAAGATCATGCCTAAATATCTCCCTAATGATAATGATAAGATCTTCCTAATGATCATGATAAGATTGCTAATCTTTCTAATAATAATGATAAGATAAAGCTAATCTCTTTTACCTCCTACCATGTACACAAGATATACAACTTAATTACCATAATAATAATTATTATTCTATCACTCCCCTGTAGTCAAAGCGGGAGGCAATCGGATACTAAGGCTATCCCGAAAATCTTCATCTAATACCAGCGAAAGACCTTTAGTGAAGATATTGGAAATTTGATGGCACGACGGGACGTGTAGCACCCGCACTTGACCACGTGATACTTTTTCACGGACAAAGTGGATATCCAGCTCAATCTGTTTTGTGCATTGATGATTGACTGGATTGCCGAACAGGTAGATAACACTAATATTATCACAATATACTAAAGTGGCTTTCGGGATCGGGCAGTGTAGCTCAAGAAGAAGATTTTGAAGCCAACATGATTCAAACACTACATTGGCAACCCCTCGGTATTCTGCTTTGGCACTGGATCTTGATAATGTGACTTGTCTTTTTGAGGACAAAGAAACCAAGTTATCACCCAGAAATATACCATAACCTGAGGTGGGGCATCGTGTTTCTGGGAAGCCTCCCAATCTGCATCTGTGTAGGAGACAATGTGGACGTGGATGATGGATATAAGTGTAAGCTATATTCAAGGGTACCTTGTACATATCGTAAAATGCGTTTCAGAGCATGCATATGATCATCCATCGGACTATACATGAAAAGGCACACTTGTTTTACAGTATAAGATATATCCGATCTAGTGAAGGTTAGATACTATAGGTCTTCTGCTAGGCTGTGGTAGAGTGTTAGGTCGACAAAAGGCTTGCTGGAAGATGCATTAAATTTGGATTTAGTGTCCACCGGAGTTGCTGAGGGTTTGCAGGAGGACATACCAGCTCGTTCCATAATCTTTGTTGCATATTTATTTTGGGAGAGAAATAAACCACATGCATGTCGTGTCACTGCTATGCCCAAAAAATAGTGTAGCAGGCCCAGGTCCTTCATTGCAAATTTAGAGCCAAGCTATGACATGATGGACTTTCAAAGAGCATCTGATGAGGTAGTTAATATAATATCATCTAAGAGAAGATAAGCAATATTACACTGACGATAAATAAACAGAGAGTGATCAGAACGGTTGTTAGAAAAACCAATATGTGAAACAAAATCTGCAAACCGCTTATACCATGCCATGGGAGCTTGCTTTAGTCCATATAATGGTTTTTTGAGAAGGCACACATAATTTGGATATTTGGAGTCCCTGTACCCCAGAGGTTGGTACATGTATACCGTTTCATTTAGATGTCCATGGAGAAATGCATTTTTGACATCAAATTGATGAAGTGGCCAACCCTTAGAGAGAGCCAAACTAAGTATTGTTCAGATAGTCGCTAGTTTGACCACCGGACTGAACGTCTCACCGCAATCCACGCCAACACGTTGTGTTTTTTCATTACCTACACCTAATTATATTAGCATGAGGTGGACGAGGTACTAATTCTGTCATCATATTTTTAATAAGAGCATTAAATTCATCATCCGTAGACATTTTCCAATTCGGGTCATGAAGAGCAGTCACATGATTACGGGGTAATAGTGATTTTGAGAGTTGAGTGTGTATGCTATATTTGGTGTTGGGTTTGACAGTACCGTGTTGGCTTTGGGTAATGGGTCGGTTGACTGAGTTTTGGGCCGAGGAGATAACACTGTTTGGCATGATGGAGGATGTTGGGCCTCGGCCCAAGTCACTGCCAGAAGGCTAGGCAGTGACATTAGGCTGGGAAATCACTGAGGGCCTGGCATGAGGCAGATTCGGAGCATTGGGTCTTGGGATTGGAGGCCCAATCTGCTGAAATGTATTATCCTGCAGCTTGGCGAATATTTCGAGGCTCAGTTGGCCCAAATCGGCTTGATTACCTGAAATAGTGGGCTCGGGATAGTTAAAAAATTGGGTTAAATATGGGGGTCGGCTATCATTAAGAAAATCATAGGTGTGGGGTCTAGACGTGTGTATTTTGGTAAATGGAAAATTCGTTTCATAAAAAATTACATGACAACTTATAATTATTTTATTTAAATATAAGCCGTAACATTTGTAACCTCAATGATTAGATGGATATTCCAAGAATACACACGGAGTCGATTGGGGTTGAAGTTTGGTGATGATAGTTGATGGAAAAAGAGGATAACATAAGCACCCAAATACCCGTAAATGTGAGTAAGAAGGGTCCCGTAGGTATAGGATTTTTAGTGGAGCTTGGTAGGATAAGTTCTTTTGAGGGAGTATGTTTAACAAGTATGTGGCCATTTGTAGTGCATGGTGCCAAAATGAGGAGGGAAGTGTGGCATGGGCAAGGGAGATGTAGATAATATTGTTGATGGTTCGTATTCTGCGTTCCGCCTTCCCATTCTGTGAGGATATGTGGGGACATGAAAGGCAGAAGTTTAAACCATGAGAATTGCAAAAATCCCAAAAATGCGCATTGTCAAACTCCCTGGCATTATCACATTGAATATTCTTGATTTCCCATTCAAGTTGATTTTTGATGAAAGCTCTAAAGTTTAGAAAACTGGAGACAACTTGTGATTTTTTAGACAAGGGAAACGTCCACAAAAAATTAGACTAATCATCTAACAGAAGCATGTAATATCTATGGTGCGAAGAGCTCAAAATGGGGGAAGTCCAAATATCACGGTGGATAATATCAAATGGCATAAGAGTGCATGAACTAGAGGAAACAAATGGCAATTTAACATGTTTACCAAGTGGGAATGAATGACATTTATTTAATGTTTTGGATTGAGTACATGAAATAAACTTATTTTGCTTAAAGAAGGCTAAGACTGGTGCCCTCGCATGACTCAACCGTTCATGCCATAAAGAAGAGGTTACTCCTGCAAAAGAAAATGGTAACTTGGACTGTTGAATAGGTTACGTTATTAGATATAGCTCGCCTTGGCTATCACATCTCATGAGAAGGCTCCCCGTCTGAAAATCCTTCACAGAAAATCCAAAAGCGTCAAAAACAACAGACACCCTTTTGTCAGTGGTAAACTTTCTAACAGACACCAAGTTTTTGATTAATTGTGGAGCATGAAGGACATTTTTTAAGGCTAGTGGTGGGTTTGGTGGTGGAAAATTAGTAGAACCATAACCCCGAATTGGAATAGAATGCCCATTTCCGATAATTATACCATTATTTTTTCTCAAATTAAAATAGGACGAGAGATTACCTTGGGAGAACACCATGTGAGACGTCACTTCGGAGTCCATGTGCCAATTTGCATCGGGTGGATTGAACCCAAAAGTGTGCATGGCGGACTCAATGTCGGTTGGGCTAGCCATCGTCGAATGGGCCTCCTGCCACTGGTTCGGCAGTGGCCCATTACCGCCTGGACTGTGATTTGCATTGCTGGAAACTGTTTTGGGCCCAAAACTTCTTGGCCCGGCAGTGGGCATTCCATTTGGATGAAAATTGGGACTGGCCCAATTCCCAGTTGGGAAGGGGCACGGCGGCACTGCCCACGGCCATTGCCATGCCCACTGGGCTGGTCCGCCCCGGGGCTGCCACTGCTGCTGTTCGCCGGTGTTCTGCCTGCCAGAATTTCCGCCACCGCCACTAGAATTTCGATGGCCTCCATTTTTATTATTTCCGCGATTTCCACCCCGATTTTTATTACCATTTTTCCCTTTTTGTCCCCGATTTTGTTGTGTGGGTTCAAAATGTATAGTACCATCATTTGTGGGAGTAGAAATCATGGCGGAATTAGAAACGGTGACGGCCTTTTTTGGCTAAGTCCGCCTATTTAAGTATAAGCATCGAACATGCTTGATAAAAAAAGGGAGAGGATTGCTTTGTCGGATGAGTGACCCACACCACTATAGGCATCGGTAAAGCTGGAAACCATTTGCAAAACCAAGCGATTGTTGGTAACCGACGAACCAACGTTTTTAAGTTGATCCGACAAGACTTTAAGGCGTTGACAATATGCCGACGCATTTGGAAAATCCGTCATATAAATGGTGGAGAATTCTTGTTCTAATGTAACGACGCGAGAATTTTTGTTGTCTTGAAAAATGTCCCGCAACCGATTCCAAGCCTTCATGGCTATAGAATCCGGTTCCATTATTGTGTGTAACAAGTCCGAAGAGATTGTTGTGTAAATCTAAGATAGAACTCTAGCATCAAGAGTTTTCCGGAGTTCTTTGTCATCATCAGTCTTCAACTCCTTTCCTTTACCATTCTCCAGCGGGATTATATGATGAATCACCCGATGGGAACGACAACAAATTTTAAACAGTTCAGCCCAAGTTGCATAGTGGACATTTTCCATCTCCAGGGTAATGGAAACGTGTGTTTTAATGTTTGAAACGGTAAGGGCTGAATGAAAATTGTTTTTGGAGTCAGACATAGTTGATTGGAATACACAAAGGTGGACAAAAAAAAATATGAAGAACAATAATGGAGATGAAAAAAGAAAGGACAAGAAAATGCAAAAATCGGTGGGGGGGGGGGGATTTCTTGGAGGGAATTTTGATAGGGTATGATCTCTTCCTAATCTCTTGATACCATGTAAAAATTATGAAATATTTTCCTCATCTTATTCTTCCACAATAATGTGGTTAATATACAACTATACAAGATCATGATAGGGAGAAGATCATGCCTAAATATCTCCCTAATGATAATGATAAGATTGCTAATCTTCCTAATGATCATGATAAGATTACTAATCTTCCTAATGATAATGATAAGATAAAGCTAATCTATTTTACCTCCTACCATATATACAAGATATACAACTTAATTACCATAATAATAATCATTAACTATATTAATAATTATTATTCTATCACTTTATTCTAATGAGAAATGACATAAGGGAAATCTTTGAGTTTATTTTCTGCTTTTATGGTTAAGCTTTGTCCCGTGCTAAGCAAGGGGCACAAATACGAGAAATTGGGCTTAATTAAAATTATACTGTGTAAATAAAATAAATTTTCTTTGTTATAGAACAGTTGAACTTTTTTAGTGTAGTGATAAAGTGGATTCAAAAATTATATTCAGGTCACAAACTTAAAATCCAAACTATTTTTTTAAAATTTTCTTACATATTCCAATTTCCACCATAGGCGGCGCGGGCCAACTCCAAATAGGAGGATCAGGACAAAGAAAGACTCATTAGTCAGTCAACGTTTTGCATCTTTATTATCTTTCACTTACTTTGTAATATATGAACATAACCAATTTATAAAAGAAGAATAAAACCAAGAGCAAATTGAAAGTACTTATTTTCCCTCTTTTTGTTATGTTAGTTGCAGGACTAGCTGGTTTTTTGTTTCTTGGACTTTAATCACTGTGTAAAGATGTTTGCCTTTGAGGTTTCCAAGTTAAATTTCAAACCAATACCAAAGTAAGTTTTACTTCATGTCTTTCTTTTCTTTATTCCATTCTTCTAATTGTTTTTTTATTTATAGTTAATGTCAAAGACTCAATGAAACATCAAAGTTTAAACTTAACAGTTTTAAATGATGATAGAATTCAATTGATATAATAACGTATCCAGTGAGGTTCCACAATGTGGGGTCTGGAGAGGATAGAGTGTACGCAGACCTTACCTCTACCTTACTATAAAATTCTTGGAAAACTTTCTTATACATACTGGACTGGAGAAGGTTGATGGGTAAATCACTTGCTAACTAAGGGAATTGATTTTGTCCAAGTGTCGACCATTGGAGGATTGCCTAACTTGGAGATTCTAAGTAGGCGTTTGACATAAGATTTGGGGTTCAAATTTAAAGTTTTAATTTAAATTTGTGTTTGTTTATAAATGTGAACAAAACTTCAATTTCAAAATATTATTTGAAATTCCAAATTCTCCAAACTCTTTTAAATGTAAAACTTGACATATAAGTTTATATTTGCGAAAAAATTCCATCATTTTACATTTTGTAAAAAATGACCGACATGAAGAGATTGTCCGTACCATGTGAAAGGATTATGTTAAAGAATAGCTAGTTACTATTATTATTAATTTTTTGGACCAGTGAATCTTTGTAAAATTATGTGTATTTGAAAGTTTGTAATAACATATAATCGCAAGTATTTATTTATAAAGGAACATGGAGATATGAAACTTATTAATACGGCGACTTAGGATATTCCTACACTTTGTTTGTGAACTATAATTTGCTCATTTGTTAAATTTGTATAAAAAATAGGAAAATTTTGATAGTTTTCACATATTGTGGGTTTTTTATATATATGAGAAAAAATACAACTTAAAAAATTTAAATTGCATGTACAAACTTCAACTTCAAATGAATCTGATTTCAAATCATGTCCAAGCGGGCATAAAGTTATTTCTCATAACCTTTGAAGGGGGTGAATGGAAAGTGAATGATTCAGAGATTGGACGCCCTCAAACTTGCATAGTTGTATGATTCTTTTCCTATGCCTGAACATTTGGTTTTAAGTTTTAACGAGATGTAAGCTGCTTGAGAACACCATTAATGAGTTAAACTATGAATAGAGAATATAACATCATTAATGAATAGAGAACAGAACATCATTAATGATTTGAAATCTACTAGCACAAGACAACTGAGTGGCATAGGCTATTTTGATCCTGCTTGTGATCTTGAGAACTAGCTGATGGCAATCTAGCTTGTTCCATTTCCTGAATGAAAGGGAAAGTCCCAAATACCTAACTGGGAAAGTATCAACAGCAAAGCCAGTTTTAGCAAATTACGGATATATGCTATGTGTATGATTAATGGTACTCGGCAAGTAAGGTCCGGGTGCCCGTCATGACCCTCCGGTTTGGGTCGTGACAAACTTGGTATTAGAGCAGGTCTGTCCTAGGGAGTCTGCAAGCCGTGTCTAGTAGAGTCTTGTTTATGGGTGTGTTGCGCGCCACACTTATAAACAGGAGGCTGCAAGGCATTTAGGGATAATTTCAATTCTTTCATATCATAGATCGTGCAGTAGAGCTGAGTCTTAAGAATTTGAGTTTTAATTCGTGCATGATACTGTTTCAGTAATGCCGGTTACCAAAAAGACTTCCGTTAGTTCATATTCGTAGCTAGTAAATGAGTGACTTCTACCAGACGATTGATACGCCAGAAGGGCGGTATTATGTTAAAAAAAATTCAGATTGTGAGGAATTGTCTCACTCATATACGGAAGAGATAATGCAAGCTTGGAAAGCAAAATGTTTGTTTTGGGATACAGAAATAAAAAGAATAAAGTAAAGGAAGTACAAAGCACCTGAACGCAGAGGATTGTAAGGATTTTCTCTGTAAACCTTATCGTATTTATGATTATAGCAATGCCTTCTTCCAGTAGGGCTATGATTAGTAGGGAGATTAAAGTTGGATTGAGTGTAAATGCGAGTAGTATGTTCTCTATTGAGACAGATCCGTCATAGGATATGAGTAAGTTGCTTTCCTAGGCACGACTTTATCCTAGAGCATCTGATAGAGATAGGCCTTGAGGGGTTAGGGAGTTTATTAGTCAGGAATCGCCGATCTTTAACGGGGTCAAAGATGCCAATATCTCAGGGTCAATGTGGTAAAGGTCGAATGAGACTGTCCCGACCATCTTGTTTTCAGTATGATCGAATGCATACCGGATTATGCCGCAAAGGTATATGGGGGTTGGTTTAGTGTGGCAGCCATGGCCACAACATTCCAAAGTGTCCCAAGTTGATGCGCAAAGGTAGGGATAAGATGATTATGAGTTGTACAGATGAAAAGTAGAAGACATCATTGGAAGGTTTAGTAGGTTATGAAAATCTACATGTTTTACAGTGACTCGTGTTGATTAGAATGAGGTAATATGTTATGTATGTGCGACCTAAATTGTAATGTCTTACCTAGAATAGTTCGGGAATTGTCCCGGGATATCATTAACGAGAATGGATTGCCACGATCGAATCGTTTGAAGAGTGACCATCAGTAAATTAAAAAGATCACGTAAAGTGATGTACCCAGAATAGTGAGCCAAACAGTAGTGGAAAGGGACATAAGCCTCTTGTCCATGCGTAAAGGGTCATACCATGTATTATTGAGAATTACATGTATCAATGTTAGTAGGCTAAGATATATTATAGGTATTGGACTGGTAAGGTCTTCGGCTTCATTGGACAGCATGTTACAATTCTAAATAACCTCTGGATAACAATATGGGAAATTGAGAACGAGAACTATGGAACAATAAAAAAATGATTGTAAGAATATGAAAACAGTTAATAAGTATGAATTTAATGGTATGATCAAGTATCAAGAAAAAAATGTTTTTAGTATAATGACGAGTTCAAGGAAGGATTACGACAAGAATGATAAAGGTGAATGATATTATAGTTATGCAGGTTTCACAAATGTATGATTACTCCGGAACAACGTAAGGACCAATGGTAGAGGAGGGACAATAAGAACTCTTCGGCCAAAGGTGATGAACCTCTGAGGTTCAGGAAGATAGTATGACAAATACTTTGAGATAAGAGACCCCCCAAGGAAATATAAAATCGAAATGTAAAGGTAAGACGAATAAGCAGTCGGTCGATAGGAGATCTAATAATGGTAAGATAAGAAAGCTTGACAAGTCATTGGATCATGTAAAACCGTGAATTGGATCTAAATATACGAAGCAGCGGTTCCATAATATATGCAGTCATACCATACCTCTCAGAAAGTAGGTGGACGGAAGTAACAGTGAGTAAAGCTCGAGATTAGCACCTAAACGTGTGGAAAGGGGCCAATGGCGCCTATGGACACAAGATAGACATTAAACATATATGTCAAGAGATAATGACATTATAATGAATATAAAATGTTAGGTAAATATAGATGTCTATGAGCATTTATTAACTGACCAAAGGTTCTATGAGATATCTAAGCTAATGGGTTTACAACTTAATGAGATCAAGGAAGTTTGTTCCCAAAAGCGCCATAATATAAAGTCTTAGCCATGAGGCAAGTGAAGGAATTCAAATCTAAGTATAATGATCAGGTTTGGATGTCGTAGGCCAACGTCAAGTAATGCAAATTCTTCAGAATCTTCCACGTACTGAATAAGGGTACAAGTTAACAACTCATCTTTTAAGGGGTAGTAATGCTAAAGATTGGAATCAGGAGCAATGTTTGAGATTACGTATGTATACCATAATATTTTAGAATTAAGAAGAGTATGACAAGTAAAAAAAATGAGTGAACAAGTGTTAAAAGAAGTAAGGAAAGGAAGTTGTTTATAATTACAAATAGTGAGAAGGTACGAAAAAAATTCCTTTCAAACCATGAATGAGAGTTAACTACGATGATACGCGTACTTCAGATTCGATGACATTGTCTATAAAGTGTTCATGGTTGAGATACTACAAATATAAGAGTTTTCAGCACACCAGTTAGTAAACAAAGCTAAGTTGATAATAGAATTATTCACCACAAATGGCTTGATTAATGTAAGGACTAAGGAGAGAAGTTGACCTGAATGAACGCACCAGTTAGCCAAGTGGGAGTCCGATTGGAGGATTCAAATAGTGATAGACCTATGACTCAGAATACATCAGGTTCATCCCTCATACTAGAAAAAAAATGAACGTCATGATGAAGATCTCATTTTTAGAAAAGATCGGGAAAGATATTTAACAAAAGAGAACCACAACCTTCGAGCATAATGGGAAATAAATCCCAAGTGGAAGGTCCATTTGTGTATTCCCAATGTAGCAGGATTACGAGACAAGATTATGACGGAGGTTTATTGCTCGTGATATTCCATTCACCCTGGATCTACTAAGAGGTATCATGATCTCAAAGGTATGTATTGGTGGAACGACATAAAGAGGAACATTGCGGAGTTGGTAGTTCAGTGTCTTAATTGTCAGTAAGTAAAAGTACAACGCCAAAAGTCCGGTAGCGTGACTCAAAACATTGAGGTCCCGATGTGGAAATGGGAAATGATTAATATGGGTTTCATTATGGGTTTACCTCGCCCTTATCATAAGTTTGATTCTATTCGGGTGATTGTTGATAGACTGACAAAATCAGCTCAATTCCTGACAGTTAAAATTACCTACACAGCCGAGGACAACGCAAAGTTGTATGTTAAGGAGATTGTTCGCCTTCATGGTATGCCTATTTCTTTTATATCTAACCGAGGTGCGCAGTTCACAGCTAATTTCTGAAGATCATTTCAAAATAAGGATTTAGGCACTCAAGTTAATCTTAGCACAACTTTTCACCCTCAGACAGACGGGCAGGTCGATCGTACGATTCAAACGCTCGAGGACATGCTATGAGCTGGTGTATTGGACTTTAAGGGAAGTTGGAATGATCATCTACCCCTTATTTAATTTGCGTACAATAACAGTTATCATGCTAGCATTAAAATGGCTCCATATAAAGTTTTGTATGAACGGAAATGTAGATCTCCTATCGGATGGTTCGAAGTTGGTGAATCAATATTATTTGGGCCTGACCTAGTGCACCAAGCCATAGAGAAGGTGAACCTTATCTAAGAACGGGTGTTAACCGCTCAGAGTCGTATTTAGATGTGTGACGACGGTACTTAGAGTTCCAAGTGGATGATTGGCTATTTTTGAAGATTTCTCCTATGAAGGGTGGAAAAGGGAAAGCTCAGTCCACGGGTATAAATCAAACGAATCGAATATCAGCACGGAAGTAGTATCCAATGGTTGGTCCGCATGTAAAGGGCATTTGTATGAGGACAAGTGTGATCATGAGAAAGCTGGACGTGGAAACCCCAACATTCGAGGATGAATGGGAAGAATGTAACATCCCGTACTTTCGGGCCATGGTTTGAATCGCCAGATATATGTAAGTAGGCCTGAGTCCTTGAGAAATTTTGTTATAATTAGGTATTCACATCAAGAGCTTAGTATAGAAATGGATGCGGTCCCGAAATAATTTAGGATTTAACAAGTGTGACGACGGATATTAGAAATAATAAATAGGCTATGGACAAGTGTTATATCACATGATTATGATGTGGGAGTATAGCGGGAAACAAAATTTTTTATTAAAGCTCCATTTAGATAATTAGTGGGGGGACAACAACTCTACATGTCACCATGAGAAAAAAAGGTAATTAAATGACTAAGCATTATTAAGTGTTTGGTGGCACCATTAGAGGGATGTGTCTACTAAAAGGTGGGGTCCATTAGTTTTGACAAATATTGGAGATAACATTTTATGCAAACAATTTCTTTAAGAAACGTAGGCAGCAACATCTTTTTCCATTTGTGATCTTAACACTAGGAAGTAATAAACCCCTTTCCATATTTAGACTTTATCATTTAGATCTCAAGAGAAAAAAAAACATCAAAGATGTGATAGTTAAGATCATTTTTCTTTAGTAGCTTCCTATGAAGGATTATATATGTGTGTGTGTGCATCATTTAGCTAGCAGTAGCAATGTGAGAGAGTTCATGTATTTTGCAGCCACTTAAGTTCTTAAATTGAGCAAGCGATGTATGATTTGCTTCCAAGAATAACATACCGGGTTTTGTGCACCACTTCGATCTCGTTGTTCCGTAGTGTCGTATTGTTGAATTCGGGGTTTCTTCGAAGTGAAGTAAGGTGTAAGAAGAGGGTTTCTTAAAAAATAGGATTGGGGTGCATTACAGGCTACTTTAGTTGTATTGTGGACACAAAATGGCCAAGGTATGTTAAGACAAATCCTTCTTTCTTTTGGCATGTTCTAAGTACAAAACGTAAATGTAATATTATCCCATAAATGATTCTACTCTTAGTAGTTAAGGATGTTCATGTTATCCATTCCTATTGTCAAAGCATGTCTAAATATGTTCCTAAATCCTTATTGAGGTATATGGAAAATATGTCAGTATTCATAATGTTAATTGGAGGTGAAATGACTTTACGTCACTCCGACAAACTCAAAGTGTCTTATTATCATTCATGCATTATATTCATGTATTACCCTTGACCTTAAATGAGTTATATACTCTACTATATGTATGCTTTATATATGTATGGGAATGGGAAAAGGGAAGGCGTTATATACGCACACCACCAGCAGTTGGTACCGATATACACGATAATGATTATGCCCACAGAGGCCGATATGATATGATGGGATGCCCACAGAGGCTTGATGGCATTATATATGCATATGTATATGTATTACCGTATTGTGCATGGAATTTAGGCATATTATGACCCTCAGAGGCATTCTGCACAGACATGATACTTAGGCATATATGGCCCTCAGAGGCATTCTGCACAGATATGGTACTTATGCACATTATGGCCCTCAGAGGCATTCACTGCTGGTTGGTTGTTTCTTGTCACAGTTTACTTTCATGTCTTTGTTATGTTATTCTTCATGCATGACATACTCGATACATCAGTCGTACTAACATCCCTTTTGTCGGGGGACACTGCGTTTCATGCCCGCAGACTCAGGTAAACAGGGTGACGATCCGCACTAGTAGGTTACTGGTTCAGCTGATATTAGAGCACTCTACTTGTTCCAGAGTTGCAGTCTAGTCGTGGTATGATATTTTGATATGCATAGGGGTATGGCGGGGCCCTGTCTTGACCACATGATGTCACGTACTCTTTAGAGGCTTGTAGACAGTTGTCATGTGTATAATAGTCGTGTATGGCCTTGTCGGCCTTGGTATATTTATGTATATAGGTTGGGTTCTTCTGGTTAAGATTTTACATAGCTTCTTTCCAGTTTACTATTTTCATATGTCAGCGGGTATCTCGTGGCGGCCTCGTGGGCCATGTGAAATTACGGATATATGATGTGTATGATTAATGGAACTCGGCAGTAAGGTCCGGGTGCCCGTCATGACCCTCCGATTTGGGTCGTGACAATATCTTAACTGAAAAGGGAGATAAATATGGCCTCAACTATCAGCTAGAATCAAGGACATAACAAACAAATAAAAACTAACTCCTATATACTAGGACTAACTTGTCGACGGCAGTAAAAATAGGTTTGCAGTTTCTGAAGTAAATATTCAACAAATTCTATCTTCACAACTCAGCACTGAGTTGAAGTCCCTAACATCAAGCCAAAGGTTTAAATTTATCATGCTATAATCTATCAAAATATCCCATAACATCCTTATTTCCTCCATTGTATTGAAAGAATAGACAAAGAACATTACATAAGCCACCTGTGAGGCAGTGTAACAGGTAACGACTTGTGCAGTGATATTCAGGCGTGTTACTATATAATAGTCAGGCCTCCAGACTACCAAAATTCTCCCACTATAATGGGATTCTAACTTTGTAATGTACCTCCAGCCACCAAACACCTTCCATTTTATTACTCTTGATCTTAGTTTCAAGTAACCATATCAAACCAACATTCACATTATTGCCAAGGAGCTTAACCCCCTTCTTCATTTTGGAGCCATTGAGCCCTCTAACATTCCAACAGAGGACTTTAACCATAACCAGACATTGGGATAGACTGGCCACCCGCATTAACTGGCTTTCCTGCGATAGACTTAGCATCAACAGGTTTATTTAGTATCTGAAAAGCATTTCTTCCCTCTATTTTTTGTTGTGTTTTAGTTTGATTTTTGGAAATCTTTTTTGGTGTAACCCAAACTGTAGTAGTATGTCCACTCTGAGGAGTTGGTTGCCCAACAATCTGTGTTTGTGGCTTAGCAAACTTTGGTTGTACATTTTGTGGTTTAGCAATATGTTGTGTTTGAGCATTATTGACTACTTGCCTCACCAAAGGCTGAGCCATTACTTTCTCCTTTGACTTGTCTTCCACATTCTGCTAATTTTTGAGGAGTCTGTTGACCTTCATCAGTCTGTTCATCCTGTCGCATAACTTTGAGGCCCTTCTTCTTCCTGCAAACATCCTCAGTATGGCCATACGTCTGACAGAATTTGCATAGAGGGGTCTCCTGTCATAAGCAACCTTCTACTCTATCAAGTTGCCCCTCTCATTCCTGAATAAAACAATGTCAAGAAGTTGGAGTCTGTACCTACTTCCACAAGTAATCTGGAAAAGTTGAGGCCAATCTTCCTTTCCGTATTCTTGTCTACCGTTAAAGGCTTGCCAAAAAGGCTTCCACGCTTGATTAAGCCTTTAGGATTCCAGTATTTGAAATCTAAACCAGGGAATTTGATCTAAATGGGAACAGTGTAAAGTTCCTCTCTAGTGAACTCCATGTTAAGGTTCCAAGCCTTGACAATGAATGACATATTGTCAAAGTGATAAATCCCACCCTGTATGACTTCATTTTTCCCCACCTCTGATTCAAACCTGACTAGGTTGATCCCATTTTTCAACATGGCAATTTTATTAATCTGCCCATAGCCTCTGTATAAAGCCCTTAATCACTTCAAATGGAGGTTGATCCTCCAACACATAACATACAACAACTGATTTCCAATAGACAATTTCAGATGTAATGTCCTCTAATTCAATTTCAATGACAGTTGACTCACCATGCAAGGTTCGGGGAACATATTCAAGCTTGAACCCTGCATTTGTGACCTTGTTGATGTCAAAATTATCCCAGACAGAGTGCCTCTTCTCTGGAGTGTGCACCTCTTGTTCGACCTCATCTACCCATGACCTTTTTCCACTACCTCCAAGTGAGTTTTTATCACTACTAGTCAGAGCTAAAACCACATCATTCCACTGAGCCAAGGCTTGTAGCTGATAGTTCTTCTGCAAAACAGGATTGGCGGTTACTGTTTTATTGACTACTGTAGCAATTGAACTAGATCCACTTTGCGATTCCACTACCAGTGGTCATAACTGATTGTGTCGTCTGTACCTCCCATGTGTTTCTCCCAGTAGACGTAGGAGTTTTTGTTTTATTGCTAGTTGAAGCACTAGACCCAGAGCCCTTTTGTGTTTCCTCCACCACTGCTGCCTTCGAAGCTTGTTGAACCTTTCGCCTGAGCCATGAGAGCCTTCTGAGATGGAATTCGAGCTCTCTTTCCCATGGCAGGCGCAGGTTAGTTAACTTGCGCCGAGAGAGAGAAAGCCATCAGAGAAAACCGCAAAAAAAAAGAAGAAAAAAAATAGGCATCCAGAGGATGTTAAAGTACAAAATTATGGAGTTAGTTCCTACAAGAGAACTCTAGGATCCAACAATTTTTTCTCCAACAAAATTCGAAAGTGAATAAAGTCTATGAATGGCTACAGGTCTCCTCTACTTCTTTATTATATGAAAATAGTTATTAGCATCTCTATTTTTAACTGTGCAAAACCTAGTTTAGATAGAAACCAGAATACATATTCCTATATTATACAAACTAAAAATCTAACAAATATGATTTCCTACTCCAACTTTGAATTAGTCTTCCAACAGGAATTGAAATAGATTTTCCTTCAAAGCATCTCAGTGTGTTTTCGATCCATAATGTACAGCTTGGAATGAATGACTTTTCAGTTGATGTAGGCATCTTTATACTAAGTCATACTGAATTACATAAGCCACTGTAGTCCATAAATCTTCCAAGTTCCTCCGGCTACTGTACATGTGAAAGAAATAATCTCTTGATTATTTACATTTATTGAAAGAGAATATATACAATTTACATAATTCCATACTAGGAGAATCATATTTCTATTCTACTCCTAAAACCTTATTCTATTTGGAGACTAGCTATACAATTATGATAAGTGTACAATCCTAATTATACTACAACACTATATTACATAATTGTACATGGAAAGGAGAAAGGAGACTGCCCGGGTGGGAAGTAATAATACCGAGAACTGAGACCATCAATATACATAATATACACATGTATATTGTGTGTATATTATGTATATTTAACACACCCCCGCAATCATAGCGGGGGGTCTTCGAACGCTGAGATTGTCCCTAAAATCTTCAAAAAGGACCGAGGGAAGACCCTTTGTAAAGATGTCAACAATTTGATACCTGGATGGGACATGGCAGACACGTACTTGACCACGAGCAACCTTTTCGCGAACAATGTGAATGTCCATCTCGATATATTTAGTGCGACGGTGCTGAATCGGATTACCAGAGAGGTAGATGGAACTAACATTATCACAATAAACCAAGGTCACTTTCTGAATCGAACAATGAAGTTCTAACAGCAAATTACATAACCAACATAATTCCGAGACCACATTAGCTACCCCTCGATACTCGGCCTCGGTACTGGAGCGGGACAAGGTCGACTAACGTTTCACAGACCATGAGACCAAGTTATTGCCAAGAAATATATAATAATCAGACGTAGACCCTCTGGTGTCTGGAAAGCCACCCCAATCCGCATCAGTGTACGAGACAAGTGTAGACGTCGATGATGGATATAAATGCAAGCCATAGTCAAGTGTCCCATGGATGTACCGAATAATGCGTTTAAGCGCATTCATGTGCTCAACCTTGGGATCAGGCATAAATAAACACACCTGTTGGACGGCATATGTAATATCTGGTCTCGTGAACGTAAGATACTAAAGGGCCCCTGCAAGACTGCGATAGCGGGTCGGATCCTCGTAAGGAGAGCCAGCTGCAACACCCAATTTGGGTTTAGTATCAACTGGAGTGGAAGTGGACTTACAGGATGACATCCCAGCCCTCTCAATGATCTTGGCTGCATACTTTCTTTGGGATAAGAACAACCCACCTGCATGACGAGTGACAGCAATCCCCAAAAAATAACTCAATTGTCCCAAGTCTTTCATAGCAAACTCAAAACTGAGCATTGTCATGATAGAATGGAGTAAGGCATCGGAAGAAGCAGTCAAGATAATATCATCCACATATAATAGTATATAAGCCAAGGAAGAACAATGACGATATATGAATAAGGAATTATCCGACATGTTGTGAGTGAACCCAATAGTTGAAACATAGTCGACAAACCTCTTATACTAGGCCCGTGGAGACTACTTAAGCCCATATAAGGACTTTTTCAACAAACAGACATGATAAGGATATTTGGGATCCCTAAACCACAAGGGCTGATGCATATAGACTGTTTCCTTGAGATCACCATGTAAGAAAGCATTATTCACATCTAACTGATGAATGGGCCATGCTTTCGAAAGAGCCAAGCTGAGCATAGTGCGAATGGTAGCCGGCTTGACCACCAGGCTAAATGTCTCACCATAATCTACACCAACCTGCTGAGTCTTACCATCACCCATAAGTCGAGCCTTATGCCTTGAAAATGAACCGTCTGAATTGTCCTTATGCGCAAAAATCCACATAGACCTAATAATATTAATAGCAGGTGGACGGGGCACCAACTCCCACGTCTTATTATCAATAAGAGCATTATGTTCATCGGTCATAGCATTTTTCCAATTTGGGTCATTTAACGTAGACACAGCATTGCAGGGTAAGGGTGACTTAAGAACACTAGAATTTAAATTAAAATGTCTTTTTGGTTTAAAAATACCCCGTTGGCTACGAGTGACAGGTCCTTGACTCGGGGGAGGAATGGGTGAATTTTTGGAAATAACGGGACTAGTGACGTACTGGGCATGCTGGCCCAACACGGTAATTAGCTACTATTTCCAATGAATGAGTGGGAACAAGAATTGGGCCAGAACTGGGCTGGGGAGGCGGCACAGTTGCTGGACTCACGACGGGAGATAGCGAATGGACAGTAGAACTAACGGGCAGTGGGCCCGCTGGGGGATTTGAGTGCAGGATACGTCCAAAAAATGGTGAATAATATACGGGGATATGCCATCATCCAAAAAATTATACGAACTAGGCACGGGATTACTAACCTTAGCAAACGGAAATTGAGATTCATAAAAAATTACATGGCGACTAATGATGATTTTATTAGATGATAAATCAAAACATTTATAACCACGATGATTAGACGGATAGGCCAAAAACACACAAGGGGTAGACCGAGCCTGAAGTTTGTTAATTGTGGTGGACGGACAAAATGGATAACACAAGCACCCAAAGATCCTAAGATGTGAATACGAAGGAGTCTTATGATATAAAATTTGAAGAGGGGATGAATATGTCAAACCTTTGGAAGGGAGAATGTTAAGACGATATGTAGCCATTTATAGAGCATGAGGCCAAAAAGAAGGGGGTACAGAAGCATGAATCAATAAAGTTCTGATTATGTTATTAATGGTACGAATTTTACGTTCAGCTTTCGCATTTTGTGAAGACGTATAAGGGCAAGAGAAACGAAAATTGATCCCATTATTAGCACAAAACTCCCTAAACACCCCATTAAATATTCTTTGCCATTATCACATTGAATACTTTTTATTTCCCGTTCGAATTGGGTTCTAATGAATGCTCTAAATTTTAAGAAAGTGGAAAAAACTTGAGATTTTTTCCCTATCGGAAAAGTCCATAAAAACTTAGAATAATCATCCAAAAATAGAACATAGTACCGATGACCCAAATAACTGAGAACAGGAGATGTCCATAAATCGCTATGAATAATATCAAATGGCATTGAAGTATGAGAATTAGAGTCTACAAATGGTAACCTAACAATTTTCCCTAAAGAACAAGATTGAAAATTCGGAGTACTACGCGTACCCTTACATGAAATAAACTTATTTTTATCTAAGGAAGACAAAATAGACGACCTCTGATGATCTAGACGAGCATGCCACAAGGAAGGAGCAAGAGCTGCAAAGGTTGATGGCATATCTTGACGTGAGAAACTGGAACTTGGTATGATAGGATACAGATCGCCCTTACTATCACACCTCATGAGAGGACTCTCCGTCTTGAAATCCTTCACAGAAAACCCAAACAGATCAAATTCAAATGAAATAGAATTATCAGTGGTGAATTTACGGACATACACCAAATTTTTAATCAAGTTAGGGGCATGAAGGGTATTTTTCAAGACAAGGGGTGGATGGGGGGGGGGAGAGATAAAGTTTTATGACCAAAACCACAAATCGGAATAGTATTATCATTACCAACTATTATGTCACGAGGGTTTCTCAAATAGGAATAAGACGAGAGAGTACCTGAATCGGATGTCATGTGAGTTGTGGCACCGGTCTCCATGTACCAATTTGGGTCCTGATGAGTTAATCCCAGCATGTGCATTGCAGCTTGAATATCTGTCGGATAAGGGATGGAAGTGGGGCCCTCAACCGCAGAGGCCTGCTGTGGCCAAGGCCCAAGCAGGGCACGGGGTCGCCAAGGCGGCGGGCGAGAGGCGCCGTCGCCGAAACCGGGTGGACCGCGTGACTGATGTTGGAAATTGGGCCTGGACTGGGCAGTGGCCCAATTACCGTCTAGTGCCTGATTGTGGAGAGGAGACCACGAGCAACTGGCAGTTGGCCCAGGGACAGTAGGCCCATGGCCAGTTCGCTGGTGGTCCAGAAGGCCGTGACCCCTCAGTGTTTCATCTGCCGCCGCTGCCGCCATTGCCACCATGGCCACCACATTTATTTTTATTCTTGTGATTCTGACCTTTCTTGTCTCCACCATTGTGACGATCTTGGCCTGAATTATCATAAAATGTCAAAGAACCATTAGACGTGGTCATCAAGACGAAGTTAGCGCCAGTAGCCGCCTTTTTAGCCAAACCAGCCTCCTCTACTGTAAGCATAGACCGGTCTTGATAAAATTGCGATAAAGGGTTACATTGATGAAGTATTGAAGCAACGCCGTTATAGGCCTCAGACATGCCTGCAACCATCTGTAGAACAAGACGATCATTGCTAACAAGAGCATCAACGTTTCGAAGTTGGTCCGCCAATTCCTTGAGCCATTTGCAATAGGAGGAAACGTTCGGAAAATCCTCCATAGTGACTTGGGAAAAATCTTGTTCAAAGGTAACAATACGGGAATGCGCATGTTATCTTGGAATATATCACGCAATCTGTCCCAAGCAGCCATAGCAGTAGAGTTTGGTTCAATTATCATTTGTAAGAGGTCGACAGAGATAGTGGCATAAATCCACTGGAGAACTATAGCATCAAGAGTAATCCATAATTTAGGATTGTCCTCCAAGGTGGGTACATCCTGCGTGCCAGGAGCCAGAGGAATTATGTGATGGAGGACTTGATGTGCAAGTGCATGAATTTTGAACAACTCTGCCCACGTCTCATATTGGACGTTTTCTATGTCAATAACAATAGGAAGAACGCTCTTGATGTTAGAAACTATGAGGGCAGGATGAAACATGTTCCTATCAGTCATAGTGAATAGAACAAGAAATTTGGACACGAAATTTTGGAAGGGATTCTCGGGTTTGAGGAAGAACCGAGAGAGAATTTTCGTTTTTGGGAGAGGAGCGGAAGTATATCAGTCCTAGACTTCTGATACCATGAAAGAAATAATCCTTGATTATTTTCATTGGTCATTGATTGAAAGAGAATATATACAATTTACATATTTCCATAATAGGATAATCCTATTCCTATTCTACTCCTAAAACTTTATTCTATTTGGAGACTAACTATACAATTATGGTAAGTGTACAATACTAATTATACTACAACACTATATTACATAATTGTACATGGAAAGGAGAAAGGAGACTGCCTGGGTGGGCAGTAATAATACCGAGAACCGAGACCATCAGTATACATAATATACACATGTATATTGTGTGTATATTTAACACTTTGACTACTTTAGCAGCCACAGGGAGTTTAGGCAAATACAGTAAGATTTTCATCCCTCATTTTCTCTTTCGTAAATTGAAGACAGATAATTGTGAAGGTATCCCATGTTTGTTAATTTGGTGTATACTTATAATTGTATAGTCTAGGCCCTTAATTGATGCACTAATTGTAAAGAATAAGTAATACGTATGTGTAGAACTAGAAAGCGTAAACAGTAGAGTCGTATTTTCTGTTTACTGGATCAGTAAAATTGCTTGAATTATGTCTCTGTCACACTGCTCTGAAGATACTGATTTTTTTACTTACAGGATAAACTTAGGAATCAAACAATTCGACGTCTCGTGAATGTGCGCAGTTGTTTCGTTGCGTGCACTCTCTAAAGAAGAAGGATATATATAGTTGGGAGATTGATAGACGGGCTGATACTTTGACACGCCTACAACGTGTACTTTCATTTCTCATGAAACTGGAGGAGGTTCAACCCGAGAACACACTATCTGCACAACTAGGGGCCCTATTTCTAGAAGCTAATGAGGTCTTTAGTGAGGTGTGCCAACGCGGGAGGCGTTACACCACCGCAAGGATGATCTCTGAGGTGCTGAATATAGTTAAATTAAAGAACATTGCCAACCGAGTACTTGAAGCTTCAGAGCCGTCTAAATCTAATAGGGAAATAGTTTCAGATGTGCTGAACATAGTTCAACCCAAGAAGATAGCTGAGCGAATCGAAGCTTCAAAGCCATCAAGATCATCTAGCCCAATCACTACGGATATGGTGGGGTTTGTCGAAACTTTGCTTGATTGTACAATGTCGTGCCTCAACAGGGAACATGGCTGTCACCACGGGTCTGCTATGTTACTCGGACTCCCCAAACCTGTCGACGGGTACGTGTCGGATCCTTCAGAAGTAGTGTATCTTTGCAGGATCCGAGATGGGTGCGGCAGCCATTTTGCAGAGTGCTACAGCCATTTTGCAGAGTGCTACAGCCATTTCGGAGAGTCCGAGCAACTTAGCGCGTCTGTGCTTGAACAGAAGCTACAACCTCTCCGAGTCTTGTTCATATTAGCTGCAAAGTGGTGCACTGAGCATGAGAGTATGATGAGGCTGTAGCTTACACTGTAGCACACCTAATAGGGTGGGGCTCCAATATGGAAATCGAGTTGTCTAAGTTCCAGAAAATGATAATTCCTTTTAGGCCTGAAATGAGGAAGATGTATCTGAGTGTCTCGATAGGGTCAAAGTCATCAAGATCAGAGACTACAGTGGACGCCTATTACAAGTCTGATTGTTTTAAAGCTCTCCAGGAGGATCTGCAAGAGTTGTTAAGCCATGATGCCAGCTTGAAAGTGGCCTTTGATAATCGAATTCCATGGCTACAACAAGGACTTTCTTACCTTTCTAGATTTCTATTGGACGTAGCATCAAAATGCACTCCAGTCAAAGAATTCAGTTCTCTTCAATCACATATCGAAGCCCTGTTCATTGAGACAGCAGTTGTGATCTACTCCTTCTATGAAGAGGAGATGGACAAGACTATTGAAATAGAACATCTGCCTTTTTATTTGCAACTGAAGTTTAATCATTTCAAGGTAGAAGTCGATATGATTGACTATGTACAGGAAGAGCTAATATTCTTGAGAACTTTTCTCATGGATTCATTAGAGCAGTGAAAAGAGAGTTCTAAGGAAAGGTGACTGATCTTTTGAGCCTTATCCAATATGTGACTAGCCAAGCATGGTCAGTCATTAATTCTCTTTCTCATGACTCAGAGCAAGAAGACTTGGCAATGAAAATTAATCATTTGCATTTTCAATTGCTTCTTCAGTTAAACTTTATTAAGGCAGCGATCAGACAGATATGTCTCAACATTTCTGCATCATCAACACTGGACCATCCTACAATAAATCTACTGAACTTTCTTCCTATTAACTTTGAGGTCATCGATTCCTATTTCAGCATGCTAAAATCCTCAATGACATCATCCTCAGACGATATCCCAACGATTGATGAGGTTTCAAAAATATATTTTTCACAATCTGCTCCTGAAGAATGAAACTTATTTGACATTTACTATTTCAGATGAGGTTAGAAAGTTTTTCTATGGATTGTTGCTCCTGGTAGCGTATATCTTTGATCCTCTAGTTCAGAGAGTTGGATGCAGATGCATGAAACAGAATTATCTCTTGACAGGATTTGGAACTATTGTACCTGAGGATGAATCAGCTATCTGTTTAATTTTTCAAGAAGCTTCAGATAGCAAAAAAAAGTAGGAAGGTCAATTTTGTCCTTCAGTTTTTTACAATTGCATTCAAGCTTATCGAGTCTGAGGGAAGTTTGATGAATATACTAGAGCACAAACCCACTTTGAAAGCTCAAATTTTGGATCTGATTGAAAATGCTCATGAAGAGATTGTTTTCCTTAGAGCTTTTCTCATGGATGTTCTCACGCAACATACATATCTTAACAAATTGCATGATCTCTTAATGCATGCTGAAGTGAGTGCCCACAAGTTAGCACAAATCAGTGGTTCTTGTTATGGATGTTTCACGGACGGAAGCAGCACTGAGAAAATGAGGCTTTGGTTATCTCATTTGCTACAAGAGATTGAGTATGTTAAGGCAGAGTTCAGAAATGTATGCTTTCAACTTCTGAATTCATCTGTTAGTTATAATTTTCAGAAAATGTAGAAAACTGACTTCACAAGCGAGTACGAACTCTCCCCTTAAGACTATTTCACCCCATAGAGTGCACCGCGAAGGATTGACTGTCTTAGAGATACTAAGAAGTCTAATCAAATATCATTTGCACTAAAACAATGTTTGATTCCTACTTTATTGAGAATTTTTCTGATTGTTTTTCACCGGTGGGAATACGGCAATCTATTTATAGATAGATGGTGCATGTTCATGGTGCCTCTTGAGATTTCACCAACAGTTATGATTAAATATGTTGGTTACATAACCAACTATCATGACTTTTCATGATTATCTGAATTAATTAAATTAGCTAATTAATTCTGTCCAAATATATCTTAACTCATAAGGAAGAACTCTCCCTTATAAACACAATAATACAGTGTTTCCTCACCAATGTGGGACATTGCTTAGAAATCACCAACAATCCCCCACCATTTCCAAGCAATACTTAATAACATGATCTTATGCTTAAATAGATGTGTCTCGCGATTAAACCCCTATATTAGTGAATGTCTTTTAAGTAATTAGGATGGCATGGTAGACTATGCTTTGAACTAGCGATCCTCTCTTATTACTTAATTTCAAGTCACGCATAAGATACTTTATCCCCAATACATATAGAAGTTGCCGACACTTTTATGGTCATGTGTCTTGTATCCTTTTCATGAGCATTAATAAATCAAGCCCATTTGATTTCCTAAAGCGGCCTCACTTTAAGCTCATATAGGTGAACATTTCACATACTCCATAATATAGTACACTTGTGGAAATCAATTGAGTAATAGATATGAACAACTTTATTCATTTATGATAAAATGTACATATTACCCAGGCATACCCGGAGGAATATAAAATATATCACACACATATTTATTGCATAAACATTCCACTAAAAGTTCATTAAGAGCATAAATTTGCAAATCCTACATACACATTATGGAACCAAGCACAACTTGGGATGGTAAGACAAGTGCTTGCAACTACAGAATGATATACTTGGACTCATTGAACTTGAGACTCGAGGGTTTTATCGAGTATTAAGTCGAGGTTCCGCCATTGGTAGTTAAAAGTATAGGCTTCAAACCCATCCCTTTTGTAGTTTTGGTGACTAAATCCCTCGTAAGGCCTTTTGTCAAGGGATCTGGCAGATTCTGATTTGTACGTACAAAGTCCACAGTTATAACACCATCACGAATGAGTTGTTTCACATAACTATGTCGTAAACCAATGTGCCTTGATTTACCATTATAAACGTCACTATATGCTTTAGCCAATGTAGCCTCATTATCACAATGAATGAGATAGGTGACATGGGCTTTTCCCCAAAAGGCAAATCATACAAAAAAATTCTTAGCCACTCGGCTTCCTTGCTTGCAGTCGCTAACGCTATAAATTCAAATGCCATAGTTGAATTTGCAATACAATTCTGTTTCTTGGATCCCCATGAAACAGAACCCCCACCAAGTGTGTATATCCACCAACTAGTAGAGGAATGATCACTGTTAGATATCTAACCTGCATCAGAAAACCCTTCTAATACACAAGGAAATCTATCATAATGTATTCCATAGTGAATAGTTCTCCTAAGATACTGTCACGACCCAAACCGAAGGGCCGCGACGGGCACTCGGACCCTACCCGCCGGGTACCACTAGCCATACATTTAACATCTACCCGTAATTATCCGCGGCCACAAGGGTTGTTACTCAGTACTCTACTGACATATATAAACATAGAAACAGTAAACCAGAAACCCAACTACATATATATACACCAAGGCCGACGAGGCCGTAAATGACCACTACACACAGGACACTTGTCTACAAGCCTCTAAAGAGTATGTGACATCAAAAGGTCAGGACAGGGCCCCGCCATACCAATATACACCTGCAAAAGATATACCATACCAAAATTATACCGACACTCCGAAACAAGGGGAGTGCTCCAAAATCTGCTGAGTCAGCAACCTACTAACGTGGATCGTCGCCCTATCTACGTGAACCTGCTGGCATAAAACGCAGCATCCCCCGATAAAAGGGACATCAGTACGACTGATGTACTAAGTATGTACTAAGTATGTCAGACATAAGAAATATCATCACAGAGATACATAATAATTTGAAACAGTCGACAAGGATAACTGATAGAAACAACCGACAACACCAATAGCCGACAGAAACGGCTAACCAGCATTAAATGCCTCTGAGGGCCCTAATACATATGCCTAAATGTTATGCACAATGCAAATACTGTATACATATAAATATTGGCCGCACAAAGGCATCTTCCTTCCCATAACCGCCTCTGTGGGCGTCAGGTTATATTGGCCACACAAGGGCATCATATCATATTGGCCACACAAGGGCATCAATATTGGCCTCATAT